>CM068352.1:7692934-8390434 GCA_034769755.1 Odontamblyopus lacepedii
CGGATGCCGCCACTGCCCCACAAAACGCCATGGCCAGAAACCTCATCCTCCTCCTTCTCAATCTTCTCCTTAAATCAAGCTGGACATGTTCTGACTCCGGTACGACAGCAACTTTAAAATCGCCAGGTTCTCAATGCTCGTGTCGATGTTTAGGTGACTTCCGTAAACACTGAGCACACTCGCTTCGCTGCAGTGATGTCGTTATGTCCTCCAATCATAGCACTATAATAAAATCAGGAAGATGAATCCAAGATAACGCCGTATTGTTTTCAATGGCCTGGGCTCATTGGCGCATGATTGCAAAAAAGATTTTTACTTACGGATTTACTTCCTGATTTGCAGCGACAACCTCCGATGTGCACGGAGGACTCTTTTGGGGCGTTTAAAGTTCACACTGGAGATCACAAACAAGTCACGTTTAATTAGAAATGTCAATGACGTTGCAAAAAAAGCAGCTTTGACAAAAAAAAATCCAAATTGAGCATTAAGCCCTGCAGTCTGAATGTAGTTTTTGGACAGTCACTGGTTCAAAACTGCCCTGAATCTTGCTGATCCAGTTTAACTGTGTCATTGTAGTTTCTCCAAGCTGACAGAGGTTTTTAGGGTGAACTTTTAATGCAATCCGCACCTACTAACCAAATGTTTGTGGTTTGATCCCTTGCCAGACCAGCCAGTCCCTTTTACATTCTGTTTGAATCCAGAAGGCTCTGGACCAAAGAGCGTGAAAAACCTCAGTCCAAACTTGAGAAAATGTGGAAGAAATTGCCTCTCCAAAATTCTTAAGCTTCTTTCTTTTTTTATATATAATTCAAGTTTTTATTTTATTTTGCATTTTTTAACCTGTAACATATAACAGACAGCAGCACATTACTCTGGGCCAAAGAGATAACACAATTTAAGAAGTTACCTGTATCTATACATGGTGTACATGTAGTGACTGGCTCTCCAAAAATACAATACAAAAAAAACATAAAATACATAAACCATACAATAAATGGTCAGAAAAATGCATAAGCCTCAAGCCTCTGTGACTCCCTAAATACCACTTATTTTAATTATTGAATTTGATTTATTTTAACCTGTTACAAAAACAAATAATTTCAAGACTAATCTCCACTGTGTTGCCGTCAAACTCGTCACATGCATTTCAATCAAACAGATTCCCAAGATTTTACAAAAATGTCTATGTAATCATTCAATCTAGCCAGTAATTTCTCATATGAAACTATTTTCTTCTTATACCTGAGATAACTTCTTATACCTGAGATAAATAATAGTTTGGTGCTTCGATTGTTGATTCTCCACAAATCTGTGTTGTTTCTCAGTTCTTTATGGATAAAAACAATTGAATAAAATGTCCACATCCCAAATCAGCCAAAGTGTCAAGTGTTTTAAGACGAGATTTCGAAACAGGTATAGAAAAGACCTGTGTAATGTGCAAACTAAGGCAGCTCATTCCACAGTTTTGACTCAAACAGATCGCGCTTCTCTCTGATTGGTTAACCCGCCTGTCAATCACACCCTCTGAAATAAGAAAGACAGGAAACAGCTCCGGATCCACTCGTTTTTGTAAAGATTTGTCAAAGCATGTGGAATAAGAAGCAAAAATGGCAATGCGACGTTTTTTTACGCTCTATGTGCATAACCCAGACTCTGCCGTCAGCTGTAATGTGGTTTTACAAGTCCTCAGAATGGAAATAATTGGTTCTATTGATTTAACGGATCGAGTATAACCTACAGGGCAGCACTCGAGAGCTCAGAGGAGAAGTGACGGAGCCGGTCGACAGAGGAGAGATGAAATGTTTAATGTATACGTGCAGTTTGAGCGAGCGTGAGTAGGAAAGGGCTTGTACGAGGTTGTTTTAAATGAACTCCCGTAAGGACAGAGCAGATCTACAGGAATAGAAGGAAATAAATTAGGCAGGTTTAGCGCAATTGCAGTTTTATTTTACTTTTATTTAACCAGAAAGTCCCACTGAGATTCAAGCCAAGGTAGGTTTGCAGCTCTCAAGAAAAAACATGTCTTGGTCACCACATTTTTGACGATTTTATTAAAACTGATCAGATATACTATGATTTAAGGGGTAGGTTGTATCAAAATGTAGGAGAGGGCAATAAAACACTATGAATATTAGTGAAGATTATGATGATTATTGTGCAGGAAGTTACGTCTGAACATCTGATCTGTTTGTCAAAGCCCAATCCCGTCGAAAAAAGGGCCGGGCCTGGTTAGTACTGCTGGGAATACCTGGCGCCATACTGGGCCAGCGGTGACTCTATAATATAAACTGTTGTTGTGTCCTCAGGCAAGACACTTCACCTGCCTTGTTTAGCCTAAATGCGGCTTTGGCAGCTTCGTTTCCGTCAGTCTACCCCAGGGCAGCTGTGGCTACAATAAGAGGCTACACCATCAAGTATAGCATGAATTAATAATGCACAAAACTTATGTTAAGAGCACTGTATAGATGTTTAATGGGTGGAGTGGATTAAGTGAGGACACGTTTCCGTATAGACAGATAGATATTTACATTTTAACCTTAGATAACCTGGTGTAACCTCATTTCTGTTGCAGTAACTAAGCCCTAAAAATATACATAATACAATACAAAAAGATGCAAAAAGAAGATTTTTGATTTCCTGGGACAAAATGTTGAGCTTGATTCTTCTTATGTCACTTATAAAATACAGTTTGGAGAGGATTGTGGAGATGTAGTGTACCTGTTTATTAGACTATCCATCCGTTCGCTCATACTCTGATCCCAGCAGGGGTCTCAAATAATTGCTTCTTTTTTTTCTGAGCTCAGAAACAGATGGCCACATTTGAGCTGTGAGGTATGAAGAGGTTGTTCACTCCTCAAATAATAATAACTCCAATAAATAATCAAACTATATGTATCACAGTAACATCAACATTTTTCATTTTAGAGAAATTTGACTTATACCATTAAACCACATTTTACAGGGCAAGAAGTCTTTTAGTTTCCAGTTCTGACCTCGATTCTCTTAAAGGTCCTTTATTAGTATGTCAAATTTACCCCTCTGAGCTTTAAGACGTGCTGCAGGGGAGTTGCCTCATCCAAAACAACCCTGGAGTTGTTAGTTGAAATAGTTTTTATTAAAAAGCAAGATTTTATGTAGTATTTTCCTGCCTAGTAAATTATGGCATGCACTTTAAGTGTCAATAATTTATTAGTAAAATGCTTGCGATGATTATGTCAAAAAGTATCAAATAAAATAATACAACAGCATCAATACTGCCAATCACTACTGTGCACGGCCCGATCACTAATGTTGAACTTTTTGTGTCTGTTTTAGAATGTGTGTTTATTAGGGCTGCAAAATTAATCAAAATTGTATCAAAATCACAATATAAATGGATTTAATTTGCAAATCGCAAAGGTTGCAACTTTCCTCTGCAAATAACAAAATATATAAATGTGACATCTCATTATATGTCACTTGTCACTGTTCATCGGTGTTTCCCAGCACAGGTACTCGGGTACTGCCGGTTTAGATCCCACTGGGACCCGGGACCCGTCTGGCTCATAAACCTGTCTCTGCTTTGTCTCCTGATAACAACAGGGTTCATTAGCATAAGGTGTGGTGGTTTTGGCACAAAGAATCTGAAGGAAGTAGAGATTTAGATTTCATTATACAAGCATTATTCAAGACGGTTTTTATTTACACTAGATTATTATTTTTATAATAATACTGAAATGGAAACTCGTCTGATTTTGATATTAGAAAAGAAAGTAGAAAGGTAGAAAAAACAAAGTCTGGCATAGGGCATTTTAGTATAAAGGAAAGTGTCCTGGCGAGTTCGTCACGTTTTTTAACCGGTATTTTTAGCTTATTAGCTGCTATTAACATGGCATGTGTAATAATTAACAGCTATCCTAACAATAGTTAAGTTAGGATCAGAAGTCTAAATTTGCGCCAAAAATGTAACTATTTAAAAAAAAACAAAAAATAAAACACTTGAAATGAACATAACTTGAAATATTGGCTTGATACGATGAGTTGGGAGCTTAGAGTCAGACAACAAAATCTTTGGCACACCCAATGATTGTTACATAAAAGAAAATGTTTCAAGGTTGTTTGAATTTAATTAAAATGTGGAAATCTCCACAGCCGATTAATTTGGGCCTAATCTGAAGATGTTAAATGTACAACAGTGCATTTTTACCAGTCCTGGGTTTGATCCAATATTGACTTCTTGTCAGGTTCAGGGCCATAATATAATTTTGTGTGTATGTCTTGACTTGTTTTATTTTTCATATCAAGACAATTCATACTTTGACATGGCAAGAAACAGTTACTTGAAAGTGTGTTCTTATCCTCTCAGGTGCCAGTAGGGGTCACCATGGAAGCCCCTCTCGTCTGCCTGGATGAGGAGTTCGAGGACCTGCGCCCATGTCGCATGGACTCCCCAGAACACTCCACCCATTCCACCTACTCCACCTCCTCCACCGTGGCCCTCATGCCCATCACCCGCGAGGACTTCTCCGAGCTGGACAACTTCTCCGAGATGATGAGCTTCAAGTCCATGGAGGACCTGGTCAATGAGTTTGACGAGAAGCTCCACGTGTGTTTCCACAACTACAACACCAAGACAGAAGGCCTGGCCCCCATCCGCAACCACAGCCACAGCCAGGAGGATGAGGAGCGGCTGCAGGACGAAGAGTGAGTACTAGGGACGGAACAATAACCAAAATATCATGATATCGTATTGTCAAAGGTCTCACAATAATATCGAGGACCATCACAATATATCGAATCAGTCTCTTTGCTTAAATGAATAGTTCTACAGTGATACAGAAATAGCTAAAAACAGAGGGAACTACATAGACCATGATCCTTTGCTCCGTTTCAGTGCAGACGACATGAAGAAATAACTGTTCTAAGCACTTTTACATCTTCATTCTTTGGATTAAGTCTTGTGAAGCATTTTTAGAGGAAAAAGTAGCAGATTCACAGTTTTGTGAACCTCCACAAAATATTATAATAAATATCGTACAAAGAGATTTGGATATCAATGACAATAAATGATGACAATAAATGTACCAAATGACTGGTCAAAGCATTTTAGAATGTCAGTCTTCTTATTATGCAGCATATCGTAATATCGTGAGCCTCCCCACCATATCGTGAGCTTTCCCACGATATTGCAATAAATATCGTACAGTGAGGTTCGTACCGTGACGTTATCATATCGTGAGACTTGGATATCGTTACACCCCTAGTGAGTATTGATCGGGCATGGTTCATTATATGTATGTGCATCTGATTTCGATAAACCGCACCCGCCCGTACCCATCTTACCTCAATCCACACCCGACCCGTTTACCAACATACTTGAAATTAAATTCCACATCCCATCTGACCCACTATAAATACACACAGACACCAGCACCGCACCCAAATGAAAATCAGTCTGAGAGCCAAAAAAAGAGCCACAACTTTATACTCTCCACTCGCAGATTTTCTTTTCAGCTCCTCGGGAGTCATTTTGAACTGCAGGACGTCGCATGTGTGATTTGAAAATGAAAGTGGCAGAGATTTGTGGGAATGTGCCCGTGCAGCAAAAACATATGGATTTTACATTGAATCATCGTGTAAAAACAATGTCATTTTTGCATTTCACTAAAATACAGTCCTGTTTTTTGTTCGCACATCTCATGCATCCAACCCAAACCTGCGTCCGACACAGCACAATATTTTTCACCTTTTCCATTAAAACTTGCGGTTCACCCGTCGGGTTTCTGCGGGTACCTGAACCCCTGCAGGACTCTGATGCAATGTTTGATCAGAATAATAGTGACTCTGATATCTGACTAAAAATAATCGCAGATTTTTCAAGATTTTAAATGTTTAGAGTTGAAAGACATCGAGGAGGCTCACCAGATACAGTTGTTTGGGAACTATAAACCTTTGGCACCAACATTAAAAAACAGCAGTAGAGCGAGACAGGGAGGTATTGTCTTTCCATTCATAAAACTACTGCGTGAATTCCAGTTGTGGTGTGTCCATTTTCCTCTAACCACAACAATGTAAACAAACAGTGGACCAGTGGCTCCACCCACACCGTCCCTTCTTCAGTCGCCTCTTCCCTCCTCTCCTCCTCCTGCATTATTCATCCCCATCTCCCTCGCTTGACTTGTCTCGGCTCCGCTCTGTGCCGCTCGTCGTCAGCTGACCGTTTGTTCCTGCTGGGGCCTGGAACAGTGTGAATATGAGAGGCTATAAATAGTCTGTTTGTAGGTGTTGAAGACGTGCTTATGAAGAAATTACAGCTTTGGAAATGAGCTTCGACGGAGAATTAGACTGAGGAACTGTGGGAGGACACGAGCTGCGATTCCAGTGTGAAAAATGTGCAGTAATTACGTCAGTTTGTAGGTGGGTTGTAGGCCTGATCATGTCGAATGTGTCTTCCCTCAGTACAGAGATAGTTTGTCTAATTAATGATATGGTATTTTTGTTGTCAGTGAATCAGGATGTAAGATTGGCATGCTAGTTGTTAGTATTATGTGAGTATACTTTGAATGCGAAACTCCTCTGAAAGTTGTTACTCTCAGTACAGATACATTGTACAGGCTGCTTTTGCACTCATCTAATTATACTGCGCTTTTGTCATCCATGAATCAGGGAGTAAAGTTAGTGCATTGTTAGCATGCTATTTTCTGTCAACAATACTTTGAATTAGTGCTGTCAAAATATAATAATCAAGATGAATGAATCGCAAATTAATCACACATTTTTGTCCCTTGAATCATCATTTTAATCCTCTTATCAACGTAGAAAAGTGGATAGGCTTTGTGCAATTTTAAAATTTTATTTCAACTGCATTTGCAATCATCTTTGTCGCCCCAACGCTGCTGTACTCAGGGCGAAGACGTCATCACACTGCGCTGTTTTTTTACATGTGCCGCAGCAGAGCTAACGCTTTAGCGGAGAAAATAAGTCCAGCGGTGGAAGTATCTAATAAATAGTGAGACTGATCCGAGTGCTGCTGCGATACGCTCCTCTGTGAGTTTATGGATATAACAACAACTCGAAGCAGTGAGAACAGCTGAAGGAGACGAGGCTGCAAAACCTCTGTCTCTGTCACAGTCCTTATCAAAGGTCAGCGCGGATTTGCCGTATGTTTTGGAGCAACTTTATTTCATGTTTTCCTCGTATGAAGAACATCAGCGCACCTGACTGGACTTCTGTTTCATACTAATTGTTTTGCTGTTTCCTGTTTACAGTCGGATCCTGTAGATTTTCTTACGTTACAGCAGAGGCCACAGTTTCTGTAAAAACTAGTACGCAATTTTAAAAGATTAACTGCGTTAAAATTGTTTTGCATTAACTTGTTAATAACGCGATATTTTACCACCAGTTTACACGCAAATAAAGTTAGAAATGTAGAATGCATCCAACCAAATAAAATCTGTTATGAAAAGGCCTGCCACAATAACACATTTTGAAAGGTTATGTATTGCTGTAAATAATCATTTCTGGCATGGACATAATTATATTATAGCCGGATTATTTTCCTCAAAATATTTTAAATGTACAATATCAGCCTAGTGATGGAATAAATACAATATAAATATAAATATGTTAAATATCATTTTGTGGAACATTCAGGCAAAGCAGTAGCATCTCCAAAAGCAAAACGTAAAAGACAGACCCTTGACAAGAAAAGTTGCCTACCTACTTAAAGAGACCATCTATATGTTTATTTGATTTTTTAGCAGTATATGGCAGATGTGAAACTCGGGTCAACCAGTCTAAATACAGATGGAAGCTTTAAGTCAAACCGCAACAATCAAATCTTTGGCACATTCAATGATTGTTACGTAAAAGAACATGTTTCAAGGTTATCCAGATTTAGCTAAAATGTGAAAATCTTCACCGGCGTTTAATTTGGCCCTAATCTTCAGTGTGCAATTATAGATAGAGAGAGGAGCAAGAACAAAATGATGAGTTCAGTGTCTGTGGGAAAACACACACACTGCAGGAGGCTTCGGTTTCACAGGGACCGCCTGTTCTGTTCTGTGCGGTATTTTCCAGTTTTATTTTTTTAATTTTTTTATTGTACATATTTTACTTTTCTGTCTTGGCAGTTCAGTCACAACATTTACAGGCACAGATTTATTCAAATTCACTCTCCAATCCAATCCCAATTCTGATTTTCCCGTACACCTTCCTGGTCTAGTCAAAGGGCTAGAACCTCAAACATTTCACAGCAAAAAACACCTACAAATATTTGGCCATCCGAGCGCCACCAGATTTTAAAACTGAGGTAACGTACATTGTACATACTTAAGCCGGGTGTACACTGTGCAATTTTTGGCACTTTTTGAGCCGATTTTTCACTCGTTTGACTGTTTTTGGAGTCGGGTCGAGTTCTGGCTTAATCATGTGTCGCGCTTCGTGTAGTAAACATGGGGCAACGAGAACTGATTCATACCTCATGACCAGCTCCCAACTGGCAATCGTAAATCGCAAGAATATCAATCCAGTCGCCTCTCGTTTCGGGGTCTTCACTGTTGAAGTCATTCGTACAGTGTGAGAACATGAATCGTGAGCTGTGAACTTTTAACCCCTGAGATTTAGTCGTACGGTTTGAGCTGAGGCTGAGTGAAACCCTCGAAAGTATCGCACAGTGTACGCCCGGCATCACATTATACAAACTACTTCCACAGTAGGAAACCCTCATGAGGGGCGACTGGATTTCAAGCAGACCTACGATTGCAGATCAGGAGCTGGTCTTGAGGTATTAATTGGTTCTCGTTACCCCATGTGTACTAACGAAACATGACACACGATTAAGCCAAAACTCTATCCCAAAAACAGTTGCACAAGTGAGAAATCAGTGTACACGCAGCTTAAACGACTTTCAAACTGTGACAGGAGAAAGTTTAGGTATTTAAACCTGTTTAATTAAGTCACAAACCTTTTATCACAGCTCTAGTATTCACGTCCAGTCATTTTTTGGCCATTAGCTCAGCTTTAGAGCAACTTTTTCAGATGGCAAGGTGTACTGCCAAACCTTTTTATTGTCCCCTTGCCAAAAACCTGGAGTTCTATTTTTGCTTCATTTACATTTGTCTTTAATAGGACAAAAACGGGTCTGCAGGATTGCTATACTAATTTCAAACGATGACAAATGTGCATTAAAAGGCTTTTGCACTTGAGCTAATATTCATGCTAGAGCAGACTCTGACCAACCCGTTTAAGCTTATATGGAATTACAAAACAGATTTTATCATTTTACCTCATGCTAGCCTCCTAAAGCTGCATTGCTTTTATTTTAGAGTTTTTTTAATGACATTTTTTGTAAGGCAACCTCACTTTTTCATTGCTTAGTCAGAACATAAACTCTTCCCAGTCTTACACTGCGCCAAAACAATGCATTTTACTGCTTTTTATAAAGAAATACAACTCATATTATGCAGAAGTGAGTTGAGTCAGCTTTTCAAAAGTAATTGCCCACCCCTGTGCTAAAGCTTATATGTGAAATGTCAAACGTCCATCTTTCGAGCGTTGTTCTCGTATCGTGGAACATCGAGTGCGAATCGTGTGCGCTGAGCTAACCTTTGGTCTGAATGGGGCTCTGTGTGTGGGGCCGAGCTGCACAAGGAGCAGAGCACAACAAAAGGCTCAGACAAAGAGCTCTGTCCAACATTCCTCTTCCTCGCCGCTGTCAGACGTCTACAGACCAAACTTGAACCGGGACTTATATTTCACTTCTGCTATGATGTGAGCCTATTTGTCTTCTGATTGAGTTTGAGAAAAGCGGTTTGGTGTTTAGCTTGTTTGGACTTTTTTTTTTTTTTTTGCTGGGATATTGGGTTGGTGTTGATGTCTTTTTTTTTTTTACATATAATTTATATTTTTTTCAGTTTTTTGTTTTTATCTTTTATTTTATCTATCTATTTTTATATTATTATTATTATTATTATTATTATTATTATTTATCTATGTAGTTATGATTTAGTTTTAATTATATTTATTATTATTATATTTATTATTATTAACATTTTTGAGTTTCTTTGACTTGCTTCACTTATATTTTTTACCAAAGTTCAGATTTTTTCAACATCCATTCCCTTTGAGCGGAAAATTTAAGAAATGCAAACCTTTTTTTTCAATTTCTTCGACTTTTATTTATGATTTTGATGTAACAATCTGTGAATTTTTTTATTTACAAACCAAAAATGACAAATTGCGCTTTGTTTCATTGCAGCTTCCACAACGATGATATAATAACGTCAACTTGTGCGTTCAGGGTGCTGGAATGAAGCGCCGTCCAACCAATCAGTGACCAAACGGCGCTTTAATCCTCTTACATAACACCGGCAGCAGTGCAGAGGCTTTAAATAGCCTCAGAGCTGTTCCGGGCCTATTAAAACTTCATCAGTGGTTGCGAACCCGCTCGTACCCGGGTCTGACATGCGTGTGGTTGATTTTACAGCGTGTGGGATGCCCTGACAGACAACTACATCTCCACTTGGGACGGGGCCGACCAGGAGGGGCTGAACGGGAACTTGTCCGATCAGGAGGTGAGTTGTGCAGAGAGGATTTTAAAAGTGCACTATTAAACAGCTCTACTTTACATTTACTCAATTACAGGTGGTTTTATAGCTCAAAATACCTAGAAAAACAGACATTCTGACTGTGAGCGGGGTTGCCTCTCCACAGATCTGACCTGTAACTTAGACAGAAAGGTTTAATACCATACTGTGAAACATTCCAGACAAAGCAATAGCATCTCCATGGAGAAATCAATTCAGTATAAAAGTTCACCACATTTTATACATAAGAAACACTTTTTTTCCCACATGATTTCAACAAAATAAAAGTGTTTTCTTATCTTTGTATTTTTCAGATAATAATTCTTGTGTACATTAGAGTAGTTTTATTAGGTAACAGTTAGTGTGATAGGCACGATTTCCTAGTTTAATTCATCAGTCGGTTTCACCAGGTGGAAACGATCTGACATTAGGATTCGTTCGCTCGACAGTAGGCGGGTACTTTTTTTATTTAACCAATCGCTGCTATTTGGTGGTGACGTACGTAATGCGCCGGAACGCTGAGTGATGTCCAAGTAATTGCAGCATAACAGCAAATCCCGTAGGAACAAGGGCAATAACGTCTTTCCTCTTGATAAAATTCACCAAACATTCTCTTTTTTTTCGGCTTTAAAGGAGAACTCCGGCACATTTGAAGCTAAAGTCTGTTGCTAGAGGTGGTTGAAAAGTCAAAAGCCAAAAAACGGCACAGATCAGTGTGGCCTCGCTGTGGCAGTGAGTCTGTGGCAGTGAGTCTGTCAAGTCAACAAACTAGTGTAGTGATGGGGGCAAGTTCTTAACTTCCACGTAAAACGCCAGAAGCAACAAGTGAAGATCGACTACTCACGGTGAAGAAGAGAAACTGAAAGTTGTTGAAAGAAAATGGTTCAGGAATGTATTTTTTTAGCGTTTTTCAAAAAATATAATTCACTCGTAAATAAATGGGATTAGAAACGACATCGGCTATTGAGTCTTTTGGGCTTTCGCATGTGCAGTGGGAAATCAACAGAGGGAAGGGTAAGGCTGCTTATAAAGTTGTTTTCTAACGTTTCCAGACACTAATGAGTGAACCAGGCAGAGCGTTTTGTTTGTTAGATTTGTGGCTGTTGTAAGATGGGTTAAAGTGGTGTTAAGCTTCTTCAGTGTGAAGCAAATTGGTGTTTTACATGGAAGTTAAGAACTTGCCTCATCACTACACTAGTTTGTTGACTTGTCAGATTCACTGCCACAGTGAGAACAACACAGTGAAAACAACACAGATCAGTGAAAACAACACAGATCAGTGAAAACAACACAGATCAGTGTTGCCAAGGCAACACTGATCTGTGTTGTTTTTTGGCATCTGACAGAATTCAACCACCTCTAGTAAAGGACTTTAGCTTCAAATGTGCTGGAGTTCCCCTTTAAATCCTCGATGTGGGGAATCGTTGCCAACACTAAATGTTTGGCTTCATCTACATCCATCTTGACCGCTTTGTTTACTGTTGTGCTCTACCACAAAAGGGACCCAGAGGTGCTGGAGTTTGACGGCATGGCTTCATAGCACTTCGCTGATTGGCCGCTGCACCAACTGCAACATTCATATATATCCTGTATATATATATATATATATATACATATATATATATATATATATATATATCCTCGTACCTGAGGAGGGTCTGAGGGACTGAAATGTTGTATCACTAAAAGACAAACCAGGAGTGAGAGCTTGAAAACAGCTACACATTAGCAAAAGGCAAAAATATTTACCATAGACGGCTTTTGTTCTGCTTGAATGAATCTAGCGCTGTGTTGAGTTTGGGGTGAGCGCTCTGACCCTCCCTCCTCCTCGCTCTCGCTCACTGACACTTACGACATGCTCGACCGCCCCTGACCGAGAGTGCGATTCGAGCCGCTCTCTGATTGGCTGATGCTCTGTACTGGACAGGCCTGGGATATCCAAGGCCAGAACACTTTCACAGCAGAAGTATCGGCATCACTGTCCACTAAAATGTAAAATCTATATTCAGTCTCTGCAGAGGAGCTTCTAGAAAACACGTCAATATTTTATGTCTGAAAAAAGAGATCCATCCTTCGAGACAGTCTGGGTGAAGTGAATTATTTTAAACCAGGGATATAAGTCTTTTGGTTAAATATTGGGTATGTAACAATTTTATTTCCTTTTTTTCCCCAGATTTTTCCCCCTTACTACTGTTGCTTTTATAACCATTCCCATTTTGATCTATTCTTAAAGGGCCCTTCTTACGCCATTTTTTTTATCCTAAACAGAAAACACTCTGTTCCACCTTGCGATGTCATGCCATAATACAGGAAGTGCTCCACTGTGCTTTAAACTCCATACAATTTCACTATCTTTTGGCAAATTTAAAGCCTGGAACTGGCCATCTCCACTTGTAACTAAAGGTTAAAAAAAGTAGCTGTTAACCTGAAATCTACCACTTCATGACATCACAAGGTGGAACAGAGCATTTTGAGCTTTGGAAATGCACACAGACCATTAACAAAGGAGGTTCTGAGCTTTCACGTGAGGCCAGTTGTGATGGAAACCAATAAAAGCAGAGGTTACGTACTGTGCATCACTTTTAATAGGAACGCCACTCATCTAAAGTGCTTCCTCTGTGTTTAGATCCATGAAAAGGAGGAAGAGGAGATGAATGAGAAGAATGACAACGCCAACTGCCTGAATGAGGAGCCTGTGATTTCAGCGGATCAGGTGAGTCACATGCTGATTCATAAACCATAAGTACATTTAAGTCTACATTTGTTGTTGGTCCATGTCCACATATAATTTCAATTAAGAAGGGAAAACTATAAAATGGGAAAACAATTTGTTATTTCATCATTTTGTTTTAGTGTCCAACAAAAAACAGATTTCGACCTCTATTTCCAATCGTGACTATTTCGATTTTGATTGTTTATTCTTTCTGGTTCATTTGCCCTGGAAGTTCTGCTGCTTCAGAGCGCCTCGTGCGAATTCAGTGTCAACCGTGGATCTGTAATAAAAACTATTTTTACTATAGTTCTGTGAAGTCAACAGAACAAAGGAGAGTTTATCGCTGCTTCCTGTTTCTCGTCATGAAGTTCAAAGTAAACGCGAAAGAAGACGACATGTTGGTCCACAAAATTGCGATTTTTCAGGTGACTCAGAACGTCCGGGTTATTTGCCCCAGAGAGAATAAAATGAGTGAACAACTGAAATATGCATGAGACTGTTTTTTGATTGGTGTTATCTGAAATAAACTTTAAATTAAATTCTGGAAATAGAGGTCAAAATCTGTTTTTTTTGTTTGCCACTAAAAGGGAATAATGAAATAACAAACTGTTTTCCCATTTTATTGTTTTTCGTTCTTAATTGAAATGCAAAAGAAAGAACAAATGGTTTCCAGACAGTTGTTAGAAAATAAAAATTTAAATTTAATCTCATTCTTAATGTATTTTGCGTGTGAACATACTCATTATCGTTGTGCTTTAGTAGAGTCCATCTGTTCATCTGTATCCATTAATAATGTATTTAAGTGAGTGAGTGAGACGCTTATGGCTTTTAGTGCGACGCTAACTAATGCATATGGAGGTGTATGGACTGATCTGTGCATCTGAAGGCTTCGCTGTCAACAAAAACAATCATTATAATACAATAAAACAAATGCATAAGGCGAATGACAGTGACATGGAAAAAAATCTAATAAAATACATATTTTTTAGGGATGGGACTTGATTTTAAACATGTATCTAATAAATTACAGACTTTGTAATGAATTAATCTCAATGAATCGCAGAACAATATTTGCCGTACTCATTTTCCTCCTGAAGCCCGTCATTTGTTGGAGTTTGGGCGCTGACTCCTCCTGTTTGTACTCGGACCAGAACTGCTCCCGCCAACAGCTCCAGCAGTTCCTGTGCTGCTGTTATGTGTTTTACATTTAAATGGTGTCGTAGGGTTGAGGAGCTTCTGTGATCTGCAAACTCTTTTCTGCACAGTTTGCAATAAAAAACGCCTTTGTCAGTACTTCCATCGGGTAGTTTTTTTAATAGAAATGTATCATCCAGCAGACCCAGAGAACTTTCATGCTCTTGTTGTTGTTGTGGTCAGAACTGTGTGCGTCAGTATAATTGTCGAACCACAACACGGTGCACTGACAAACGTTCCGCGGCATGAATACTGCGATAAAATGTGTTCATATTTTTAATGCATTATTTTCTTTGTAATTAATTCGTTGTAATGAATGCGTTAATGTCCCACCCCTAGTATTTATGTATTATTAAAGAGATAAAACATGTCCAGTTGAGCATGTGGGATATTGTTTGATACAGTATATTTTTTACTCTTTGAGACAAAACCATTCAAGACAAAACCACCAAAATTATAGTGAATTATAGTGACATTTAAGTTTGCTTGGGAAATTTATAATCTAGGCTTTTAAGAAACTCTTTGTTAAAAATGTCACTGGAAAACAATCAGATCTCACAGAAACTGAAATTGATCTTAATGAGATAATGATACATCCAGTAGACAAAGCATTTACACAAAGAACAACATAAAAGGCGTATTGCGTAACATTTAGAGGGCCCACCACCTGATGTCTCCACTGAAATGTCATTGCTTTGTCTAGAATGTTCCACAGACTACATTAAACCTGACTATCACAAGGGAGACAAGCGGTTAACAGCGCTACACATTACAGTTCAGATCTGCGGAAAGTTGCCCCTATTCACAGAAGGAAGTACTGGATTTTTGAGCAATAGAAACACCCTTAATTAATAACTGCCATATGGAAATGTTTAAAGTCATACCAGGAACATTCCAGGCAACAACATCTCCATGGATACAAGCAGGTGACGGACCTACTTTTAAATTGTGAATCTTGTCGGACAAATTTAGATTCTAGAAAGTGCTTGAAAATGTAGCTGGAAAACAGTTTGGTCTCGTAGAAGCACAGAACAGCTTATTAAACCGTGGCTAAACTGTACCAATACTGTATATTTGTGTCTTTGTCTAAACATCTCCCTGTCCCCCTGCTGCTGCTGAAGGTCATCGAGGAGCTGGAGGAGATGATGGAGAACTCTCCGGACCCAGGAGAGACAGAGGAAGAGGAGGAGGAGGAGTCTTCGTCCACACACCCCTCCCTACTGGACGAGATCCGCCAGCTGTCTGAGGCCTCCAACAACAACTGCTCCTATGAGGGTAAGAGCTGGCAAACGGGGCAACGATTTACAACATCTGGGTTTGGGCTACATGTGTCTCTAACGGAGGAATGTGTAGGGGTTACCGTGGTGACACAAGGCACACATTAGCAAACGCTGTCAGAAGGTTTTAAGATGGTCTGAAAGCTCCAAATACAAGAGAAAATGACAGAACATTTTCAGAAGGCTGTGATCAGTGCAGGCGTTCATGGTTCTGCTTGTCTGAGGTCTATGATTTTCTGTGTGAGAGACATGTTTAAGAGCACAAATCTGCTCACCTCTTCTGATCTGTCAGTTCTTTATGGTCAGATTGTGTTAAAATAAAGCACACATTTAAAGCCTAATAAAGGCGCAGACAGAGCAGAGCCTACAGTTAGCATCACACCCCCAGAGAAGCCGAAAGCAGGATATAGAATGAGCGCATATTGGTTTATATAAAGAGAAATCACAGGTTAATCTGGTGCCAGTGCCTCGAGCTGCACCAGAGTTTACTCATTATATTCAACGGTTACACAGTTATGAAAATCTAGCACCGTTTCCATAGCAATAAATGCAAAACGCAAAATAAAATAAATATTTTAAACAGTGAAAGACCCTCAAATGTCGCCTATGAAGATGAACCAGGCATTTTTGTTACTTTAAACATCATTTCAACGTAAGCATTTTATCGCAGATTTACCTTTTGTGTAAAATAGAGGAGATTTTGGCCTGGCGTACTACATGGTTGCTAGGTAACAGTTATGAAATATATAGGCTCTATTCACACTTATGCCACAAACCAGGAAGACGTTTGGAAACACGTGATGACGACTTTCGCTGTAGTTCCCGACACTGGACTCGACCGACTGTGATCAAACCCACTGAAGTAAATGTGATCGTCGGGCAAATGAAGCCTGCAGACGGATGTGCTGTTTGGAACCATCTGGAATCGTCCTCGTTTCTTCTAATCACATGTGCCCAGTGCGCTCGGAGTTGTGCGTCAGTGGGGAAATGATGAAAACTGAGGTACGGCTGGAACTGTTGATTTGCCGAAACATAACGGAACGATACAATGGACATGGAGATGAAGAAAACTGGGACATTTTCTCATTTTTCATAGAATTTGTCAGACTTATTACCGTGAACAGAGCCCACCGGAAGCTGTCAACACATCTTACCAAATGTCTCTATGGTTTGTGACGTCAGCGTGAATAGAGCCTATTGTGACGATTTACAAAAGAAAAAACAAATCTTTTATAAATCGTTCTTTGGAGCGCCCAATTTTGATTTTACAATTTCTGTCTTTGGACCCGGCACAGTCACAACTTTTATCGGATGTGCATCTCTCTATCTAGCAAAAATATTATAATTTACAACCAGGAGGTACATTTTGTGTCTCTTGATAAGTTTAATGAAATTGTAAAAAGTGTGGTGAGTGAAAATTGTTCATGTTCTTCTTGAGAGGTAATTCTTTGTCATTATTATGTGATTCTTTCTGCACTGTGTTAATTGTGTTGCTGCTGCCTTGGCCAGGTCCCTCTTGAAAAAGACATTCTGAATCTCAATGAGACTTCCTGGTTAAATAAAGGTAAATAAATAAATCAATAGAATATATTTTGAACCTTAGCTTGCCAAACCAGGAAATATTTGAACTAAATCTTAAATATAATGATCTTCACTTTTATTCTCTGGCTTTTAACACAGTGTGAGTCGTGTGATCCTCTATGTCTTTTATTTATTTAATGTTTTTTACCTTTTTATTATTTGTTGGTATTCTTGCTCTTATTTGATTTGACTAGTTTTATGGTCTTAACCAAGGACGAGTGGAATTAAGTAGTTATTTGTATCGTGCAGCATTTTGGAAACGGTTTTGTTTATGAAATGGATTGGATTTTAGTCAAATGAGTCTAATTTATAGGCACTTAACGTAGAGCATAAGAATAGAGTGTAGTCTGGGCGGATCAGGCTACCTAAATGTGCGGAAAAGCTAGTCTTAGATCACGGATTACATCAGCGCTCTCCATCTACTGACCTGCCGTGAATCGTTCCATTAATCCGCGCCTTTTATTAACCCGTACCTTTTCTGCAGTAATTGTTCCAGCCTAACGGTCTGTGTCTAGAATAATGACGAGCTGCCGGTAGATGAATGCTCGGCCTTGAGGCGTGACACCGGGCATCGGATCTCCCAAAGGTGGCGCCGTTTAAGGAAGGACCTTGAAATGACCCAGTGTATTCATAGGAGAGCCGTTAGCCCGCACACGGTTAGAGTGTGGCTTTACCAATCCGGAGCTCAAGGGCAAACGGAGAACAGGAAAACGGCCGTCTCAGCAAGCGTGGCATCCCCGATCCGGTTCGACGGAGGCAGGGCAGACGATATGCACTATATACGACTATAAATAAATAAATAGAGGCTTGGCGGGCAGGCTTTTTTGTTTTTTCAGCGAGGATTTGCGTAGATGTATAGGCCATTAAAGCCAGAAAGTGCATACAGTTTTAAATAACTCACATAACTTGGATCTTAAAGTAGGGGTGTAATGATATCCAAGCCTCACAATACAATATCATCACGGTATGAACATCATGGTACGATATTTATTGCGATATCGTGGGAAAGCTCACGATATTACGATATTCTACATAATAACAAGACTGACATTCTAAAATGCTTTGACCAGTCACTTGGTACATTTATTGTCATTAGGGATGGAACGATATCCAAATCTCTCTGTACCATATTTTCACCATAAACATCTCACCGTACCAGATTTATTGCAATATTTTGTGTGAATCTGCTCCTTTTTCCTCCTGCTCCTTTTACATGAAGATGTAAAAGTGCTTAGAACAGTTATTTCTTCATGTCGTCTGCACTGAAACGGAGCAAAGGATCATGGTCGATCATGTAGTTCCCTCTTTTTTTTTTAGCTATTTCTGCATCAGAACTATTCATTTAAGCAAAGAGACTTGTGATTCAATATATTGTGATGGTCCACGATATTATTGTGAGACCTTTGACGATACGATATCACCATATTTCGGTTATTGTTACATCCCAATCTTAGAGCTTTTGTTTCTGTCACAGTTTTGCCTGTTGCTTACATATTTATCCCCAGTCCAGCTCCATTTCCCAGCCTGATCCAGTCCATCTTTTGCTTCCTCCCTGTTTTTCCTTCAGATGCCACTCATTCCCTCATCATCCCGGGGTAGTCTAGTCTATATAAACTCCCTCTGTTCATTCAGTCTGTGCTAGATCTTTATTCTGAACATATCTTGTTGTTGCCATTGTGTATTCTGTATTATTTCTGAATTATTCCCTATTCGAGCCTGTTTCTGCATGTATACCCTGCTTGTTTTCTGTTAGAGATTATCCCACTCTGCAAAAAACAAAATCTAGCCAAGTTAACATCACTTGAATTAAGAAAGTTTTATCGTGATTTGAGTAATTTTCACTTGACAAGTAAAATGATCTGCCAGTGGAACAAGACTTTTTGAACTTAAAATATGAAATTACATCTGGCTACACTTAAAATAAGAAAAAACAACTTTTTGCACTTAAAATAAGAAACAAAATCGAATATTGCTTGAATTAAGAAAAACACACTTATTCCATTGGTAGATAACTGTACTTGTCAAGTTGAATCTACTCAAATAAAGTAAAATGTTCTTAATTTAAGTCATTTTAACTTACCTAGATATTGTTTTTTTTCCAGCGCAGTTTTGGAGGATACTGCAGTTCATATAATAAAGACATACAGTATATTTCTTAATTGTTTTTCCACCTGATTTGCCATTTTAAGCATTACCTGCTGAACGACACTTTCTGTTAAACTGAACTAAGACTTACAATTGCCTGTATGATAGTTTCTAAATGACAAAAAAGTGAAGTAATGACAACCAAGGCCAGTGGCGACAAATCAAAGTGTGAGACCGAACAGTGATTTAAAACGAGATGCTAGATGTTTTTGTTGGTGTGTTTTTTTTAAATTCCTACTTGGTTATTTTTAGTCCACACAGAACAATGCTGTGACTGTGTTCCAGACTGAAGCATCGCTCTGGTATTGGTTAGTTCCTCAGGGGATTTCTTGTTGGACTTATGCGTGGGAAAGCTGAATAGAATTACTCAGAAATATTCACATTGCTGTCAAATTAGATCGATCTTTTGCTGCTAAGGACAGAAGCACAGCACTTACAGAACACCTTCCTTAGAATCACTGCGGAGATTTCAGCCCTGCCATCTCTAAATACATATGTACAGTATACTTTTTTTTTCGCTGTGGAATAAAATAAGAGACTGTTGCATTTTTTTCCCCCTGAAAGCAGCGTCTCTACATGTCTGAGAGTCGTTTCATTCCAGCGTTTGTTGAATCCAACTCAAACACACCTCATTCTGCTTCATGAGGCACTGATGAGGAGATCACCTGAACCAAACCTGATTTAAGGAGGAAAAGGAGAAAAACCACTGCTGAGTTCATTATTATTATTATTATTACACTAGATATTGATTTCTGAACTCTAGTATTGTGTTGTTTTAAAATGAATATGATCTTGTTTTCTTTGCATTATTTGAGGTCTGAAAACATTTAACCTTTTTTGTCATTTTCTGCAAATAAATGCTCTAAATGACAATATTTTTATTTGGAATTTGGGAGAAATGTTGTCAGTAGTTTACATCCATCCATCCATCCATCCATCCATCTTCTCCCGCTTAATCCAGCTGGGTCGCGGGGGCATTTTGCTGCCCAATACTCATAGCACCTGACCCCCCCTATGAACCCCTCTGTAGGTGGTGAGCCCACAGGAGGGTGGACAACATGGTCCTTGATGTTAGGTCATTAACATGTTAACACTGACAGCCCTAATGTTTTGTTATATTTAAATTTTACTTTGTCAGTACAGGAAAATTTGAAATAAAGACAAAGTAAAACAGAGCCTTTTGAGCTTTGGAGATGTGGACAGACTAATAAAAAAGGAATTACTTAAAGAGGTGTAAATGAACGAAAAGGTATGAGGTACAAGATTATAACACATCTTAAAATGTTGTAAAGTGGATTTGAATCTGCACATTTAACAAAACCGAAAAGCTACAGCACTAAACTCTGACGCCGTCCTCCTCTCCAGGCTTGAGCTTGATGCCGAACTCCACCCTGACGGAGCTGCTGGAGCGCATCGAGGCGGCCATCCGCGACTACTCGGAGGAGCTGGTGCGACAGCTGGCCCGCAGGGAGGAGCAGGAGTTTGAGAAGGAGGTGAAGAACACGTTTATCACGGTCCTGATGGAGGTGCAGAACAGGCAGAAGGAGCAGAGGGAAAGCAGCAAGCGGAGACGGAGGGACAAAGCTCTGAGCCTGCAGGGAAGCTCCGCCCCCAACACGGCGACCAACACGAGCTCCAACGGGCGGGCAGAGAAGACGGGCACCATGCCGGTCAAGGTAAGGGTTCATGGCATTTTAGTGTTGCCCATAGTTGTTTGACATTTGTTTAATAAGAGCTTCAAGTTCAGTAAGTTAATAGGAGACGGCAGTGCAAAATGAAATATAATCTAACACAGAAAACTGATTTAAGCACTTATACAGACACACACAGTAAACAAATTGTTTTGTACATTAGCAGAATTAATTACAATAAAGAAAACTAGAAACAATGACAGATATTTTGAAGATTCAACAAAAGGGCATAACACACAGATCTGACTTGTAACCTGATGGTGCTTCTTTCCATGGAGACAGTTAGTTATAGCACTTTTTGAATATAAAATTACAAATAAAAAGGGGTAGAGGGAGGAGCTTTGAATAAACAGTAGTGCGTCTCAAAAAAATGAATTACCTTAAATTACCTTCAGCATTCTTATTTTGAGTGCTGTCAAAAATATTGCGTTATTAACAAGTTAACACAAAACGGTTTTAAAGGGGTTCTTTTTTTATCGCAAACTAGTTTTTTCATAAGCTGTGGCCACTGCCGTAATGTTAGAACAACTACAGGATCCAGCTGTAAACAGGAAACAAAACAATTTGTACGAAACTGAGAAGCCCTGTGTGTGCGCTGATGTTATTCATATGAGGAAAACTCGAAATGAAGTCCACTCCAAAACATACGAAGTGGACTGTATTTCGTGTTTACCTTCGATAAGGACTGTGACAGTGACAGAAGTTTTGCAGCCTCGTCTCCTCCGGCTGTTCTCACTGCTCCGAGCTGTTGTTATCTCCATAAACTCACAGAGGAGCGTATCGCAGCGGGACTCAGATCAGTCTCACTATTTAATAGATACTTCTGCCGCTGGACTTATTTTCTCCTCTAGAGCGTTAGTAAACAAACGGCGCCGTGTGATGACGTCTTCGCCCTGAATACAGCAGCGTTGGGGCGATAAACACGATCACAAACACAGTGGCAATAAAAAAAAAAAAACATTTGCACAGAACCTATCCACTTTTCTACGTTGATAAGAGGATTAAAATGACGATTCAAGGGACAAAATGTGCGTTGAATTTGCGATTAATCACACGTTAAACTATGACATTCATGAGATTAATCACGATGACATATTTTAATGGACTGACAGCACTAATCTAAACTCATAATTTCTCTCACATGTCTTGTAATACTCGCGTCAGCATCACATTTTAACATGCAAATGCACAAATGGTAAATGGACAGATTTTCATACAGCACTTTTCCACCTTTAAGGCACTTTACATCAAGGAACGACTCGCCTATTCCCACACACATTCATATGCCAATGTACGCAGACACAGGGGGCGAGGTAGGTTTAGTGTCTTGCCCAAGGACACAAAGGCAGCATTCATCTGTGGGAGCTGGAATTGCAATTCTGTTTACATTGAGTGTGGGACTGAACGCCCAACCCTTGGCTCAGTGGACAAACACTCTGGCGCCCCCCAAATGCACCTGAATGTGTGTTTATCCTGTTTAAACTCAAAGTGGTAGCACATTGGCAGTGAGAGGCTCATTCACGGCCGACGTTTAACATAATGGATCTCTTTCCCCGTTCTCCATTAGCCCGTGGATCTCGTCTCCATTAGCCTGTGGAGACTGTTCCAGGAAGAGCTAAAGTGCAGTGACCTATCAGATCCAAACAGGAACAGGCCATAACAGACACATGCACAGAGGAAGGTCCACTGTGTTCAGACTACAGCGTCCCTCTGCGAATGGACATGTTAAATACGTTCAATTAGTATCGTACTTTTTACATGATCAGAGGTGTTTAAATGACCTGTGCCCATTTTTCTCTTGTAATAAAGTAAAATCTGTTTTGCCCCAGTACAGATATATTGCAAAATTTTCTCTTAAAGGGGAACTCCGGCACGTTTGAAGCTAAAGTCTGTTGCTAGAGGTGGTTGAATTCTGTCAGAAGCCAAAAAACGGCACAGATCAGTGTTGCCTCGGCGGAGATCTCGCTGTGGCAGTGAATCTGACAAGACAACAAACTAGTGTAGTGATGGGGGCAAGTTCTTAACTTTCACGTAAAACGCCAATTTGCTTCACACTGAAGAAGCTTAACACCACTTTAACCCATCTTACAACAGCCACGAGTCTAACAAAGAAAACACTCTGCTTGGTTCACTCATTAGTGTCTTGAAACTTGATTAGCAGCCTGACACTTCCCTCTGTTAATTCCCCACTGCACAGGCCAAAGCCCAAAAAACTCAATTGTCGACTCAAGCGGCGATGAGAGGCTCAAGCCGCCAGAAGCAACAAGCGAGAATTGACTACTGACGGTGAAGAAGAGAAACTGAAAGTTGTTGAAACAAAATAGTTCAGGAATGTATTTTTTTAGCGTTAGCGTTTTCAAAAAATATTAATAAATGGGATTAGAAACGACATTGGCGATCGAGTCTTTTGGGCTTTCACATGTGCAGTGGGAAATCAACAGAGGGAAGTGTAAGGTGCTTATAAAGTTGTTTTCTAACGTTTCCAGACACTAATGAGTGAACCAGGCAGAGCGTTTTGTTTGTTAGACTCGTGGCTGTTGTAAGATGGGTTAAAGTGGTGTTAAGCTTCTTCAGTGTGAAGCAAACTGGTGTTTTATGTGGAAGTTAATAACTTGCCCCCATGACTACACTAGTTTGTTGTCTTGACAGACTCACTGCCACAGTGAGATCTCCACCGAGGAAACACTGATCTGTGCCGTTTTTTGGCTTCTGACAGTATTCGACCACCTCTAGAAATAGACTTCAGCTTCAAACGTGCCAGAGTTCCTCTTTAAGTTAAAATTTTCACTTTTTAAGCAGTGCCTTTTAATCCATAAGTTTCAGACTGAAAATGACAAAGTAGGACTATTACCACAGCAATTGTCTATTTAAAAAGAAATATTATAGGTCCTCAAAATGTTGCAGAGGCTATAACAGGAAGCTGAAACCCGTGACTAAATGAATGAATAAATAAACATAAATAAAGACTAACCAAATATACTGTGTGTGTTTTCCCTGCAGAGGTTCAGTATGGAGGGACTGTCCAACATCCTGCAGACCGGGATCAGACAAACATTCGGAAGCACAGGGAATGACAAACAGGCGAGTCTCTTTTAAACCTCTTTTCCGTCGGATTCCAGTCCTGCACGGCCCCGTTAGATCAATGCACGCCCCGCTCTGAGGTTGCTGTCTTGCATTATTATTGTGCTAGTGCATGTAACCTGATATGCTGACTGCAACCACTATTCATCACTGCTACTGTAGAAAGCTCTAGATACTTGCATTTAGTCCCCATTGAATTATAAGGTTCTACCTGTGTTTTCAGGGTGGATTTTTAAGTTTTGACCTTACACAGAGCCTAATTGAACAGGAAACGGGTGCTCTAAGTGTCATTTTGTTGTTTTTCTATAACGATGACAATAAAATCTTCAATCTTTTGCTCAAATAAACTTAAAGAAAAGTCAGCAAATGCTACAAAATCTCGATAATAGTGTACAGTATCAAGAATTTATGAATAATTTTGACGAAAACATTAAATACAACCATATATATTTAGTATATTTAGTGTTTTATTATAAATAGACCTTATAATTTGTGATTTTTTTGTCTTTCAGTATATCAACACAGTAATTCCATACGAGAAAAAAGGCACTCCACCATCTGTCGACGATCTTCAGATGCTCACAAATAGTAAGGCAATGAATACACAGATGCATTGTGGGTAATATTGTTGATAATGTTCATGATTTTGTTTTATTTTTTTTTTTTTTGCAGTTCTTTATGCCATTAAAGAAGACAGTGACAAGGTGCCTACTCTGCTAACTGAATACATATTAAAAGGTAAAACACGTCTCATTTTGTCTGTGAATGTTATGAAAGGCCGACACTACCAGCCAAATGTTTGGACACACCCTCTCATTCAGTTTATTTATTTATTTTTATTTATTTTTTTATCAAAGACTATGGTAAATGGACAACAAGGAAACATTCACCCATTCACACACCAGTGTACACAGATACTAGGGGTGAGGTAAGTTAAGTGTCTTGCCCAAGGACAGAACTTTTTTTTTTGCTATATAATTCATATATTTGCTTTCTGTATAAAATGTAGAAAGTTGTCAAATGAAAGAATATTGAATGAGAGGGCGTGTCCAGACTTTTGGCTGGTGGTGCGGTTGTTAAAATAAAAAGGTGATCAAATTAATTTGCCATCTTGTAAAAAAAATAATGTTATGCTTATTGGAAAAAAAATATAGCATAAGCATATCAATCAAAAATAATAGATTTATTAAAAATTAAAAATGATTTTATATAATTTTCACAAAAAACTGTGTTGATATTATGTCATACAGAGCTTAACAAATGTATTAGCACCTGTCATGAAAACCTGAAAACATATTTCACTTCATAGTATAGCAAGAACTTGTTTTAAATTAGAAATTTGTTCTTCATTAAGAAAATGACCAATTGGAATATCAAAACAGTCCTTGTTGGCAAATAATATCCAAAAATGTACATATTTTGTGTGAGCACCTTTGGTGCAGAGAACTGCTGCATTTTTATATTGTTTTTATGTCATTTTGCAAAGTCTCTTTTGTTATTGAGCTCCGAATAATTCCAACTGTTCCCAGAGATTTGCTTTGGATGAGACTTTGGCGTCATTTTTGAAAAACATTAAACTTGAAAATGTATGGATAACAACAACAGTTCTATTTCAGCATTAAAGATACCATCCATCCATCCATCCATCCATCTTCTCCCGCTTAATCCAGCTGGGACGCGGGGGCAGTTTACTGCCCAATACTCATAGCACCTGACCCCCCCTATGAACCCCTCTGCGGGTGGTGAGCATTAAAGATACCATTTTGATAAAATGATCTTGCATATAGTGGTGGATTAACCATTATAGAAACAATAAAAGATATTTTGGTAAACAGAAATACTGTTAAATTACATATGGCAGCAGTGGCAAACACCTTGTATTGAGTGGTGGTCTAATACAATTGTTAAGCCCTGTGTCATGTTAACGATAATTTAGTAAACTATAGATGAAAGATGTCATAATACATGTGCTTATATTATTGCATTATTATTGTGTGCCCATAAAATGATTTGTTTAAAACTCTTACCTCGTACTGTTTACTGTTTAATGTGTTGTCCAACCCAACTCTTGACACTTGTGCTGTTTGATTTCCACCGTAAATATTCTTTTTCTCTGCAGTGTTGTGTCCAACCTAAAGCACTGCCTGGTCAGATAGTGCCCCCTGCTGGTCTGTGGCACCAGCTGCATGAGCATACCTCCCCCTCCCATTTCCAGCCAACCATGGATCCTCACCATCTTCTACATTACCGTCTCCACCTCTTCGACTACTGCCTTTTCGCTGAGCTCACCTCGTCCTCCAGCACACTACCGCTCAGGCCCTCACCAACATGGCCGCCTCCCGCACACCTCAGCTCAGGCCCTCCCCAACATGGCCGACGACTCCATGCTCAAACACAAATGTGGAGAGTGGGCCCCCTTGTCCTGGACTCACTAACAGAGCATGACATAACACCACACATACTTAATACAGGGATTAACACTGCTCTTGTGTATTTTAATACTTTTGGTTTATATTATAATTTTATATGTTGCCAAGGCGATAAATCATATCACTAGGTCATGCATACTTCCATTGGAGCTCAACAGTGGGATGGGACTTCGTGTTACAGAAGCCAAATTTGTAAATTTGATTTTTTATCATTTTTGAGTTAGTTATTGTCACTAAATTCATAACAATTCTAACTCTGGGTTTGTGACTGATTAAAAAAATAATACTTATAGATACAGGGGGAGATAACTTGGAATGGTTTCAGATTTTAAAAGAAGGTGAAATTGATTAGTATTTGAATAAAACACATTTTTAGTGTTTAGTTTGATAAGTTAGGGAGGATTTGGATATCAATATTATTAAAATTAAAACAACAAAATCCATTTGTCATAATTGACAATTTACTACTACAGTAAGCTACTGTCAGACTGCAGGTTGAAGTGACCCAAATCCGATTTTTTTGCCCCTATGTGACCTGAATATGATCTTTTAATGACAGTCTGAACGGCACAGATCCAATTTTTTTCAAATGTGACCCAGGCCACTTGGTACAGTACATATCCCGTCTTTAGACATGTGACTTGTGAATGGCCCGGTTGCCTTCATCCGACCTGCTGTTCCTTTCTACGGACGTTGCTGCTACTGCCTCACAAAACGCCATGGCCAAAAAACCTCGTCCTTCTCCTCAATCTCCTAAAACAAATAAGCTGGACATGTTCTGGCTCCGGTACAACTCCAGGTGCTCAATGCAGTGTCCATGTTTAGGCGACTTCCGCAAACACTGAGCTCTATCGCTGCTGTGACGTCTTTGTGTCCTCCCATCATAGAACTATAATAAAATCTGGAAGATGAATCCAAGATGGCGCTGTATTGTTTTCAATGGCCTGTGCTCATTGGCGCATGACCATAAAAAAGATTTTTACTTCCATATTTACTTCCTGATTTGCAGCCTAATGCTGCCCAACGTCTGACATCAGAAATGCTGTTCTGACCAATCAGAGCGAGAGCTGCTAGAGCGGAACTAGGGCGGGCTCAGAGCGGGGCTAGGCTTTAACTCTTACAAACCTCTTTTAGGCGCTTTGACAGTTTAAAAATGTTTTAATGAACATGATTGTAAATACAGAAGTATCCCTACAAAATCTGACCTTTATGAAAGCTGTGGTCCTGTCAGCTGAACACGGGCAGGGTGATTTCACACAAATGCATTGTGCTTCTATGGGAGAATTCTTTCTGGGCTGCAGGCTGCAGTACCTCGCTTGGCCACAACTCAATCTGCGGTCATGTATGGAGGGGGTGTGTCATATTTATCCAGCTCTTATTATAGATCCATGTCTCCAGTGCACATGTGGGACACTTTTGGAGCGTTTAATGTTCACACTGGAGATCACATACAAGTCGCATTTAACTGGTAATGTGAACAACCTCGCCAAAAAATCAGACTTCACACAAAAATCTGAATTGAGCATTAAGCCCTGCAGTCTGAACGTAGCCTTATTTGCCTAGTACTCAGAGTTTGAGACAACAATTAGGACGTGCTTTAAACACCCCTTTGGAGTAATGGTCTTTCCATTGTTGGCTTTGGTTACATTGTGCCTTTAAACTATTAAAATATGGATTATTTAAGTCTATGGGGAAAACGAATCGACTTTACTTGCAAACTAGAAAGTCTAATTCCACTGTTAAGCACCAAAACATGTAATCTCTTATGTTACAGGCCAGAAATGCAGGTCATTATAGAATACAAAAGCCATGCACTAAATCTAGTACTGTAGCTCAGTGCAACGAGTGCATTTTCAAATTATGTTTTTCTTTTTCTTTGAATGTTTGAATGTTTTGTACCATTTCTTTTCTAACAGTGTGTGTATATAAATTATGTTCTTTTTAATGTTATTCATGTTATCGAAGCTGCAGTTTGCTCCACTATAAGCTATGTGACAGACGTTTCCGTGGATACTGTTCCCAGATGAGCTCTTTTGAATCACGGCGTAGATAGACTATTTGCATATTAGCATATTTATGACTTTCTTTGTGCCATGTAGGTGAATGTTACATCGCTAATCGCAAATTCTAATAAACACCATACCCTAAAACGTGGTGTGTTTGTTTTACGTCATTACCTAAACTGATCTTTCAAGACTGTGCCGCCCTCTAGTGGATGCTGTGTGTAACTGCCATACTCATACATAACATCAATATTGAGATAAAAATGTACGTGTTTACTTTTTAAAAATACAGAAAATAAATAAATACTAGTGAAATTAGACTAATTAAATGTTAATGGTCACATTTTTATATAACGCTTTTCCACCATCAAGTCACTCAAAGCATTTACATTGTAGGGCGCCAGTTGCACAAAAAAAGAAACTGTAACTGTGTCCTTAGGCAAGACACTTCACCCACAAAGCCTATTATGAAAGTGGTGTGTGCGTGGGTGTTGGTGGTGGTCGGAGGGGCCGATGGTGCAGATTGGCAGCTTCGCTTCCGTCGGTTGGCCCCAGGGCAGCTGTGGCTACAATAGTAGTTTACCACCACCGATAATGGAGTGAATGAATAATGAGCTGTAAAAGCAAAATTGTGACGTATGTCTGTGAAAAAAATGCTATATAAATAAAAACTTACTTACACCAATGAAGCACTCACCCATTCACGCACACATGCATACACCAGTGTAGCAGACACTGGGGGTGAGGTAGTGTAGTGGCCAAAATGTACCTCCAGCCTCAAGGTGTCACTAGTTCAATGTTCTGCCTTACCTGCGCCTATTAAAGGGGAGGTAACTGGAGCAGCAGGTGTTGTGTATGTGAGGGGGAACAGTCTTTTGACCATGGTAAAGGAATGCATGAAAATAAAGGGCATTTGAAGTGCATAGGGCTGTGCTCCCCAGCTCAGTGGTGTTCTGCACCAGATCTTCAGCCTGAGCCTGAGTCTTCAGAGAGTCCCCCTGCTATGGAAGACATCGTGCCTCGTCCCCGTCCCGAAGACGCCGCGCCCCAGCGACCCTAAGGACTACAGGCCCGTGGCACTGACCTCCCACATCATGAAGACTCTGGAACGACTCGTCCTGCAGCAGCTGAGGCCTATGGTCCAACATCTGCAAGACCCTCTCCAGTTTGCCTACCAGCCCCACCTTGGAGTAGATGACGCCATCCTGACCCTACTCCACAGAGTCTACTCCCACCTGGACAAGCCGGCCGCCACTGTGAGGATCATGTTTTTTGACTTCTCCAGTGCGTTCAACACCATCAGGCCGGCTCTGCTGGCTGAGAAGCTGGCAGTGATGCAGGTGGACGCCTCCTTGGTGTCCTGGATTGTGGATTACCTCACTGGAAGACCACAGTATGTGCGTTTGCAGAGCTGTGTGTCGGACAGAGTGGTCAGCAACACCGGGGCTCCACAGGGGACAGTCCTGTCTCCCTTCCTCTTCACCCTCTACACCACAGACTTCAACTACTGCAGCCAGTCTTGCCACCTTCAGAAGTTTTCTGGACGACTCTGCAGTGGTGGGATGCATCAGCGGTGGTGACGAGGAGGAGTACAGGACTGTAGTGGACAACTTTGTCACTTGGAGTGAGGAGAACCACCTCCAGCTCAATGTGATGAAGACAAAGGAACTGGTGGTGGACCTTAGGAGGACCAAAGCTGCTGTGACCCCCATCTCCATCCGGGGGGTCAGTGTGGACGTGGTGGAGGAGTACAAGTACCTGGGGGTGTACTTGGACAATAAACTGGACTGGAGCAGGAACGTGGACGCGGTTTACAAGAAGGGCCAGAGCCGCCTCTATTTCCTGAGGAGGCTGAGGTCCTTTGACATCTGCAGGACAATGCTCAGGATGTTCTACGAGTCTATGGTGGCCAGTGCCATCATGTACGCTGTAGTCTGCTGGGGCAGCAGTCTGCGCGTGAGGGACACTAATAGACTCGAGAAGATCATTAGGAAGGCTGGACATGTTGTGGGGGAGGAGCTGGACTCTGGCGGTGGTGTTGGACAGGAGAATGCTGGACAAAATCTGGACTATCCTGGACTCTCCCTCCCACCCCCTCCACAAGGTGCTGGCCAATCAGAGGAGCTCTTTCAGCCATAGACTGCGGCTGCCGCGCTGCTCCACTGAGAGACACAGGAAATCTTTCCTGCCTGTCGCCATCAAACTGTTGAACGCTGCACTTTAACTCACAAACTACTCAATCCTTTCATCCTATTCCCGGCTCACACATGTATATAGTCATAAATAGGTCAATGATGTAAATAATTTCCCAGAGAGAGCTATTTTATCTTTTATCTTATTGTATTTAGCTTATTTTGTAACTTGTTTGATGTACATGCTCTTGGTCGGTTGCATCTGTAACAAAGAAAATTTCCCCTCGGGGATGAATAAAAGTAATTCTGATTCTGATTCTGATTCTGATAGTTTTGGTGTATTGGGCTCATTTTTAGGAAACACAGTGGTTAGTGGCTTTGTGGCACAGGTCACCTGGCCTCTACAGGTGGGTTAAGTGTCTTGCCTAAGGACACAACAAGAGCATTCATATGTGGGAGCTGGAATCACACCAGCGACCTGTGGGTCAGTGGATCCGACCGCTCAACCATGATGTTTATGTCGAGAGCGAGTCTTCGGATCAGTGGACGAACGCTCTACAAACTGAGCTACCGCCAACTAACTGAGAAGGTTTTCAGTTTAACATTTGTCTTATGTGTTGCACTGTTCATGACATCACAAGGTGGACCAGAGCATTTTGAGCTTTGGAGATGTAGACAGACCAATAATAAAGGGTAGTCAAACATGTTTGAAATAATGTTTTAGGGGGAAACAACATGTTTTAAAGCTCAGGTCAATTTTTGTCAATTTTGCATAGTTAAGTTTAACATAAAATAACTATATAATAATAATAATAATAATAATAATAATAATAATAATAATAATAATAATAATAATAATAATCTTGACTAGCTAAACCTTTGTCTTAAAACATTAAAATGGATGAATAAGATCACATAGTACTGGCATATTTAATTTATATATTTTAAAAAATGAAGCTATGATAAGTAGTAAAGTACATTATTCATAGAATGGGCCACTAGAGGGCAGGCTACAATCTAAAATATATTGCTGCATTATATTGGAATCACCAAAATATGGGCTAAAATTGTACCAAATAAGAATATAATCATCAAAATCTGAAATTTAGATTACTGTAAATCAAGACACCTTTTAATTTTCCTTTTAATTTGAATGAAAAAAAACCCCGAAACTTTAATTTCCTCTTTTATTGAAAATATTATACAAAGCATTTTTTTCCATGAACATAAATATGGATGGTACAATATTTGAAACTGCCATTTTCACACATAATACATAAAGTATACAATCCATCATGGCTGATCTTTTTATGGGTTTTGTGCTATTCTCCAGATGTAGAAAAATAAAGGCTTGTGTTACATCGTTAAAAATCCATATTGTACATCTATATATAATAAGCATGTATCTCTGAAAAAAACGGACAATGTGGAAATATATTCAACAATAGATACCTTACGATTTGCAATTCACCTTCGCACACCGAGCATATGGTAAGAGTCCTATGTTACCATGGAAACGGACTTCAGCAGACATGACATCCAGTGTAAAAAACCGTACAGCAGGATATCCATACATAAAGAACAGGAATAATAGGCTATAGGCTTAATTTAATAGGCAGTTTTCTCAGTACAAAATTTGCTTAAAATTTGACATCTATAAAAGGCTTGGCCGACTACACCGTCTTTATCATGAAAATCAGTTGGTGTTGGCTGATACATTTTAAAGCAACTCCGTGTAACTTTCTGGCGGATATGACCTGCACGATTCAATGGAAATATAAAGTTCAGACCAATCTAGGCCAAATAGGAGTGGAGAGGCAAGGCCGCTCATAGTAAAGAAGCATGTTTTTCTACTTTTTTCCAGTGCTATAAAAAGTGACTACACAAACGGAGTGTCCGTCTTCCTATCTTTTTTTTTCTTGTACAGTTGCAGGGTCAGGTTAGTTTTAGGCATAGGGGTCAGGTTAAGGTAAGGGTTAAGGTTAGAGGTAGGATTAGGGTTATAGGTTAGGGTTAGGCGGGGGGGTAAGAGTCAGGTTAAGGTTAGGATTAAGGTTAGGGCTAGGATGATTAGGGTTATAGGTTGGGGGGGTAAGAGTCAGGTTAAGGCTAGGATTAGGGTCTGGTTAGGGGTTAGATGGGGGGTCAGAGTGGTTAGGTTTAGGCATAGGGATCAGGTTAAGGTTAGGGGCAGGTTTAGGCATAGGGGTCAGAGTTAGGGGTAGAATTAAGTTTATAGGTTAGGGTTAGGCAGAGGGGTAAGAGTCAGGTTAAGGTTAGGATTAGGATCCGTTTAGGGGTTAGATGGGAGGTCAGGGTCTGGTTAGGTTCAGGCAAAGGGGTCAGTGTCAGGTTAGGTTTAGGCAAACTCTGTGGATATGGATTCATATTTGTCATTTCCACCATGAATGCATCTAATTTCACATGATTCCTGCGCAGAAAACGTGAAGTCGTGGAAATTCTGCGAGAATCTGTTTTTCTAGCTTTTGCATTAAACAAACAGACTCCGTTTTCGTAGTCACGGCCAATTTATTTGTCTTTTTCTTTTAGATTAAAGGTTGTGCGGTGAGGCTTTAAGATGACTTGTTTTTAAAGTAGTAGCTGCAGCACCCCAATCAAAACGTTTTGTTTTTATTTCATTTATTTTTTCTAATCATTTTCATACATTTTTGACCAATTTGTGTCACATTCGGAACATTATTTGTCCATACAAAAACCTCATCAGTAATCTTATTTTTTATTTTGTATATATGTATAATAGTCCCCAACTTTCTGCTATTCTTGACCATACAGAATATATGTTAACTCACTGTTAATATCTCACAGCAAAAACACAAGACCTTTCATTTAAAGTTCAAAATAGGCACCTTGACTTTTGAATATATTTGTTCGTCTTAAATTGTAACAGTCTAAGAAAGTGAGACTAATGGCAGTGAATAATTATAATAATACCATATCAGAATAACAGATTTCTTGTGATAAAAGCCAAAAAAAAAACATTTAACATAATATCTTTGGTTCCAGTGTTTAGGCATACAAACAAACAAACAAACAAACAAACATAATTTAAAAAACCCACAGACTGTAGCAGAGCTGTGGTACATCTGTCACACTTTGAAAAACATATATACACATAATAATGCATAAGTGATAAAAAAAACTTAAAGAATACAGTGTAAAATTGCGATGTTAGCGTGTCGATATGAGAGTAAGCTTAAGCGAGTATGGGATATTGTACACTGCGTAACTGAAGCCCAAATTATGGTTTTTACTTTTTCACAATATTTTCCTACATAAATACATAGAAATCCAGTCATTAAAACATTTCAACATATTCAGTTATTTGCTTTAATTATAAATAAGATAAACTATTGTGGTTGGTCCCTTTTGATCGTTATGAGCAAATACTGGGTTTCAAGAAGTAACAAAATTTGAAACTTTAAGTCATACGCTTCATTTTTAATATACTAATGCAGTTCTATATCAATATAAACGTCCAGACGATTTCAATTTCAGCCACAGGGGGTTTAGGGTAGTTCACAATATGATGGTGTCAGTAAAAGTTTTCTAAATTTTGCCAGATTGAATTTTGCCTTGTTCCTATTGACATCGTGAACATCTGTACCAAAAAGCCAACAGAACGTTCTCCATAAGAATGTGTAACTTTCGCAGAAACAAAAACTTGAAGATGAAGATGACCAATACAAAGATAAGTTTGCTCATTAATAATCTCTCCCCGTCTCCCTGTACTTATGCTACAGATATTAGAACATTAGAACAGGTCAGACTCGATATTCACGTATGATGACTTTGTTCTCTTTGATACTTTATCTCTGTCCTTGCACAACACGAAGCAAAAACAGCTTTTGGTCTCCATTTCGTACAGATGGACACAGACGTTCACATGGACAGTCTGGAGTTATAATAGTTTTACTCGGGTGCACTGTGGAGTGGGTAAGACTGTTTTTAGTGGCAGGACGACAATGGCCATTGACATGCACTAGCCTAGCACCAGCAACCTCTGCAAATACAAGGACTGGATGGAAGATTTTAAAAAGTGTCTCCACATGTGTCCAACACTCTGGCTCACGAGGAAATGAGGCCTAATGTCCAAAATTCTGAACTGTCCCTTTAACAATTTATAAATTGTGAAAAAGTGTCACCCCTAAATGTGCAGGAACAGTCAGTATCTTTGGTCTGTATTTTTGGTACAGATGCTTTAGAATATCAACTGGAACAAGGCAAAAACTGATCTGGCAAAATTTGGTGAAAGTGAATTTTATGAACCACCCTAACACATGAAGAAACACAAGAGTTTTTTTTTTTTTTTTTTAACTCTGGTTTATAAGCTTTGGGCATAAATATTTAATACAAGTCGTTTTTTCCAACTGCAAATGAATAAGATAATAAATAAATCTCAAAAAGTAATGCTTAGAACCATTTGTTTTTCCATTTGAAATTTCAATATTGTCAAGGACATTGTCTACCTATATGTATATATATGTATGTATATCAAAAAATATAAAAACAACTAACATTTCAAGTATTACTCTTGAATTTTTATTGTTTGGATGTATTTTATATATCTTCACTTATTGGGCCCTTTATACAAGAATATTCTAAGTACATTTTACTTTTTTGAGTATTTTTTCATTGCAGTAGGCTCTATTGAAGGGTGGACCAATACCAAACATCAATATATTGATACTGACGGAGCTTTCCAAAGTATCAATCCTGAAAAAATATGAATACCTAAAATTGTAGTCAATTTTGGAAAATTCAGATAAACTATATCCATATAACTTTAGACTTTAGATCAGTTCAAACTGGGATGAAGCGGAGATATTGACGCTAGGGTAAAGTCCTCTATAGTAAAGGAATTTCAATGCACATTAATACAAAACTCATTGGTCTCAGTATCGGATCACTATAGCAATAATACTTGCCATAATATTACTTGGTATTGGACTAAATGAAAATTGCCCTTCAGTAGCCGTCTCCAACTTTTTCATCTCATAAGTAAAAACCATTAAAAAACATTACAAACAGACAAGACCGTATCTGACAAAAGTATGAAACCTAGCACACATTTACAGTGCATATCCACTCCCACCTAGAGCAGTCCTACCGCCAAAACCGCTTCTTGGCACCAATTAAGCAAGTTCAGTGAATCTGAATATATGAAACGTCGCTAACTGATCATTGCGCTAATACATACCGCTGCTGCACGGCTAGACGAGAGACCCCGCCTGGTTTTGAGCGGGCACCATGATGGGCACCCCTCCCATGCGGGCGATGTTGGCGTGGGACACCGTGGACGCGGGCAGGGGCGGAGGGGACGGCGCCCGGGTGTGGTGGTGGGCGTACGTCTGGGGCACCGCCTGAGCCTGGGGTAGATGCCCGTAGCGTTCCGGCTGGGCTTCGGGGGCCTGGCCGATGGGGAGCGTGCCCGTGTTGTTGTTGTAGCCGTAGTGGGTGGGCGTCGGGGTGGAGGAGCCGTGCTGCCGGGAGGGTCTGTAGCCCGCAATGCTGCCCGTCGCCGTGACGATGGAGGCGGTGTCCGAGGCGGCTCTCTGGGGGTACTGCTGGAGCTGCTGGTGGGCGTGGCTGTGGTTGTTGTGGTGGTGGTTGTCGTGGTGATGGTGGGAGGGCAGCGGGTGGCGCGGGCTGGAGGCGATGGAGGACAGGGTGCCGTTTTTGGAGATGATGTCGGAGCCCATGTTGCTCTTGGCCCACGAGACGCGTTTAGGGGCCTGGGCGTCCTCTCTGGAGACGAGAAAATACAGAAAAATACAGAAAACTATTCATACTTTGCACCAGGTTTGTCACATTAACACATTAAAGGTTCCATATTACACAAAACTGACGCTTGTGAGCTTTAAGCCACTTTCAAAATGCTGTTACCTTCTCAAAAACATGCCCGCGGCTGTGTTTTGTTTCATTTACACGTTGAATAATTGAGTAATCCTGCATTTTCAGGCGCTTTACATCTCTGTGGTAGATACTTTTGCCACTACTCCACAGTGTTAGCATTTCATTTAATTTCATTTCCATTTTTATTAAGCTAAAGGGACAGTTTGGAATTTTGGACATAGGGCCTCATTTCCTACTGAGCCAGAGTGTTGGAGACATTTGGAGTAGCGATGGGCATTCGATTAAATTTTCTTAATAGATTGCCAGGAAAATTAATGATTTTCGATTCATAACATTAACATTTCATATTAAAACTATCATCACTATTATTACTATTACTAATCTACATAAATAAACTCAACTTTACAACATATAAACCATAATCACTATAGAGCCACATCAGCCCGTGTGAGATTAGAATGTGTTTAATGCAGCTTTGGCACATTTGTTTACGTCTTACAGAAACAAAACTTAAAACCGCATGGCTCATTTGCATAAACTGTAAACACTGAAAAAAAGCCGCTCTTTCCTTGTGCTGATGCTTCAGCGTGAGACGTGGAACTGTGGGGCCGCAACCCCAGTGTTTGTGCTGTGAGACGCAGCCTCGACTCCTTACGCTACGTCACGCACAGACACCTACATTCAGTTTGTCGATTAAAATGACGTGATTGATGAAATTCTTAGTGATTAATTATCAATTAGTCGACTAATCATGCCCATCCCTAGTGTGGAGACTAGGGTGACCACCAGCATGACTCTGAAAATTAGGACACTTAGGCCCAAAAGTGAACCGGGCGGGACAACCATTATATATTATTAGTATTATGATTATAATGATCACACTTATTATTATTATTATTTAGCAGTCATTGAGTCTCCAAATCTGCCTATCCACGTTTGCACAGCAGTCCAAACTCCTGTAGGAGTGGTGGTGTTAATTGTGTGAAACAGCTCGGTGAGCTCAGCAGCCGTGGTTTTGTCATTTGTTGTGTTGGTTGTTCGTGGGGCAAAAAAGACGTTAAAGAAGGAGTTCTGTGTCTGCATGTCGCTCTAATCTTTACCTCAGTGTGAATATGGCAGAGGTTAGTTAAGAGTTTAAAAACATACTGGAGCACATTCTGTATTACAATGTGACATCACAAGGTGGAACAGAGTAAACAGGTTTTGTTAAACATGTGTGAATGAAACAAAACACATCTCTAGCTTTAATGGTATTTGAGTGGGACTTGTTTAGCTGCACAAATCAGCTACTTCAAACTAAGTCAGTTCTTGATGCTCAGATTTTACTAAAACACTTAATATACTAATACAAATACTCGAAAAAACGAAAGTCTAACTTGAGTAACAGAGCTTCAGACAGAGCTGTGCCTCCAGTTAGCTTATTTGAGCCACAATGGAAGCCAAAATATAATAAAGATTGATTCTAAGCTAAACTTTGTCATAGAAGGTGCATTGTGCAACTTCTTGTGGACAATCCACTACATGCTTGTCTCCATGGAGATGCGATTGCTTTGCCTGGAATGTTCCATCGTACAACTTTAAACATATTCATCAAGCATTTATTAATTATGGGTGTTTCTGTTGCTCAAAAATACAATAATTTTTTGTGAATAGGGGCGACTCTCCACAGAACTGACTTGTAATGTAGCGTAGTACGGTAACCTGCTTTTTTCAAGTGTACTATAGGTTTAATGTATATTGTGGAGCATTCTACACAACACAATACTATCTCCAGGGAGACAAGCGGGTGGCAAAATCTTCACAAGAAATATTAAGTACCTTTGCACCTTTAACAGCATTTAAGAGATAAGATAAGATAAGATAAGATTTCACTACATGTTATAAGTGAAATGACTTCTCACTTGATCTCGTTGGCCATGTCGTCTTCGTTGTCCCTCCTCTTCTTCAGCAGGTACAGGATGCACAGGAGCAGCAGGAACAGGAAGCCCACCACTGAGCCCACCACTGCTCCCACTATCATCCCCACGTTGGTCGCTGTTTGGAAACAGATTTAGCATTTCTCTAAGTCAGCATTTTACAGTAAGAGAAAAAGAGAAGTCCATTAAATGACCTTAGAGGTGTATCGTCCTATTTTGACATAAATGTTCATTACCCTAATACATTTTCTAGGATAGTTGTGAGTTGTGATGGAGCGTGAGGTTGACAGGTGGATCCGTGCAGTGTCGGCAGTGATGCAGTCGCTGTATCGGACCATTGTGGTGAAGAGGGAGCTGAGCCGAAAGGCAAAGCTCTCGATTTACCTCAGTCTATGTTCCTCCCCTCACCTGTGGTCATGAGCTTTGGGTAATGACCGAAAGGACAAGATCATAGGTACAAACTTAGGCTCACTTGTTTGTATGAAAAAGCGCTCTATAAATAAAGTCTGATTGATTGATTGATACAAACGCTCCCTTAGAGATACGATGAGGAGCTTAATCACAAAGGAGGAGCTCAGAGGAGCAGCTGAGGTGGCTCGGGCATCTGTTCTGATGCCTCCTGGAAGCTTCCCTCTGGAGGTGTTCTGGGCATGTCCCACCAAGAGGAGGCCCCGGGGAAGACCCAGGACCTGCTGGAGGAAGTGCTCGGGGAAAAGGATGTCTGGGAGTCCTTATACTGCTGCCCCCGTGGCCTCGGATAAGCAGAAGAAAATGGATGGATGGATTCAACGAGGCAGTGTCTTTCCCAAACTACAGCCCAAGGAGAACATAATAATAATAATAATAATAATAATAATGCATCAGTTTTAGATATCGCTTTTTTGGACACTCAAAGACGCTTGGTGACCTCTACACACCTCTACAAACTCTTTCCTCAAACCAGAACCATCATATCTTACCACAGTAGGGCTAACAGTAAAGTAGGTCTAAGAGCAAGACAAGAGGAGTTACATCAGCCATTAGGGGCATGAATGAGTATGTAAAAGAGGGTAGTAACAGAGACTGATATTTCTTAATTGTGATACGTATAGGATTTGGCAGTTATGTAGTCATTTTGGTATAAATGAGAAAAAAAAAAGATGTGATGTGTAGCTATCCATCGGAGTTGGCACTTCTAACATTTATGCCATTGGGCACCGTAGAACCCAGAAGAATGGAACTATCTCGTGCTATAACGTGTTGTTTTGGTGATATAACGTGTTGTTTTGGCAGTATAACGTGTTGTTTTGGTGCTATAACGTATTGTTTTGGTGCTATAACATGTTTTGGCGCTATAACGTGTTGTTTTGGCGCTATAACATGTTATATTGGTGGTATAACGTGTTGTTCTGGAGCTATAACATGTTGTTTTGGTGCTATAACGTGTTGTTTTGGCGGTATAACGTGTTGTTTTTGTGCTATAATGTATTGTTTTGGTGCTATAACATGTTTTGGCGCTATAACGTGTTGTTTTGGCGCTATAACATGTTATATTGGTGGTATAACGTGTTGTTCTGGAGCTATAACATGTTGTTTTGGTGCTATAACGTGTTGTTTTGGTGCTATAACGTGTTGTTCTGGGGCCTGTTCCAGAAAGCGGGTTATGTGAAAACTCTGAGTAAGTTAACCCCGAGTTGAGGGAAAGTCTGGGTTTTCTGTTCCAGAAAGCGAGGTAACTGAAACACTGAGTCAGTCACCGCGGTAACAGACTCTGTGAACATAACCTGCTCGGGGGCAGGTTTACTTGAAATAACCCTGAGTTTTTCCGCTCCTCTCGCATGAAAATCGCTTTGACACAACATGGCTTGTCCATTCCTCCCAAACCCAATAGACATGGAAGCACAAATTATTCGAAACGCTTTGCGCCGCGAGAGAATCTTTCGGCCCAGGCTGGATGTTCTGTCATTTCCAGATGAATATCTGTTTGAGCGCTACCGCTTTTCATTAAACGGGATCATTTATCTTGAAAGTCTCCTCCGGCCTCATATTACAAACTTCACCCACCGCGGACGTGCGCTCACTTCCCTTCAAATCCTGTGCATCGCGCTACGTTTTTATGCAAACGGGAGTTTTCTGTACAATATTGGCGACGCGGAGCACTATGGCAAGGCCACAGTTTGCAGAGCGGTGAGGAAAGTGACCCTGGCACTGAAACGCCTGTTGCCAGTGATGGTGGTGTTCCCCGGACACAAACCCACCTGCAACATCAAGGAGGAATTCCACAGGATTGCAGGTAACTGATGTAGAAATAATATAGGCCTATTCATTTAATTTATTTTTTTGGTTATTTCTTTACATTCTGCTGCTACCTCAGTCAGTCAGATTAGTTAACTTAATTAAATGTAATTTTGCAGGGCTTCCTAATATAATAGGGTGCATAGATGGGACCCACATTCCCATCACTGCACCTACAGAGAATGAGGCGGATTATGTTAACAGAAAATCTTTTAATAGCATCAATGTACAGGTATATGATCTATAATCTTAAAAAATATGTAGGCTGTATGAAAACGTAGGCTACAGTACAATACAACTAACTCATGTCATTCTCTGTACTGTGAAGATCATATCCGATGCAACCTACATTACAAATGTAGAAGCCAAGTGGCCTGGATCTGTCCATGATTCTCGGATCTACAGGGAGTCTAGTCTGAGCAACAGACTTGCACGTGATAAGGAAGCTGAAGCTTTGTACAAATGTTCTTTGTCTCTTTTTAAATGCACTCAAATGTGTCCTCTATAATTACAGGGGAGTTTAATGGCGACCTATTAGGGGATCGAGGCTACCCATGCCAGCCCACTCTGTTGACCCCTGACCCTGACCCTGAGCCAGGGCCCCAACAGCGTTTTAATGTGGCCCACTGCAGGACTAGAGCCCGGGTTGAGATGACCATTGGCCTACTCAAATCCCGGTTCCAGTGCCTGCACAAGCTCAGGGTCACTCCAGAGGGCATGTGACATCATTGTGGCCTGTGTTGTTCTCCATAATATTGCAGTTATTAGGGGAGAGCAACACCTGCTGTACAAATCAATGACCCAGAGGATGACCACCCCATCCACCCTGAAGATGTCCGGGATGGAAGAGCTGTGAGAGACCTCATTTGCAGGAACTACTTTTGAAAATAAAACACATATTCAAATGTGATTTGGTTCATCTTTATTCCATACAGTACAAAAGCAACAGTTAGGATTTATAATAGTTCCAATTATTAACATATTCCTCCATTTCACCAATGCACCACCTCAACTGGCGTTCCAGTAACTGAATTTCCAGATCTGCCTTCCTTATCTGCAGATCTAGATAGGTAATTTCCTTTTCTGTTTTTTTTTAAAATTTTCTTTATCAGGTGCACCCTGTACAACTCTTTGGCTGGTAACTGTGAAACATATGCACAACATTTAAGTGCTGCAGTTCTACATACAGATTTCACAGGAAAATCTCACTGTATGAAGCAGTGCGGCTGAACTTGATGGAGCTGCTCATGATGCCCAGCCATGTCCTGTTGAAACATAAAAATGTACGTAGTCTTTTGTCCACTCATCACTTCAGTGCACATGAAACTATATTTCACTCAACAGTGTAAAGAAATGTGAATGGGCCTCATGGCTCTGCAGTAACTTCACATCATATTAACACATACTTCAGTTGGCCCCTCTGGATCTATTCCTGAGACAGCAGCCAGCGCCACTGAATTAACATTTACTTTAATAACCTAAGGCATTTAAAAAAACATGCCTTGCCGCTTTGTACGATATTTTTATATTTCATTTTTAGCTGCTTCCAAGTTCTTCTCTCCCCTGTTGGATTGCACCTAAACGAAAATCAGATTTTATTCCTATTTAACTCAGCAAATAAGCGATGATCTTACAGTTGAATGTTAACTTAATTAAACAATTTAAACTCACGCATTGACTCGGGCTGCAATTTCTTCCCACGCGCCTCTCTCTCCTTTGCCGCTGCAGCGGTGTTTGATTTACGCCGGAAAATCTGTTCTTTCTCCGCGTATGCCTCCATTAGGACTTCGAGCTCAAGCGGGCTGAAGTAGGTGGATCGCTTTTTCGTAGTTGTCATGGTGACGCTCATGGTTTCGGGGATCCATTGACTATGGCTTTTTATAGTAGTCGTGCACGCGCGTAACTCGAGGTAAACCTACTCAGAGTTGATTTACCTCATTCATATCACCTGTTCTGGAACCGAAAACTCAGGGTTTCCCGTCTCAGGGTAAGTCAACCCAGAGCTCATGGTTAAACTCAGAGTATGTTTGAACCCGCTTTCTGGAACAGGCCCCTGGAGCTATAATGTGTTGTTTTGGTGCTATAATGTGTTGTTCTGGAGCTATAACATGTTATTTTGGCAGTATAACGTGTTGTTTTGGTGCTATAATGTGTTGTTTTGGCGCTAGAACATGTTTTGGTGCTATAACGTGTTGTTCTGGCGCTATGATGTGTTGTTTTGGTGGTATAATGAGTTGTTTTGGTGGTATAACGTGTTTTTCTGGAGCTATAACGTGTTGTTTTGGTGGTATAACGTGTTGTTTTGGCAGTATAACTTGTTCTGGAGCTATAACATGTTTTGGTGCTATAACGTATTGTTTTGGTGCTATAACATGTTTTGGCGCTATAACGTGTTGCTTTGGTGATATAACGTGTTGTTTTGGCAGTATAACGTGTTGTTTTGGTGCTATAACGTATTGTTTAGGTGCTATAACGTATTGTTTTGGTGCTATAACATGTTTTGGCGGTATAGCATGTTTTGGCAGTATAACGTGTTGTTTTGGTGCTATAACGTGTTGTTTTGGTGCTATAACATGTTGTTCTGGAGCTATAATGTGTTGTTTTTCCGCTATAACATGTTGTTTTGGCGCTATAACGTGTTGTTTTGGCTCTATAACATGTTATATTGGTGGTATAACGTGTTGTTCTGGAGCTATAACATGTTGTTTTGGTGCTATAACGTGTTGTTTTGGTGCTATAACGTGTTGTTCTGGAGCTATAATGTGTTGTTTTGGTGCTATAATGTGTTGTTCTGGAGCTATAACATGTTATTTTGGCAGTATAACGTGTTGTTTTGGTGCTATAACGTGTTGTTCTGGAGCTATAATGTGTTGTTTTGGCGCTAGAACATGTTGTTTTGGCGCTATAACATGTTTTGGTGCTATAACGTGTTGTTCTGGCGCTATGATGTGTTGTTTTGGTGGTATAATGAGTTGTTTTGGTGGTATAACGTGTTTTTCTGGAGCTATAACGTGTTGTTTTGGTGGTATAACGTGTTGTTTTGGAGCTATAACGTGTTATTTTGGTAGTATAACTTGTTCTGGAGCTATAACGTGTTGTTTTGGTGCTATAACGTGTTGTTCTGGAGCTATAATGTGTTGTTCTGGAGCTATAATGTGTTGTTCTGGAGCTATAACGGGTTGTTCTGGCACTATGATGTGTTGTTTTGGTGCTATAACATGTTGTTCTGGAGCTATAACATGTTGTTATGGAGCTATAACGTGTTGTTTTGGTGCTATAACATGTTGTTCTGGAGCTATAACATGTTTTTCTGGCACTATGACGTGTTGTTTTGGTGGTATAACGTGTTGTTTTGGAGCTATAACGTGTTGTTCTGGAGCTATAACGTGTTGTTCTGGAGCTATAACATGTTGTTTTGGTGCTATAACATGTTATTCTGACACTATGATGTGTTGTTTTGGTGGTATAATGATTTGTTTTGGTGGTATAACGTGTTGTTCTGGCGCTATGATGTGTTGTTCTGGAGCTATAACGTGTTGTTCTGTAGCTATAACGTGTTGTTCTGGAGCTATAACGTGTTGTTCTGGAGCTATAACGTGTTGTTCTGGAGCTATAACGTGTTGTTCTGGAGCTATAACGTGTTGTTTTGGTGGTACGTACATGAGATGACCTCCAGGTTGATGAAGCAGCTCTCGGACCCCGCTGCGTTAGTGGCCGTGCACACGTACTTCCCCGACATGCTGGAGGTCAGGTTGGCCAGCTTCAGAGTGCCCGTCCTCTCATCTGAACAACAACATCCGATCAGGAAGGAGGCAGTGGGATATACCTGAAGACCACAACCTCTCCAAAAACACTTCATAGATGGGCCTAGTTTATGTCACCGTTAAGTATTTGACACTTATGTAATTTGTTCCCATCAAATGCAATTAGTTTTGTAATTTTTTAGTGTGTAAATAAATCATACATTTATTTTATATTTGTCTATATTCCCAAATACTAAACCATATTCCTGTATTTCTCTACCAACACAATATTACATTCTGAAATAAGAAAATGGATCATTCTCATCACTCATATTTAATAACAAAGACGGTGACATTATGAAATCAAACTGTTAAAAAGAATATTTATAATTTGTGTTTTTCATAAACAAGTTACTTGTACTTGTATTCTCCATCTAGAAGCCTTTGGTCACCATACTACTACTACTACTACTACTACTACTACTGCTACTACTACTACTACTACTACTGCTACTACTGCTACTACTGCTACTACTACTACTACTGCTACTACTACTGCTACTACTACTACTGCTACTACTACTACTACTACTGCTACTACCATACCACCACCTGCTACCTACTGCTACCATCATCACCTACTGCTACTATCACTGCTGCTACATTACTACTACCACTGCTACTACCACTACCACCTACCACTCATCACCACTGCCACCACTACTACCACCGCTACTCACTGCTACCACTGCCACTACTACCATCACTCCGCTGGTACTCATCACTGGCTACCATCTACCACCTACTACTACCACTGCCACCACTGCTACACCTACTACCACTACCACTGCCACCACTACTACCACCGCTACCACCGTCACTTCACCACTACCATACCGCCGCCACTACTACCACTACCTGCCACTACCACCGCCTACCACCACCGCCGTCACTACCGCTACCACTGCCACCACCGCTATCACCATCACTACCATCATCATCACACCACCACCGGCCTACCACTACCACCACTGCTACCACTGCCATCATCATCATCACTGCTACTGCTACCACTGCCATCACTACCGTTGCCACTACCACCATCATCACTGCCTACCACTGGCTACCACTGCTACCACCACTACCATTATACCACCGCTACTTAACCATCATCACCACCACTGCTACTACTACTACTACCTACCATCATCATCATGCCATCACTACCACTACTACTACCACTACCGCTACCATCACTGCCACCATCATCATCACTACATACCATCACCACCACCTACCACCGCTACCACTACCACTGCTACCACCATCACATTACCACCGCCATCACTACCACCACCGTCACTTCACTACTACCATCACCTGCTACCGCTACCACATTCCACTATCATCACTACCACCGCTACTACTATCATCACCGCTACCTGCTACCACCACTGCTGTATCACTACCACTCACCACCACCACCGCTACCACCTACCACTACCACTGCTACCATCATCAATCACTACTACCATCGTCTATCATCACTACCACTACCACCACCACTGCCGCCACCACTGCCACCATCACTGCTACATCATTCACCAATACCTAACTGCCACCTACCACTGCCACTACATTCGCTACTACCACCATATCGCTACCACTACCACTGTATCAATACTAATCACCACCACTACCACCACCGCTACTACCACTACCACCTACCATCGCCACCACTGCTACCGCATCACTTACCATCTGTCATCACCACTACACCACTACCACTGCGCCACTACCGCTACCACTACCACCACCGCTACCTACCATCGCTACCACTACTACTCACTGCCATCATCACTACCACTACTACCACCGGCTACCAATACTGCCAATTACCACTACCGCTACCATCATCGCTACTACCACTACTGCCATCATCATCATCACCACCGTTACCATCGCTCATCACCGCTACCACCAATACCACCACCACCACTACCACCACCGCCTACTACTACTACCACTACCGGCTACTAATTACTACTCACCACTGCTACTACTACTACTGGCAATACCAATACTGCCACTACTGCTACTACTGCCACTACCATCACCACTACTACTGCACTACTGCCAATACCACCACCACTTCACTTATTACTACGCATCACAACTACCACTATTAACACTGTACCACTACTACTACTGCCACTACTATTACTACTGTTACTACCACCATCGTACCATACTACTACCATCGTCACTGCCACCTCACCACCGCCGTCATCACCGCCTACCACCGCTACCGTGCCACTGCTACTATCACTAACTACCACTACCACTAATACTGCCTACTACTATCACCGCCATTATACTGTTGCCACCGCCGCTTCACTACTGCCACTACCGCCAACTACCACCATCGCTACCTACTACCGCCACTACTGCCACTGCCGCCACATCACTACTACTACTGCTGCCACCGCTACCACTGCTACCTACTGCCACTACTGCTACTATCGGAAGCGCTACTACTACTACTACCACTGCTACACTACTGCTACTACTACCACTGCCACCACCACCAACCGTTACTACCACTGCCACCACTACCACCTGCTACTACCCACTACCACTACCATCACTGCCATCATCACTGCCACTACTACCACTGCTACCACCTACCATTACCACCTACTACCGCTACTACTAACTACCACTACTACTACTACTGCCACTATCATCGTCATCGTTACTATCCACTACTACTTCACCACTGCACCACGGCCATCACTACCACTACCGCCACTGGGCGCCAATACCATCACTACTACCGCTACCACTACCGCTACTGGGTTACCGCTACCACTAATAAGTGGCTACTGCATTACCATCACTACCGCCTGCTACCATCATCACTGTTACCTACTACCACTGGTTACTACTACTACTGCTACCACTACTACCACTGTTACTACACTACTACTGCTACTACTACTACCACTGCTACCACTGCTACCATCATCACTACCTGTTACATTACCACCACTACCACCACTGCCATCACTGCTACCACTACCACTACTACCACTGCTACCACTACTGGCTACCACTGCCTACCTACTAATGCTTCACCACCACTACCGCTACTGCACCACCACTACCAAGTTACTGCACTACTACCTACTACTACTACTTGCTACCACCTCACTACCACTACTACTGCCACATACCACTACTAATTACCACTACCACCAATCGCTACCACTGTTACTACTAACTACCATCATCATCATTACTACCAACACTACCACTGCTACCTCACCCGGGCTACTACTACTACTACTGCTACTACTACTACTACTGCCCTACTACTACCTACTGTACTACTACTACCACTCCTACTACTTCTACTACTACTACTACTACTACTGCTACTACTACTACTACTGCTACTACTACTACCACTGCTACTACTGCTACTACTACAACTACTACTTTACAAATGTATTTATTTACTATAAGATACTGTAGCCACTTTAAAGATATAGTGAACGTTATTTATAGCACTGTACAAACTGTAGCCACTGTGTTCAGTCTGAAACTGCACTGTGATCACTAAGAGCAATTTATTGTATATATATATATATATATATATATATATATATATATATATATATATATATATATATATAGTTTTATAATCCTTATCTTTATAGATTTTTATAGAGTTTGTCTATTTTTAAGTAATTCTGTACTTCTATTGCTGCTACTGTTTTCTTGCTGTTCTCTTATCTGTGCGTTGCAACACTGAAATTTCCCCATTGTGGGACAAATAAAGGAAATCTATATCTTACTACAACTACCGCTACTACTGCAACTACTATAACTACTATCACTACTACAACTACTACTACTACGACGACTGCTAGTACTACTACTACAACAGATAATAATAATAATAATAATAATAATAATAACAATAACAATAATAATAATAATAACAATAACAATAACAATAACAACAACAACAACAATAATAATAATAATAATAATAATAATAATAACAATAACAATAATAATAACAACAACAACAACAATAATAATAATAATAATAATAATAACAATAATAATAATAATAATAATAACAATAACAATAACAATAACAATAACAATAACAACAACAACAACAACAATAATAATAATAATAATAATAATAATAACAATAACAATAATAATAACAACAACAACAACAACAACAACAACAATAATAATAATAATAATAATAATAATAATAATAATAATAATAATAATAATAATAATAATAATAATAATGTATGCAGTATGTTGTATTAGTTTGGTACTGACCGAGCATGGGGGAGAAGAAGACCTCGGACGTGGGGCTGGTTCTCTTCCACTTGTACATGGGGATGGGTTTTCCAGCACTGGACGTACAGCTCAGCGTCACGTTCCCTTTAGCCACAGGTTTACCGGACAGAGAGCACTTGGGAACAGCGGGAGGGACTGATGGGACACGCCAACATAACAGAGGTCAATATACTATCCACAAAATCTACAAAAACACACATCACAACTGTTTAGACTGAATATTTTGGAAGGAATTAAAGGTTGGGTATGGAAGATTAATTTAATTTCAAATTGACTCAACGGTGCTCACATACATATATATCCCAATATTATTTATGTTTTTATTTGTTTTGTATTGTGATTTTAATTTTCTTTTTTCTTATTCTGTAAAGCACATAAACTATAAACTAGCCTTCTCTTGCCTTTTGTACTTTCTTTATTTTATATATATAGTATTTATATTGCAATTTTGTCAAATTTTATACATATTAGTGCTGCCACTAACGACTAATTTTCTAACGATTAATCTCTCGACTAATTTTTCGATTAGTCGACTAATCTAAACGACTAATAAAAAAAAAAAGCGGTTCTAACACACACAAGTGTGTGTGTTAGATTTTACCTTGTGTGTGCTGTGCGTGCGAGTTGCAAAGGTTATTGCTGTTATGTCTGTTGTGTGTGCTCATTCAACAATGTTGAACAACGATATGCACACACAATTTAACGAGTTTGCACGAGCAGCATATGCAACGGTATGCTCAATACCTCATGCATCGTGGTCGTGGTCGAGAAAGAGAGAGACCAGCCAGCAGAGTGCGCACGGCAAATACTTCCTCAAGTTTGTTTTCTTTGGCGGTGCCATTATTTACCACTGCTGTTAGCCTTTGGTGAAGCCGAGGTTAGCCACCTCGGCGTCAACCCCGGATGTAGCCGCTGTCAGCAGCACCGTGTCGGCCTCGGCGCAGTTGCTGCCCGCGGCACCGGTGTCCGCTTCGGGTGTAGCCGCTGTTAGCCGCGCCGGTGTCCGCCTCGGGTGTAGCCGCTGTTAGCTGCGCCGGTGTCCGCCTCGGGTGTAGCCGCTGTTAGCTGCGCCGGTGTCCGCCTCGGGTGTAGCCGCTGCCTGCCGCACCGGTGTCGGCCTCGAGTGTAGTACGACTAGTGGTGTGGAGGGGAAATACCTGATCTCAGGCAAGCAAAAGGTCTCTGGACGAGCCGTTTGAGACCAAAAATAAATAAAGGCGAATATTCGACCAAAAAAATTGTAGTCGACTCATTTTCATAATCGATTACGTCGACAACGTCGAATAATCGCGGCAGCACTAATACATATACTTATTCACTTTATATTATTATTTTTTATTATTATTGTTTATCTTAATTGCATCACATTTTTTTCCTTTTTTGCACTAAACTGTCCTGGAGCTACTGTGACTGTTGAATTTCTCCACTGCGAGATCAATAAAGTCCTATTTTATCTGTAATACTGTAATGTTGACATATTCTTAGTTACAAAAACACTGAACATGATGACCAAGTTCTTGATGTTATAATTTTGTCTTTTGATTCCAAGCCATCTCTTCCCATCAGAAAACAGAATGAGCCTCACAGAAGTTTGTCATTTGTGTTGCCAGTTTCAGTGCTGAAATCCAGTTGGTTTGAACATAAAATGCCTCTGATCTGAATCCTCACTATTTAAACTCCGGCACTTGCAGTCGGTCATGAAGCATATAGTGCAGCCTCTGCAGCTCAGTGAGTGAATTCTGGAGGCTCTGAGCTTTCACCTGTCCATATACTGAGACTGTGTGTGTCATATTTCTGCAGGTTTAGGCAGCAGTAACCTGGGTACAGTTGTGATTGTTGCACTTTTTAGTACAGTACAAGTGCTACATATGCTACCTGTAACTCCATACTATTCTATAAAAGCTTTACATATGTGGTTTAATCATTAAATAAACACTATCCCCTAATATTACAAAATGTCTAGTTAGACCAGGGGTGTCAAACTCATTTTGGTCCGGGGGCCGTATGCAATCTACTTTGATCCCAAAAGGGCCGGATCAGAAAACTTAAGATTATATTCCTCGAGCAACGCCACTTGTTCCAAACACACTGAGCACAGATTTCCCATTCACCTCTGTCAACAAATAAGAATTAGACTATTTTTCTTGGGAGATCCTGAACTCAGCATCTGCTTTTCTCATTTTTTGACATTTTGCTGATGAGGGTCACGGTCGACAGTCAAAACGATCGTCCTTTAAGAGCGTTTGGAAAGAGGAAAGTCTTCATTTGTGCTGCTCTGGTGGGACTCGCAACGTACAGAAACGCCGGAGACGCTGCTGTGCTGAACAGTGCAGAAAATTAACAGAAAAATCTGAAAATTTTAAGTATTTTAATAGAAAAATCAGCCGAGGGCCAGATTAAAGGTCTTGGAGGGCCGGATCTGGCCCCCGGGCCGCATGTTTGACACATATGAGTTAGACAGTCTTGAAATGTGTACTTTATTTTCTTCATTATACGTACAGTATACGGATGAAGTAATGTTGTAGTGTGTTTGAATGTGTAAAGTGTGACTATGGATTTTAACATAGATCAGAATAATAGTAATTATTAGATGAAAGACGACATCTTTAAACTGTAAATAACCAAAGTCCGGTGAGTCCTTCCATGTTTGTACCTTTGACGTCGAGGCTGAGCTGTGCGGTGAGCCCCGGGCTCTGGGTGAAGATCACCTGACACAGGTACTTCCCTGAGTCCGACTCCTGAGTGTTGTTGATGTACAGAGAGATGTTGGACACAGGGTTTGGGTCTGTGAAACCAACTCTGTCTTTGAACTGAGACGAACTGCCCACGTTCACCGAGTCCTTAGTGTATGAGATGATCTGCACACAGACACACAAAGATCTCAGAAATATATTCAAGAGGATGTTACACTATTGTTTATGGTCCTTGAAGCACGTTATAAAGTGCAGGTCTAGATCTCTCTAATTTGACTCCAAAATTGCTCAGTATTTATACATTTAATAAGTCACTAAAATAAATATACTAACTTGCAATGCAGTATGTATATAGTATGTTATTAAATCAACAAAATATTAATATCCACCCAAGGTCTGCTAGCCTTCCCATAAAAGTCACTGCACACTACTGTATTATGACCAATAATAGTTCATTATGTTTCAGTTCAGGGCTTTTAATGATACCGTCTATTAAAAGAAGATTTACCGGGATTATCCTGCATTATTGTTAAGGTGCCAGTGGCAAAAAGTAGTTTCAGTATCATCATTTATCACAGTACATCTCTGTAGAAATATATCACACTTCAAAACGAGTCACTGTGACAGCCCTACCTGAAACTGTAGAACTTTACAGACCAAAATAAATTATAATCACAGACAAATCCCCAACATGAGCACAAGTTCTGAACTGCTGCATTTTCATGGTCAAAACGAAACTAAAACGGTCAGACCCAAACTGAGCTCAATGACCATATAGAGGCACAAAAACAAGTATTTATACAGTTAAGTCCTAGTAAACTAAGTACATTTATGTGAAAAGTCAGAATAAACTCATTCACTGTTCAGCTAATTCAATCCAATACAAAGGGGTTTGAAAGTATTAAACTTAAACTTAGATATGATTTATTAAAGATTGACTTCAATATGCTAATGTTGAACTGTGGCAATCATAATTTAAAAAGATAAAAACATTCCCATACAAAATCTAACCATACAAGAGTAAAACAAATGAAGAGGTAAAAAATATTTTAAAATATTTATATACGAAAATATTGTGTAAAATAGATTTCCTGGCAGAAACCTGATATTTCATGAGTGGCGGTATCGTCTCTGTAGTTCCAGAGTTTTCGCTGAGCTGTGAGGAGGATCTGAAACACCTTCACTGAACAGAATACACGACTCTGCAGCTCTGTTTACTCAGCTGAGACTTTCCCATCGGCAGCTCGTATTTAACATGAGGATTATTTTACCAGACTCCATTTGTACAGCAGGAATAAACCAGACTGTAGTCCCACATAATCCGTGTTCAGAATAAAACCAAAAATAAGAAAACAAAAAGTGTGGAGCGTCTGCGTTCACCCTGTCATCGGTGAACCGCCGAGCCGATCGCAAGGACTCGACCAGGACTAAACCAGGACTAAACCAAGACTAAACCAGGACTAAAGCAGGACTAAACCAGGACTAAACCAGGACTAAACCAGGACTAAAGCAGGACTAAACCAGGACTGAACCAGGACTGAACCAGGTCTAAACCAGGTCTAAACCAGGGCTAAACCAGCTCTAAACCAGGACTAAACCAGCTCTAAACCAAGACTAAACCAGGTCTAAACCAGGTCTAAATCAGGACTAAACCACGTCTAAACCAGGTCTAAACCAGGGCTAAACCAGCTCTAAACCAGGGCTAAACCAGCTCTAAACCAGGTCTAAACCAGCTCTAAACCAAGACTAAACCAGGTCTAAACCAGGTCTAAATCAGGACTAAACCACATCTAAACCAGGTCTAAACCAGCTCTAAACCAGGACTAAACCAGCTCTAAACCAAGACTAAACCAGGTCTAAACCAGGTCTAAATCAGGACTAAACCACGTCTAAACCAGGTCTAAACCAGGGCTAAACCAGGTCTAAACCAGCTCTAAACCAAGACTAAACCAGCTCTAAACCAAGACTAAACCAGGTCTAAACCAGCTCTAAACCAGCTCTAAACCAGCTCTAAACCAGGTCTAAACCAGGACTGAACCAGGTCTAAACCAGGGCTAAACCACATCTAAACCAGGTCTAAACCAAAACTAAACCAGGTCTAAACCAGGTCTAAATCAGGGCTAAACCAGGTCTAAACCAGCTCTAAACCAAGACTAAACCAGGTCTAAACCAGGACTAAACCAGGTCTAAACCAGCTCTAAACCAGCTCTAAACCAGCTCTAAACCAGCTCTAAACCAGCTCTAAACCAGGACTAAACCAGGTCTAAACCAGCTCTGAACCAGGACTAAACCAGGACTAAACCAGGTCTAAACCAGCTCTAAACCAGGACTAAACCAGGTCTAAACCAGCTCTAAACCAGCTCTAAACCAGGCCTAAACCAGGACTAAACCAGGACTAAACCAGGTCTAAACCAGCTCTAAACCAGGTCTATACCAGGACTAAACCAGGACTAAACCAGCTCTAAACCAGCTCTAAACCAGGACTAAACCAGGACTGAACAAATCATGAACCATTTTTGTTTTCATTTTGGTGGAGACAAATAATGAAGAGTTGCTTTTTCCTTTTCTTATTTTTGGTTTTATTTAAAAAAAAAAACGAATGATACACGGATTAGACGCACATTCTTTTGATTGTTTTCTTTATTTTTTGGAAAATTCGCTGCTTAATCCACATGTTTAAAGTTGGGGATTAACTGGTGCCAGCAGATATATTTACATCACCATGTTTCCTTTTATTGTTTTGAAAATCCTATATTTGCCAAAAACAATGTGCCAACATGTTTCATTTTTGAGTCTCCCCTCTGCTCTCAATATTAAGTCACTCCCCCTTCAGAGCGTTATTACAGCACATGAAACTACTGCACATCACACCAGGTTTTGTATCATGCTTTTTTATATTTTTAGAGAATTTTCTCTTTAAACAAGCATAGAAGTTGGATTTAAACAATTATTATGATTAAATCTGCTGTGACGTCCTCGGTTCTTACCAGTTGCGTGTTATCCGAGACAAAGTTCCAGAGGACGGTGTTGGTGCTGGGGTCGGTTCCTGGGGGGCTCCTGTATGAAGCCAGCAGCACCACCGTCTGTCCCTTTATCACATCCATACTGGTGAGAGGCATGACGATCTGAGCCCGGAGCCCTGCACACACAACGCAGCAGGTTAGAAGGGGAAATGCAAAGTACGTTCTGTTGCAAGCATTAAAATGTGGCAAAATGAAATGGAATATATCACCAGAGCAGCTCTCGAACCTCTCAAAAGCACGTGTGTTACCAGGAGTAGATTTACGGAATAGATTAGACAGAGGGGGAAAAGTGCTGAAAAATTGTAATTAAGTAAAAGCATCAAAGCAAGTGTACTTCATTTGAAACGTAATTTGAGTAAAAGTTACTTAGTTACTTTCAATTATTTGATGCAAAAAAAAGTTGTTTTAATCAACTTTTAGGCAAACTTTGTGCATTTTAAAAATTCCTTCCTTCTTTTTGGAGAACTTTATAGAACTTTGAACTGCATAACAAATTAAACTGATTCCGAATTATATGGTCCAACTCACAACACTACAATAAAAAAGAAAGAAAATTAAAGCAAAATAAAAGTATGCAAAACAAAAATGCACGTGGTGTCCATGTCGACCTTTGTCTCTGGCTTCACCAGCATCAAACAAGTTGATCCAAAACAGACGGTTCTGCACAGTGACTGAACATCCTATAGTGAAAATGCCACATGTGCAAACCAGTGCAATTTCCTTTCATTTCCCGCAGTTTTGTTTTTTTTTGCATTTCATTTTTTTTTTCTCTATCAGTCTGATTTTCCTCAGTAATGAGGGCGGGTTCCAATGTAATGAAGTAAATGTACTTGAGTAAAAGTAAAATGACCTATTTCAAAAACGACTTAAAAAATTACAAATTACTCATAAAAACTACTCAATTACAGTAACGTGAGTAAATCTAATTTGTTCCCTTGAGCTTAAATGAATATATCAAAGTTTGTACTCACTTGGTGCACTTCAAAAAACAATATAAAAGTCAAATCTTACAGAAACACCCAGAAGACTAGAAACAAAGTCTTCACAAGTAAACCGCAACTATTGACTAAACACATGCTTTTCTGTAACATTACCTCTTATTTTGATATGATCATAAATGAGAAATTTTGTGCCTTTTTTGCCATTATTATTAGTTTGTATGACCATAATAGAGTATAATACAAAAAAAAGAAAAAATCACTCACTCAATCAATCAAAGTTTATTTCTATAGCACCTTCCAACAGCCAAAGCCGACCAAAGTGCTGTACAACAATAAAACAAGATAAAAAACAATAAACATCATATGTCAGCAAAGCACATTACACCAATTAAAATAAAGAAAGTGTCACAGGGCCACTAAGTGTTAAAAGTCATTTTAAATAAGTAAAGAAAAGTAAAAAAAGAAGAAAAAATAAAGAAATGTGGTGAAAATTATATTTAGTATGCATAGTATATTAGTATATCATAAACTTTTTTTTTTTTTAACCTTTATTTACCCAGGAAAGTCCCATTGAGATTACTAACCTCTTTTTCAAGGGAGTCCTGCCCTGCACACACCACTTTCATACTCACAGCTTTCATAATTCACAGTTCAAATAAAAATAATCAACATTTGTATCTGCTTTTGTACTTGTTGGGCTTCAGATTGCAACACTAAATCCAACATCTGTGATATTTAACTGACTGGACAAGCAGGTGAAATATTTTTCAAAGGTCTGTGCAAATCCAGTGACCGATATAATGTAATGATTTGTTGTTTTTTCGCTCTATTCAAGACAAAAAGAGTCATAATTTCAAGTCGACTTAACGTTTGGCTATTGCGGTTCCACTATCCAGCCAGTAGGAGGCAGCAGAGCGCTAAATCCCTCATACTTCACGTCGGTATGACAGAGAAGCACGGCTGTAAGTGTCTTAATTAGAATTCCTTATCTGTAGCTGCTTGAATATGACCCAGCGGTGACCTCCTGCTCTGCAAACTGCTCTGAAGAGGCAAATCGAGTTAAAAACGCTCAACGGAAAAACGGGCGAATAGTGTTAGTTAGAGGAGCAAGGTGACACGAGCTCAGTGGGGTGCTACTCTTAATATATCTTCCACTTTTCTCTCTCATCTTCACGGCCTCAGCTCTTGTTTCTACATGTTTTTTTTTTTTTAGATATTTCTGTTATAATTAGGGCTACAGTAAAGATCGGGAACTCGTTATGATGTTTTTTATTAAAGGTCCTACAGTATATCACACTAACATGACTCTTTTGAGATTTAAGTCGTGTTATAAAGCCGTTACTGCCTCAAAAACAGACCTGGGGTTGTGTTTTTGTTTCATTCACCTTTATTATTAGTCTGTTTACATCTCCAAAGCTCATGTTACGGCCCAAGGAGTCCAGTTCTGATTTGTTTGGTGTGTTTTGTGTCTATGGCTGTTCACACTGCAGCCTGAACTGACCCAAATCGGATTTTTTTCACCCCTATGTGACCTAATCCATTAATAATCCATTAATTTACTTAAAGTGGTAATCTGAATACTTTGGATTACTTGATATTGTTGTGATTTTTAAAACTACATGAATGTTTTTTTATTAAACCTTTGAATGAAGTAGTGGTTGCACAGATAGAAGAGCTCGAACGCGCTCACAGATCTTGTTGTTTACCTCCGTCTAATGGAGACATCGGGACATCCCAAGGTTTCGACAGCAACTTTAAAATCACCAGGTGTTTTTGGGGCGTTTAAAGTTCACACTGGAGCTCACGTAAAAGTCGCATTTAATTGGAAATCTGAACGACGTCGCAAAAATATCGGATTTCACCAAAAAATCCGAATTGAGCATTAAGCCCTGCAGTCTGAACGTACCAGTGTCTGTTTCTGTCAGTCACTTTGTTTGTACTCATGCACGTCCGACTTTGTGTGTTGAGACTCTTTTAGTTTCTTTTCGTTTTGTTCTGTTTTGTGCCTTTTGTTTTGTCGATTCTGTTTGGAGGTTTATGTGTTTTTTTTCTTTGGGACACTTGTGATTTTGTTTTGTTTTGTGTCAGTGGTGTGGAGTGAATGAAGAATGAACTGTAAAGCGCTTTGGATGTTTTGAAAGGCGCGACATAAATGCAATGATTAAAAAATAATATAAAAATAAAAATAATGAATTAATTGTGTCCCTTAGTTTAGTCACTCCTTTTTGTTTAAGCCCACGTGACTCGTTTTGGCATAAAAATCGTCCTAAATGTTAATCCTGTTATTTTGTTTCTCAGTTTAGATTCTTTTGTGTAGATACAGCAATGGAAAAAAAAATAAAAAATCTAAGAGACCACTGCAAAATGATCAGTTTCTCTGATTTTACTACTTACAGGTTTGTGTTTGAGTAAAATGAACATTTTTGTTTGATTCTATAAACTACTGACAACATTTCTCCCAAATTCCAAAGAAAAATAATGTCATTTAGAGCATTTATTTGCAGAAAATGACAATTGGTCAAAATAACAAAAAGATTAAATGTTCTCAGACCTCAAATAATGCGAAGAAAACAAGATCATTTTAAAACAACACAATACTAATGTTTGAACTTAGGAAGAAGTCGGGAATCAATATTTGGTGGAATAATAATAATAATGATGATGAACACAGCAGTGGTTTTTCTCCTTTTCCTCCTTAAATCAGGTTTGGTTCAGGTGATCTCCTCATCAGTGCCTCATGAAGCAGAATGAGGCGTGTTTGTGTTGAAATTCAACAGACGCTGGAATGAAACGACTCTCTGACGCTGTAGAGACGCTGATTTCAGAAAAAAATAATAATACAGTGGTCTCTTAGTTTTTCCAGAGCTGTATTTTAGCATGTTTTGTTTCATTACCTTTTACATTCCTGTTAATTAAACATGACTTAATTCACACCATTTTCAATCTTGTTTTTTGTTACTTCCCCTGCTCGTAGCAAAGTGGAGTCGTAACAGCTTAAAACAAAACGCCGTTCCACCTTGTGATGTCATGAAGCAGTAGTTTTCAAGTCAACAGCGACTTTTTTTACTTTTAGTTCTGCAGAGGTCGGTAATTCCAGGGCTGAAATGATCCAAATGATTCTAATAAAGGTGTACGGCCACTCGAAAGTTCACCATTTCAGGTTTGTGAAGCTGCTGTGTTCGGTTTTGTATCATTATCTTTGTATATTTATGGAGAACCGTGGTGTGGGAGCACGGGAGACGCTTGTGGGCTGAAACTGCACAGAATCTAACAGTTAAACCATAAGGAGGGTTTGAATTGGACCCAAAAGAGCTCTAAAATACACAAACACACGTGGATGACATCTCCAAACTTTCCAGGCCTGTTTTTGATGACGGAGCAACTTTATAACATGGTAGAAAGCTCCAAAACATCGATAATACTCTTTACTTTCAGGTTAGGACATGCATTGACTTAAAAAATGTAGAGTTAAAATGCAAAAACTGATCCATCCATTGTGAAAAATTGTTAATCATCTTCTACAGAGATTATCAGTGACAATAACGTACAGTGACTTTTATCAAGGAGTGATGGAATAATATTTAAACTGCAATAAAATACCTGCCAACAGTAAAGAGAGGCATAAATTGTTACTTGTTTAGATAAAATACAGAAAAGCTGCTTAAAAATGTGACTATACTGCCTTAATTACGCACTATTTTATTATTACCAGGCATCACAAACCAGCAAAGGTGGGACCAAGTCGTTGTTTTGCAAGTCTCAACTCTTTGACCTGAAGTCCGAGTCAAGTCCCAAGTCAAATACAGTCCAGTATCGAGTCACTGGCCCATAAGTCCAAGTCAAGTCCAAGTTGTCTGCTTTGAGTCTTTAGATTTTTGGTATTTATATGACTTTTAAACTAAATTGTCTAAAGTCATGTTATATTTATCCATACATATTTACATTACTATAGTACATATTTACAAGTTATTTGCTAAATAATAGTTATTTTTATGTGAAGGCTGCACTGAAATGGTAGGATCATGTGTATGTAGTTCCTTCTGTTTTACTGTATTGTACTTTATACCTCTGTATTGTGCTGTATATACTGTATTGTACTATGTATATTACTGTATTGTTACTGTACATATTGTATTGTACGGTGTATATTACTGTATTGTTACTGCATATACTGTATTGTACTGTATATATACTGTATTGTACTATATATATACTGTATTGTACTATATATATACTGTATTGTACTATATATATACTGTATTGTACTATGTCTATTACTGTATTGTACTGTATATATACTGTATTGTACTGTGTATATACTGTATTGCACTGTACATTAGTGTATTATACTGTACTGTACTGTATATACTGTATTGTACTATGTATATTACTGTATTGTTACTGTATATATTGTATTGTACTGTATATATACTGTATTGTTACTGTATATATTGTATTTTACTGTGTATATTACTGTATTGTTACTGTATATATTGTATTGTACTATGTATATTAGTGTATTGTTACTGTATATATACTGTATTGTTACTGTATATATTGTATTGTGCTGTGTATATTACTGTATTGTTACTGTATATATTGTATTGTACTATGTATATAAGCTGTATTGTACTGTGTATATTACTGAATATTTACTGTATATATTGTATTGTGCTGTGTATATACTATATTGTTACTGTATATATTGTATTGTACTATGTATATTAGTGTATTGTTACTGTATATATTGTATTGTTACTGCAACACTGTAACATCACGTTTGGTCAAAAATAAGTTCATGTCATTTCGGGGAGATTTCAGGTCCTTTATCATGTGAAAAATACTGAGCTCAAAAGTCGTCCAAAGGCAAAAGGCAGTAAATGACACAAATAATCTGACTCGAGTCCAAGTCACGACTTGCAAGTCCCCACACCTCTGCAAACCAGGGATGTGCCAGTGTTTTTATGTTGAAAATCTGGTCAACCAGATTTTAAGTCTCCGATCACTTTTTTTTTTATTGCACTTACCACTTTTCAAAACTTCAAAACTTCTACAAAACTTGGAGACATTATCACCCTTTCTCCTCTGCCTCCATCTCCTTGACTTTTGTGAGATAAAATCAGAGCTACAGTATCTTTAGGGTGACCAGACTTTCAGAATAAAGTCACCCCTGTTTTTTTTTTGGTAGTTGGTAATAATAAACCTGTGAAACGTGTAGCTAAGAAAAATGTTTATGCAGACATTATTCATGACTAATGTGAGGAGTATCGTCACATTTTCTTTGTGTTTTGCTCGTTTTTAAGCATTTTTTTCTGTATTTTACCTAAACAAATGACAGTTTATGCCTCTCTTTACTGTCGGCCGGGATCAGATTGGTCAAAAATCTGGATACCTGGGACATTTCTTGCATAAAACTGAGACAGATCAATAGTTTTGGATAAATCTGCTGGAACAGGGGGCACAGGGCTCAAAACGGGGACCGTCCCGGGTAAATAGCGACGTCCGTTCACTATCTCGCAATTAAAACTGTTATCGTCGCGTGCGGTTTACAGCGGGAGCAGGTGAGCATTTAAAATTTAATAGGGCTCCAGAGCGGTCACATGTATGCGCCCGTGAGCCTGATTGACATGCACATTATGGCGGCAAAAAAGATTGAAATCTAGCTAATAGCATTCGTCTTTGCGCGCGAGCCGTCCACCGCCACCTCACCCTGGAGACGCGAGAAAAGCAGTTATTTTCTGCCGCGTGTTGATGTGAATACAAAACAACAGCGGCGGCACGGACAGTGTGACTAATTAACGCCGTTAGATTAGCGTCGCCAAGTCTTCAAATGGCTAAAATGTGATGCAATAAGATGTAAGTTTAAAGTTTCGTCGGATTTAAAGTTGGGATGTTCCGTCCGAAGGGAAAGGGAAGTTTATACATGATATCCAAGTCTGGTCACGTGGTTAAATTTGGGATTCGGAAATTGGCAAAGTTCAAATTGTCGCTTTTGGGCTTTTTGGAGACGCCACTAGTTTCCAAAAGGTCCTCACAAGTCACCATAGAAGTGAAGTTATTGTGTTTTATTATCCATAAAGTAAAAGGTTGTTGTTGCAATTTTAATGAGTTACAGTGGAATATTCCTGACAAAACTGTAACATCTCCATGGAGACAAGCGGGTGGCAGAAAAGTTACGTAGTGGTCCGTGTACCATTTGTACTTCTGGATTTCAATGACGAACGAAAAACAATAAAATGGGAAAACGGTTTATTTTATTCCGTTTTAGTGTCAAAAACAAAAATACAGATTTCGACCTCTATTTCCAGTATATAAGTTTATTTCACATAACACCAATAAAAAAAAAACAGTCTCAGTGCCTATTTTAATTTGGATATTTTATTCTCTCTGGTTTATTTGCTCCAGAAGTTCGGCTGCTTCAGTGTCGTCAACCATGGATCTGTAATAAAAACTATTTTTATTATACAGGGTAGCCGTGGGGTCTTAAAAAGTCTTAAAAAAGGTCTTAAATTTCATGTTCCTAAATTAAGCCCTTAAAAAGTCTTAAATTATTTTGTCCAAGTCTTATTTTTTCCACAAAGGTCTTAAATGTCAGTCTATTTTTTTGTAAAATCACAGGGCTGCAGTGCAATGTGAGACAAGACAATGTGAAAGCTTATCAATAAAAAATAGTCAGAGGACCAAACGATTCTTACGCCGTGTTAATTCGCCAATGTCTTAAAGCTCACAAGAGTCTATTTTGCTTAACGCGGGATCTTTCACTATATTTGAGTTGTCGATGAAGTCAAGTCGTAATAATAAAAGAAAGAAGGCAGTGATGTGCGCTTTGTTTCGGAGGTGTCAAATAATGTCAAAGTGGACTGTGTAAATGTCAAATGTGACGGCAGAGCGTGGACGGGGAGGAGCGGGTTCGACTTGTGCCATGGGTCAATGAGCAGTGAGAGAAATGAAGACATCTGTCAGTCACAGTCACAACTGCGCAGCAGCGAGCGAGCACAGAGGCATCAGACTGGACCGAGTGAGGATCCGGAGAGGCTGAAGAACACTGGAGGAACTGCAGGTATGATTAGGTTAAAGCGACTTTGTAAACGGACAAGGTGGAAAAGAAAAATAAGGGTTTTAAAGAAGACTTAATGTGCTTGTGTCTGCTAAATATACTCTATGACACATGTGTCAAACATGCGGCCCGGGGGCCAGATCTGGCCCTCCAAGACCTTTAATCTGGCCCTCGGCTGATTTTTCTATTAAAATACTTAAAATTTTCAGATTTTTCTGTTAATTTTCTGCACCGTTTAGCATAGCAGCGTCTCCGGCGTTTCTGTATGTTGCAACTCCCACCAGAGCAGCACAAATTAAGACTTTCCTCTTTCCAAACTTAAAGGACGATCGTTTTGACTGTCGACCGTGACCCTCATCAGCAAAATGTCAAAAAATGAGAAAAGCAGATGCTGAGTTCATGATTTCCCAAGAAAAATAGTCTAATTCTTATTTGTTGACAGAGGTGAATGGGAAATCTGTGCTCAGTGTGTTTGGAACAAGTGGCGTTGCTCGAGGAATATAATCTTAAACACCACTACGAGACACGGAGAAAAATACAATAACTTGAAGAGAGAACTGAGTTTTCTGATCCGGCCCTTTTGGGATCAAAGTAGGTTGCATACGGCCCCCGGACCAAAATGAGTTTGACACCCCTGCTCTATGACACCTGTCACCTGAAACCAGTCCGCTGACTTCTGAGAGGAACTGACGTCACCATAAACGTCATCATAACAGAGTAAAAGAGTCGGCCTCTGCAGGTCACGCTATAGCGAATAAAGGCCGTCACACACTACAGGATTTTTTGGTCTTAAATGATATTTAAGCATGTGACAAAATGCGCAAACACCACAGACATGAGGAGAAATGTATGAGACTAAAAATCTCAGATCTCAAAGTCTGCAGCAGGATACATGTGCAAACCACAGGATATAAAGCTGTGAGCGCGATGGCGTCAGCTGTTTCCTGTCTACAGTAAAACCAGTCGCTCTGAGACTCTGAAGTGTTCAAAGATCAGAGCTCTGCACTTCCAGTTTAGACACAAGTCAGATGGACGATGGACGATGTCATTGTCCACCGTGATGGACAACCCAACATCATGATGGCCACCATTGTGATGCCACGCCCCCTCCTGTCAGAAACACTGATCTTCTGTAGGCCGAGTTAGCCTAAAAACTTTGCCGGGATTGCACTGTAAATTAAATCACAAATAGAATTAATATGCAGCTAGTTTATGTCGCCTGTCAGAGACACGACTTGTTACTTGTTGAGCTAACACATTCACCAGCAGTGCAGGTGCTCACGCGTCACCGCTGCGCAAATGTTTTCCACAAACAGCGCTCATGTTCACCATGTTCAGCACGTTCCACGTGTCCAAACAGAGCAGTGCGTCATTTTACCGGTGAAACAGAAGAGCTGAAGAAACAGAGTGTAGTGTGAAACTTATATCCACCCAAAGACATCCAGTCTCCAAAGCCAAAGTGCGTAATAATAAATCCACATCCAGTCACAGCTGCAGTGTCCGAGTAAAATTTAAGCCAAACAGATAAAATGAACCAAAACTCTGCCAAAATCCTGCTCCTCATTGGTAAATATATCCAGCGTGGAGCAATATTTCTCCTTCATCCAGGTAACCACGTAGTAAAAGTGTAAAGTTACCACCCCCTCCCGATATCAATGTCTGTCACTGCCAGTAAAGGGGACATCGCCCAACCCTACGATGCGATGATGAAAATAAAACTGGAGAACGAAGTAATTTCAGAGCTGTGAGCGTGAGCGTGTGGCCATTAAAACAGGGATTGATCTGCAATGTGGTGTTTTGAAAATAATCGATTAAAGACGTACGAATCAGTCCAAATACAACTTCGAGGTAGTAAATGGTAAATGAGAAGAGGAAACAACTATAACACGGCTCTGAAAAGTTGATTTTGCATAATGGGTCTTTAAACACTATGGAAACTGTCCTATTTTCACATCATTTTCTTCAAGTAAAAAGACGAACAAAATTAAATAACTTTCCTCATACATCATTAAAGAAAAAAGTTTATACAGGTATTTTGTTTTGTCTGAATTCAACAGAAGTGGAATATACAGTAGGTTCACTCGTAAATTAATTCAATTCATCTCCCAAACAGTTCATTCACGTACAGATATAGACTGAGAAAGACTGGAGCGCTTGTGAGCGTGTTTGCTGCTTTGTAATACATTATTTAGTTGGCAAAGAGCTACTTGAAGCATTAGCATTCACAGTGTTTAGAGGAATGGCTTTACTTAATTCTATAAAAGCAGCCAGTGTGTGTGTATCTCCCTGAACACAACTCTGAACGTGGATTCAAAAAGCAAAAAAACAATCTACTTTTCAAGGATGATTTGGCTAAGATGAGCTAAAGGAAATGTTCATGTACGGAAAAAAATATAATTATTCAGAGATAAATATTGTTATATGTTTTTTTTACTACATTTGAGATACAGAAGGCATCAAATATATAAAGTAAGATGGACTTATGTAGTAAAGAAAAAAAGTTACTAGTGACTACTTTGAGGATTTGAATATAAACTATAAAAAGTAATTTCACAGGCCTAGAATTTTGGTAATTCTTGTTGAAATAACCTCAAATTTTCACTGACTGTATAGAAACAGATCAATATTTTATACCGTAAAATACTAAATAAGAGCCGGTGCATTTATTTGTTTACCTATTATACATCTTTTTATGAAAAATAAGTTCAAACTACCGTAAAATACCAAATAACAGCCAGGACGTTTATTTGTTTCAGTCACTTAACAGACCAGGCTTTTATTTGAGACCAGGCGGCAATTTGGGGTGATTAATTCCCTCCTCACACGGCGGCACGGTGGCTGAGTGGCAACACACACAGCAAGAAGGTTGTGGGTTCGATCCCCGGGTCACCCGGGCCTTTCTGTGTGGAGTTTGCATGTTCCTCCCCGTGTCTGGATGGGTTTCCTCCGGGTGCTCCGGTTTCCCCCATCAACCTAAAACATGCAGCACCCCTATGAACTAACATCAAGGACCATGATGTCCACCCTCCTGTGGGCTCACCACCTGCAGAGGGGTTCATAGGGAGGGTCAGGTGCCTGCGACCCAGCCGGATTAAGCTGGAGAAGATGGATGGATATATGGGACTACGGATGGAAATTAGCACTTGTGCTAAATCCGGCATATTTACATCAATATGTGTGATTTCATACAAATTGTATGTTCATGAATATGCATTGTCCCACCCAAAATAAATAAACAAACAAAAATCTTGCTCAGCAAAACTGGGAAAATCTGGAACTCAAATTCTTTTAACCAGTATGACTAGAATTTGGGCGACTTTCTATACAAACGTAGGTGAGTTCATTTGAAATGTTACACCAAACAGCTGTTTTTTCAGCGCTTATAGTTTATGCAAATGTGGTTTTAAGTTTGGTTTGTGTAGAGCCGACGCGAGCATCAGTCCTGCGTCCTGTTGTTGCAGCTCGACTTCTGTCTTCAGCACCAACGTTAGACTCTGTGTTTATTTGGAACCGGTGTTTATTTATCAGAATATAGACCTGCACCACGGTGAATTGGGACCCAGCTCCTTTTATACCGTATTTTATCATGTTTAATGTCTTATTTTTGTTCTGTTTTCAGGTTGAGCCGTTCACTCCCTAAGAGAAGTCAATTTGCGTCTTGGAATCTGTGCAGCTTCAGTGCAAAATTTGGAAAGAATCTGGTAGACCAACATCAACATCCGAAGAGAAGTGAATGGAGTGAATGGCTCAACCTGAAAATGAACCAAAATAAAAGATGAACATTTTTTGTGACACCCTGTATATAAAATGTAGGAATTCGGGACTCTATATTTGTATTTAATGCCCTTGCCAGTGTGAGTTTGTCAATTACTCAACCAGAACCACATGGACTCTTCTCCACGTCTTTATGGTGAATGAGGAAGGTGGATGAAGCACAAAGATGGAGAATAGTTTGACCTACTGAACTTGTTTAGACCGATGAGGGACACTTGAACGAATCTCACCTCGATAAGAAACAAAGGCATCACAAAGTCTGGGAATAGAACCCAGAACCTTATTGCTGTGAGTAGACCTGTCACAATAATTACAATATGAACTGGACCTATATATTTTGGGGCTCACTATTTAAACATTTATTTGCAAAAGTGCTGCGATTTGGGGTGTTTCTTTCATAATACAATAACATTTCAGCTGTAAAAGGTTGAATAAGTGATTTTTGTGACTAATGATTGGTAAATTCTGTTATTTATTTGTTGCAGCTCAGGGCTTTTGAACGATACTGTATGTTTAAAATGGTTTACAAGGATTATTTTCCATTATTGTTATTGTATCAGTGGCATAAAGTAGTTTCAATCTTCTCATTTATTGCTCTATATCTCTACATTGTGCTTCAAAATGTGTTGTCATATACAGGTCTAACTGTGGTGAAACTTCTCAACTCCTAATGTCCATCAACTGTCACCAGTTCCCAGTGAAGTAATAAAGACACATCAGTCTGTCTCATATCGTCCGTGGTGATTAAAAATAGCCGTTAAAGTGTAGGTGTGTTAATTTCATGGTCTCATAGTACAGGGTGATTCATGTATAGAATCTGTAGGCTGTCCGTCCTTCAATTAATCCTCATCTTATAGTATCTGACAAGGTGCAAATGTTAAAAGGCTGGTTTTATTCTTCATGTATTTATTCAGTTTGTAACGGAGTCATTCAGATAAGAGCGCATCAGTAAAATCCCTGCACACACAAGTTCATTTTTTATTATAAAGCTTGCATGATTTATAACTATAGGGGCGGGACGTCAATGCATCAATTGTGATTAATTCATTACAAAGAAAATAATCCATTCAAAATATTAAAGCATTTCATCACAGTTTGTCAAACGACGCAGAATGTTTGTCACTGCAGCATGTCGTGGTACACAAATTATACCGACCCACACAGTTCCCAGGTCCATGAGCGTGGCGTGAAAGTGCTCCGTGTCTGCTGGACGGTAAATTTCTATTCAAAAAACTACCCGATGGAAGTATTGGAAGTGTAGTTTATTGCAAACTGTGCAGAAAAGAGCAGATCACAGAAGCATCTCAACCCTGCGACACCATTTAACCCATTTACACCTAAAACGCTTCCAAAAAACACCTATAAAAACCTCTGCTATTCCAGGGTAAAGGTCCTTATCTCTTGAGGGTTTTTGAAGAATTTGGATTTTGTTTATGAAAACCTTAATATCTCAGCGTCTGAAGCACATAAAAACATGAAATAAATTGCACTTAAAAGGTAAAACCCTCAGCTTTTCCAAAATTGTGTCATGAAATTTGATGAAATGAAATTTGTGTCATGAAAATGAGGTCAAATCAACAACAATACGGCGCTACACAGCAACCAACATAAATGGGTCAAGTGCAAAACCTGTGACAGCAGCACAGAAACTGCTGGAGCTGTTGGCGGGAGCAGTTCTGGTCCGAGTACAAACAAGAGCGTACAAACTTGGACAAATGTCGGGCTTCAAGATGAACATCGTAACATCGTAAGTCAACATCGTACGCACATTCAAAAGGTAACAACTTAAAGTAAAACGGCACTTTAACTTTAGTCTCTTCAGTTTTGTCAACTATTTTAAAATTAAATGCAGTTATTTTTTCCAGACATTAAAAGAGCTTGAGTTTAAAGGTCATGTCTGTGTGCATTATTTGATGACTAAAATTAATTTACATAAAATAAATGTTGCTTTTGGGGCAAATATTGTTATGCGATTAATTGAGATGAATTAATTACAAAGCTAATTAAGTAATTAATTAGTTTTTTTTAATCAGGTCCCACCCCCTCTTGCAATCATGAAAGACTCAAAATTGCACAAAAGTGGTATTGTCAGGGGTGAGACTTTCTTTGTCTTCAAAAGTGCAGAAGTGAGAGGCCCCGTCTCCTCTGTAATCCCCATTAAAAACCTGCTGCTTTCCATGATACAATAAGACGCCTATTAATATTTAAAAAGCCCATATTACGTTATTTTTGGATCGAGGTTCTAATGTTGTTTCCTTGTCATAAACAAACCTGGAGTTGTGTTTTGTTTCATTCACACATGTTTAACACACAAACCCTGCAGATTTAGGCTGAGTTCTTGTCTCAAACAGAAAACGCTCTATGTCACCTTATGATTTCATGTGGCAATACAAGAAGTGTTCCAGCATGTATTTAAAGGTGCACTGTGTAACTTTTGTTTGTTTCTATGAATATTAGGGTGGTCCATCAAAGCGTGGTAAAAAATAATGCTTCAGATAACCTTAATTAGAACCTTGCATTAAGTTTTAGTGTATAAAAGATGATTTAGGAAGAAATTTGGAAGAAAAAGATGTTTTAGAGGTCGCTTAAGATGCATGAAGTTTCCTGGAAATTGACAAATTTTGTGCTTTCAAGTAACTTTTTATAGACTTTATGGACTTTCTAAGCAATTTTTATGCAAGTTTCAGTTTGTGTTTGCAGGATAAAATGACAAATTATTTGAATTATTTGCATTATTTATTTGGTTTGCTATATTATAGTATAGGCCAAAGGGCAATTTTCAGGTGTCTTGAACAAAATCAAAATATTAATTCATTTGCATAAAATTTGGACCTAAATATTTTGGTCAAATATGGAACCAAATGCAGGGTTCTAATCAAGAAAAACATTTTTTGGACCATCTTAATAGATATGTTATTGCTCTGGAACGTTCCACAGTATGAAATTAAACAGCTCTACCTTACATTTATGCAATTACAAGTGGTTTTATAGCTCAAAACACCTAGAAAAACAAGAATTCTGAGGGTCGCCTCTCCACAGATCTGACCTGTAACTTGGCCTGGTTTAGTCTCCATGAAGACAGAAAGGTTTAATCCCACGCGGTGAAACATTCCAGACAAAACTACAACATCTCCATGGAGAAAAGAATCTGACGGACCCTCCACCTGAGAAGTTACACAAATCACCTTTAAACTCCATGCATCTCACTAGATTCCACTTATTTGGACGATTTCAGCCCTGAAATTGCCCGTCTTTACCGAACGAAAGGTAAAAAGTAGTAGTAGAAAACAACTATTACGTGACATCACAAGTTTGAACAGAGGCTGGAGGCATTTTGAGCTTTGAGATGTAGACAGAGGAATAAACCGGGATTACTCAATGATGTGTGAACGAAACAAAACACAAATCGGGGTATGTTTCGACAAGGTAATAACATCATAACGAGGCTTAAAGCTCACAAGAGGCAAAAAACTGTTACGCAATCCTGAAAATAACACATTGACTATCCCCAAAAAACATGTATGGTTAAAAAAAACAAAAGTAGCAATAAATACAGAGCAGAAATGTAACAGTATCGTAGTTGTGAGCTGGGGTCCTGGCTGATGAATGGGTGTGGGGACGCTGGGATCAGAGCACGTGTGGAGATGATGGAAAGAGGCTTAAACACCGTGACTCACGCTGGAGCTGAGGCTGGAGGCGGCTCGCTGTGTCCTTGCGTTCAGAAGAAGAAAAAAAAAAAGGTTGAACTACATAATAATACAAAAAATAAATGAATTAAAAACGATCAAAGACAAAAGGGTGCACCGCGAAACTCAAATACTGTACGTTACGTTAAAGGTGCGCTGTGTAACTGCTGTAATTTATTCATCTCAGTGAATCGCATAACAGTATTTGCCCCAAAAGGAACATGTATTTGATGTAAATGAATTTTAGTGGACTCATTTTCTTCCAGAAGCTCATTATTTGTTGGAGTTTAGGCGCTGACACCTTTTGTTTGTACTCGGACCAGAACTGCTCCCGCCAACAGCTCCAGCAGTTTGTGCGTTCGCTGTCACATGTTTTGCGTTTAAATAGTGTTTAAATAGGGTTGAGGTTCTTCTGTGATCTGCAAACTCTTTTCTGCCTTTGTCAATACTTCCATCGGGTCGTTTTTTGAATAGAAATTTACCGTCCAGCAGCCCCAGAGCCCCAGAGTGCGTCAGTATAATCGCCGTTTACCACGACAAACTTGCACTGACATTTTCCGGGTTGTTTGTCATGAAAACTGCACTAAAACGCCTCATATTTTTAACGCATTCATTTCTTTGTAACTAAATAATCGTAATTAACGCCTTAACGTCCCAACCCTAGTTATTTCTTCACGTAGAATGTTCCACAGGAGGGCATTAAACATATCTCGCTTGCATGTGTTAATTTACAGGTGTTTCAAAGCACAAAAAAAACATAAAAAACATGAATTCTTGCCGTGTGCTTTTTTGCTTCTTCATCAGACCATTAACCATGAACAAGTTTATTTCTGTACTTTGGAAATATTAACTCAAAACTGTAATATCTCCATGGAGACAATCATGTGGCCGACTCTACACCAGAAAAGTTACACTCACAAGTCACTTTTAAGTCAGAGATAATAATAATAGCAATTTCGCACATAATAACATACAGTACGTAGAGAAATAAACAGCTTCTCTATGGCAATTGTAATAAAAAATAAAATAAAATATAAAACATGCTATGAAATTATATGGATTCTTGTATTACTTTAGCTATTAATATTTCAGTGTTTTCTTAAAGGTTCATTGTGTAACTTCTCTGGTGGAAGGTTTGCCAAATGCTTTTTTCCATGGAGATGTTATTGTTTTATCTGGAATGTTTCACAGTACGGCATTAAACCTTTCTAACCAGACCAAGTTACAAGTCAGATCTGTGGAGAAACGACCCACTCACAGTCAGAATGCCTGTTTTTTTTGTTTTTTTTTGTATTCTTGAGCAATAAAACCATCTATAATTGAATAAATGTAAAGTAGAGCTGTTTAAAGTCATACTGTGGCACATTCTAAGCAGAGAAATTTCAGATCCATAGAAACAAGAACCCCTAAGCCCTAACCAAAAAGTTACACAGTACATTTTTAAATAACAATAATTTAAACCGCTGTATTTTGTAGCTGAATCTGTTCATTATAGCAGGAAGGACAGGACCTGGTTCTGATAATACATTTTTTTCAAGATGGAGTTTGACCAGATTAGTTTAGCAGTGTAACCATGGTGATTTCGAAAGTCCCCAAAATCTCCGCTGGTTATAAATAATTTGAGCTTCTTAGAGAGGCAGTGGCAAGCAATTCCTAATAAGAGATTTTGTCCTGAGGTTGCAGTTTGGGTTTGAGCGGCTCCCAGTGGGACATTCATTTGTGAAAGTGAGGCTAAATCTGCACGGGCTCATTAGACGGGATGAGATGCTCTTCCTGATCTAGAAAACCCCTCCTCTCCTCGATAAAATACTAAACAAAACAAGTAAGAAGATTCCTCGACAGAAATACTGATGAATGAAAGTGGGTGGAGAGCTCCCGATCCAGAATCACCCACACGTCCTGTCACACGGGTACATGTGCAAAAAGTTGGAAAAGTTTGAACATGGCAAAAAGAGGAATATATTTGTTTGCCAGTGCTGTAAATTCATGTTTTTTAATATATTTTTGGATTTAATGCTTTAAATAAAAGCATTTTAGAAACTCCCAGAAACCTAGACAAGGGCAAGAAAAGGCAAACACCAGTGTATTTTACAATTCCTTGACACAAATTGGCAGCCATGAGTTTGACAGTTTGCCTCCAGGCAACTAAAACTGAGTACAAAAATTGTTTAGGAAATGTTATTAAGTTTATATTTTAAACACACCCAGAATGAACAAAAGGACTGAAATATGAACCAACAAACTACGGAGTGGCTGCTTTTGTGGCTACTTGACAGACACACGGTCTTATCAGGGCACTTTAACCAACTATTTTAGTTTGTTCATTTTTAAATGTAATTCTAAATTTGCAGATAATGGTAATTTTGCAACATTCAAATAAAAAATAAGTGTCACAGCTGCCGATGTGTGATCCCCAGGGCCAGATCTGGCAACCCGGACTTACAGATGATGGATAAATCCAAGAAAAGAAAAATTTCCGAAGAAAACAGAACGTTTAATGCTACGTGGGCAAAGGCATTTGCTTTCACGGCCGATGAGACTCATTTTTGATTCGCTGTGGGTGGATAATTTAAGTTTGGATTTTTATTTCCTATGAGGAGGACTCAAATAGACACAAATTTAGTAATAATGTGTGTAATACATTTGCAAACTTTTGTTTATGTTTCACAGAAACAAAACTTAAAACCACATGCCTTATTTCTATAAACTATAAGCACTGCAAAAACAGTTCACTCCTTGTGCTGCTGATGTGTTCAGCTTCTGTCAGACTAAAGGACACGACTCAGTGGAATATGAGTGTTCTTTCTGTGACAGAGGATGTGCTGCTGATGGTGAGTCTGTTCTGTGCTTCTATCCCTTTGGAGATGGTTCATGTTAAACTACTCAGAGATTGATGTCTGCAGGTCGTACGCATAGACTGTATATATGAATGGACAGATATTCTCTGTAGGATTTCATTGATTTCATGAATGCAACACACTATAGTCTTTTATACATGGCAGACAGGTAAAAAAGAAAAAAGATATGCAGTGTTCTCCTCATTTTAGAGTCAAAAGGGTTTTGTGGCTCCAGGTCTTTTTTTTGTGGGAGACACTCCAAAAGCCTCTTTGAGTATTTAAGGTTGTCAACCCTTGGGCCCCTAAGGAGTTAGATACATTTGTGGACATATGAGATGCTACAGGCTTTTTACATCAAATCTGGCAGCAAATGTAGCAGAAAACCTTCAGAGGAAACACTCCGAGACCTTCCAGAGGAAACACTTTGAGGGAATGAACTTGAATAAGGACAGAAATGAGGAACATTTCCAGCTCTTCCTCTCAATAATCTTTCTTGTACAAATTTAATCTACAGGGTTGGTCGTTTTTATTTATTTTAATGCATTTAAGGTTAAACTTGCAGCCCTCGAAATATAACAAAACTGACACGTGTATTCCCCTTTCCATTAAACCTTCATTTATATCAGTTGTCTTATGAGCTCCATCCTTCCAAAACACATGTACAGTACCCCTTCTATCTTAAATCCAGATTAGCATAATTGCACTCCTGTTCACATACACAAAGATGAATGGACTACAGCACGAAGTTCTTGTCGAAGCGGCTTTAGTCAAATTGTCCATTAGCTGCGGCGAGACCTCTGCAGACCTCATTTACTCCTCTGTCTCTGCCTCACAGACCCATCCGTCACCAGAGGACATGAAGAGCCCATCGTAGCTCGGGCTCAGAGACGGAGACGCCACTGTGGAGAAGATGGAGTCGTACTGTCCAAATTAGGGCGAGACGTGACTGTTTTAAAGCACATCCCTCTGGCCTTTCCATGTGGCGCTACAGCACTATATTTCAGTATTAGAAGCTGTGACGAAAACACTTCTCAATTTTGACAGTTTGACTAGTAAAGGAAGGTACTGTTTTAATTTAACTTGACATTCTGTGCCAAAAAGCAGGCTACAATAAAATACAGTACTGTAATAAGTATCACAATACGGCTTTCGCTATATAATTTTTCTTTCTAATATCGCGGAGTCCTTCCCTTCCTAACAGCAGCTCAGTTTTTAGAGCGTTTTGCCCACCGATCCAAAGGTTGGTGGTTCAAATCCTGATCTCAGCATAAACACAGTCACATTCATACACATTCTACCGTACACAGACACTGGGTCAAGGAGGGTTAAGGGTCTTGCCAAACGATACAGCACGAGATTCAAGCCACCGACCACTCGACCAACTGAGCTTTACCAGCGTAGACCGTATAACCCCCTAACTTTCTATTTATTTATTTATTTACAGCGCACCTGTTCATACATGCCTTTACTTATTCATTTACATGTCATACGTATTCATATTCTCTATAGTACGCCCTGTGTGTTTGTTCGTAGTATATATTGTGCATATATATAGTATATATTAGGGGTGTAAGAAAAAATCGATTTGGTGATATATCGCGATATTTCAACGTGTGATTCAAAATCGATTCAAAATGCATCTGAAACGATTTTTTAAAGTCAAGTTCTTCGTGAAAAAAATCATAAGTTCCATTAACTGTTCTGATGATTTAATAATTAAACTAAATGTATTTCATCCAGCGTAGGTCTCACGAAGGTGCACTCAACCATAATATTATATGTAATTATTGATAAATCACAATATATCGCCTTGTGTCTTAGTATTAGGATATATCGTGATATATTGAATCGTAACAGGGATATCGTGATATGTATCGTATCGTCAGATTAATGGCAATGCACACCCCTAGTATATATAGTATAGTAGTAAATATATAGTATATATTTTTACATATTTTGTGTATAATGTTCACAATACATCTGCTATATATCCCCCATGTATATTGTACCTAATTCCCTTCTGTTCATAGTGCCATATTTATGTATTTATGTGTATATATCCACTACAAACTACAATCTACACTGTGATATACTTTATACTGTCTATATTATATATACTCCACATTCTGTACATATCACACTTGCTGCTCCTTGCACTTCTTATTAGATGCTAAACCACATTTCCTTATCTTTTATTTATACATGTGCAATGACAATAAAGTTGAATCTAATCTAATATACAAATAGACAAAGCTAACGCACTAGCCGCCACGTTCCAAACAGGAAGTGCTCCAGGAGGCTCTTCCGGCTCCTTCTCACTCTGCTTCCCACTGAGTTACATTAGGATCTTGCTGTCTCTCTGTAACTGCTGCTGTGAGCTTCGTCATTTTGGTCTTAAATGTTCATATCAACCCGCTCTACATAATCCTGATTTTTTTTTTTTCTCGCTATTTTCAAAAAAATCCTCTTCATAACACAGAGCCTGACTCCAAATTTGCTCCTGTAACCGTGAGCATCACAAGCCTCATTTGCGCGGCGCTGAACTCTATGGTCGACGCCGCACTCGCTTCGTCCACTTTTTTACACAGTCTGTGGTCCCAAGGACACAAGAACTTAATGGCCTGAAGTAAACAGAAGTGAAGCTGCCAATCTGCACCACCGGCCCACTGATCACCATCAATCACACAGCACAGACTAGGAAAGGTGTCTTGCTTAAGGACATACAGCTCTGGGAAAAAAGAAGAGACCACCACAAAATGATCAGTTCCTTAGTTTACTACTTATATTTGTATTTGAGTAAAATGTTTTTTCATTCTGTAAACTACTGACATTTCTCCCAAATTCCAAATAAAAATATTGTCATTTAGAGCATTTATTTGCAGAAAATGACAAAAAAGATTAAAATAATGTGAAGAAAACAAGATCATGTTCATTTTAAACCAACACAATACTAATGTTTGAACTTAGGAAGAGTTCAGAAATCAATATTGGGTGGAATAATAATAATGATGAACTCAGTGGAGCGTTTTTTCTCCTTTTCCTCCTTAAATCAGGTTTGGTTCAGGTGATCTCCTCATCAGTGCCTCATGAAGCAGAATGAGGTGTGTTTGTGTTGGAATTCGACAGACGCTGGAAAGAAACGGCCGTCACACATGTAGAGACGCTGATTTCAGAAAGAAAAATGCAGTGGTCTCTTTTTTTTTTTTCCAGAGCTGTAGATTTGAACGGTAGATGTTGTGTTGGCCCCCGCTGTCTATTGGAACGAATGCTTCAACAACACCATCTTGGAACATGGATACAGCTGCTTTAAATGAATGAACATCAATGGAGGACAAGGCGATATCAGTGTTTCCCACAGACCAAGTAGCATCGTGTGCCCCTCCATCAGCCGGCGATACTGATACTGTGAAAAAGCTTCAGTCAATGATACTTCAGACCATGGACGCCCTGTTCTGAGATGATGGCGGTATTTATGCATGCGAAGAGGCTGAACGGGAGATCTACCATTCACATCTATGGATTCAGGACACAACAACTGTTGGTTTTAGACCCACTGCTGCTCCACTGGTGCCTAATATTCCCATCGGTCTCCCACCCCAAGTAAGTCCTAATGAACATGCTAAAAAGAAACAACAATTTCCATATCCAATCCATTATTATATGAAAAGCAAAAACAGCAACATCAAGTCAAAACTGTGTTATTAGAAAGTATCTTAATAATTTCTTTATAGGACAGGTTTTCATATTTTTATTACGTTTGGTGCAATAGTACTTGTGGCAAACATTATACTTTCACATCAGTTACGTGGTAGTTTTAGGAAAAAAGAAAAACACAGGAAGCAGTAGTGAGTTATAAACATGGAAAAATTGTGCCAAAATGTAGGACAATTTACGCCCAGGAAGGCATTTTTCTGACTGTTTAAACATTGATTTAAAAAAAAATAATGGTGCTATTTTTTTTCTCTTTTTTTTTTGTATTGTGTACATTGGATGAGCTTTGACTATTATGGTTGCTAGGTAACAGTTAAAGAAATACCTCTAAAAAGCCTAAACGAATGAAAACCTTGAATATATCATGAAATGTATGTGAAATGTCCTGCTGAAATGAAATGTAATGTCAGTTACTGTATATTATTTTGTTTTATGTAAATTGTGGCAGTATTAACGCCCAATAAACTGTAAGCATTTCCAATACACAGAAGGTGGCAGCACTGTTGTCCTCATTAGCACTAAAAATGTTGCTCCATTCTTGTTTTACAGACTTCAAATGCACCTTAGTTGTGTTCTGTTTTGGAGCTGTGGTCTGGAAACCCCTGCTGTGTAATACATAATTCATAGATTCAGTTCAAAATGGCCCTTGAAGAGTGACCGTTACCATCCAGCACTTCTTAAAGCCGCTCTCATCCGGCTTTCTTACTAATCAGTCGAATTTTTGTTTGTGCAACTGGCCAAATGACAGGAAGGACTTTATGGGCTGTTTACAGATCCAGCCTTTGAAATACACGGAGTTCACTGGACTCTTTCAAGCTCGTGCTCTGGGAGGAGAGGCGCTTCCTGCTAACCTGCGCTGATAACTGCTAAAGAAAGATTTAATGGGATGAAGTGTGTGTGGTAACCATGGAGAGTGGAGTTAGAGCGATGCTGAAGGGTGTATTGTGAAATTTTTCTGGTGGAGGGTCCTTCAAATCCTTTTCTTTGTGGAGATATTACTGTTTTGTCTGGAATGTTTCACAGTTTGGCATTAAACCTATTAAATCTATCATCATGGAGACCAAACCAGACCATGTTAGAAGTCAAATCTGTTTGCTGTTTAATCTCATACTGTGGAACATTCCAGGCAGATCCGTAACATATTAGGGATGTAACAATAATCGAAATATGGTGATATCGTATCGTCAAAGGTCTCACAATAATATCGTGGACCATCACAATATATCGAATCCCAAGTCTCTTTGCTTAAATGAATAGTCCTGATGTAGAAATAGCAAAAAAAACAAAAAAAACAGGGGGAACTACATAGACCATGATCCTTTGCTCTGTTTCAGTGCAGACGACATGAAGAAATAACTGTTCTAAGCACTTTGAAATCTTCATTTTTTGGATTAAGTCTTGTGAAGCATTTTTAGAGGAAAAAGTAGCAGATTCACAGTAAAATAGTCACAATAAATATGGTACAGTGAGCTGTATATGGTGAAAATATCGTACAGAGAGAATTGGATATCGTTCCATCCCTAATGACAATAAATGTACTAAATGACGGGTCACAGCGTTGTAGAAAGTCAGTCTTGTTATTATGTAGAATATCGTAATGTCGTGAACCTCCCCAACATATCATGAGATTTCCCATGATATCGCAGTAAATATCGTACCGTGAGGTTCATACCGTGAAATTATCGTATCGTTACACCCCTAATATCCATAGAAACAAGCAGGTGATAGAACCCCAACCAAAAAGTCACACAGTGCACCTTTAAAGCAGAGATTTCACCTGGCTCCCCCTGCAGGCGGGCTATGATACAGCAGGACACAGAAGAGTCTTTTGTCCTGAGGGTTGTTACTACTACTACCACTACATGTTTACACCATCATGTAACAAACTATTTTATATCCCAGATAAATACATTGTGTTATTATTTTTAACAGTTTAATTTGTGATCTTTACTTTAACCTAAGAGAAATTTGTGGGCCTTGCTATGGATTTTACGAACTAAAAATCCATATAGGCCCATTCCTAGTCATTATTTTCCTCAAATTGCCCTGAGCTGATGAATGGTCTTGATCTTGAACTAGTGACCACATGATAAATGGTACATACAAGGATCCAATTATACAGTTTTCTCACAATACAGTACATGGGTCATGATATAAATATGTTTCCAGGCCTCAAGTGAACAAAGTTTCTCCATTATTTTTATGGTAATTAGTAGGGATGCGCCGATACTGGTATTGAATATTGGCTCCGATCCAGGAAAATTAGATCGGCTATCGGTTCCATGATCAGTTCAGGCGATATCTTGGTTGGCCTTTTTTACTCTTACACTAATTAAACTAGTTACTGGCTAACGTTGGCCTAGAATGTTCCATATACCGTGAATTACCAAATAGGAGCTGGGTTTCAATTTACTGCCGGGTCCTCTTTAAACACCGGGTGCAGGTGTATATTTTGATAAATAAGCGCTGGTTCCAAGTAAACGCTGAGTCTAGGAGGACTGATGCTCGCGTCGTCTCTACACAAACCAAACTTAAAACCACACGGCTCATTTGCATAAACTATAAGCACTGAAGAAAACAGCTGATGCGGTTGTTAAACGTTCTCACTCTGCTGCTCCACACTCGCTGCATCTGTCACTTGTTTTAACTTGATAAAGAAACGTCTGCGTGTCGCGGGAGAGTTTGAATCACATTCTCTTATTCAGGAGTATCTTTCAAATGTGGGAAACTCTCCGCTCCGTAGATATTTTGTTGTAACATTTCACATGAAATCGCCTAAATCTGTATAGAAAGTCGCCTAAATTATAGTCAAACTGGTTAAAAGAATTTGAGTACTATATTTTCCCAGTTTTGCTGAATAAGATTTTTGTGAGGAAGGAATTAATCTCCTGCCCCAAATTGCCGCCTGGTCTCAAATAAAAGCCTGGTCTGTTAAGTCATTGAAACAAATAAACGTCCTGTGTCCGACTGTTATTTGGTATTTTACGGTAGTTTGAACTTGAAGATGTTTAATAGGGATTTCCTGGATACCTTTTGTAGTAAGTTAACTGTGTTTTGATGAAAATAAAATGCCCTTTTTCGGTTCCTACAATAGTAACGGTTAATATCAGGCATAGGCAGAAACCAAAAGCCAAATAATCGATATCAACATCCATCCATCCATCCATCCATCTTCTCCCGCTTAATCCGGCTGGGTCGCGGGGGCAGCGTGCTGCCCAATACTCATAGCACCTGACCCCCCCTATGAACCCCTCTGCAGGTGGTGAGCCCACAGGAGGGTGGACAACATGGTCCTTGATTTTAGTTCATAAGGGTGCGGGCATGTTTTGGGTTGATGGGGGAAACCGGAGTACCCGGAGGAAACCCATCCAGACACGGGGAGGAACATGCAAACTCCACACAGAAAGGCCCGGGCGACCCGGGGATCGAACCTGCAACCTTCTTGCTGTGAGGCCTGAGTGTTGCCACTCAGCCACCGTGCCGCTCGATATCAACATAACGTTTTCAATAATCATAGTGGTACCAACGATTATGTAGATGATTGTGTTTTAACAGTTAGCATCATGACCACTCTATTTGCTATATTTGCTGTTGTAACCCTCATGTTTATTCTGCTGTAACTCCGGTAATCAGTATAATCCCAATAATGGCAGTTGTGATTTCCACACACATAGACAGACACATACACTCCACATGTGAGCTGATTTATAGTTGAATCCAGTCGGACGGTGACAGCGGTACTGTGTGAGTGATTAAAGGCAGGCCGGGAGACAGATATCCGTATCAGGCCCATCTGAACACTGTGGTCCCGGAGGAGGGGGGCTCCGCTGGGGCCGGGCGGGGTGCTGATGCCGGGCTTTACATCCAGATAAAGAGTGGATCCAACCCACGGGACAAGGCTCCGGAGCTCACAGTGATAAGACTGAGTGCTGTTGTAAGAGAGGAGGAGATGACATGACAAACGCACGCTAAACACACGGATCATATTTCAAATGTGTGTCACTGCAAAATAGATGAATGCGGAGGTCGGGTTGTGCCGTGGTTTGCTGGTTCAACTAAAATGACAAGAGATCAAGTGAGTGTGTGTTACGTCAGTGCGTTATGTATACAGAGCTTGAGTAACTTGCTTGGTTGGTAGATAAAAAATGAACACTGAATACAAAACAAAAACAATGCAGTCTAATGTGATTGTACATAACTTAGCGCATTAGGAATTACCTTGGGTTTGTGTTTGCGCTTTTTACAGTATACGCACAGACACAGATTTGAAATTAAATTGTAGGTAGATGATTAGCCCTAAGCAATCGCAATACACTTTTTACCCTAACCCACTTTATTAGGAAGTATCGATAGCAACTGCCTATCCACACAGCAGGCCTACCATAAACCATCGTTGTTTAAGAGGTGATACTATAGGTTCAAAATCTGCTGTGGAGCTCAACAGTGACCGCGCACATCCGCAAGTAAATTTGTCGCTCATAATTTCCTCATGCACAGCAAAAACTGGAGGGTTAAAATTTCAGGGTAAAATAGTTGTTTTTAACACAAAAAGTGTTGTTTTCACTATTTGAAAGTGAAATGAGGGCTATTTGCCATTGTTGACATAGTTGAAGGTAATTCAACTTCTACAAGTGTTCATTCAACTTCCCTCAGTGTTAATTTGGCTCCTCCCACCCACCACATCAAACTCCCGCCAAATTAACTAAATTAAAGTGTCATCCTACAAAGTGTTATCCGTTTAGTCTCAAAATGTTAATATAACTCTTGATTTTAGGGTTAAACAGGAACTTTGGTCCAGTGTTAATTTACATTTCCTAAAATGTTAAAATAACTCTAGAACAAACTGGACTCGTATAAACCTTCAGAAAATGTTAAAACTGATTCTGTGAGACAATTTTAACCCTGCACTGTTTGCTTTTGCTTTTTTTTTACTTTCTGTAATTATTTTGAGATTAAAAGTTTGCAAGCTAATTTTATTTAAAAGCTGTGTCTGAAAATATAAAAACCATCAAGTTATTAAAGCATCTCACTGAATCTTGCATTTTAAATGTGCTTTTTCAACTGCGTTATGGATATTAGTTACCAGACAGCTGGTTAACTGTTGTCCTTTGAACTCATAATATGTAATATTTTCTATGAGAAAAATGAATGGACAATTTACTTAGAGAACCAGAGCAAGCGAACTCTACAGCTACAGGTATAGAGGGATTATCAGACTACATCACTTGGTGTTCTACTGCGCACGTCTCCTGCAGAAAGAGCCGCTGTCCTGTCTGGTATCATGTCTCCTACAGAAAGAGCCACTGTCCTGTCTGGTATCATGTCTCCTGCAGAAAGAGCCGCTGTCCTGTCTGGTATCGTGTCTCCTACAGAAAGAGCCGCTGTCCTGTCTGGTATCGTCTCTCCCGCAGAAAGAGCCGCTGTCCTGTCTGGTATCATGTCTCCTACAGAAAGAGCCACTGTCCTGTCTGGTATCATGTCTCCTGCAGAAAGAGCCGCTGTCCTGTCTGGTATCGTGTCTCCTGCAGAAAGAGCCGCTGTCCTGTCTGGTATCGTGTCGGGACTAGGTGTGTCGATCAGGTATGAGTGGATGTCCGGCTACTGAAGTTTGAGCTATTTGTTCTCATCATTTACGCACCCACTAGCATTTAACGCATACGTGTCATTAAAATCTATCCCACTAATGTTCATTTAGCGTCACAACTTAATTTATCACACAGCGATAAGCTGTTTTAAAGCACTGACAACATCTCTAGCAATAAAGAAGTATGACAAATCCAAAAATGAATTGTACCAGATGGGCTTTGACTGTTCCTAGCTCTACTAGCCAATGCAAACTTGTGTCTATTGCGTTATATTTTGCCTGCCTCTCATTCAGTTTCTGTAGAACCGCACTAATAAGATGAAGATAGCCCATAGTTATTCCTTTAATGCTTCCTAGTCAAGCTTCAGCGACCAGAGGGTTTAAACAAGCCTAATGATGTTTTCGCAGGGCCACCTCGGCTGCTCCTCACAGTATTAAGTGTCATTCATACAACAGGCTGAATCCTCATTAACTACTCATTACATTAGAAGAAATAGATACGGACCTGAAAACAAACAAATGCCTGGCGGAGTGTAACACAGAAAATGAAATCAGCATAAATGACTTCTTTTATTACCATTATTAAACATACTTTGTAATTAAAATTAAATATACCAGGTCTATAAAGGAAAATTATTGTTGTTTTCATGACTTCAGACGTTTTTTTATCTTCCAGATACTTTTTATTACTTAACACTTATGAGCCTGAGCCTTCAGCATGCCACAATGAGTATTCAGATATGATATCACAATTCAGATTTAGCTCGTGCTATTTCACATACTTTCCAAATGCTGTAATTTCCTTTAGTACCAGCTGAATACTCTAACCAAAAACAATGGACAATTCGATTATTTTTATATAACAGTCCCTTACGAGAAAATACAACAACTAAAAATACAACGAAGAAGCAGAGCAATAATAAATGTTAAAATGAAATGAGTCAATAGAAGATGTCAGTGTTACACTATTTTGTTGTAATGTTGTTTCCTCCTCATAAACATATCCACAGCCGAGTTCTTCTCTCAAACGGAAAACGGTTCAGTCTCAATCTTCACGTGGCCCAGCAGGAACGGGACCCCCCCCCTCGTAGGCGTCTTATGTCTGGAAGTGAACAGATCGGGGTTGGGAGGGTGGGGTCGAGTTATTCGGGACAAACTGGGTTGCCGGGATAGACTACTACCATAGACCGTGTATACGAGTGGACTACGTGAGTGTGACGTCACCCACAGCGTTCAGCGCCGCTCAAATGAAGCTCCTGATGCCACGGTTACAGGAGTGAATCTGGAGTCAGGCTCTATGTTATGAATAGGATTTTTTTTTTACAGACAAAATAGCGGAAAAAAATTCAGGATCATGTAGAGCGGGTTCATACGAACATTTTAAGACCAAAATGACGAAGCTGACGAAGTGAGTCAATGGGAAAAAGGGAGAGAAGGAGCCGGAAGAGCCTCCTGGAGCACTTCCTGTTTGGCACGCAGCGGCTAACGGGTTAGCTTAGTCCACTCATATATACGGTCTTTGGCTGCTACGATTAGGCTTCTGGGAAACTGAGGTGTGGCAGAAGTGAGCTGTGATTGGCTGGAGAGGAGGCGAGGGCGGTTGAGGCGTGGTCCTGCTCCTGAACCTAAGTGAATCAAATTAACTACATTTATGACGAGGTGACACATACTATAACATGACTTAAGACTCACATGAGTCCATTTTGAATAAATAGGACCTTTAAAATAGTCAGTAGAAGAGCAGTATTACTTTATTGTCCCTGTAGGGAAATGTGTTTGCTGTATACAATTAAAATACTGTGACATTTTCCAAAAGAAATCGAAATATTTTTGTTACGTCATTAGCCATAACTTGCTTGACGGAATTTTTCTGGTGGAAGGCATTCTATTTACTACCACAAATGTATGTAATGGATTTGTTTAGGATGTTCCACAGTATGGCATTAAACGTATCTACCTAGAATTATACATACCTGCATTTATACAATTCAAGAGTTTTTATTGTTAAGAAGACACCTTGAAAAACATGCATTCATCCAGTGGACACCAGCCTTGGTAACTGATGCCATCACCTTCTTGTATCCATGGTGACATATTTGTTAAAAAGAAATAAGCTGGAACATTGCAGGCATCAATCATTGCAACATCTCCGTGAAAAGTTACATAATGCACCTTTAAATCGTGGGGCAAAGGGCAAAAATATAGACGTATTCAGAGCATTACAGCCTGGGTGACCTTTTCAACCAATCAAAATCCCTCTGGTCAATATTAACACCCGAGTTATCTATAAACGTGCTGTGACTTCAACCACGTGTCCCCTTTATTGACTTTATTGAAAACAGAGCTTAAAGAAGACATACTGTGCTTGTGTCTGCTATAGTTATAACCTATGACACACGGAGATCATTATATTTTCATTATAATGCAGAATAATTTGTCAAACATGCACAAATCACTCCAAATAAAACTTCAGGAGGATAAATGTGAAGCTGGAATCACACCACCAGCCTTCAGATCCATGGACAAACACTCTACGAACTGAGCAACTATCGCCCTGTTCCGTGTCATGTTGGTGCTGAACTTCGGCCGGTGATTTCTGAAACTCAGCTACGGCTTTATCATTTTTATGCTTACCCATTCTGTCCTGTGCTGCTGCCTTTAGAACCATCCTGACAGCTCCTTCTCCACAGCCTTTTGTTAAATACATTTTTGAACTTTTGAACTATCTGAAAAACCTCTGCGTCGGCTCAGGGTCTGTGAAACTCACCCTTAACTGACACTGTGATATTGTACCATGACATAGAAACAACTGTCTGGGATAGTGTCAGGCAGTTGTTTATTTAAAGTTCTCACATGTCTGCCTACTTTTGACTGTTTTATCACACTTGAAAATGCACCGTGGGGTTTGGGATAGTGTCCACTCTGTTGGGAAAGTTATTTATTATTATTTTTAATATTATTAATAAAGTGGGACCATGTACACTTAAAACATAAATGTTTCCATTTGATGCATTGTACCAGAGTTAGCTTCAGGCTCATTTACATCTGCAGTCCCCTGGCAGGGAAACAACCCGTTTTAAATGCTAAGCACTTTAGTCAAAGACTACTAAGGGTTGACCACCACATTACATATAAACATACACGATTCACACATAAAATCCACTCCAACCTCACATACACATACATACAGGACACTTTTATACAGAGCCAGTACCAACAGAGCACAAGACTAATTGTTACAACATTGAGTGTTTTTTTAGTTCTGTTTTAAAGCTTCTGAGTGTAACACAGGCTTTAATAGAATCAGGCAGCAGATTCCACTGTGTTGTGGTCTTCACTGAGTTCATTTTCTACATGAACTAGTTCAGAGTTCAGTTCATGGATTTCAAAATCAGCTAATTTGTTAACAGTACATAATGGTTTATAGTGAATAATTGGTTCAGAGTTCCAAAAAACAAACTCAAGTTCATAGTTCCTTTTTTTTAAAATACATTGCTGTGAGCTATTTTTCAATATCAGTTTTAACAATGAAATTAAGTGTTAGATTTCATCTTCATATCAAATTTTGAATTCTTATCCAACCAGGATTGACATTAGCCTTTTTAGGGAACTTTAGATTTAGTTCGTGCTTTCATAAACCTTGAAAGCTTCAGTTCAGTGTGTCATGTGTCAGTTTGCACATACATGTGAGGTTCTTCCCTTGTCCTAGAGCCTTTTAAATGTTCAGATGATGAATCCTTGTTGCTCCTGCGACAGCTGCTTTTTAGTTTTGTCTTATTTTGATGACGCATGCAGCACAATTTGGCGGCCAAGTTGAATGTCAGTGTAAATACTAAGCGCTCTTTACGGTGTATTTAGTCAGGGTTTTGCCTGGAACACCAAAGAAATGTGGCGCCCTATAGAATACATTAAATAGAAGCACATGTCGTTCCCAAACACCAGAATGAACGTTCACAGTTCGTTCATCAGGCAGTAATACAGTGTGTTCAGTTCACGTTCACCCAAAATATGAACGTGTTCATGAATTATTGTTCAGTACGTTCAGGTACAACACTGAGTGTCAAGGAGTTGGTTTCACATGATTCTTAGTAACAGCCTGATTGGACGATAAAAGGTGATCCTGTTAGTATTACATAATATATATAAATATCTGTATTAAATATTACCTATGTATGAATATAGTATTATACTAAACTGTCTTTTTTTCTTCTTAGGAACAATACATGATGTAAAGAGCATTTTTCTTAAAATCAGGTGCGGGGCTCATTTACAGTCCTATATTAAGTCAAATTTACACTTTAAGCTTTTTACTCTTTACCATGTTAACTCAATGTGTGTTTTGTTTCTTTCGAACGTTTGACTAATCTTTTAGTATTAGTCTGTCTACATCTCCAAAGCTCAAAATGCTCAGATCCACATTGTGATGTCATGAAGCAATAGTTTCATGCTACATTTTACCTTTTGTTAAGTCAAGAATGGCAACTCCTGAACTAAAACTATCCAAATGATTCTCGTGCAGGTGTATGGAGTTTACAAACACAGTGGAGCACTTCCTGTATGACCACATGACATCACAATGCTGTTTTCAGTTTGAGAGAAAAACTCAGCCTAAATATGCAGGATTTATGTGTTAAACATGTGAATGAAACAGAACAAAACTCCAGGTCTGTTTGTGATGAGGAAACCACATTAGAACAGATCAGAAAACGGAGTCATATATGGGCTCTTTAAGGCACCTTTGTTCTTTTGTGTTCCCATTTGCGCACCATTTTTGTCCCCTGCATTAGTTAAACATTTACAATAACACAGAACTTTGAATTATTTAAGTGGCACACCTCACGTCTTCCGCCTGGTGAAAACATGTGGAAAATGCCTCGCCTTTCACCCTTTTGTGTCAATGTATGCATAAACTCCACTGGATAAATATTTGATGGGCAACCACACAACAAGTACAGCATATGAAATCACCCGAAAGACCATATGTGGAGGTTATAAAGGTGTTAGATAACGCTATACAAGACAAACGGCTGAACAGCTGAAGTCATGATTGTCAAAAGTATCAAAAAACAAGATACTAATCAATACTAAAAACCAGTGTCGAAGTTTTTTTGTCGAGAATTTTTGGAGGGGAAATTCACACCTTTTCTGAACACAGCTATTTTGTTAGGAAAGATTTTTATTTAATATCAAATTTATGTTTGGAATACTTTAAAAAACTAATTCACAATCTAGAAAAAGTACAATCTAGAAAAACGAATCGCCATGGAGAAAATCTAATTATTGGAGCATAATAAGAAATGGAATATTTCCTCACTGGTATTAAAGATATAGTGATAATAATCAGCATTATTGTAAGCTATTGCATTGTTAATATGGTTTGAGCCCTTTGTTGAGTTGCTTATACTCTCCTCCTCTTCGCCCGGCTCCTCCTCCTCGCCCGGCTCCTCCTCCTCCTCCTCGCCCTGCTCTTCCCCACCTGGGTAGCTGTGGCCATACCGAACTGGCCCACGGGCCTGGACATCTATAGCCTGTCCGTCCATGGGAGTGGATCCCTCCTTCACTGTAGTTCTCCCCGAGGTTTCTTCTTTTTCCCAGGACCCTGGGTTTTTTGGAGTTTTTCCTTGCTGAGAAGGAGGGTCTAAGGACAGGGGATGACTGGACAATGTTTCATTTGCTGCTTTACATGAATGTTGTTTTTTCCTGTTTTGATATGTCTGTGTGTATGTTTGGCTCATCCATATCTTGGAACGCCCTTAGAGGCAACTGTTGTTGCGATTTTGGGCGCTACAAAATAAATTGAATTGAATTGAAATTATACCTTTTTAGTTTTTAATTTGTGTTTTTTTATTTCTTCTTTTTGGTGTTGTTATTATTATTTATTTTCTGTTATTATTATTATGGCAAATTCTTTCCTAATTCTATGGATCTGTTGAGTGTGAAGCCTGACTTCCTTGTTTTTTTTTCAATAATCAATAAAATTTAAAATAAAAAACAGTGTCGAAATTAGATACTCTTTTAAGGAAGTACCGATTCCAGACTATATATATACTATATAAAGATGTGGACTAAAGACGTCACCGATTCAAACAAAGCTCATGAGGCAGTTATGGGGTGAATTTAGAGTCGAGTTCCATATGGGGAATAGGAATTTAACTATGGACAAAATAGCAAAATAAAAACACCAAGGATAATACAAACATATCGATATTGCACTATATTTCAGTATTAGAAGCTGTGACAAAAACATAAACTTCTCACTTTTGCACAAGTTTAATGCTTTGTCAAAGTAAAATGCAAAAAAATCGAGATTTTATTCATTATTTTGTTGGGTTAGGGTTGGCTTGGGTTGGTCTTGGTTTAGTCTCTGTTGATTAGTAAAAGAAGCTATTATTTTAATTTAACTTGACAGTTTGTGCCAAAAAGTAGGCTATAATAAAATAATTATCGCAATACTACTTTCGCTATGCAATTTTTTTTTCTCATATCGTGGAGCCCTTCCCTTCCTAACAGCAGCTCAGTTATTAGAGCGTTTTGTCCACTGATCCACAGGCTGGCAGTTCAGTGTCGAAATTAGATCCTCATCGCATTGTATCAGTATTGATACCAGACGCCGTAAAGACGTGGACTAAAGACGTCACCCACAGCATTCAAACGAAGCTCATGAGGCGAATCTGGAGCCGAGTTCCATATTGGGAATGGGAATTTATCGATGGACAAAATAGCGAAATAAAAACACCAGTTAATACAAACATTTTAAGACCAAAATCATGAAGAACACTGCCGCAGTTACAGAGAGAGGAGTGACAATTTTATCATGTAAGTCAGTTGGAAAGTCGGATGGATACAGAAGCGCCCCCATGCTCACTTCCTATTAAGAACAGTGTGGGTAGCAGGTTCGCTATGTGCATGTATATATAGTCATTGATTAATACTGAAATAAAATCATAAAAAATAGGGGTGTAACAATAACCGAAATATCATCAAAGGTCTTACAATAATATCATGGACCATCACAATATATCGAATCACAAATCTCTTTGCTCTGATGCAGAAATAGCTAAAAAAAACAGAGGAAACTACATAGACCATGATCCTTTGCTCCGTTTCAGTGCAGACGACATGAAGAAATAACTGTTCTAAGCACTTTTACATCTTCATTCTTTGGATTAAGTCTTGTGAAGCATTTTAGAGGAAAAAGTAGCAGATTCACAGTAAAATATTCACAGTAAATATGGTACGGTGAGATGTATATGGTGAAAATATCGTACAGAGAGATTTGGATATCGTTCCGTCCCTAATGACAAATGTTGTACAAAATGACTGGTCAAAGCATTTTATAATGTCAGTCTTGTTATTTCGTAGAATATCGTAATATCATGAGCCTCCCCACCATATCATGAGCTTTCCCACGATATCGCAATACATATCGTACCGTGGGGTTCATACCATGAAGATATTGTAGCATGAAACTTGAGTATTGTTTAAAAAAATCATACTTTTGCCTGTAGTGGCCCTTAACTGGACTATCCAAATTAATGTGAAGATGAAGCGACCTCTTCGACATGTACCTGATTATGCGTTTCACTGCAGTCAGACAAAAAGTACAACAGATACAACAACGGGTCCGTACAAGACTTTATGCCAGCTGTTATGCAAGATGTAATACTTCTAACCGTCCTGGCCGGGGACAGATATAGAAAGAGTTTAACCTCAAGACAAACGTGAACTCTGCTCCGTGAACGTCCTCCCCAAAGTCGCTGAGAGGCCATCAAAGCACAACAATAAATCTCACTGTCACTGGAGCTCCTCGCCGCTCCAGCCCACGCTCCTCCTATACCACCCCACCGACGGCAGCTCAAGATGGGGGCACGGGACCTGGCAAGGCTCCTCATCTGATAACTGTGTCTCTGCCGGGGTAATTAAAGCTTCGGAGGGGCAGAATCTGTTCCCGATCCCACCTATGGCACATCGAGTGGAGGAGACGAGCCGAGGAGAGGAGAGGAGGAGAGATGGAGACTAATTGGGAAAAGAACGATGTGGAGAATGGCGACGGGGTGAGGAAGGTCAAACCGTACGAGTGTGTAAAGAAATGTAATGTGTAATATGTATCTGCTATCATGACTGCTTTGTTGGAAAAGTCTGAACAGCCAAGTGTGTGGAGATGATGGAGAGAAGTAAGATGGACTACGTAACTTTGCTGATGATTGTCTCCATGGAGAAGTTATTGTTTGGCCTGGAAGGTTCTACAGCACAGGTGTCAAACATGCGGCCCGGGGGCCAGATCCGGCCCTCCAAGACCTTTAATCCGGCCCTCCGCTGATTTTCTATTAAAATATTTAAAATTTTCAGATTTTTCTGGTAATTTTCTGCGCAGCTTAGCATAGCAGCGTCTCCAGTGCTTCTGTGCGTGGCACCTCCACCAGACAAATGAAGACCTGCCTCTTTCCAAACGCTCTTAAAGGACGATCGTTTAGACTGTTGACCGTGACCCTCATCAGCAAAATGTCAAAAATAAGAAAAGTGGAGCTGAGTGCAGGATTTTCCAAGAAAAATGGACTAATTCTTATTTGTTCACGGAGGTGAATGGGAAGCCTGTACGCTTGGTGTGTTTGCAACAAGTGGCGGCGCTCAAGGAATATGATCTTAAACACCACTACGAGACACTGTGAAAAATACAATAACTTGAACAGAGAATTGAGAAGACAGAAGATAAACGAATTATTGCTGCGACTGAAGAAACAGACGTCTGTTTTCACCCAGGGGCCAAGAGGTTAGTGATGCTGCTGTGAAAGCAACCTGACCTAGCATAATATTATAATATTTTGTAAAATAAAATCAAATAAAAAAGATTTCTGTAATAGATTTGCGTTTCTCTGCACAAATATTTGGACTCATTGCTATTTTTGGGGTATATATGCCATGAGTTTTCTGATCCGGCCCCTTTGGAGTCAAAGTTGGTTGTATACGGCCCCCGGACCAAAATGAGTTTGACGCCCCTGTTCTACAGTATGGCATTAAACCTCCAGTATCTTACATTTATTTTGGTAATTACAAGATTAGAAGTTCACATTTTAAAAGCATCCAAAAGAATCGACAAAAAGACTGAAATATAAACTGACAAACCACTACAAGAATCACCTTTCAGAACATGTTTGAATAGAACTGCAATTCAATTACAGGTTTAGGAGTTTTTAGGAGTATAAGACAGGATATTAGAGGAAATTATGGTACTTTAAAACTGCAGCTTTCGCAGTTTGCTAATTGGTGGTTTCAGTCACATTTTCATTCTTATCATATGCTATTATTTAAGAAAGTGTAAAACGCTTCCCCTGTTAGAAAGACTATTAGTCCAGTCATTTCATGTCTATGGTACGGGGGCGCTATAGTGTTTTAGATTTTATGTCATTACATTCATAGGGAAGCCGGGGGGGCTCACAACAAATGCAAAAGCTGCAACACAAATGAAAACGACAACAGAACAACGGAAGAAGAAGAAGAACAAGAAGAACAAGAAGAAGAAGAACAAGAAGAAGAAGAACAAGAAGAAGAAGAACAAGAAGAAGAAGAACAAGAAGAAGAACAAGAACAAGAACAAGAACAAGAACAAGAAGAAGAAGAAGAAGAAGAAGAAGAAGAAGGTTGGAAACGTAAGTAAAAGTAATTTATTGTTTTGTGGCCAGTATCAATGTCACTGTCTGACCATCATAAATAATTTCCCGCTTGATCCTCCTCGTTTGGTCCGTCGGAAAATAGAGTCCTGTGGAAACTTCCATTGCGGCTTTTTTTGGTGTGTTGTGGGTTTTTTTTTTGGTGTGTTGTGGTTTTTTTTGGTGTGTTGTGGCTTTTTTGTGTGTGTTGTGGCTTTTTTTGGTGTGTTGTGGCTTTTTTTGTGTGTGTTGTGGCTTTTTTTGGTGTGTTGTGGCTTTTTTTTGGTGTGTTGTGGGTTTTTGTTGTTACGGACCAGGTGAGGGGGGCAAGTCATCAAAGAAACAGGAAATGAAGGTGTTATTTGCCAGCATGCTGCAGGAAAACTGTGAGCAATATCCAAAAATGTGGATGATTTGTATGAATCTATGTCTGTAGATGTGACCTGCCAGATCTGAGCTCATTTGGACCAAAAACCAGGGACTAGATGCACTAGATGCAAACACGCAGTCAAAACAGCGGCAAATTATGATGCAATATGACCCTGTAGTCCCTGCTCTGAATGATTAAAATCAGTTAAAAATCATAATTGTGTAGGGTGTACAAAAAGAAAAAAAAACATTGAGAATTTACTTTTTGGCCATATCATCCAGCCCTAGTTGCCCCCATGTATTAAATGTTATAGAATATTGTGATGTCAACAGAAACCCAGTAATTGTGTCTCTCCAAATTGTGATTTTGATTTGATTGTGATTAATCTTGGAGCCAATGGAGCCCTAAGTGATTGGTGGTCTACCCGAGTGACAAAAAGTTAAACAAAGCCTAAGGTGGTAAATACTATAACTATGTATCACGTACATCGCAGCCCATGACTATAAATACCACCACAAATGTGTTCTTCTTTCTGTAAAATGCCACCAGCTCCAATTTTCGATGCTGTGTCAAACAAAACTGCATGATATCTCCTGCCCCATTAGACAAAGTGATGAGCCTTGACGACTGCTTCTATTTTCTCCCGTGATTTTCAGCCATGTTTGTGCATCATGTTGTCATTGGCTCCACAGTTAAAGCTTGTGTGGGCAGACAGATGCATGCACTTAACATGCAGGATGTCATGGCGACGATAAAAGAAACTTTAAGCAAGATGTTTGTCAAAAGAAAACGGGACACGCAAAGAGCTGGGGATGTGTTTGCAAAACCGGGGAAAATTTCTGTTTACTTGGAAAAGGAATAAAGGAAAAAGCAGCATTTCTCCAATATTTACTACAATTTTGCGGCGATGGAACAGAATTGAACATCAGCACCAGGAAATTTGTGATCGTTACAGCTCAAGATTACGATAAGACGTGTAATAAGAGTGTTAATGTGGCCATCCATCAGGTTACAACATGATTTCAATCTTGACAAATGATGACATTATATTTAATCTATTTTTATTAGTGCTGTCAGGCGATTAAAAAAATTAATCTAATTAATTACAGGATTTGTAATTAATTAATCTAATTAATCGCATTTTAATCTCATGTATGCTGAAGGTCCCCAAATAAAGAATTTGAATTCTAGGACATTACAGAATTGTAGTGCTTAACTAATCAATTGAATACACCAAGAAGAGAAGATTTGAAATCCACATTTTTATTGTTGTGTGTGTGTTGTTTGTTTCGTGAGTCTGAAATAGGCACTGGCGTGCTGCTGCGACCATGTTTCTTGCACTATCAGTTCCGATTGTTGTCACTTTATTTTCTATTTCCCATTCCTTTGTCACAGCATCGAACTGCTCGGCGCATGCATCGACATGATGGCGGGTCACCGTTTTGCTCACTGTTAGTGCGAAAGACTTCAGTTTCCACTCACTATCGATTAGGTGTGCTGTGACTCCCAAGTAGTTATGATTGCTCACCGACGTCCAGTGGTCGCCCGTTAGGGCGACATGGCAGGCCCCTGCCAACAATTCTGATTTTGCAGTCCTTTCATTGTCGTAAAGCTGGTGAATTCTTTTCATCACCGTAGTTCTAGAAGGTAACTGGAAATTTGTGTCAGATGACGCTATCTGAAATGCCTCTTGTAGGCCCTGGTCTTCCACTATTGAAACTGGCCTGCAATCAGCAGCAATCCACTTTGCGACCGAGTTTGTCAGTTTGTCTGTGGTGGCTTTGCTCATTCTTTTTCCAAACTCTGTAAGCGTTGGTTGGCGAAGTGATCTTACGGTGGCACTATCACCACTACCAATGGAACTTATCCGGACGTGTTTAGCGTTCAAGTGATACGTTAGACTGGAGCAGCTTCGGTGATAGGAAAAATCTTTTTTACAAAAACTACAAATGACCGTGTTCTTGTTGATAGTTCCGTCTCCATTCCTTTTATAAATAAATTTGCCGTTCAAAGGCCCTAGCAATGATTTGCTCGCCTCGCACCCCTGAGTAGCGTCCATGTCAGTTGTCAGCATGCTTTATTTGTTTGGCTAGCAACGCAGGTGGGAAGTGACGTACCATTGCCAAGTAGCCTACAGGTCATTCAATGGGCCAAATTTAAAATGCTCACGCATTGAATTGCCACTCATAATTAATCGCGTTAATTTTTTTTACGCGCTAATTTGCAGTGTAATTAATTAATCTAATTAATGCGTTAAACTGACAGCCCTAATTTTTATGAATCAATAATGAAATGCACCTTATTTGAGTCGTATCACATAATGAACTATTTAAAAAATCAATAACAAATTAACCAAGTTTAACATGTTTTTCAGGTTGAAATTAATCCTGGCATTAATTTCATTCCACAGTGGGGGTCCTGAGTGGGTTGGATGGTTATTTGGATGTAATATATATTTTAATTATCATGAGGACAGGAGTGTATTGATTAATCTGGGTAATGACTGAATAATTAAAGGTCCTGATTTGTGTCCATGTATTTGGACAAAATCAGTGTGGCTTAGAGTAGTTCACAATATGATGGTATAAGTAAAAGTTTTCAAAATTTTGCCAGATCACATTTTGCCTCGTTCCTATTGACATTGTGAACATCTGTACCAAAAATTGAGCCAATAGGACGCCAGTGAAGGGTGTAAGAGAATTTAAGTAATTTATCCTCCTCTTACATTTTTCAGTTTAACACTGACTCACAAAAGCTGTATTTACACCATGATCTTCTCTTGGCGTATCATTGGCGCCACGATCTAAATTGTGGCATGTTGCTGTCAAACCTCCTTCTTTGGAAGCAGAGTCAATGGGCTTGAACACTCAAAGATCAGACTAAGTTCACTTTTGGAATCAGACTATGTTGACTTTTCAAGTCCCCCTGGGTCAGTATTATTGATGGTAAATAAACTTCTGCTTAAGACGTCCAAATGGTCTCCAGCCTTTTACTTCCACCCTTTATTGGACAAACTTCTACAACAAAGGGTGGCACACTTTTTCACAATTTTTAAAGATCTACATAAGAATGCATAACTTTAGCAAAAACAGAAACTTGAACAATACAATGATGAACAACACAAAGATAGGTACACTCATTAACAATCTCTCCCAGTCTCTCTGGACTTATGCTTCATACATTAGAACATTAGAACAGTTCAAACACGATATTCCATGTGTGATGACTTTGTTCTCTTTTGCCTTTGGTCTTCATTTCGCACAGATTGTTGACAGTGTTTAATGAGGGAAATGCCTCTCTCTGCACTGTTGTTGACGACCTTCAAGGAATTTTTTTTGTCACAGATTCTATGAACTATGATATAGAACTATGGCCATTGACATGCACTGGCCTAGCACCAGCAACCTCTCCAACTACAAGGACTGGGTGGAATCTTTAAAAAAGTGTCTCCACACGTCTTCAACACTGGCTCACGAGAAAATGAGGTCCTATGTCCAAAATTCCGAGTGTGAAAGGTAAGTGAAGGATGTTATTAGGTTTGAACAAAACAACCTAATAACATAAATTATCAGGAGACCAAATGAACCTCTTTGGACTAAGGTAAGTGAAGAATAACTTTGGACCACTGCAAACGGTTTCAAATGAACTATGAACTGTTTTGTAAGAGGGGAAAACACCAGGTACTAACAACAACTAATATGCTAACACACACTTCTGACAATAAAATGCTTTACAATTAGATGAAGACATATTCTGACCTCAAGTGCTACTTATACAATTGTTATTAAAAACACACTTTTACTCACTGGCTTTTAACACGGCGTGAGAATTGTCTGGTCCTCTTAATGTGGTAGTTTATATTATGCCTATTCTGTGCAGTACTTTGGAGACTTTGTGTTGGTAAAATGTGCTATACAAATAAAGTTGGATTGGATTATTACACTGAGGCAAAAAACATTTCCCTAAAAGAAAAAGTGGGGTCCGCTACCATGGAGATGTTGTTCCACAATATGATATTAAACTATGTATAAATATAAAATGCATTTATCCAATTATAGGTGTTTTACTGTTAAAAATACCTTCAAAAACATTCATTTACAGCAAAAACTGGAGGGTTAAAATTTCAGGGTAAAATAGTTGTTTTTAACACAAAAAGTGTTATTTTAACTATTTTAAAGTTAAACGGGAGTTCAAGTTGGGGTTATTTGCCAGAGTTGGTTTAAGTTAATTCAACTTCCCCTAGTGTTAATTTGGCACCTCCCACCAGTTTGAACCAGTTTTGTACATAATTTCATCTTAAATTAACTAAAATAAAGTGTAAAAATAAAACACTTCTGTGTTGTTCATCTAAATCAGGATAACCCTACAAAGTGTTATCCGTTTACTCTCAAAACGTTAATATAACTCTTTATTTCGTGGGTAAACAGGAACTTTGGTCCAGTATTACTTAATTAACATAGCTCAAAAATGTTAAATTAACCCTCTAACAGATCAGACTCATATAAGCCCTGAGAAAATGTTAAAACTGATTCTGTGAGAGTCCATTTTAACACTCCACTTTTCCCCTCTACCAGAAAAGTTACACAGTGCACCTTTAGGCTTGTATTGCTCAATAATACAGCTTAGTTGTTTTACCCTTGCCATGAATATATACTGTAGTTTTCTGGCCGTCTTCCAATCAGACCTAAGTGCTGTAAGATCCTCCCTGAGACGATATACTTAGACATAACAATAATTCCCGCTGGAAAATAGATTAGCTCTTAATTAGCTGCAGCTACTATATTTACCGTTGGACTGTCAGCACTGTTCAAACCACCAAACCTCCCATTATTGATGTACTGTTGTCAATCAAGCACCGTAAGGCTGTAAAAGAGATAAAAGCAACAAAGATATGTTTTCTTCTGCTAATTTAGTGTCTCACAATTAAAACTATAGTTGGCTCTTGGCTCTAAAACGGTAAACATCATTATACCAGCACCATCTTACGTTCAGTGTGAAGAAAATTGCATTAGATTCTCATTAGTGTGGAGTCGTATTACACTGGTCCTTCCGATGCACATTCATATACATTCTAGTTGATGAAAAGCACTTCGCGTTGAGCTGGTGGTAGCAGCCAGGCCTTTAGTGACAACAAAGACGTCCGAGTTAATTAGAAGAGCGCTCGTACCTGCTGAATTTTGTTCCCCGTGCAGTTGTGCAGTTTGGTTTGGATGCAGATCTTGTAAGCTATAACCTCCAGCAAACGGCTCCATGATGGCACGACTTACTTAGATACTACTACTGTACGATGCAACTCTTCGAAACTTAAAATATATAGAATAAAACTGTTAAAAGCCCATATTACCCTATTTTCTGATCTACCGTAAAATACCAAATAATAACCAGGGCTTTTATTTGAGACCAGGAGTTAATTTGGAGCAGGAGATTCATTTCTTCCTCAGCAAAACTGGGAAAATACAGTAGCGCACGTTTGTTTAGCCATCTCCCTGACCATTTTGTTGGTCATTCTCTCGTGGTGTGCTCGTTTGTTGATAACCCAACCCCGCATGTTTAGTTCTAGCTCCTCACTCGCTTTTTTTGCTCCTCGGTCCGACGCAGAAGCTCAGATTAATTTTTTCGCCAATCCCTCACTCTCTTGGGGTCGACAGAAAAGCGTCTTACGGTTGCTTCTCCCGAGTTTTCCTCTGCATATTTTACCACAGAAAGTTTAAAATTTAAGTCGTATTTTTTAGTTTTTCTCTGCGCCAGAGCCATGGTGATCAACAATGTGGTTAAAGATGAACTGAAAAAAAGCATGATAGGCTACGTAAAAAGAAAACAGGCGAAGAAGAGAAACGTGCAGCGTCAATGATCACGCCTTCTTCCTTGATTTTTTTTATACATTAGATTGGCATTTATTTGGAACCAGCGGTTATTTATCAAAATATTCACCTGCACCCGGCGTTTAAAGAGGACCCTGTGGTTAATTGAAACCCGCCTATTATTTGGTATTTTACAGTATAATTGTTTGTTATCGTTCCTCAACACAAACATACCTGGGGTTTGGTTTTGTTTCATTCATTCATACATGTTTAACACACAAACCCTGCAGATTTAAGATGATTCCTTCTCTCAAACTGAAAACACTCTGTTCCACCTTGTGATGTCATGTCACACACCTTCACTAGAATCATTTGGATCATTTCAACCATGGAATTGCCCGTCTCTACTGAACTAAAGGTAAAAATGAGCTGTTAACTTGAAAAGTTGGAACAAATCACATTGAGCTTAATGCTAATAAGAATCCATTTTATGTAATACAGGATCTGTAGGAAGAAAAAATAAAAACCTAAACTGCTAATAGGTCTGATGCCATATTATGACCTGTTAGCATGCTACTTGTAGTGTGCGCAATCTTTAAATCGGCTTTTTTCAAGATGCCATACTGCCGATCAATGTTGCTCTGCTCTGCACTGCGTACCTACTTTGTCCTACAGTTCTACATAGCGTCGTATTATTTTGCCACACTGCGAAAAGCTTAAGATATAAACACTCAAATCTATCAGAAAATGATTTAAAAGTAGTGAAATGATCTTGCTGCATGGACAGATAATTTGTCTTCACAAGTTCTCTTAAAATAAATGACCTCTAGACTAGAATGAAGCAGACTCTGGAAACAAGATGAATAACCTGATATAAGTTTTAAAATCTTGGCCAGATCAAAGAAATTAGCAGTGTAGAAATGAAAAAAAAATTGCTGCTTGCTAGTGTGATCTGCAGCTATCCATTTTAGATTAATATTTTGATATTTAAAATGTGCAAATTATAACCTGTGATCCACGGTTGTCACCGATTATAGCTGTATCACAATAGGTCTTCTTTAAAACTGTACCACTGCAACACTATCCACACAATTACTCCAACAGCCCAGATTCCCATAGTCTTCTCAAACCAGATGAAAATCATATCTGTGCTCCCATTTCTAGCCTATAGTGCAGGTCTGTGATAGCTGTGAGCGGAGGAGCTTTGGTTAATTGGAGCCAGCTTCCATCTGATGGAAACGTCATGGGAACCGTGTGCCGAGCTCTTTCTGCTTCTGTGCTACGTCAGTGGGAGCAGCTCACGGCGCTTATTAAACACTGATAAAAACCCAACAGCGCCCATGTGATCCTATCAATCTGAGGAGGTGACGCAAAGAGCCACTCCAATTCCAATCCGAAAAAGGACCCAGAGCGTAGAGCCTGAGGGAGATGGGAGAATAGAGATGTTCGAGATGTCCTACAGTGATTCTTAAACGGGCGCCAGACTTGTTTTTAGGTATAAGCAGTGAATGTGGACGCAATGGGACCACAAGCCACTAGGGAGCTCCACTTCTGAATCTTTGCTGTGGAGCTTAGACTTAGACAAACTTTATTGATCCACAAGGGAAATTACACAGTAGCTCACACATCACAATATATTATAATAACTAAAGAGTAAAAAATATGCATGGTAATAAAAAGTTCTAAATAACACAACAACAGTGACTGCCCACCCCTCGGTTCTGTAAGTAAATTTTGTATAATTTTTTACCATAGACATTAGGGTGGTCCATTAAAGCATAGTAAAAAATAAAGATAATCTCGATCAGAACGCTGCGTTAGGTTTTAGCATCAAAAAGATGATTCAGGAAGAAAACATCTTTTAGAGGTTATTCAAAGCTGTATGAAGTTTCCTGGAATATGACTAATTTTGTGCTTTCAGGAAAAAAGAAAGCAGCGAAGAAAGCAGCCTTAACAGCTTTCAGCCGACATCTTTGGTACTTGAGTGAAGAAATGGTTGGCCTGGCATTCTTTGACTTTAGTGTGACAGAAGAACAGAAGAAGCTGATGGTTCACAATATTATGGAAAAGGAAGACGGGGCTGATGATGCAGACGGGGCTGATGATGCAGACGGGGCTGATGATGCAGATGGGGCTGATGATGCAGACTGCTGCTAAAATTGTGCATTGCAGGAAATTTGTCAGAGATGTTGCTGAAAGGGGGTGAGTCGTATTCAAGATTTTAACTGTAGCCTAACAAAGAATGAACAGTTATGTACTGCAAGATGTCAAAGAGCACAGACATTTCTTTTGTGTTGCCAACAAAGCCACAGAGGTTACTGGACTCACTAAGTAACTTTTTATCGAGTTTATGGACTTTCAAAGTAATTTTTATGCAAGTTTCAGTTTGTGTTTGCAGAATAAAATGACAAATTATTTGAATATGGTTTATTTATTTGGTTTGCTGTGTTATAGTATAGGGCAATTTTAAGTGTCTTGAGCAACCTCTAAATATTAATTAATTTGCATAAAATTTTGACCAATATATTTTGGCCAGATATGAAACCAAATGCAGGGTTTTAATCTAGAGACCACCAAAATTAGACCACACTAATAGACATTCTGAGAACAAAAAAATAATATTCACACTTTAGAAGCTTGCTGAGACATAATCAGATGCGTGGTAACTAATGAGTGCAACATCTATAACTATTTAAAACGGTTTCTGGAACTTTATAAACTGCCAAGTTATTAAAACATCTCACACAATTTACTGTAGTGTTTTAAACTTGAAACAACAACACCAGGATCATGTGGAGTGGATTAAAACCAGACTGATGGAACTAGTTCGCACCCGTGTTCACTTCCTACTTGGAGTGAGCTACATTTATATATCAGTGTATGACTAAACACAGGGCCATTTTATTTCATTTACAAAGCCACGGTTTGAGGATAACTGCCCTACATTACGCACTGGTACAGATTTGATTTTATGTTTTTCCTTTTGTTTTTTTCTCTGCTCATACACAAGCACTTCCTTTGCATTGTGTGGAAGACGGCGGGCAGGAAAAAGCTGGTGTTCCTGATAAAGCGCGGAGCAGCGGTATTCCAGGATCAGGCTGTTTGTCTTCTCTAAGGCTCTAAAGAGGAGTCCAGGAGCGGGGGTCAGCCAGGAAGTGACCCACATCACAGCAATGACGGCCTTTAGATGGGGCCGGTTTGAACGTCGCCACACTGACCTAGACTTGGACCAAATCAGACGCTTCAGTGAGCTTCAGCTACAGTGACAAGAAAAACAACTAAACGGACAAAAATAAATCGGATGCTATGCTAATCCAAACATGTCCATAAGGGCGCATCCACTGTTGATTGTTGATAATGTCGATTTGGATTGGTCCCGCTCTAGTCCTGGTCTAGTCTTGGTTCAGTTCATTCAGGGTTTAGTCCCAGTTCACGGTGATTGGCGGAATGGGTGGGGACAAGTGTGTTTTTGACCATAGAACTGTATTAATGGTCCTATATTAAGCAAAGTTGACTCTTGTAAGCTTTAAGAAATGTTAGAATGTTGTTACCGCATCAAAAACAGACCTGGAGTTGTGTTTAGTTTCATTCACACATGTTTAGTTTAGGGCCAATCCCATTTCTAATTACTACCCCTTCCCCTTGCCCCTTGATACTGAGCAACACGGGGTAGGGGTTGAAAGTCGACCCCTACGAACTGGGACACCCCTTCAACAATCACATACGGCATCAGAAGATCCCGCCAGCTTTTAACTGTGATAACTGTTCGAGCAGAATGACACGCAGACCAGTCAAAAGAACAACCTGAGCTTCTCTAAGGGTTAAACCAGTGATATGGCTTTCAGTTACTTGGATTACAATATCGAAATAACTGTGTAGCACGGACGCAATTCGTTCACAACTTTATTTCCACGCATCAACTGATCACACAAGTCACAAATAACGTGACACTCAACGTAGTACGAGAGATTTTTTCCTGTGCGTTTTATGAAGAAAATGACCATTCGGTATTGGAACAACGTTAAACTTAAGACAATAAGCGGTTATCACAAATTTTAAACCCTAAATAATGGAGAAAATACATTTGTGAACTTCTTTGGCCTCTTTGGTTGTAGCAGGTCTTGCCGGTGACTCGTAAGATATTCTGAGAAATTGCTCATACCCCTCTGTTTGGAGTGTGCTTCTGAAAAATCTTTGTTTGGAAGGGTATATAGCCCTACCCCTTTCCCCTACCCCTACCCCTGAATGCACAAAACGGAGGGGTAGGAGTAAGGGGTAGGGCCAAGGGGTGTAATGGGATTCAGCCTTAGTCTTTATTTGAAGGGACAATGCACAAAGACATTAAGTACAAAGACAGACATGTTCTGCACCAGATTATAGCTAAACAGCTCATTTCCATCTGTAGTCCCTGGTGACATGGATAAAATTTATAACAAGCTGCATCAATAAAAGCAGTCAAAGATTCACTCTCTTACTAACCCAGCGCACACATCATCACCCATGTAACGTTTGGTCCCACATCTCATAACACAGTAACACAGAATACATAATATGCACTCAGTAACATTAACCCAAACAGATAAACACATACATCCTCCCTGTACTATTTACACACACATATTGTTCAGAAGAACACATGAAATACCAGATAGTACATAAACTGTTGCATGTTTACAGTTCATAATCACATGTTGCATCATTCCTATTTCTTATATTTCATCTCATAGTTTTATTAACATAGTGCATACATGGTGGTGTACATATCTGAGTAAAGCTTTAGTCTAATCTATAGCTCCAAAGCGGAAAATGCTCTGTCCCACCTTGTGATGTCATGAAGCAGTAATTTTCAAGTTAACAGCTACATTTTACCTTTTGTTCAGTGAGATTGGTAATTCCAGAGCTGAAACTATCCAAATAATTCTATCGTTTGAGAGAAGATCTCAGCCTAAATATCCAGGATTTGCCTGTGAAAAATGTGTGAATGAAACAAAACACAATTCCAGGTCTGTTTGTGATGAGGAAACGTCATTATAACATATATCAGATAATAGCGTAATATGGGCTCTTTACGCAAAAAAAGCAGGAATCACAATATGGCAATTTGACCAAAATATTACAGATTGTCCCAGAGATTAAATCGCAATTCAGTCTTTATTAGTATATTGCCCAGCCCAACAACAACGTTACTTAGAAGTACATATTTAGTTCTTTTAGTTCTCATAGAGGTTATATTGTGCCAAAAAAATAAAAAATAAATTTGAGTGCACAGTGAGAGGTAACTTTGCCACAATAGCAGCCATCTGGACCAATCAGTGATGGATCTGTTTCCTTGGTCTGACCTGCCCCTCCCACCCCCCGGGGTTAATGGATGTCACTTTGTAAATCGCACAGGCGTGACTTCCTCTTTTCACTATTTATTTACTGAATCTGCAGCAGTCTGGGATGTGACAAACAAGCAGGCCAGGAACTATTCGAGATATGGAGAGGAAGTGACTTTTAGGATTCTGTTGGATTGTGGAAAGTATGTGGAGGAGGAGACTAATAAAAACACGATCAACTACATGTTATGTGTTCAAAACTGAATATATTTAAAACTAATCATGATTAGAAATGTTTTAATAATTCTGTAATCACTTTAGGAGAATTGCTGTAATATCTTACTTTCACTGAACAAAACTATGTGTAATTTACTTTTAATATCATAAATTCAATTCATATTTAAACTGAAAAAGGTTTATTGTCCAATTTCTATATGAACATATAAAATATGAAATTATGTTCTCACTCTCAATCTTCTAAATTAAATAATAATAAAATAAGGAAAAGTCCAAAGTTCTTTTTTAGGGAGACAGTCTGACTGTTAGAGAGTTCAGCATCCTAACAGCCTGGTGTATATCATCATACATATAAATACCTCGTATTAATACTATTGGAAGTCAGTCGCACAAACAACAAAGTCAATAATAATAATAATAATAATAATAATAATAATAATAATAATAATAATAATATCATATTTTAGAGATTTAGTGATCCAGCTTCTTCAGTTCAGATACAAATATTGATACTATGACTTTAAGTATCTGCCAATACCCATGCAAAATCAGCCTGTAAGGACTGGACCAATCACAGAGCAGCACTGTGGTTTGAGGAAAAAATGAAAAAACAAACAAACAAACAAACAAAAAACATGGATGTACTTTGGCCTATTTTAGCATAAATACATATAAATACTATATTTATTTTTTTTTTAAAAGTCCAGATGCTTCATCTACTCAGCTTGAAGCACTGGTCATGATATTCTGCATTTTCCAGGTTCCAGATTGATAAATGTGCAGAACTCAATTCAGAATGCGACACATATCAGTCAGATTAACACTAAATGGGGCTAAGAAAGCATAGTTTTTATATTTATGAATGTGGAAGTGTGTGGTTGGGACATGTGTGGGTGTGTGAGGTTTTTATGCACTTTTTATGGACTGTACATAGTGTCTCTATATTTGTATCTTTTTACTATTCATTTTTAATAATAATTTTATTACTTTTGCACTGAACGAGGAATGCACTTAATTTTGTTGTTTTTGTTACAATGACAAATAAACATATTCTGATATTCTGACCTTAATACATGTATGAAAACAGATTTTTCAAAGCTCCATGTATCAGTTTCGACATCGCCAATCCAAGTGCAACAATCTTCCCCGAACGCCGCAGAATTTAATCCGCACCTCATCGCCTGGAATACGTGGGGACAACCACGTATATGAAAAAACAAAGTAAAGGGTCTGTGCGCAGGGATCAATCTGTGAAATGGCTCCCGGTTTAATCAAAAGGCAAAGTCTGAGGTGTCAGGAGAGACGGACGCCTGCCGCTGTGGTCTGTGCCGAGGTTTCACTGACGCCGTTTAAGAGATGGGCCGACAGGTGCTGGCACGCTGACAGGAGCTTAAGTGAAAGCACGAGCGATGGCACACTTCAGAAAATGACCCGAGTAAAAGAGCGCCATAACCACCCCTCACAGCCCCTATTCACATCTGTGGGCTGAGAATAACCGAGCTAATGTATGGCTTATTACATTTACAGTGGAGTAATGGTCGCTTGGTTGGGCAGTAGAGGTCAAGCGGGGTCCGAGAAGTAGTGGTGCGATTCCCACACTTCATCCACTTCATTGCCTTCTCGCAGTATATGTAGGTGCTCTAGAGTTGTCAGAAAAATCTCCAAAATTTGCTCTTTGTTGTGGCATTTTACTGCTCATTTAAACAATATTCAAACTAGTTTAAAATGAAAATTACACCAAAATATGAAAGGTATATGGGAAAATGGCTATTTGGGATTCATACTGATTATTTCAACATTAATAAAATCAATGTCACAGAGTAATATAACATCCAAATTGTATAAAGCAATTCAACAAGGTAAAGAAGGTAACAGAAAAGATGGGAAATGGAAGGTACCCTGAGCATTTCAAATGAAAGTTGGGAAAGAATCTGTCAATTCCGATGGAAGACAACATTATCTAATACATGGCGAGAGTTTGGATGGAAGAATATAGTAAGGTTCTTTATTACACCCACTCAAAAAAGACGCCAAGGGAGTTGGGGATTCATGTTGGAGGCTCTGCGGCTCACCTGGGGCTAACCACTACCACATTTTTTGGGCTTGCACCACTCTGAAATCATATTGGCCACAGATTTGGACTCATAAAAATCATGTCTTTGGGACTAAATTGATGTTTACTTTTGAGTGTTTATACTTAGGAGATGTCAATGTCCAAAATTGGAAAAATAACGACAAAAAATTATCAGCAATCCTACTTGTGGCAAGCAAAAAAGCTTCACAAGAAAATGGCTGAGGACGGACCCTCCATCAATAGAAGAGTGGATAGAGATAGTTTACGAAATCTACGTGATGGAAAAGCTTCTTTCACCCTTCGGACCCAAAAAGACTCTTTTTATGAAACATGGACAAAATGGACTGAGTATGTGAAACCTACCCTCCTGTGGGCTCACCACCTGCAGACGGGTTCATAGGGGGGGTCAGGTGCTATGAGTATTGGGCAGCAAACTGCCCCCGCGACCCAGCTGGATTAAGCGGGAGAAGATGGATGGATGGATGGATGGATGTGAAACCTGTCAGATCAGACTTTAACTGAAAACACTGTTAACACATATTGATTGATATTTTAATGAACGTTTATAATGGCACTCTTCTCTTTGTTTCTATGTTTTTTCTCTTGTTTTATTTTGTATAATCGAAAATTACAACAAAAAAATCAAATAAAATTACTGGTAGCATATTAAAGATGAACTGTGCAATATTTTTAGTAGAGGGTCCACCACCAGGTTATCTCCATGGAAATATTAATGCCTAAACCTGTCTACCATGAGGGAGACAAGCAGTTAACAGCACAACGCTACATTACAGTTCAGAACTGTGGAGAGTCGTCCCTATTCACAGAAGGAATTATTGTATTTTTGAGCAAAAGAAACATCCGTAATGAATAAATACTGGATGTATACAGTACGTTTAATGTCATACTATGGAAAGTAGGTAGTAGGGTTGTTGATGAGGGTTGGTATCATCGTCCATCGTGATGAATGACCCAACATCACGATGGAGAGCCATCGTGATGCCCCCTCCTGTCAGAAACACGCACTCATCTTTTGTAGATTGAGCTAACCTAAAAACTTTGCAGGAATTGCGCTGTAAATTAAATCACAAATATGACTAATATGGAGCTAGTTTAAATAGCCTGCCAGAGACATGATGTGTTAATCTGTGAAAATACCATGTGGCTACACGAGTAATTACTATTAATCTTGATTTCATTGTTTTTTTTTTACATGTCTTACACTATAATTTTAACTTAAAATATTTTGGAAGGTACTATTAAACATGTGCATAAAGATGTATGATCCAAACGAGTCTGCGTAAAGTTCTCCAAAATTCTCCTCCATCCAGGTAACCGTGGAGTAAAAGAGTAAAGTTATTCATCAAAATAAGAGCACGTGCATCATGTGCTGCAATGTCTTCATCGTCGGTGTCGTAGTTACACATGTCGTGAACTTTCCGAGCGTGAAACACAGTGAAACAGGTGCCGCTTCACCTGGAGGAGTGATATGACCGGACAGAAAATAGTACCAAGTGATTAAGAGGTCTGACTTTTTCGTGGTTCACATTTTGTGACGTAGATGGATCACTCTTTGGAGAAGAAAAACGCTTTATTTTTGTGACCCCCAGCCAACTTGCTGGACACTTTCATCAGCACTGAAACCCCGGGAGAACTCTGCTCACCGGACGCTGTCGGGAGGTAAGTCAGTGTTGATGCACGACACTGCTGACGGGGACGTACAGATTCATGTAAAAAAAAAAAAAAAATTCCCTTTAAGAACCAGAAGAGTAATTACGTTAGTAAAATAACAAAATTCTACATTTAAGTAGGAAAGGGTATATAGTATTAAAATGAAATTAAATAATCATCGATCACAATGATTCACTGTAAACATCGCCAACTGTCCCTCCACCAGAAAAGTTGCATAGTGTAATGATGTTTTTAAAACATGATTTGCACTAAATAAGAAATAGATACACATTTTTATGGTTTTGATTTATTTATCCATAGTAGATTTGTCAAAAGTATTGAAAATAAGGTATCAGATACAGAAGTGAACCTTCCCTGAATAACTTTCGAATGATCTTGGGCTGTATCATATAAGGTCACACTGTAATATAAAAGAAAGTACTATGATTCACTGTTGATGTCTATCCCTTAGTATCGAAATCGAGTTTGAAATTTTAGTATCGGGACAACACTAGTCTATAGACACCGATAAATAAACTAGGCCATATATGGACTGAGCACCGTTGCCTCTCCCATATGTTCCAATTCAGAGTAAACAATTGACTTATGCAATTTCAGAGATAGCGCTGAATTTTAAAGATACTGTGCCAAGGTATTTCCCGTTTCCATGGCGACTGTTATCCAAGCATCACACCTGATCCATAATGTATTTGTCCTACTGCCACAGAGTACAGCACAAGCAGAGGTCAACAGTATCGCCGCAGGGTTTTTAAAAAGACCATTTTACACCAAACGTCGAAAAACGAAGATAACGTGACATCTTACTCAGAGGGAATATTTAGTACCGAGGAAGGACAGATATTTGGATTGTAGCCACAGACAGTGTAAAGAAGTGGACTAATGCCGGGCGTACACTGTGATTTTTGGTCCTTTTTGAGCCAATTTTTCACTTTTGGGATCGAGTTTTGGCTTAATCGTGCGTCGTGCGTCGTTGGGGCTAACAAGAACCGATTAATACCTCACGACCAGCTCCTGATCGGCAATTGTAGGTCACAAGAATATCAAACCTGTCGCCTCTCGTGAAGGTTTCGCACTGTTAAAGTCGTTTGTATAGTTTGAGAACATGAATCGTGAGCTGTGAACTTTTAAACCCCGAGATTTGGTCGTACAGTTTGAGCTGGAACTGAGTAAAACGATTGAAAATATCGCGTGTACACCTGACTTCGGGAAGTTTGACGTCACCAAGGCTAGTAGTTATACAGGCAAATTTGGAGCCAAGTTTCAAAATAGCAAAATGAAAAAAACCTTGTCGAACATTTTAAGACCAAAATGATGAGACTCAGAGCAGCAGTTACATAAAGAGGGGTGACAATTTTTCAATCTAAAGACAATTGGGCCAGAGTCAATGGAGCTGGAAGCGTGCCCGTGCTCACTTTCTGTTTGAAAAGTGAGCAGGGGCACTTGTTTCACATATTTTATTGCAGATTTTAACAATTCAAAGACAAAAGCTTTCATATCATAGTTAAGAAGGTTCTAAAATATCTCAAGAGAGAGACAACTACACCAACATCTATTTTATTCACCTTTTTTTAGTCCACATGATGATATTCAGACGATATTATGTAAATTCAAAGCATTGTGCTAAAACAGGTTTGTAGTTTTTTGGGGGGGGGGTTGTAATATATTGTTTATTCGGTTTCATTTTTTCAATTGAGAGAAGAAAAAAAAACACTGCTAGTGAACAAAAACACATCCAGTACAGTAATGTCTAAAGTACAAGTGTGAGATCAGTCACCTCAAGTTTGAGGTCAAGTTTAATATGATCCATGAATTTTTTTCATGAATTTATCTCGCTGATCTGACAAATTGTACCGAATCTCATCAAGATACAAACAAGACATCATATCAGTACTGGCTGAGGTTTAAGTAACACATTTATTCACAAATACCCTAACCATGTTTTTGTTTTGTTTTCTTTTTCAATTCCATTTAATTCAAGTTTATTTCTATAGCATATTTAAAAACAACTTCAGCTGACCAAAGTGCTTCACATAAAGGGTAACAAAGACAGAAGAACATATACATATATAACACAATATGAGGACTATAATTAAAAAAAACAAAAAAAAAAAAACAAGATAAACTGACTAACTAGTATTAAATGCCAGGGAAAAGAGAGGAGTTTTGGGCACCCCGGTCTAACCCCCATAGACCAGGGGTGCCCAAACTTTTTTCATCAAAGGCCACATATTCTGATCGAGGGTCATAGACTGGTGGCCAAAATAGTGAGTCATTCAAATATGCGCGTTTATAACAGGATTGAAGGACCCACCAGGCCTTTGTTCGTTTGCTCGATCGAGGTAGATTTTCAAAAACATGCAGTAAAAACTACTACTCAGTATGGCCCAATTCACCTGGAAGCCTGAGGGCCAAAAGAATTAGTCTGAGGGCCGTAGTTTGGACATGCCTGCCATTCTCATTACCGTATCTCCAGAACTACACGCGCTATCGAAAAAATTCCAACAGTTCCTGAAAGCAGAGAAGTTGCGTTTTCTACCCATGTAAAGGTTATTACGGTAAATTTCTGCAGCACCCGCCACGGAGCCTGTAGTATCGAGTGCAGAGTGGCAGAGATTTGGAGAGACCGGAGGTAGTTTATAAGTGTTTTTTCTTTTTTTGGTGTGTTTTTGTGATTTTGTGGTTTTCTTCTCTTTCAACTGTTATTACACATTAATACACATACAGTAATGTTGAACAACTGCCAGATATTGAAAGCTGAACTCATCCTGGTAAAAGGAGCAGAAGCACTTACTCCTGGGACATTTTCTGACATTTTTTAAGTCAAACGAACACAAAAAAATCCAGGCATGGAAATAATAGGGCTAAAATGGTTAATCAACGCTTCACACTTCATATTAAGACAAATTTTGAATGTTGTTTTGAAAATATAAGTACGCAAAGTCATTAGGAAAGAGTTAAACCTGCTTTGTTTCCCAAATTTGAGGTCTTGTATTTTTATTTTATGTCTTTATTTTTTCCCCGTACATCCTTGAAGGCGTCGAGGATGAGGAGGAGAGGACGGTGCTCAGAATCCCAGATAAGAGCTCTGTGCTGTGCTGTGGGAGAGGCATTCATCTTGGTGTGACACTGAGACAGATAAGGTTTGGAGAGGTGTGGCGGGAGGAGAGGGCCCCGCACAGAGTCACTGCGCCGTGTAGCCGGGCTAATTGAACGTGTCAGAAGATTTAAGTCGCTAATTTAAATCACCGGGCCGACATGATACCAAGTTTGGGTTCATGATCAGAATGAAATCACTAGTGGCATTTAAGGAAGTTTCCCCACCTGAATATTAAGTGTTGACTCCATTTGAACGGCGGCGATAAGAAAACACAGGAAAATGTGAGGAGAGGACAAAAGGTCATTACAGATGAATTTGTAGCTCTTTGTAGACATTCAGTACTCTTTATATTGGTTGTCCATCCTTGGGTTTCAGAATAACGAAAAATTAGCACTGTTGCCATAGAGATTTATGATTTAAAACAAGCATCCCACTCGGACCTCGGATATGACGTCACGTCCGAGCTTCAACCGGTTTATTATGTTTTGTGTGTTGTTTTGTCATGTGTGGAGAAAAAGATGGATGTTAACCGGAAAACTGCTGCTGTTGTTGCCAAGTACAAGGCGCTGCAAAATAAGTCCGTGCTTCAACTACACAACCTGGAGGAAGAATTGAGTATAATAGAATAATTCAGTATGAGTGAAGTGAAAGTGTTGGTGTCGTGTGATAGTCGATCATTTTGGCACGTTAGCAGGAAATGGGCTAAATATACTGCAGTAATATGGAAGAAGTAAGGTTTTGCAGTGATACAGACGCAGTAAGGTTTTGCAGCAATATGAGTGACTGAAATTGTCGTTTAAAGCACCGTTTAAATTTTAAAGCGTCCAAACACAATGAAAACAGCTCATACTACAAGTGACACTGGGCGCAGCTTAGATTCTCTCTCGGAATTCTTGCTCAGTCTCCCTCGAGATCTTCCGAGTTCCGAGTTTTGCTGTTTGAGGGGAAAGGGCACAACAGTGCGACACGCAACATCCTCGGACCTCTGAGTCGGATGGATAAACGAACGCACCATGCTTCACAGTCTACTTTGGCCGTCTAAGGGTTGCAGAGATTTGAAATAAATATCTATTGTGAATTCATTTTGCACTGAAAAGAGTGACGACAAATGAAAGGAAGCCTGTATCCGTCTATCTCCCTAAAAGCACAATAGTTAAACACAATTTAATCGTCAATTCTCCAGACTTTTTTATGTGAAAAACACAAATATGTTTCCTTATAGACAAAACACAGTGATTTGATGCAAGATTGAAAGCTCTAAATATAAACTTTACTTGAGTACAGATACCTTAAAGGTGCACTATGTAACTTTTTGGTTTGGAGTTTGTCACCTGCTTGTTTCTATGGATACGTGATTGCTCTGCCTGGATGACAGTTCTACAGGTTTACCTTGCATTTGTTAAATTACAAATTGTTTTACTGCTCAAAAAACCTAGTGAAACAAGCTGACTGCGAGCCAGGAAGCCTCTCCACAGATCTGACGTGTAACTTGGTCTAGTTTGGTCCCCATGAAGATAGATTTTAATGCCATACTGTGAAACATTCCATACAAAGCACATTCATTCTTAGTTTCTTTCCACCACTATAAGCTCACATTCATGCAGTGGCTTTACATTCTTTCTTCCTTTTGGTGCAGTTCAGTCAAAGATCCTAAAATAGTCATTAGAAGTGGGACCGTCTGGCTCTTGTCTCCTAATATTTACATTTCCAATCTGTGCTAATCTTTTTTAAACCCACAGTTACCCACATCCTGCCCCATTCTCATAGAAGTCGGTCGTCATTACAGGCTGAGCAATCCCAAAGGAAGAGCGAGAAGGAAGAGGGTAAGATATGTGAGAACAAAACACTTTTCAAAAAGGGCGTGACAACCGACGGGGAAAACTCACCGTCCCATAAGGAGGTGATTTTTTTATTTTTTTTATTTTTTGGCTGTTTGGTCACTGTTAAAAGTTGCAGTACGTAACTTTTCCAGCACAAGGTCCATCAAACGCTTCATGGAGATGTTTCTCATATCATTATTGAGCAAATCAGACCAAGTTACAGGTCAGCTCCGTGGAGAGATGACCCCGCTCACAATCAGAATGCCTGTTTTTGGGGTATTTTCGAGCTATAAAACCACCTGTGATTTAATACATATAAGGTAGCGCTGTTTAATGTCATACTGTCGAACATTCCAGGCAGAGCAGTGACATATCCACAGAAACAAGCAGGTGACGGACCCCCAACCAAAAAGTTACATAGTGCATCTTTGGGAGGAGGTACAGGAGCCTCCGTTCCCGCACCACCAGACTCACGAACAGCTCCATCCACCACAGGCTGTTAGGATGATGAACTCTCATCCCTCTCTAACAACCAGACTGTCAGGAAGCAGGAATCTGCGTTTCCCCAAAGAACACTTGGACTTTTCCATTCATCAGTGTTTCCTGCAGGGCTTTATATAGTTAGGACAGCTGCCTTGACAACAATTGCCCCCCGCCTTTACTACGTCCTTCCGAACCACGTGAACCCTCGCAAAAAACGGTCATCATGCCTGGTCGTCACTTTCACTTTTCACCGGCACAGTATCTCCCCTACCCCATGCCGATCCACACTTTCGCCGGCACAGTATCTCCTCTACCCCATCCTGATCCACACTTTCACCGGCACAGTATCTCCTCTACCCTATCCCGGTCCACACTTTCGCCGGCACAGTATCTCCTCTACCCCATCCCGGTCCACACTTTCGCCGGCACAGTATCTTCCCTACCCTATCCTGATCCTCACTTTCGCCGGCACAGTATCTCCTCTACCCCATCCCGGTCTACACTTTCGCCGGCACAGTATCTCCCCTACCCTATCCCGGTCCACACTTTCGCCGGCACAGTATCTCGCGCCTTATCTACGTCCTTCTGAACCATGTGAACCCTCGCAAAAAACGGTCATCATGCCTGGTCCTCACTTTCGCTTTTCGCAGACACAGTATCTCCCCTACCCCATCCCGGTCCACACTTTTGCCAACACAGTATCTCCCCTACCCCATCCCGGTCCACACTTTTGCCGACACAGTATCTCCTCTACCCCATCCCGGTCCACACTTTCGCCGGCACAGTATCTCCCGCCTTAACTACGTCCTTCTGAACCACATGAATCCTCGCAAAAAACGGTTGTCATGCCTGGTCCTCACTTTCGCTTTTCGCCGACACAGTATCTCCCCTACCTCATCCCGGTCCACACTTTCGCCGACACAGTACCTCCTCTACCCTATCCCAATCCACACTTTCGCCACCCAATCCACATCTCCACCAACCTTTCCACCCCGGTCACTAGCTTGACCAACTTTTCTGTGGAAAACACTGCATTTATTATTATTTATTTATACGTTGGAAATTTCAATTCTTTACTTGATTTACTTGATTCTTAACTTGAACTTGCAACTTCCTTGGACAGATTGAAATATGAGAGGCAATATCTTCAATCAAACTTTATTTATAGAGCACTTTTCATACAAAAAGTGCAACACAAAGCGCTAGTGACTATCTTATTTTCGATAGTCACTAGGGTTGTCAAAAGTATCGAAAATCAGATACTAGACTGTATTTAAAATGTTTCTGGCTCCATCGACTCTGTTTCCAGTTGAATCTCTCTGTAACGACTCATTTGAGCAAGTATCGATACAAAAAAGTCACATTCACAGGACAGAAATGGACCCCTAGAACCCCAGAACGGGAAAAGGAGCTTCGAAGGCTGGAGGAGGAGAAAAAGGCCTGTAATCCTACCAAAGCCAAGGAGAAGAATGAGCCAAAGGTTTTCAAACAATACAAGGAGTGGGCAAATATATCAACCACAGCGAAACCGACAGTTAAGGATGACAGTGGACCCTCGAACAGTACATACTCAGCCAAAAAGCCCAAAGTCAGAGGTTGAAAATTCCATTCCATTGTCCAGAAATGTGTTTTTATCAACCTTGGGGCATCGTAATCCGTATCAAGCTTTTTCCTTAGTACTAAAAGCTTATATATATTTACAATTGAAGTGTATAATTGATAAAAATCTGAGATAGTTTAATCTTTTTCGATTGTTTTGACTTATAAATACCACCGCTTTTGTTATAAAAATGTGTTTCAGGGTCTGTACGGTCCAGATTAGGGTGATCAAAATACAACTATGATTATTTTTTCAATCTTCAACACATGTCACTGTGGTTCGGAACGTTTGTGGATTTGTTGCGTTTTCAAAGAGACGTCCATTTTCTGATAAGGGCTAAATCTGTCAACAGAGAAGGAGCGGTTGTTTATGGAAAAATACCACTTAGCTCGCTGCAGGATTCACGGGAAGAGAGCCAAGAATGGGGGTTTAAAGATAGTGCTGGCAATGAGGTCCAATATAGACTTTGGGATTTGATATTTATGACCATTGACATAAAGAACCCAAATTAACTTGAGCAATTTAGCCTCGAATGCAGTTGGGACTGTTTCCATAAGGCCTTTTGAGAAATATTATGACTTCTAATCTGGGTGGATTCATATTAGGACGGCTTGATCGCACATAAACATGAACATAGTCTCGAAATATTAATAATAACACAATGCACGTTCATACACTGTAAAAAAATTTTTAAAAGCATGCAAAATTTCACAAAAAAGAATCTGCGAATCAGCGAGGCCACGAAAGGTGAACGGTGATATAGTGAGGAACGACTGTATAAAAAATAAAAACACATTTTCATGATAAGATAACGTAATATAAACATTAATATTCAGTATGATTTGATCACATTTCATCAACATGAAAGATTTAATTATGTGCAGAGGGGATCAAATAAGTTTCAAAGCCTAAACGTAATGTTCCATTTTTTTTATTTTTTTTTACGCAAATCCAGTGACTTTTTATTTCAAGCACACGGAGACAAGCACTTAACACACCCTCCAAGAGTAATATACTGTGCACCTTTAATTCTTACAAATTACGTTATTTAAGTCCAATTCTTTTTACTTTTACACCCAAGAGCAATGCAGTTCATCAAGACGTCCTTCAAAACTATGTCTACACCAGAAGTCACTTAACCCACTGTTTTTAAAGAAAGACTCCCTCTGCTTCACTGACCACTCCAATAGTTTCCTCCGTAGACACCCTGCCAGCTCCCATAAAAGCCTTAACAAATCGAAGAGGGTAAAGAAAAGGATAAAAGTACCATTTGCATATTAATGTAGCCACAGCCTTCACACTGACAGCTCTGCGTAGTAGAAAAACCTTTAATCACGGAGGATGAGCGGAATTGGCGAGGACAAACCTGACCTGACGCGTGACACCGGCTACACTTTTGGACCGCGTTTCCGTTCACAAAACATTTCTCTGCGCTGGGAACATTACGGCAATAATTCATGAGCGTGTCAAAATGTATTCCTCCCCGTGCCAAGCTAAACCCGCTATGCTAGCACTAAATCAAAACGCTATCAGTCCATTTCCAACGCGCTACTGTTTTTGTGAGACGAATAATGCGGGCATGGATTTATCTCCCGTCACAAATCATTGCACGGTAACGTGGAGGGTCGTGCTGGGCTGAGTTGTATCGTAAGGTAGATTTGGGAGTGGCTACTGGGCGATTTATTCTTGGCACGTAATTACTAGACCTGTCATGATAATCACTATATCAAATTATGGTCAGTGGTGGATGAAGTACTCAGTTTTGTTACTTAAGTAAATGTACAGTCACAGAGGCAAAAAGTTACTCGAGTAAAAGACGTGAAAAAATCAATTTAAGTCAAAGTATAAAAGTACCTGTATAAAAGTCTCCCCAGCACCGGATAGAAGAAAGATACAAGGACTGGTTTGGTTTAGGGAATGTGTCACTCAGTGTCAGTTACTGTCATGGGTCATGTTTTTGTAGTCCTTGTTTTTGCTTATTTTGGTCTATCTTTTTCCTCTAGTGCTGTGTGCCCTTGATGTTTTATTTTGACATTTGCCCTGTCTGCTTGTAGTTTTGAGTTTCACTTCCTGTCTGTTGATTGTTTGCCCCGCCCTAGTGTGTTTCACCTTCTGCGTCTGTACTCTGCGTTCTCCTCTGCTCTTTGTTGATCCATTGTCAGTATTTTTGGATTTGGTTTCTTCTGGTTTTTGTGACATTATTAACTGTGAAGCACAGTCCTGCATTTTGGGTCCTCTCCTTTTAGATTGTGACAGTTACTTTAAGTTTATACCAACATGCAATACGTCTACTATAAGCAACAGATTAACAGTTGATAATTGAATGATCACTTTTACCCTAATTTTACAGAAGAAAAACGGTTTAAAATTAAAATTAAAATAATTTATCTGTATCTGCCAGTATAGGAGGCATTCCACTTTAAATATTCAACCAAAAGTTGGTTAAAATTAAGACAATACTTGGGTTAAAATGACCCTATGTTGCATGGAAAATATAACCCAACATGTTGGGTCAAATTATGTAACCCAACATTGGGTTAAAATAAGCCAACATTGGCTTGGTCCATATTGGACCCAGAGTTGGGTTAAAAGTTGGGTTATCTTAACCCAGCATTTTTAAGAGCGTTGTTTCCGCTATACAATTATCTATGACACCCGTGGATCATTTTGGACCAGGAGTTTGGTTCAGGAAACAGCCGTTATCAGTTTTTCCATTATTCATTTTAACACAAAATCAAAAACTAAATCGAATCCTTTTTTTTTTTTTCATTTTGGTTTTGGAGATAAATAATGAAGAAAACAGTTGGTTTTTCATTTTCTTATTTTTGGTTTTATTTTGAAAAAAGAATGAACAAATGATCCACAGATTTAGCACGGATTTATCTCCTGTCAAAAATCATTTTACAATAACATAAGGTGAAGTCGGGCGTCGTGAGGTGTGGCGGTGATAGAAAAGTATAGTATACAGTATATTGTAATAATAGTATACTTGGCATTTAATTATACGGTGGGGTGAGGGTGGGGGAGGGGCTGTGGTCAGGGTTATGGGGAACGCCACAGATGCACCCCAGAGAGCCTATATTTACGGGTAATTGCTGTTGTTGCTCATGACGATGTAATTATCTGCCTCGGCCAATGACAGCGAGTCTCTCACACACACAGACATATACAGTACATACATAAGGATATCTATAGATGAATACGTTTAGTCTTAAAGGCCCTGTATCACGCAAAATTTACTCTTGTGAGCCATGTTAGAATGTTGTTACCTGCTCCAAAACACACCTGGAGTTGTGTTTTGTTTCATTCACACACGTTTGAGTAATCCTTTATTATTACCGTATTGTTCGGACTATATTTTTCATGGTTTGGGTGGTTCCTGCTTATACTCAGGTGCGACTTATATATTAAAATATACAACTGCACATGTTTGTTATTTTCACACTGACAGCCACGAGAGGGCGCTCTAGGCTTGTGTGCCAGTATCTGCTACTCCAGTGGTTCTTAACCTGGGTTCGATCGAACCTCAGGGGTTCGGTGAGTCAGTCTCAGGGGTTCGGCAGGGGTCAAGACACACATCCAACTCATATGATTCGTGATGACACGGCCGTTTGGCCGTTATTGGCTGCAGGAAATTTTGTGCGCGCAATAGTCTTGTGACTGTCGTGATGGTGTGTTGTGTAATTTCTTTAATATTTTCCCTTCATACTAACTATGTCGAGCAAAAAAGAAAGTGGTCGGATGAATATGTGCAATATGGATTCACATGTGTGCACCAATAAAATATATATAACATTTTATTTTTCCAATTAAGAAGGGTTTGGTGAATGCGCATATAAAACTAGTGGGGTTCAGTACCTCCAACAAGGTTAAGAACCACTGTGCTACTCCTATTACTCCTGTACCACTGAAAATTTAAAGTTTAAACACCAAGTTATAAAGACAACTGAGAAAGACAAAAAACTGCCATCAGATTTCCAAGTCAAGATCGACAGTTTGAAGTGTTGAAATGGCTGTGCTTGGTCTTTGATTTTATAAAATAAATTTTTCCCCAAATTTATAGTCAAGCCTTTTATATGTTTTTTCTTCTCCATAATGCATTTTTTGTCTGGTGCAACTTATACTCCGGAACGACTTATAGTCTGAAAAATACATAGACTGTCTAGTTTGTCTCCAAATCTCAAAATGTTCTGTTCCTTCTGTGATGTTATGTAGTGGTGGTTCTCAAGTTAAACGTGTTTATCTTTTGAGCAATAGAAGGGCTGAAATGATCCAAATAATTCAAGTGAAGGTGTGGCGTTTACAGTAAAAACACAGTGGAGCACTTCCTGTATCGTCAGCCTAAATCTGCAGGGTTTGTGTGTTAAACATGTGTGAATGAAGTGAAAACACAATTCCAGGTATGTTTGTGACGAGGAAACTAGATATAACATAGCTCAGGAAATAGCATAATATGGGGTCTTTAACATTGTCTGTTACCCAGAGCTCCTACTTCACCACATAAATGAAAACAATTCATTCATCTAACAAAAGAAAAGATGATTTGTACCAGATTTAGCTACTTCTACTTCTACTAAAAATATACAAGTCACTACAAGTACATTACTTCTAGTGACTAACTTAGTTCATCACGACATTGGCTGTAAAGTACAATAAAATGTCACCACTTCCAATGAATTGTTTCTTACAGTTTATACAAATATTAGTATAAATATGTCATCACAATTAATCTCATGAATGTCATAGTTAACTTCCAATTAATCACAAATTAATCGCACATTTCCCTTGAATCATCCTTTTAATCCTTTTATCAACATAGAAAAGTGGATAGGCTTTGTGCAAATGCTTGTTTTTTATTCCAACTTGTGTTTGAGACAGAGTTTGTCGCCCCAACGCTGCTGTACTCAGGGCGAAGACGTCATCACACGGCGCTGTTTGTTTACATGCGGTGCAGCAGAGCTAAAGCTTTAGTGGAGAAAATAAGTCCAGCGAGACAGATATCAGTGCTGTTGCGATACGCTCCTCCTTGAGTTTATGGATATAACAACAACTCGAAGCAGTGAGAACAGCCGGAGGAGACGAGGCTGCAAAACCTCTGTCTCTGTCACAGTCCTTATCAAAGGTCAGGGTGGATTCGCCGTATGTTTTGGAGCAAGTTTATTTTGTGTTTTTCTCGTATGAATAACACCAACGCATCTGACAGAGCTTTTCAGTTTCATACAAATTGTTTTGCTTCCTGTTTACAGCCGGACAGTTACTAGCAGTGGCCACAGCTTATGAAAAATCTAGTTTGTGATAAAAAATGCTGTTAAAATGGCTTTGTGTTAATTCGTTAATTACGCGATATATATGATAGAACTAACAAATATCATTATTAAAATCCTTATGTGCAGGTCTTTTACAGCACACACAGTACAGTACATAGTAACTTGCCACATTTTATTATCTAAAATGTTCTTTTTCAACTTTCAAGTGAAATTATTCAGATTTACAGACTATTTCAGGCTGTCTGGAGCTGATTCCACTGTCTAAGGGATTGAAAAAAACACCAAGTGAGCAAAGGATGTGGATCTTTTTGGAACGATGCAATTTCTCTTCAGAGTCGGGAGTTTAATACATTTTTTTATATCCTGTCTGACTTGATGAAGTTGGTTGGACCCTCCCTGCCCAGTGGCCTTTGAGCTCGGGGCCATAAAGGACCTGTCAGGGCCCCGTGGTCACTGTGAGGAGCTCATAAGGTCGTTATAATTAACGCTCAAAGTTGGATCTCTTAGCGCTAAGTGGACATCAAACTAGAGCAGCAGACTTTTATGAATCTTTAATGGCTGTTCTCATTAAATCCACCTTTAAATGCCACGTGCTGTCATTGCTATTATTCGTAGTAACGTAATAATAAATGCATTATGTATTAGACTTTCTCTTCAGGTTCCACCACAGACAATGGCAGACACTTTTCTAAATATAGAAAATGACTCTAAGGCTGCATGTAACTGTTATTTTAGTGGCTATTTTTTTCAGTTAGTTAACAAATAAAACAATTACTTCCAGAGCGCACAGAAATTTTAAAGTTTAATATTACGCTATTCCGTTATAATGTTGTTTCCTCATCACAAACGTAGCTGGAGTTGAGTTTTGTTTCATTCACACGTTTTACACACAAACTCTGCAGATTTAGGCAGTTTTTCTCTCTCAAAAAACAAAGAAAAAACACTGCTCTTACTTTGTGATGCCATGTGGTGAAACAGGAAGTGCACCACTGCATTTTTAAACTCCATTCACTAGAATCATTTGGATCATTTCAGTCCTGGGATTGGCAATCTCACAGCAAAAACTGGAGGGTTAAAATTTCAAGGTAAAATATTTCAGTTGTTTATACTGTCATACCACTGTCATACTAGGCATTGTGGGTGAAGTGTCTTGCCTAAGGACACAACAACAGTTTTTACACCTGGCGCCCCCCTGTGGCACCTGATTTTCCCAGCGCTTTCCCATCCATGTAAAAACAAAGTGGGGCCCTTCTTTAACACATGACAGTGTTTTCTGTCTGAAAGAAGAACTCCGCCTAAATCTGCACGATTTGCGTGTTGAAAAAAATGTGTGAATGACACAAAACATGATAAGGAAACAACGTCATTGAATAGTGCAATAAAGTCCTTTTAACCAAGAGGTCATACACTAGATCTTCTATAAGACAAATTTGGTTCTACTGGCCACAACTACCCTTCCATCCACTTGTTGCACAATATTTAACATAGTGCAATATTTAACTGAGTGCAATATTTAATACTGTGCAATAGTTTGACTGAGTACAATTTTTAAAGCTGTGCAATATCTTGCGTGTGTTGTAGTCTTGGGTGTCATATTATTTATATATATATATATATATATATATATATATATATATATATATATATATATATAGATAGATAGATATATATATAGATAGATAGATATATATATATATTTTAATTTTTTTATTTATTTATTTATTTATTTTTGCTAGTACTGTGAACTTATTCATTCTACTTTTTTCTTGTATACTGTGTTTTAAGTGTCCCATGTACATGTCTTCATTGGAGGGTGAGTTGCTTTTAATCATGTGTAGAGTATGATTTGTACATATGTATAGTGACAATAAAAGGCTTTCTGTTCTATTCTACTTATGTGGTTCTTGCAGTTTTGATACTTAACAAAATGTTATGCTTATATAATAGATGCCCAGAAAAGAGACTAGACAAGCATAAGAAAACATTAAAAGTATTTCCAAGACTCAAAACATCAAAATCAAAGCGCTACAGTGGCCCATGTACGGAGCTTCAAATCATGATGAGACTGTATCATTGCGTCCTGATTATCACCAATCTAAATGCATACAAACTGCACACACGCTCCCTTCACAGCACTGCTCTTCAATATTTAAACAGCTCTCCCTAAATGAAAGTGAGGCTTTAATCAGGGCCTGTTCGGATACGTGGAGCTAAACCCTCTGCACACACTCACATCACGGGGACCTGTCTCTACTGTCTCTACATAAATCCTTTATTATTAGATCCACAACATAGTTCAAAGTTCAGATAGGTTAAGGTAAGGGTTTATGTTAAAGGTCCTGTATTACACAGAATTTACTCATGCAAGATTTAAGCCATGTTATAATGTAGTTTCCTCATCACAAATACCTGGAGTTGTGCTTTGTTTCATTCACACATTTTTAACACACACACTGCATACTGAGGCTGAGTTCTTCATTCAAATGGAAAACTGTTCCACCACAGTGTTTTTAAACTCCACACACCTTCAGCTGAATCATTTGGACCATTTCAGTGCTGGAATTGCCCATTTCTACTGAACTGAATATAAAAGGAGCTGTTAATTTAAAAAGTACCACTATACAGTGTTCCCACTCTTTTTCATGAGTAGAAATGAGCACTTTTAGGGCTAAATATGAAATGTGAACTCTTTCCACTCACCTTATGGTTTGGTATTATAGTTTTTTAACATTCAAAATACTGTCAGTGCGTTTATTGATGGGAATACAGATGGAAATGAGCTGTTTAGATATAATCTGGTGCAGAACATCTCTGTCTTTGTACTTAATGTCTCTGTGCATTGTCCTTTCAAATAAAGACTAAACTAAACTATTGTCGTCTCTTTTAAACAAAAGATCTTATTGTGTTTTGTCCTGTTGGAGCGGCTGCACAGACGTTCAGAAATAATCATAACAGCCTCATGAGAACTTAACAGAACGCTGGAGTTGCATGAAAGAGATACTAAAATTCCATGACATTTTCAAAACTTTTATTGAATTTACAAAATTCCAGGACTTTTCCAGGGCTGAAAAATGAAATATTCAATTTCCATGACTTTTCCAGGATTTCCATGACCGTGGAAACCTTGAATAAGAGATTGCAAGGTGGAACAGAGCATTTTGATCTTTGGAGATGTAGATTAATCAAATAGGGGTGAAACAAAACACAACTCCAGCTCTTGTTGCCTCCAGGTTTGTTTTTGAGGATGTAACGACATTATAACATAACTTAAAGCTCACAAGAGTCAATTTTGCATAATGTAGGAAACAACATAAAAGCATAGATCAGAAAACCTCAAGGTTAGCACCAGTCTCCAGAAAAGGAATGGAAGTTTAATATCAAAGCATGTAAACTCAGCGTGTGTGTGTGTGACATGACAGTGTGTGCACGTGTCGACGGGAACACTCCTCTGTGTTTGATTGAGAGAGATGGCGTCGCGTGCTAAGCCTCGACATGGCTAATCCCATCAGTGTTCAGAGGCAGAGCTAAAGGTGCGCTCCCTTTAGGGACGGGACATCTGGAGCGGGCGGAGTCATAAGGAGAGCAGACGGACCGGGAGCCTCAAATGTACAGGAACATTCACACGCCTCTCACTACATACACTATCACAGATCTGGAACATATTTTACTGAAGTGTTGTTGTTTTGTGGGTAAAAACACAAGTAATGACTTTTTCACTATAAAACAAATATAACTTTGCTTTCTGAATTAATCAATGAGGTTGTGAGAATAAATGTTGATGAAATGATTTAACCTACAGATGAAACTCACTTTGGACAAATATTCTGAAGAACAGAACAAATGTACAGCAGGTTAGGAGATGGCACATGATTCCTTGCAAAGAAATTAAAATCATACTTCGGAACATTTTCCATGGAGATTGATATGTTTTATACAAGAGATGCGCCTTGTCAGCTCTGATACCGATATCAGCACTTCGGCTTGAAGTATCAAGATGATACCCAATATTAAAAGATAGTGTAGGGACTGAGAATGTCCATTTTCCCCCAAAAGTGCAGTAACTTATAACAAAAGTGATCCGATTGTGTTATGTAATTGTTATTTTAGGGAGTACGAAAGCTTTCAGAAATATTTGCGTGTATAGGATAGAAATCTGTGCATATTCGGCTGTAGTTGAGACTTAAAATAAATATTCATAAACTCTCTAATGAGTCCAGTTGTACATAAAATGTGTTGTGTGTGTTTTATCCAATCAGAATCAGAATACGAATTGAAAAGTTACATCAAGAATTACAATCACAAAATTTAAATTTCCGATTACGCTTTTTTCAGTACAAATAAAAATTCACATACGCGACTCAACTGTCAAAAATATGTTGTCATTTCACAAGCGTTATTTATTGAGCAGAAGAAACATCGACCGAGATGCCAAACTTTTGCACCGCATTCGAACTGAACCAGGACTAAACCAGGACTGTTCCCAGGACTGAACCAGGAGGACAAAACCAGGACTGAATTAGGACTAAAACAGGTCTAAACAGGTCGATATCTGCCACCAGTGTTGGTACCAGTGCATCCCTGCTTTATACCATATGGTGTAATATTATAGGAAAAGGGACACTTCGATGGAAACAAGCCGGATGAGGCCCTCCTGCAGGCCAAAGCAGAGAGGGTCAGGTTTGTGGAGATGCAAGCCCCTCAGAGTAAGGACAAGTTCAGTTTGCAGCTTTTAATTTAGTCCATTTTTGGCTTTAAATACAATAAAAACAAGCCCATGTTGAGTGTGAAGCGACATCACATTTGAAATGATCTGATCTTTTCCACATGACGCACCGATGCTCTAAACATAGTACAGTTGAACCTGCCTCAGTCCCCCAGAACAGTGACTATAAATAAAAATGACTCCAATTGGAAATCGATAGAAGGCGAGCGCCCTCACACACAGAAGACCAACGTCTCACAAACCCACGTCAATCCACAGCTACAATTAATCTGTCAGTCTGTCACCGAGAGCTGTTTCTGAACGAGACCCAAAGAAAAGACCAGAGACGCCACCGGTGACAGAGGAACAGAGGAGAGAGTGGGTTCAGTTAGAGCCACTGTCACTTCAGACTAATGTTTATGGACTCACAGTGCAGCAGTGGGTTTGGGGCTGGAATCGGCTACAGAGATTCTTGGTAGACAAAAGACTTGCCCTGTCCAATAAACTAATAAACCAGGATGACTCAAACTAGGGTTGGGCGGTAATACGGTAATACAATATCCCGCGGTATCAAAAAGTAGCAACAGTATCAGTTTCATTACCGTCATTAAAAAAAATCAGCATAAGGACCTAAAACCACAGCGTGGTCTCCCCTCCGCTCTCTCTCCTCTTCAAACATCGTTACGCTCGGAGATTTCCATCCACACGCAGCGAGGAAGAAGAAAAAAACCTGACTGACGCTTCGTGTGTGACATTGAGCCGAAAAGTTTGTGATGGAGACGATTTATTGAACGCCGAGAGTCGAGAGGGGACGAGGCTGAAGAGGAGAACGTTTTCATGGAGGAGACGGTAAAGCCCAATTTATGGTTCTACAAAACGTGTTTGTGTCAATGTGCACGCCCTATGTATGAATGAAAAGGACACAGTCAGTGAGGGGAAGCGACGCAGACAATAAGGGCTGTGATTGGTCCTCTCCATCGCTCTACATTTCCAGTACTCTGCTCATTATAGACTTTGAGTAATAATGTGTTTAATGCAGCTTTGTGCACATTTGTTTACGGTTTACTGAAACTAAACTTAAAACCGCATGGCTCATTTGCATACAGTATAAGCGCTGATAAAAACAGCTCGTGCTCTGATGCTGATGTGATCAAACACGCTGCAAAGTTTGGTTTGATCAGAACTTGTGCTTCATCTTCAAATATAAAGCTGCTCTTCTGTTTCTGAATGGTTTAGGTGCAGCTACAAAAATAATATGCTGAGACGGTTGAACGGTATCAAAATTTGGATACCGCCCAACCCTAACTCATGTGTGAATGTTTTTGAGGAGGTAACAGCATTCGAAAATATCTTAAATCTCACAAGAATCAATTTTGTTTAAGAGAGGACTGCTCTACTGAACTACACATAAAAGTACGCTGTTAACTTAAAACGACCACTAGGATTCAGACAGACTAATAACATGTGTGACGCAACTCAACACAACTCCAGGTTTGTTTTTGATGAGGTAACAGCATTATAACACGCCTAAAGCTCACAAAAATATATTTTGTGTAATACAGGAAACAACCATCCATCCATCTTCTCCCGGCTGGGTCGCGGGGGCAGTTTGCTGCCCAATACTCATAGCAGCTGACCTTCCCTATGAACCCCTCTGCGGGTGGTGAGCCCACAGGAGGGTGGACGTCATGGTCCTTGATGTTAGTTCATAGGGGAAGGAAACAACCTTATAACATAAATCAGGATCAGCCTCCAGAAAATGAATGGAATGGAGACACTATTTCATATATTTAATATTTTGTGTATAGAAAATATGGAAAGTAGCAAACATAAAGTCCTAACTATCTTTGGAGCCCCACAGGTGAGACCAGAGGTAAAACCACACCAGCTCTGATCTGATCTGAACCCAGCGGTGACAACATGGAAAATGGTGAAAAACTCCCCAAAAACAACCAGGCCGAGAACAATCTACAATATAAACATAAACAAAACTTCTATCGGCTTATTCAGGTCTAACTTCTTATTTTTTGAGTATTTTTCACAGGGGTGGGCAATTATTTTTTCCATAGGGCCACATGAGAAACAGAAAATATTGTGGAGGGCTTAAAAATGCTTAACTCAATTCTGCACATTATTAATTATATTTCTTTATAAAAGGCAGTAAACAGCATCGTTGTGACCCACTGGTCAGACTGGGAAGAGTTTATGTTATGACGAAGCAATGAAAAAGTGAGGCTGCCTCACACAAAATGCCAATAAAAACAGCTCTAAAATAAAAGCAATGCTGCTTTACTCCATGCACGAGGTAAAATGATGAAATATGTTTATTTTGTAATTATTACCAAATCACCAAATTACCTTAAAAACAGGCCAGACAGAGTCGACCAGGAGCTGTACAATGCCCAGGTCTGATTTAAAAGATAAATAGTTTTGTTAATTGCTAAGACAACCGTGCGAAAATTGTGATTTCAAATGTCACACAGCACACATTTTTAAATCGTAGATTCAAGATTCAAGATTGTTTATTTGTCATATGCAGGTTCAACACAAGGTCAACAGTGCAATGAAATGCTTAGAATGAGAAGAACCATTTGACTCGCTAAGATATTCAAGAAGTACTAATAGCTGCAATAAATAGTACTGGTAAAAAAGTGTTCGCAAATACAAGGGTAATAAGTATATATAGAGTAAAATAGCAAAAAAAATATAATAAAATACAAAACACAGATATAATAAAATATAATCAAATATAATAAAATACAAAGGTGCAGGTAGGATTAAATAAGGTGTAGTCGAATATTTCAGAGGTGGTAAAATTGCTTCAGATGAGTTCCGTATTGCACATAATATAGTACTGCACGTGGGCTGTGGAGCAGGTTATTGCACAGGTAACAGCAGTAGACATATAATGCATCACAGAAAGTAGTTTAGTGCAGTATTATTGAGACTTCACTGGTATTTTTGTTTTTTGGGTTTTTTTTTTTGCTGGAACTGCCAAGGACCCTATGTTTTGTCCAATTTAACATTCAAGGTGCACTGTGCAAGCTTTCTGGGTGAGGATCCGGTCAACACTTCTCTCCATGGAAATGTTTTTGCTTACCCTGGAATGTTCCATGGTATGACTTTAAACATATCCATCCAGCATTTATTCATTATGAGTTTTTCTATTACTCAAAAATACATGAACTCCATAAAACTCCATAAAACTCCAAAAGACGTCATCCACAACACATTCACCTCCCTACCCAGGTGTCTTTGCAGAGGAGTACACTTCACAGATCACTGTTACGCCGTTTCTTAGAAGTCGCTCGCGTTTGATCCACTTCTGGTCCTTCAACACTTTTCCCTCCCCAGGTACGAGGCCGGCTTTCTAAATCGGACCTTTGTTAGCGCCGCCGCCCGCTCCCTTTACCCGCGATCCCTCGGGACAATGGACAAAAGGCTGCGACTTCTGTAACCGAGCACCTGTACGCTTCAGGCACAAGAGGGAGTCGAAACTAGAGACCGAAAAGTCACACGGTTCCTCCATGAACACAGACCCCCACCGCGATGCAGCAGTGACCGTGCTGGAGTCCGGTTGCAGGAAGGAAGGGCGGCGCAGTAATGGTCTATTTTAGCGAGTAAGTGTTAGGGCCTGCGCATGAGGAATTTAGGTCAGAGTGGGACAAGATTTCTGACAAATGAAATGAAAATATAGATACTTTAAAATGCTACGTCGTCATAAATGTCAAAGTCTATACAGTGGTGACTCACATTATCAATTAAAAGTCTGTAATAGCGTAAACTGTTTTCTAATTAGATGACGACACTGCAACATTTTTGTCCCAAAGTGTTTATAATACACTTTCTAATGGGAAAAAGTAATTAACTGTGAAAGGGTTTATTTATATTACGTAAATTAGATTCTTGTGAGCTTTTATAATGTTGTTACCATCTCAAAAAGTATATCCGGAGGAGTGTTTTCTTTCATTCACACATGTTTGAGTGATACTTTATTATTAAAATGCCAGACGTATATTTCCTCATCTATAGTTTCCCTGTGCGTTGTGGGCGTCTCTCTTAACCTTACAGTCGTGGGTCTGCTGCAGGTTAATCTGCAGGTGAGATAATGGTCTGGTCTGTCTTCACACCTCCAGGCCCCAGGAGGTCAGTCATGAGCAGAATACATGTGTGAGCTGTGTCTGCTGTTAAACCTGAGTGTCTAAAGTGTAACTACTATTACCGGTCCAAGCATTTCTCCATTAGTTCACATTATGTACAGAAGTTTTACCAGAAGCAGGATATAGTGCTTTATTTTTTATTTATTTCTTAATTTATTTGGACATTGTGATCTATATATATCTTGTTTTATATCTTACTAAATATATGAGCATCTTTTCAGGCGTCTTCTTTAACACTATGAATTATTGTATTAGTTAAGAGTTTTCCAATGGAGACTGTGCAAGAGGCTAGTTAAGGAGCTATAGCCTTTTTACATCCTATGTGGCAGCGGAAATCAGCTGGAAAGTCCTCCTGGCTGGAAGGTCTCCAAGCTGAATTGTACCTTTATGACACTAAGTTAATTAATATACATTAATGTACAATTAAGTACATATAAATAAAAAAATAAAGCATTCTATATATATAGTATTAATTACACATGCAAGTATATATCTCAACACATTTGTTCATACACACAAACAAAACCTGCAAAAATTATGTGGTCTCAAACACAAATAGAGTAAATACAGTGTGTCAATTCCTCATGTGTATTCACTCCTCGGAAGATCAGTAAAATGCTGTAAACAAACCTCAACATTTGGTCTTGCTACACTCAGATTTCATTTTATTATCATATAGAAGCTGATTATCTAACTCAGTACATCACAGTGTGTGACGCAGCCGACTAATCAAGCCAGGGGGACGCTCGAGCCGGTATTCGTGGCAGCAAATGTGACATAAGAGAAAATACTCCAAAGGCAAAACTTAACTTAGAAGAGAATAGGAAGTGAGCATGGGTGCGCTTATGGCTCCATCTGTTCGTCTAAATAATAACTCCAGGTTTAGTTCAGGCTCATTTATTTCGTAGCCGCCACGTTCAAGAACAGTTCCACAACCACCTCCTCCCCAGATATACATGCGTAAAACAAGTGCCAGAGGGAGCTCTAGGGCCCCCTAGCTGTGAGGCAGGTAAGGTAAACAAGAGAGACAAAAGCTAACAATCTCACTCTCTTTAAATAAGAAAAATACACTTTAGACCCCCAGCAAAAATAATCAGTTTAAGAACCAACATCAAGAGAACAGTAAGAATAACATGAATGTTTTTGATAGAACAACCCATTCATTTAACAGTCCAACGTCCCTCATTGAAAGCCCTCAGAAGCATAGCGGAGGATGCTCCCTTTTTGGTTAGGCAATCTGCAAGCTGCTCTTTACAACGACATCTTACTCAAAAGCAGCGGGATGTCAACAGGTACCACTTCAGTTTCAATATTACAATGTGTATTGCCAATCTTGGCTGGTATCTTTACTTTTTTGACAGAATACACCACTTTTCCATCTCCAAACTTGAAGGGCCTGTGACTTTATACTTCAGTTTTTCTCACTGACTTGGCATTTTTTATTCCTGACGCACTAATGTAGTTGTTCAGCCACTCTTGTCCACATACTGTTCTAGTGCAAGCGGTATCTATTATAGCTGAGACAAAACTTTCCGTCATAAATATTTCTGCATCTGTTGGCGATTCTTTGGTGTACAAGGTAATGTTACACTCTTCCACTTCTATCTTATCATCAGTTATTTGGACACTCTCACTTTTATGTGGGCAATCTTTGGCCCAATGAAACGTACTTTGGCACACTGCACATTTCGATCGCCGTCCGAACTTGTCCAGCGGGTTCGTACCGGGCTGTGGAGCTTTGGGTTTGGCACTCTGTTGCCATGATTTGCCTTTTTGCCGCCGCTGCTCCGTAGCGAACACAGATTCTTGACTGGCGTTAATTCCCTCTGTAGCGACACTCGTTTTTCCGCCAAATATTCTCTTCAGTGCGGACTTCATAGAGGCGAATGTTAAATCCATGCACGCTGTTAGAGCCAGCTGCCTGTCCGTCACATCCAGGCACGCTGTGTCCAGCAGTTTAAACGCCAAAACTGCATCGGGTAACTCCATTTTGTACTTTCCCATGCGCGAATACCGCTGTTCGAAATCAATAATATAATCCGCCATGGACACATTTCCATTTTTTACAATGCGGTCAAAGTCCATGTATGCTTCATAGATCCGGTCTTTCTCTTCTTTTAGAAACAAATCGTCAAGTTTAGCCAACAAAGTGGCCATTCCAGTGTCTTCATTTAAATCATCTACCGGTATTTCCATCGCCGTCTCTCGCGCTCTGCCTGATAGCGCCAAAGCCACAGCGAGAGCCTGTTTCTTCGCATCCAAATCAGTAACTCTGGTCCAAATGCCGACTTCATTTTTCCAGCTTTCGTAGGGTTTTCCCTCCTCAAATGGTGGCGGAACTCTGTAGTTACTAACCATCCTCTGCTACCAATGTTCGTCTAAATAAAAACTCCAGGTTTAGTTCAGGCTCATTTATTTCGTAGCCGCCACGTTCAAGAACAGTTCCACAACCACCTCCTCCCCAGATATACATGTGTAAAACAAGTGCCAGAGGGAGCTCTAGGGCCCCCTAGCTGTGAGGCAGGTAAGGTAAGACAAAAGCTAACACATCGACTCCAATTCACTTTACATTGAAAAAGTGTCAGCCGTCTCTCTGTAACTGCTGCAGTGAGCTTTGTCTTTTCGATGGATACCGGCTCGAGCGTCCCCCTGGCTTAAAAGTCCCAGCGCGAATGTCCCCCTCCTCCCCCTGAGCGTCCCCTTCTTTTGAGTGGCACATGGTTAACTGCTGTGCCAGGACGGGGGGACGTTCTTGCCGGCCTTTAGTGCACTGTGATGTACTGAGTTAGAAAACCAGCATTCTATATCATGATAAAATGAAATGTGAACGTAGCGAGACCAAATGTCGGGCCTTGTTTATGTCATTTTACCGATCTTCCCTAAGCGACGCACATTTTTTCAGTTTGTAATATCAATATAATCCTCATTTGTTTGCAGAAGTTTACTATGAAATCGTATTTTAAATCATTTTTCCTTGTTCCCCATGTCCTGTAGCATCTGTAACTTGATTTGGCAAGAAATATTAATTATTTCCGTACCTGCTGCCATGAACATAATGTGTAAGCAGTGCATTATTTAGAAAGCTACAGAATTTGTTCAAAATTCATTCAGAATTACTTTTAGGAATGTCTTAACTATGTATTTTAAATAATTTGACGCACTCTATTTACTCTTTTTGTGTGTTTGAGACCACATAATTTTTGCAGGTTTTGTTTGTGTGTATGAACAAATGTGTTGCAACTTGAGTGTCTAATTAAAACAATATATATGAAAAAATGTTGTTTTTTATTTATATGTATATAGATTTCCATATTTTTCGGAGTATAAATCAAGCCAAAAAATGCGTAATGAAGAAGAAAAAAAAAAACATATATATAAGTCGCACCGGATTATAAATCGCACTTTTTGGCAGAAATTTATAGACCAAGAACCAACATTTCATCTTGAAATGCAAGTTATAGAAAATAAGAAAAAACTATTATTTTCTTTATTATTTGTCTCTAAAACCAAAATGAAAAAAACGGATAATGATTTGTTTTTTCATTTTTGATCCATATATACGATTCATATTTTGTCTATGGACTGTCAGTGTGAATTTTTTTTTCTATAAATCGCACCTGAGTATAAGTCGCAGGACCACCCAAACCCTGAAAAAAGTGTGATTTATAATACGAAAAATACAGTAAATAACTTAGTTTCATAAATTGTACAATTCAGGTGGGGGACCTTCCAGCCAGGGGGACTTTACAGCTGATTTCCCATTTGGATCTTAAAATACTCGTAGTAACCTGCTGTACATGATCCTGGTGTTTTTATTTTGCCTTTTGCCCCATAACTGCTAGCCTCGTGACCTTCATTTGACTGAAGCCGAGCACTATGGGTGACGTCACACTCCATTAGTCCACTTCTTTTACAGTCTAATATGGGATAATATGTGACTAGTACCCTCCCTATTCTTATAACTCTATTTCTGAATCCTTGTTTTCCTCACCGACGCCAACACACTGACAGTGACCGTTCTATTCCTCAGACACACTCGTACCTGTGCATTGAGCTGTTCAGAGAAAAACAACATATTTATTTAGTTTGGCTATCACCGAGATGGATCGAGGGCTGCTGGAATTGGAGCAGGATCGAGAGGAGCGCGGTGACAGGAAGGAGGAATGTACCGCGGGCCTTATCTGGAAGAGGCAGCCCAGTGCGCAGGAAGTACGACCTGAGGAAGTCTACCAACGAGGAACGCACGAACACACGTATAAGACAGAAATCACCACACGCAACCAAGACGTACTAACAGACACCCACCGTTCTTCTGCTGGGATGGGATTTTAGTGGGGTTTTTTTTCTTTTTTTCTCTCTATCTCTATTTTCTTTTTTTTTCTCTATCTTTTGTCGTTCCCATCCAATTTCTCTGTGTTGTTATCTGAAGGTTATAGCCAGAACCAGAAGTATTGTGGAATACCTAGATGACAAAAAAAAGAATAATAAATAAATAAAAATCATAAAAAATAAATAAAACAATAAATGCAAAAATAATAATAATAATAATAATAATAATAATAATAATAATAATAATAATAATAATAATAAATAAATAAATAAATAAAAGGTACACTATTAACTTTATCAGCTCTCCGTTACATTTATTCAATTCTAGGTGGTTTTATGGCAAAAAAAATACCTAAAAAACAGGCATCCTGACTGTGAGCGGGGTCGCCTTTCCACAGATCTGACCTGTAACTTGGTCTGGTTTGGTCTCCATGAAGATAGAAACATTCCAGACAAGCAATAGCGTCTCCATGAAGAAAAGCATTTGACGGACCCGACTTAATTAGGGCTTGTTCTATTAAAGGTCCACTTGAGGATTTAATTCATTTCACATTTGAATCTGTAAAAAAATAAAATAAAATACATATACAGAAAGGTTTTTACTACCCAGAAAAAAAAAAAAATCTGTTATCTGATTGGCGTATTGGTTATTTTTTCCCAAAAAACTCAACTTCCAACGTAAATGAATCATATCACGTACGTCTCTCTTCAAGTGAGTTGTTTCCTGTTTCCTGTTATTGATCATTTCTCAAATTTCCATCTTACAATGGCCGACTTATCTTGGCAAAGAAATGAGTCCTTTGCAGAACTATGGTTTGTTCTTGGACCCGTTATTACATCTTTTTTTTTTTCTTCGTATTCATAAATTGGACCAACTAAATCCGAATTACCAACTGGGTGACTGGGTTGGTTAGAAAGTTTGTCCACTGATCAGAAGGTTGACGTTCGAATCCCGTGCTCAACAAAGGCCAAATTGGTTGTGAATGAGCAGATCCACAAACCCAGAGGTTGGTGGGGGTGATTCCAGCTCCCACAGATGAATACTGCTGTTGTGTCCTTGGGCAAGACACTAAACCCACCTTGCCTTACCCTAGTGTCTGTGTACACTGGTGAGTGAATGGGTGAGTGGTTCCTTGAGTGCCTTGAAGGTGCAAAAGTGTTACAGTATATAAAAATATGACCCATTTACCATGACTAGGCCTGTCACAATAACACATTTTGAAGTGTGATATATTGCTAAAGTAAATATAGATGATAAACAGTAATACTCATTCAAATCATTACCTGAATAATCCCCTAAAAATGCATTTTAAATATATACACAAAATAATAATTAGTAAATACATAACAGAATGCCAAACTTAAGTAGTTAGTTTGTATCTATGAGTCAGAGAAAGTCATAATTCAACCCTCTACAGCAACAGGCACTGGTCTGTGGGCCGTTTGGTACCGGGCTGCACAGAAAGAATAAATAACTTACATTATTTCTGTTTTATTTATTATCCGAGTCGGAACAATGTTTTAAGATGAAAAGTGACTGAATTCTCTCTGTTCCATCCGTCTACAACTCACTCTTGACTCAATTAACGATTAATGCTAATACTAAACCCATTAGCTGCAAAATGAGTAAAAAACAGATGTCTTTTGAAACATTTATTATTATATTGACAAAATACCACAGTTTTTGTGTTGGTCGTATCATTTTATTTTGTCATATTTACCCGCCACACCTGAAAATATTGTTTGATATTAAACCGGTCCATGGTGCAAAAAAAGGATGATAAATATTGACCTCTAAGAACTATAATTCTATAAAAATTATACTGAATGATATGTTGATATAGCATTTATCATAACAGGCCTAAATCCAGCTGGGTCTATGGTATATATGAAGTTATTTTAAGTAGTTACAGATAACAGGTCAAGCTTTCCAGATGAGAGGGTCCATCACCAGCGATCATGTGTTAAATGGGATCAATGGAGTGTTCAAATAACTGTTTACCTTGGTCAGCGTCGTCATTTCATCTTCAATTACAGAGAAAATCGAGTGTGAGCTAATGATGCGTCTTCCTCCCATCGGAGCCGAGCGAGAACTTGAAAATAACTGGCACTGACTTCAAAGGTCAATTACTGTTGGGATAATGTGCTCGTAAAGTGTTTTCAGTAAACAACTCCAGCGATGAGTTCAGTGCCTGAAACCAGCACAGTAGAGCTGCAACTAGAGCTGTTTTTTTTTTCTTTTTTTTCAGTCCAAGTCAGATTAAAACATTGAAGGAAAATTACATAAGATCATTTTCCACGACATTTGATTTTAAAAGGCCCATATTTTCTGGTCTTATGTTGTTTTCTCATCACAAACATACCTGGAGTTGTGTTTTGTTTCATTCATACATGTTTAACACACAAACCCTGCATATTTAGTTCTCCTCTCAAACTCAAACTCAGATCCACCTCGTGATGTCATGTGGTAATCCAGGAAGTGCTCCATTATGTTTTTAAGCGCCATACACCTTCACTAGAATAATTTGGATGATTACAGCCCAGGAATTACTTTCCTTTTTAGAAAGCACATAAAGGGCACCAATTCCAGTTATTTATCCACTCTGACAGCAGATGACTGAAGACAATTTGACAGAAATTGGTCATGAACATCGAAGGGCGCCAGATCACGCTTTTCAACCCCTACAAAGTGTGTAGGAAGCAAACTTCTGGTCTGAATCGCCAACTACGTGGACAAACATCCATTTTGGTGATATCCACAAATACTTGGTAGAAACTTCTGGGCCATTCACAGCAAAATCATGAATCAAAAAATCATGAATTTTAGAGAGAAATTAGGTTTGTACATAAGAAATGCACAAACCAGTCAAGAAATGGGCCTAACATACACATTCTTGTTGGGTTCCTTGTCTTGCTCGGATCATCCCTATTCGCTCTGAAGATGTTTGAAAGCCGTTTAATCCCACGCTGGTGGTTCTTTTCGCTCGGAATACGGAAAAGACCTTTTCCTTCTTCCTTCCTTCTATTTGTGCATCCGATAATGCAGCAGGAATTCACCGTTACTGCTAATAAACTGAGAGGCCGCAAAGTCACGAACTGTGTTTATGCTTCAATATTTCCCATCATGCAACACGCGCATTTAATAACAATGACGTCAGCTGAATCTTGCCTATATGTAGCAGAGCATTTTGAGTTTCGGAGATGTAGACAGACTAATTAAGCAGAATTATCCAAAATTGTGTGAATGAAAAACACAACTCCATTCGCCATGCTGGCGAAAGTGAGGAGGACCTGGGAAAAAGGGAGATACCGTGCCAGTGAAAGAAAGTGAGGACCAGGGGAAGGGGGAGATACCGTGAAGGCAAAAGTGAGGACCGGGAAAAGGAAGGGGGAGATACCATGCTGGCGAAAGTGAGGACCGGGTGCAGGGTGAAGATACTGTGCCAGGGAAAGTGAGGACCAGGGGAAGGGGGAGACATGGTGCTGGCAAAATTGAGGATTGGGAGAAGGGAGAGGCGAAAGTGAGGACCACAGAATCAGAATTACTTTTATTAATCCCCGAGGGGGGAAGTTTTCTTTGTTACAGATGCAATCGACCAAGAACATGTAGTTAGAATCAAATTTTCAAAAATAAGATAAATACAATAAGATAAAAGATAAAAATAGTTCTCTCTCAAAAATTATTTACAGGAGTGACATATTTACATGTATACACATGTGTGAGCAGGGAAATTGGATGTTACAGTAGTCTGTCTGTGATTTAAAGTGCAGAGTTCAACAGTTTGATGGCGACAGGCAGGAAAGATTTCCTGTCTCTCTCAGTGGAGCAGCGGCAGCAGCGTCTATGGCTGAAACAGCTCCTCTGATTGGCCAGCACCTTGTGGAGGGGGTGGGAGGGAGAGTCCAGAATAGTCCTGATTTTGTCCAACATTCTGTTATGTTCTGCATGGCTATAGCGAGGACCAGGGGAAAGGGGAGATACTGTGCCGGTGAAAGTGAGGACCGGAGCGCGATGGCTGTAGTTTTGCAAGGATTCATGTGGTTCCGAGGGACGTAGTCAAGGCCCTGACTCTAAAGCTCTGCGGGAAACACTGTGAAACACTCACAGAATGAAACAGCTTTAGTGTCAACTGATACTTTGCAGTGACATGGCGCTGGGGGTGTTCTACATGTACCTCTAATGGTGGAATGTTTAGGAATTACCATGTGGACACAACACACACGTCAGCAAACACTCAAACACACAAGTTGTAAGATTGTCTGGAAACTCCAAAAAACACCAAACCAGATAAAAAAAAAAAAAAAGAAATATTCAGGAGTCTGTGATGAATATGAGCGTCAATGATCCTGTTTAGGAAAAGATGAGAGTGAGTAACTAAAAAATGCAGCTTGCTTGGGATTGTAATTTTATGCTTCAGTCCTTAAGTCAGTCTTTTATGGTCAGACTGTGATAAAATAAAGCACAACTTACAGTCTCTTAAAGCCTCAAGACAGAGCAGAGCCTACAGTTAGCATCACATCCCCAGGGAATGTGGATGACATGAGCTGCGAAGTATCCATTATCCCCCCAATACCAGTACTGGAACCGATATATCACCCGACAACTCCATCAAACCCACTCTGGTCTAATCTTGAGTCTTTACTATACGTGGCTATAAAGGATTTCACATAAACACAGAGAGCGCAGCCCGGGGTTAGCGAGCTGCCTCTCAATAACAGCGGAGCATCTGTTGACGTTTGTGGCTGCGCTCGTCTTGTCACTCGCGGTGTGAAATAATGCATGGACTACAGCTCTCCGGCCACTTTCTCCCCTCCAGAGCTCTACTGAGTGAACAGACTTTGTCACAACAACTGGTCCAACGTGAAGTGCATTTTACATCAGTTCAGAGGCAGTTCGTGAGGGAATAATGAAAAGAAAGGTACAAACATAAAGGAAGTAGCTTTGAGTTCTAAAACTGAACACCCCTACCTGTGTCAATAACTCCAAAAGTTCCCTAAAAATTCAAGGGAAACGGTTCTGCAAAATTGACTGTTATAGTTCAGGAGCCGGGTCCACTCTTCATGATGTTTTTTGCTCCTTTTTTCACTATTATTTCCTGTTATCTTATATCTTTGGCCATTACAAGTTGATAGGGACCACCCCCAACTCGACCCTGTTTGGTCTGGGGGTCCAAAAATCCTCCTATTTAGGAAAAGCTATTGGCGAAATTATGTAATTGTAAATATTAAGGTGCTACAACTGCATACATGGTCAAATAACCTTAACATTTTGCCTGGTGTATCCGGACACATCAGCAAAACTAGCAGAAAAATATTCTGGGGATAGCTGCCTTTCTACTGTCAAATATCACCCTCAAAAAACAAAAAAATGTCTGTCCGCCTGACAAATTATCATCAAAAGTTATCTTTTTCAAGCATTTCTGTCAAGTATTTATGTATCAGTGCCTCAAATGTACATTAAAAAAACTTCCCGAATTTATAAGCTTCAATTTAAGTCCAAGATGATCTTTCTACCTAGAGGAGAACAGCTGCTATGACCAAAGCTCTTCACTATACCTCAAATTGGCAGAAAACAGAACAAGATTTTAAAAGAGTTGACTTATGTACTTCTCTACTATATGAAGTGAATTACATTAAAAGTGAATAATATTAAAACCCCATGTGGACAGGGTCAGGGTGCAGGATAAAACTATGGTAACCAGGTCACACACACACAACCGACACACAAACCAACCAACATCCTAACCCTTCATGCACCATCCCATCACAAGTTATTCTCAAGACAATTTTGAGATAAGTTGATCTTTTTTTTTGGCTAATAAAATTAGATAGAGACTATTTGGAGATTGTTTTTTCCAAAACAGACCTGGAGTTGTGTTTTGTTTCATTCACACATTTGAGAAACCGTTTATTATTAGTCTGCCTACATCTCCATAGGTCAAAATGCTCTGTTCCACCTTGTGATGTCATGAAGATGTAGTTTTCAAGCACCTTTTGATCAGTAGATTGACAATTCCAGGGCTGAAAACTTCCAAATGACTCTAATGAAGGTGAATGGCGTTTAAAAACACAGTGGAGCACTTCCTGTATGACCACATGACATCACAAGGTGGAAAACTGAGATGTTGTAATCAGTTTTTATTAGTCTAATCATAGCATGTGTTCAGTTTAGACAAGGTTTGGATCGTGGTTGCTTGGTAACAGGTATGAAATAACCCTTATGTACGTCATATCTACGATCTATGTCCAACCAGAAGAAACTAGACAAGAATTTAAGTTAAATTTGACATATATTTGTGTATACGTTTTACTGAAATACTTTAAATCCCCCGCAACAACAAACTCGCTGCGTTGCCATAGTTTCCGTTAATGGGTGGTTCTCTGATTCCACTTTCGTTGCCATATCGGTGTCTGGCCCATTTTTACTCTCCTTTCTGAGTCTAAACGAGGTCCAATTCTTGCTGACAGCGTGAAAACTACAATGACAGCGCCGTGTGGTGAAAATAACAACTGACATGTATAATTCACAAGACCCTCTCCCATGACTGAACTCAGCACACTCCCAAAGTGGACTGTTACCGCACGGAAAAGCCCCACAGCGTCTGAGGCCTTTAATGTGCACAGGACACGTTTATGTCTTTCTAATTATTATTACTTGGTTCGGTGAGATGGTGCCCGTCGTGAATATGCATCATTTTACATCGGTTAAGTGGAAGTTTGATGAAAAAAGTTAATAGGAAAAGTACAAAAAGTGGGAGTAGGAGTGAGTTCGAAAACGAAATACCATTTTCTCATAGTTTAAAAGTGCATTTAAAGGGACAGTGTGTAACTTTCTGGATGTGGAAAGTCAACTTCCATGGAAATAAAGTGAAAGCACATAATTCTCCATGGAGATAGATGTGTTTTAAGCCATACTGTGGTACATTATCACCAAAGGAACAACATTCCCATGGAAACGACCAGTAGGGTGCGAGATAAGAGTCAGGTTTGTGGTGATGCAAGCCTGCTCATGGAAAGGATGCATTTTTTTTATGTGTTTAATTTAATTGTGAGTGCGTATACATACACATCAGTATGATCAGGTTTTTTGAGTATCCCGGTTTAGTCATGGTTTCAGTATCTTGAATAAGCCAGTATTCAGGTTATGAGAAACTGTAGCTGGGATATTTCGATAGTAACCAGGATACTGTGGCATGTATATGCAGTATCCCGAATACTGCAATAAAGTTGAGTGTGCATGCGTCAAAAACACTTTTCAGTCTTTTCATCACAACGAGAACCATAAATAAAGAGACCAACATGAATAAAGTGACTGTACATGAGTGAAATAAAGAGCGACACTAAACCTGTACAATCTGCACTCGTTTGACCTGCACAGGTATAATCTCTAAAAAGTTAAACATGAACCATCTCCGACGTGATATATACCCACAGAAGAGACCATCAGCAGCACATCCCTCTGTCACAGAAAGAACACACATATTCCACTGAGTCTAACGGAAGCTGATCACACCAGGACACAAGAAGCGAGCTGTTTTTCAGCTTTTACAGTTTATGCAAATGAGCTATGTGGTTTTAAGTTGCATTTCTGTAAAACGTAAACAAATGTGCACAAAGATGAGCTATATTCTCAAACGGGCTGATGTGGCTCTATAGTGGTTATGGTTTATATGTTGTAAAGTTGAGTTTATTTATGCAGATGATTTTAATTAAGAATCTGCTGCAGTGTTGAACTTGTACAGTGTTTGGAAACATTCGGTCTGATCTGTGCAGTGGATTGTGGGATACCTCTTACCACTGTCTTCCTGTCCTAAAGGAGCTCATGGCTGTTTGTATTTTTTGTTGTATTACTAAATATATAATTTTTGCACTTGTGCATTTGTAAGATTATGTCAAGGAATCAGGATAGTAGATTTGATCACCTCCGTGAAGTTGCCCCCCCATCAAACACAAACCTACACAAAAACTGTCAATCATTTGTGCTTCGTTTGTGCTGTTTTGTGCTGCAAAAAGTTTTGTTTGTGCTTCTTTAGTTTTGGAGAAATTAACGATTCTTTTCTAGGTCAAATTGGAGTCAGCCTCCAGGAAGCTTAAAAATGCACTAAAACTGTCCAAAATGATGTCAGTGGTGCTTCGTTTGTGCTGTTCGGCAGCAAACTCCGCAAAACTAGTGGCGAAAACGATCTCTCGAGGCTGTGGAAAAGTCTGTATTATTATATAAAATATGATCAAAAGCAAATTACTAAAGACAGTTACAGACTTTTTCACAGCCTCAGATCGTTTATCGACACTAGTTTTGCAGAGTTTTCCGCCGTCATTTGAGCGGAAATGACGTCCTATAATTACCGCAGAAATAATAATTAATAATTTTAGAATATACTCGCACAAATGAAAACTGTCACAGCACAAACAAAACATTTTCTATAATTTTCTTCCTGTTTTGAGCTCTATTTAACATTTTGAGGGGCTGGACGACGTCATCGGCCGAAAATAAAACTGCAAATATCTTAAGAACCAGAATCGCACAAACGAAACTTTTTGCAGCACAAAACAGCACAAACGAAGCACAAACAATTGACTCCATTTTGGATGTTTTAGTGCATTTTTAAGCATTTTTAAGCTTCCTGTGGGCTGACCCCAATTTGACCTACAAAAGAATCGTTAATTTCTCCAAAACTAAAGAAGCACAAACGAAACTTTTTGCAGCACAAACGAAGCACAAACGACTGACATAGTTTTTGTGTAGGTTTGCGTTTGATGGGGGCCAACTTCACGCAGGTGATTTGACCATGTACACAGGGACAGCATATCCCGAATACTGCCATAACCGGGATATGGGTAATAACCAAGATACTGATGAGCAGGTAAACACACTCCTGAAGGTTCCTAGTTAACAGTTATTACATATGTCATATCTACTGGACATATCGGACCAGGAAGTCAAATTCTAAACTACAAAACCAAGCCAAGAACTTGTTTTAGTGAAATGAGTATCTAACCTGTCATGTGCACCCTGTGTGGAGCGCCCCCTGGGACCCTGGTTGTAGTAACTGCGTGATGGGGCGATAGCGATAACATAAGCTGCCCTCGGGGTGCACACAAATCAGCTAGTCACGTTGCGCAAACAAACACATCTGTAATAAGAGGCGAGGCGGAGGGCAGCGCCGCGATACCATCCACTTCTTTAAGAGAAGAATTCGCTTTGAGTTACGTGGGTTCCCTCACTTCCTGTTTGTGTTTCCGCCAATCTGCTAAAATATACAAAGAATTACGGAGGTCAGCCGTGTCAAACTGGATTTGAACAAAGCTATGGTATAAACAGAATCATGCTATACTGTAGAAATGTTTGGTTTTTCTTATTTTCCTTACAGATGCACTATGTACTTCTTTTTTTTTTTTCGCTTGTTTCCATAGAGATATAAAAGCTTAGCCTAGAAAGTTCCTGGCATTAAGCTTATTCATCCATAAAGACCATAAAAATGACAAGTTACAAGTCAGATCTGTTAAGAGAGGTGACCACCCACAAAGAAATAAATACTGGATGCATACAGTAGGTCTAATGCCATACTGCGGGACATTTCAACATTTCAGGCAAAGTAATCACTCTACAAAGACAAAAGTGGCCAGAAAAGTGACACTGCGCACTCGAATTGGAGTCGGATCCTCCATGGTCACTTCCCATTTGAAACGAGGCGGCTAGCGGGTTTTATTTTTATAGTCCGTGGTGGTAAAAAGTTGCTGACTGACAGTTTGTATATTTATGAATGAAGGATAGAAATTACAAACCCCAATTCTTTTTGCTACGAAGGGTTAATAATGTCGCTGTGAATGTGATAAATAAGCAAATACTCTTATGCGTAAGTTTGGCTCTTGTACAAATGATGTATAGTCGTTTCAATCATATTATACACCGTTGTACACAGCCCACCTCTGGGTTAATTACAAAAAAGCCAGTTTGCAAAGGCTACAGGTGCCACAATGAGGCTTTGCAGGTGATTTTGAGGAGGCCACGATGGACGAGTGCAACTGTGAGATGTTTGTTACTGCAGTGAACATTTTACAAGCTCTACTACTACTTTAATGTACAGTTTTATCTACAAACTGAACAAACGACAATGAAATAATAATGTCACTCACAAGTTTGAGATTCAGCAACACGATATCAGTCCAATATGTGGAGACACTGGTGTGGCTCTTTTAAAAATATAAATGTTTGTTTTGTATCGTCACTGAATAAAGATGAACTGAACTGATAAAACTATAATCCTATAACTATCCTATAAAACTATAATATTGTAACATGGTTTGGGGTACTACATGTAAGACATACTGTATCTCAACAGGATTTTATTAATACAAAAGACATTTTTAAGAATCATGAATTATTCTCACAGACTGTCCTCATCTGCTCCTCTGTTGTGAAAATACAATATTCTGACAATATTTAATGTAAACATATATTGTATATTTCTGTTCATGTATAAGTACAGTTGTGCTCATAAGTTTCCATATCCTGGCAGAATTGATGATTTCTTGGTCCAGAAGCTGCACATGGGACGTACTTGGATATTCCAACATGAGAATGATCCAAAACACAAAGGCAAGTGGAGCTGTCACTGGCTCCAGCAGAATAAAGTGAAGGTTCTGGAGTGTTCGTCTCTTCTGACCTCAGTATCACTGAGCCTCTGGGCAGATTCAAGCTGCAGTTCAGACAAGAGCCCAAGAATTTACAGGAACTGGAGCCTTTTGCCAAGAAGAATGAGCAGCTTTACCATCAGAGAAAATAACACATCCACAACTACCACAAAAGACTCCAGCTGTCATTGGATCATTTGTGTAGTTTCTGTTTCATTATGATTTAAAAAGAGGAAACACAGTTATTTGATTATAAATGGTTTCACCCAAGCACTAACCATGAGTGAAAGAAAAGTTTTTGTGTTTTCATTCATATTCTTTGAAAGATGGACAAGAAATCAATCAAATTCTGTCAGGGTCTGTAAACTTATGAGCACAACTGTATGTGTATTTGTCCAGTGTTACCCAGATCTTTTGTTAACTTTTCATGTTCTCTTCAGATGTTCACGCCTATACTATGAGACACTGCGGAGTTTTTTATCTTCCCTTGTGCAGAACATCCACAAATCAAAGGACACTCAAGTTCAGAGGGCCGACCCACTGGAATAATTAAGCCCAGACTCTCAAATCAGTTTCCTCACCGGACTATTTTAAAAGACAATTAAAACAAAATCATGTTTATAGGGAAGGTGATCTTCTAGGACTGAAAAGGTCTCTCATTCTCTCCTGCATAGTCATTTTCTTTGTTTGCACTTGTATAAAATGTTTTTTTTTAACTATATGTGCAAATAAAAATGAAATGTAAATCTAAAATCTAAACCCAGATAACAATAGCGATTCTTTAAATAGTCAGTGATCGTTTTAATAATGAAAGTATTGGTATGGCCCCACAGAGGAGCATCTTTAGTGTTAATTCGGGCTACGTTTTTTTCGTTAGTCTGGTTGATCACTGGGGCAGGTGAATTCAGAGGCGTAAACTGTGATCGAAGAGGACAGGAGCCGGCCACTGTGGACAGAGGGGGCCACTTAGGGAAAAAAAGATGAAAAACATAGAATAAATAAATAAATCTCTCCCTCTCTAGTGCTACTGCAGACTGGAAATGAACTCTTGCATAAGGCCCGTGCACAGTGCCCAGCCCTCCTCCAGACTCTGTCACATCCAGAGGCATGAATAAGTCATGGTTCAGATGTGTGGCTCTCAGGTTAGACGCCCCCTTCTCTGAATCCCTGAAAAGGTACATTACATATGTTGGGGATGAATAATCACGAGAAGTGCAAAGGAAACTGCTGTTTGAATTGTCAGATGACACTAAATAGTGTTTTTTATAACAATGTCCATTATAGAGCAGCACAGGTTTAGGGGAATTTTTTTTATTGAATTTAAGTTGTGATTTGTTTACACATCCACACAAAAAAATAAAAATGTAATCAATAAAAAGTTCTGAATTAATGCAGTAACATCTTTATGTGAATAGCAGGTGACATCCTCCCACCAGAAGAGTTATGCAAGATAACATATTTTTATTATTGTTTTTTTATGTATTTAGTGCTTTTCACAGACATATGTCACATAGAGGCTTTACAGAGCATTATTTACTCCATACCCGGTGGTAAACTACTATTGTAGCCACAGCTGTCCTGAAGCAGACTGACAGAAGTGAGGCTCCAATCTGCACCATCACCACCAACACACACATCACATTCATACTAGACACAGTGGGTGAAGTGTCTCACCTAAGGACACAAGGACAGTTTTTGTGACTGGCGCCCCACTGTGGCACCTGGAATTCCCAGTGGTCTCCCATCCAAGTACTAACCAGGCCCGGCCCTGCTGAGCTCCTGAGATCTGACGGGATCAGGCCGGTGTGACCACAGTGTGTGGATGATGTGAGCTGGCCTTGGTCCTGCAGGAGACTCTGTTTAAATCCAGGCTCAAAACGGTTCTGTTTAGCTGTGCATATGACTGAAAGGTTTGCATTTTTTTCATTCCGCACTCTTCTCTTTTCTCTAATTCTCTCTAATTTAATGTCCCATCTCTATTTAAAAATGACATGATTATTTATGTTTTGATTTGTTTGTATTGTGATTTTAATGTATTTCTTATTGAGTAAAGCACTTTGAATGACTTTGTGTACGAATTGTGCTATACAAATAAACCTTGCCTAAAGGAGGAAATGAGCTTTGGCTACAATTCTACACATTTACAAGTACATGTTTTCTTCTTTTGCGTTATCTCATCTTTTAATATGCATTGCCCCTTTAATAAATAAATCCAGATGCATTAACAGCTAAACCAGGGTTCTCCAACCTGTAGGTCAGGAGCTACTGGTAACTCTCCACCTCCCACGTAGTTCACCAAGGGATTTCCAAATTAGACGTACTGTATTATGCTAAATAAGCTCAATGAAATGCCTATTACCATTATGCATGTATCATTTTGATGCCTTTGTGCACTATTATGGATAAAGGTTTATGTTTTAAAAGACATCTAACTGCGCCTCATCTAGGGCCGTGGCTCTTATATTTACTCATTTTACTCAAGGTATTTTGTAGCTTCAAAAATAGATCTTCATCCTACTACCTAAATAACTGCAGCCTTCAGAATAAAAAAAATGGCGCTGATTCCTATTTGATCACTGTATATTCGTGCAGCCCTACTCGTTAGACCTCTACAAATATTCTGAACTGCATGTGATTCTTATTACTGTAGCAGATGTAAAAAAAAAAAAAAAAAAAAAAAGATAGTTTATTTTGATTTTAAAACTGCACATTGCAAATCCAAATTCGATATCTGTCCCAAAAGTTCGCTTGTTTTTCCGCGCACAGCAGAAACAGTCGGATGGGAAGTGACAGGCAGCCAATTTGTGTGTTTTTCACGGTAAACCAGGAGAGGTGGCAGATTTTATTTTTTTATGTATTTTTTTATTTTATTTTATTTTTTTGCAGAAGTGAGTTTTGAGTTGTGGGCATGTAGCTGTCACTGCTGATTCCACCGTGCAGCAGATTCACCGTGTTTGGCCGACCTACCTGCTCTGATCATAGGACGAGATCTCAGGGGACGAGATCTGGCGAAACAAAAGAAAATTACGCACAATTATCTCGATCAGGTCACTTCACTGTCCTACTGCCACACATACAACTGTTTATTCTGTATTCTGTACTTCAAAATAGGCAATACTTTCACTTTTTTTAAATAAAACATGGAAATAAAGGTGCGTTTTATTGTTCGACGTAAACCAACATTCAGGATCTGTGTTCGTCCTTCGTTTTGTCCCTGTGTAATCATTCTCTCTTTGTGACATCTAGACAGTCTGGTCGTGTTTTAGAACATTATAAGTGACTGAAAGTTTCGTGTAGGTCCATTAAACTCACTAAGAGCAGTTAATGTGTCAATGCGCCCGAAGCCTGTAGCACTAAAAAGGAGAGAATGGATTTACGGCAGTAGAGTGTCAACAGGAGCTATGAACGGACTGTATTTGATGGAGAACAAAAATGTATTCTTTTTTTTAATCGATTTCCTTTATACTTACAGACTTATAGCAATAATTTCTATCTAATTCTGTTTTTTTTTTGTTTTTTTATATAGGAGAAAAGCAATGTTCTACAACTGGCTAATATTTGATTTAGTTTATTCGGTCATTTGCAGAGCTACAAGAACAGAGACGACATCCCTATTTGGATCATGACTGAAGGAGCTGAAGTGAAAAGTACTTCTAATGTCCAGCCTGGTTAAACAATGAGAGAATTCCATGAAAGAAAAGCAGCGTGAACAGCAAGTTTTACAGTTTCACCTAAAGCCCTATTCGGATTAGTGTTACCTGTGGACCTTTGGTGATTTGCAATAATTGCGGAGGACACCTGAGATTTTAATCCCGTGCGAATGTGTCATGTCTGTAATTTGTAAAGTAAAAATTCAGCCGCAAATGACCTACTATATTTCGCCAAACGCGGATGTCTGGTGATAATACTACAATGGCCCTGTGTGAATCTGCATCTCAGTGTTTGTTGTTATAATTACTCTTCTTTTCCATCTTTTTCTTTTCTTTCCATGTTCTTTTCTCTTTCAATCTCAGTCAGTGTCAGTAAAATAGTCATTTGTGGACTTTGTTCATCACTTGCGAATGTGCTGCAAATAACAGGGGTGTGGCGGTCATTTACGAATTAAAGACGTCCCCTGGTTGTACTTTTCCCGTGCGAATATGGCTTAAGAGTGTGTATATATATGTGTGTGTGTGTGTGTGTGTGTGTCATTGCATTGCGTTGAGTCTGACTAAACAACACATATCATGAAATGCACATCATGATTCGATATATCACAATATATCCTGATACTAAAACGATGGATGATACATTGCAATTATTCAATAATTACATTTAATCAACTACACCTTCACGAGAACCAAACTGTATGAAATAAAATGTATTAAATTTTTTAAATCATAAGAACAGTAAATGCAACTAAAAAATAATATTCCAATTCAGATGTATTTTGAATCTTTCCGAGTATTGTGCAGTGAAGTATCCTGATATATCACAGAATACATTTTTTCTCACACCCTGTAGCAGCCGATAATGTAATAATGGCCAATAATGTGATAACTGCCTATAATGTAATATTTTTATTTAATAAAGCCAATAATGTAATAACTTGCAGTAATGTAAGAAACCTGTAACTAATAATGTAGTGAGTTATTACATTATCAGCTAGTTAATAAGTAATTTACAGTGCTATTACTTTAAATTATATTAAGAAATTATTGGCAGCAGTTTTTAAACCAGCCAATAATGTAATATGTTACTACATTATTAGTAACAGGTTATTACATTATTGTTTCAGACATTTTCTTACATTACTGGCAGGTTATTACATTATTGGCTTTATTACATTATCGGCTGCTACACACCCCTAATATATACTGTGTAGAAGAGGAAAAAAATAAAATTAAAACTCAATCAAATCAATGAATCAGCTCAGTGAACAATAAATTAACACATGAGGTAACATTATAAACAGAATTGAGAGTCCTGGACTGTGACTAATGATTATTTTAGTGGTTGACCAGTCAGTGATGAAGCTCTACCGCACGAACATCAATAAACCGTACGCTCACCCATTCACAAGTGCACACACCCACTGGAAGCACGATGGGTCTTGCTTAAGGACACAACCACAACAACCACAACAACAGTCAAAGGTTGTAGAAGGGATTGACTCTTGAGCCACTCCTTATTTCTAATCCCTGTAATCCACACCGTACAATCTTCGCAGCCTGCGCTTTCACTACGCACCTCCATACTGTATATTTAGATTGGCATTTCCAAGCGGGTTTGTATTATTTATAATGGCCATAGCTCATTTCTGACAGTCGTGCAGGTTTCCAGTGCGCCGTCTAGCCACTCGTAATCAGGTGACTAAGTGCTAGTGGAGTGACATTAAGTGGGCTGTAAGTGTGGCTCCATTCTGCTCTGGTCTGGATTAGACTCAGTGTGAGGCCAATAGTATTCACCAGCGCTCTTTATTACATTCAGTCGTCTATAAATGAGAAAAAGGCTTTGCATGGGAAAGACTAGACCTGTGTGGTGTATCGGTGAAGAAAAGATAGAAGATAAATGTTAATACTGGAAATAATTTATGCCACTGACACAATAACCCCAGAATAGATTGTGTTAAAACAAAGATCAGATTAAAGTATAATAAAAAATACATCTTTATTTATAAGGGACTTTTAAAAATAAGGTTTACAAAGTGCAGTAGAAACACAAAAATAGCACATAAAACATAAGAAAAAAAATTGTTAATGATGCAACAAATCAGATGAATAAATAAAAGAGAAGAATAGGGAATAAAAATAACTAAAACCAGTTAAAGGAAGGCCAACCGATAAAAATGGGTTTTAAATGTAGGTTTCAGGAGCAGGACCACGCCTCAACCGCCCTCGCCTCCTCTTCAGCCAGTCACAGCTCACTTCTACCACACCTCAATTTCCCAGAAGCCTATTGGCACCGGCCTATCCCGGCAACCCAGTTTTTCCCGAATAACTCGACCCCAACCCCGATCTGTTCACTTCCAGACATAAGACGCCTACGAGGGGGGTCCCGTTCCTGCCGGGCCACGTGGAGATTGAGACTGAACCCCCACCCTGAGTCTCAACCCAGCCGACCCGCCTCGTCTACATATAATAATAAACGCTTTTCGCTTCGCACATGTTGTTGGCGAGGTTCTTGCTAGTGAAGAAGTGATTTAAAAGATGGTACTGATGGTGCAGCCTCATCTCCTCAGGCAGGTCGTTCCAGAGCCAAGGCCCCGGACTGAAAAGGCTCCGTCACCTTCGTCCGGAGGATCTAAGGCTGCGGGAGGCTCGTACGGGGTTCTAAAACGTGACTTGGTGCAAGACCTAAAGGAGGTTTAAAAGTGATCAGCAAAATCTTAAAATTAACTCGAAAACACACAGGAGCCAGTGAAGAGAAGCTAAAACAGGGGGAATGTGTTGATGTCTGTTCGAACCAGCTGGAGGCGGGAGATGGATTTGGAGTCGACGTTTGAGAGGAGGGATTTGCAATAGTCTAAACGGGAGAAGATGAGCGCGTGGATGACTTTTTCGAGATCAGAGCGGAAGAGGATAGTTTTGATTTTGCTCGTTGTGCGGAGGAGGAGGAGGAAACAGGACTGGGCGACTTTTTTGAGGTGGAAGTTGAGATGAGAGATGAAAAAGACGCCGAGGTTTCTGACAGCGGGGAGGATGTATCAATTGATTTTCAGGACTTTCCAAGTTTTACAGGATCCACGCAAGTCCTGAAAAGTACCACATTTGCAGTGAGTGTTATGCAACTTCTTATTCTGAAAGTCCTTTACAAACTCCAGCACAGCACTGTATATTTGCATAATTTACTTTTCTTGACCGCTTTAAGCAATATAGGGATGCACTGATCCAGCTTTTTCTGCTCTGATATCGACGCCCATACTTTGTCTTGAAATATCTGCCGATGGCCAATATCAACCAGTGCGAAGACTAAATAAAGTAAAACTATAATCTAGATTTAGATTTAAATCCTCCACACACTACAGGAGAAGTTGCCCGATTTTGGCTGCGATTTCGAGTTCGTGGAGGCGCGACCCAACTTTATGTCTTTGTGTCGCTATGGTAACAGTCATAAAACAGAGCGTCAGGGGCAGAGGAGTGACGGACACGGAGACGCAACATACAAACTCAAGAAACAGCGAAAATAATGAGAAGACTTTATCCCTTGCCTCTCGTAAAGTGGTCAATTTAAAGTGCAGCGTCTCACCCACATTATCTCTAGAAATTGTCCGCAAATAATGACGTCCAGTCCACAAAGCCGCGCTATTAATCCAGTTTGAGGTGTTCTTTGGAAGTAAAAACGCGAGATAGTTCCTCACGTGTGTCTGTTTACATCCACACAGCGCACGGATCGAGGTGAAGCTGCAGATCAGCGACAGTGACTCTACTTCCTGTGGACTTTATCTCTAATCTTTTACGCTTTAAAAATCCTGTATCTGAAGTATTGCTCCACATTTCACACATAATAATAACATAGATTTGACTTGTGTCTAAACTGGAAGTGCAGAGCTCTGATCTTTGAACACTTCAGAGTCTCAGAGCGAGTGGTTTTACTGTAAACAGGAAACAGCTGACGCCATCGCGCTCACAGCTTTATATCCTGTGGTCCGCAGACAGATCCCACTGCAGTGTTTGAGATTGGAGATTTCAAGTGTCGTAAGATTCACCTCGTGTCTGTGGTGTTTGCGCATTTTCTCGGACCTTTAAAAATCGTTTAAGAGTGAAAAATCCTGTAGTGTGTGGCAGGCTTTAGACAAACTTTATGCGTATGGTAAAAAATGTTTAAATCCAACTGTATGCAGTGTTTTGCAACTGTTATTTCCCATTTTCAGCAACTATAGAACAACGCTGAAAAATATTACCAAGTGTTTGAACCCAAATTGTCGAGTAAATCACAAATTTATAGACCAAAAAATGATCTCGACTGAACTGATATCTTGGAACCGATATCTTTATGCTTCTTTATGACGTTATACCTTGTCTTTTCTGAACAAAATCTGGACTCTTCAAAAATCTTCTATTTAATTTAGTCTGTAAATGTAGGTGACCAGACAAACGAAGACGTAAAAGCAGATTTGGCTGAGGTTGAGCTGAGGGCACAGACCAGAGGAGAGGAGCACTGGGCTGAGGGAAGAAATGGAGGGAGATGGAAGCAGATACAGAGCTGCAGATTTGACTGTTTAATCGTGTGGATTATAGTGGGATTATGCTGGAATTATGACATAGCTGCAAATTAGCCCGGTAGGTTTAATCTGCGAGGCGGACCGGGACAAAGCTCCGGACCAGACCGTGACGTATACGAAGACGAAGGACACGTTTGTAAAGAGGGATTTAAGAGTGGATATTATAACAATGACACATATGCACTTAATCTGGTATTTTATAACAAAAGTTTACTGAAAATTCTGAGTTAATAGAACGAGTGTTTGAGAAAAACGATTTAGAAAAAAAACATTGTTCTAGCAGATTTAAATTATGCTGAAAAATAAGATTAACACAGCAGCGACTTAACTAAAAGTACTTCATTAGTTCCACTGTGGATTATTTTTGATTATATTAAGCATCAGATAAAATAGATATAAATGGCAGGTGAGGTCTATGTTTTTACTATTGTAGCCCCAATATTAAAGGTTCTATATTACACTAAATTATATTACACAGAGCTTTTAGCCATGTTAGAACGTTGTGTTTGGTTTCATTCATACGCATTTGAGTTTTAGTCTGTCTACATGGCTGAAGCTCAAAATGCTCTGTTCCACCTTGTGATGTCATGAAGCTACAGACCTTAACAAATGTATTAGACCATCACCCAGTATAAGGTGTTTCCACTGCTGTCATATGTAATTTAAAAAATATTTCTGTTTACCAAAATATGTTTTTATGTTTCTATAATGGTTAATCCTCCAGTATATGTAAGATCTTTTTATCAAACCCATATCTTTAACGCTAAAATAGAACTATTGTTGCTATCCATACATTTTCAAGTTTAATGTTTTCCAAAAATGACACAAAGTCTCATCCAAAGCGAGTCTCTGGCAACAAAAGACTACAGCCCTGGAAAAAAATAAGAGACCACTGCATTTTTTCCTGAAATCAGCGTCTCTACATGTGTGACGGCCGTTTCATTCCAGCGTCTGTTGAATTCCAACTCAAACACACCTCATTCTGCTTCATGAGGCACTGATGAGGAGATCACCTGAACCAAACCTGATTTAAGGTGGAAAAGGAGAAAAACCACTGCTGTGTTCATCATTATTATTATTATTATTATGACAAATATTGATTTCTGAACTCTTCCTAAGTTCAAACATTAGTATTGTTGTTTGAAAATTAATATCTTGTTTTCTTCGCATTATTTGAGGTCTGAAAACATTTAATCTTTTTTGTTATTTTGACCATTTGTCATTTTCTGCAAATAAATGCTCTAAATGACATTATTTTTTTATTTAGAATTTGCGAGAAATGTTGTCAGTAGTTTATAAAATGAAACAAAAATGTTCAATTTACTCAAACACAAACCTGTAAGTAGTAAAATCTGAGAAACTGGTCATTCTGCAGTGCTCTCTTTTTTCCCCAGAGCTGTATTTGGAAGTCAATAACAAAAGAAACAAAGGTGCTCACACAAAATATTCACATTTTTGGTTATTCTTTGTCAACAAGGACTATTTTGTTATTCCAATTGGTCATTTTCTTAATGAATGACAATGAAAATTTGAAAAGTTTTTGATAAACTATGAAGTGATTTATGTTTTCTTGCTTTCATGACAGGAGGTCTAATAAATGTGTTAATCACTGTACTTTTTACCTTTAGTTTACCTTTTGTTCAGAAGAGATTGGCAATTCCAGGAGTGAAATCATCCAAATACACAGAGATTTTTCAGTTTGAGAGAAGAATTCAGAATCCTAAATATGCAAAGTGTGTGTTAAACATGTGTGAACGAAACAAAACACGACTCCAGGCATAATTGTGATGAGGAAACATAACCGATCAGAACATACTGTAGTGTCATACTGGCCCTTGAAACACCCACTTTTATTCTCTGGCTTTTAACTCTGCGTGAGTTTGTGTGGTCCTCTCTGTCTCTTATCTATTTTATTTTAATGCTACTTAATGATTTTTATGATGTTGCTTTAATTTGATTTTACTGGTTTTACCGTTTTAGGCGCTGGTTTGACCAAATTTTAGCTTTTCTTTATGTTTCATCTCTGCGCAGCACTTTGGAAACTGCTCTGTTTGTAAAATGTGCTATATAAATAAAGCGGATTTGGATTTGATTGTGGTGTATTGTGCGGCCCTAATGGCAACAAACAAAAAACAAAAAACAAGTTTGGCTCGAGATTTGGTGCCCATTTGCATAACCCATTCGTCAGCAGGAGGGAAGATAAATGAGCTGTTCATTACTGATAACGATCGATGATTAAAATTCCCTCTGAGTGTGTGTGTGTGTGCGTGTGTGTGTGTGTGTGTGTGTGTGTGTGTGTGCGCTCTGGAGCTGTGCAGGGGTCTTATCACACGAGCCTTGTACCGGTAATTGATTGCATAACTCTGAGCTAACTTTGATGAGGAAACACAAACACAAAGTTTCTTGAAGGACATCGCTCTCATCTGACGTCCGTCCTCTCCAAGTAACCGACATTCTTTACACGCTTTGATTTTGGACAGCGATTCAACAAAAGTGTCGTCTACGCTTGGGATTAGGATTATGCAATATCCGCACAAATAGGGCTGTTCGATCATGGGAAAAAAATATTAGATTAGATTAGATTAGCCTTTATTGTCTCCCTTGGGAGAAATTTGTCTTGGGACAGGGGTACTCCTGGCACATAGACATACAACATACAGCACACACACAGTGGACACATCAATTCATACAGTTCAACATTTGATAATATTGCACCATTCCCATAATTAGCATATTTTGCACATTCCCTGGGGCTTAAAAAGTGTAAAAGTCAGTATTGCACATTCCCTGAAACCTATTCACTGTAAGTGCTCAAAAATATTGCACCTTCCCTGGAGCCTACCTATGAGCAGTATTGCATATTCCCCAAAGCGTATGTGCAAATAATATTGCACATTCCCTGATGGCCATACAGTAATACAGTAGAGCATTATTTCTTCAAGTTCAGCAAGGAAATCGAAAGGGGAATAAAAGAGTGGTTGAACCTGTTTAGCCTGCTAGTTGGGACCCTGTACCTTCTTCCTGAGGGCATTAATTCAAATTGGTTGCTTGAATTAATGGTTATTTATTATGGTTATTTTTGTCAATATTGAAATCACGATTATTTAAACGATTATTTTTTAGTTACACAATACATTTATTTACCAAAACATGTTCCATAGGTCTTCAGGGAGAATAGCTGAGAACTAATTGTGGCAATTAAATACAATCAATTCAAATACTGTCTAATACATTACTAAATACAAAATACTAATAAAATACAACACTAAACACAATCAATCAATTAAATACTGTCTCACTTTAACTGTAGGCTTTAACTGTATGTTTTAATTGTACTAAATGTGTTTATTTTTGTTGTAAGACGATCTTGAGTGTCCAGAAAGGCGCCTAATAAATGTAAATGCATTACTATTTATTATTATTCAGCATTTCTCTCCAAAAAAAAAAAAAAGTTATTGATAATTTATGTAAAACTTTCAAATTGAAAATAAATGCAGGCTACAAATATGTATCTAGAGCAGTTTTGTGATGTATAAAACATAAAATGAATAAAATACACTTTGAACAATAACAAATAAGGCCTAAAAAAACATAAATCTACAAACTACTAAAACATAAACTATGTATAAATAAACTATACTTTACACAAAACTCTGAAGAAAGTGAAGACAGTGGGTAAGATTTTTAAACATCTTTTCCTGACTGCAGTTACATTACCTCCAGGTTTTGCAGCGGTATTTAGCCTCTGCACATTTACCAAACGCACATCGTGACAAATACAGATGCATTTGTGCACTTTTATTAGGCAAATTTTAACCACGTCGCTGTAGGCCTGCTCTGTGCTGTAGGTCTGCTCTGTGTGGACACTGTAGCATAAATTTAGAGTCGTTTCTGCGTCACATTTCGTCTTCCTCTTCTAATCAGCGCGCACTGAGGAAGAAGCCTGTATGCGCTGTACAAGGGGAGGAGCGAGAGCGTGAAAATGTGAGTAAAAGGCGCTCTGACGTGAGGTGGATGGACAGGTAGGATGTTTTAAAAAGTTTAACCTGCCCTGTGATACACCCTGGTATGCGACGGCACAAACACAGCTAAGACCATGACGTCATTTACAACAGCGTTTCTCAAACCGCGGTACACGGTGGTGCCAAAATCCTTCAGGTGGTGCACAGATTTCTCTTAAATCCAAATATTTTCTTACGGTAATTAAAAAGGTACATTTCATAGTCGATCACATTTTTGTAAAGCGCTTTTCCACCTTCAAGCCACTCAAAGCACTTTTTTACATCAAGGAAACACTCTCATACACCAGTGTACGGTGACAATGGGGTTGATGTAGTGTCTTGCCCAAGGACACAATGACAGCATTCATATGTGGGAGCTGGAATCACTCCGCCAACCTGTGGGTCAGTGGATCTGGCCATTCAACCGATGATGTTTATGTCAAGAGCGGGATTCGAACCGCCAACCTCAGATCAGTGGACGAACGCTCAGCTGTTGTTAATCCACATTTTAGTTCTTAATTCTTTGGGCTAATCCTTGTTAAGAATTTAGATCAAATAACGTAGACATTTGGTGACGGAAACAGAGATGATTAAAAATAAAATGTAATATGGATGAAAATCAGAAATAGCAGCTGTCTGTGTGCCACTCCACAGCTCAACCTGTAAACCAAGAGCATGATTATGTCCCTGGTTATTCCAGACTTGCACCAGACTTCTTTTTTGAATGCCACTGGGTCTTCTTTTGGAAAAAATAATTAGATCCGCGGGAGGTTCTGTCCCGGACTCGTCTCTTTCAGCTTAACCTGAATAATGAGATGAAATGAGTCACTGCTTCAGTGCAGAGACTCAATAATGAGACAACAGCAGAGTCCGACGTGAAGCAAAGGACACGTTCAGGATAGTAGGAGGCTTTTCACAGAGACGGGGCTTTTAATTGTTAAGAGAATTATTCTGAGTGACTGTCATAATGTTGAACTTTAAAAGGTTAATGTTCAAGTACAAGAACGTCTCTATGGTTATTACTTTGCCTGAATTGTTCCAAAGTATAGCATTAACCTCTCTATGGAGACAAGCGATGCCACCAGACCACAGACTGTATAAAGAAGTGGACTAAGGGAGTGTGACGTCAACTGTGGCGTTTGGCTCCAGTCAACTGAAGCTCATCGAGGCTTGAAGTTATAAGGGCGAGTTTGGAGGCGAATTCCAGTATCCTAGCAACGAAAGAGCCAATCTGGAGCAAGGATGTTGAAGATAACGCCCTTTCCTGCCTGCAAAGCTGTCAATCAAACCTGTTGCCAAAACGAGATAAGATAAATAATAATGTTCATTAGGGTTGGGTTCTCAGCATTTTACCGGGGTATATGGTGTTACCATGAGAGAATTATTTTTGTAGTATTCAGAATCAGAATAGCAGCTTTATATTTGAAGATGAGGCACAAGTTCTGATCAAACCAAACTTTGCAGCGCGTTCGATCACGTCAGTATCAGCGCACAAGCTGTTTTTATCAGCGCTTGTACTGTATGCAAATGAGCCATGTGGTTTGATATTTCGTTTCTGTAAAACGTAAACAAATGTGCACAAAGCTGTATTAAACACATTATTACTCAAAGTCTATAATGAGCGGAGTAACGGAAATGTAGAGCGATGGTTGAGAGGACCAATCACAGCCCTTATTGTCTGTGTCGCTTTGCCTTGCTGTTCACATCTGTTTGACGCATAATTAGAAATGTTCAGAGGTGCACGGTGGTCGACGCAAACACGTTTTGACGCAGAACCATAAAAATTGGGCTTTACCGTCTCCTCCGTGAAAGTCTGACTTCGCCCTCAAGAAGGAACTTTCTCCTCTTCAGCGCCTCGTCCCCTCTCGACTCTCGTCTCCATCACAAACTTTTCGGCTCAACATCGCACACGAAGCATCAGTCAGGTTTTTCTCTTCTTACTCGCTGCGTGTGGATGGAAATTTCCGAGCGTAAAAACGTTTGAAGAGGAGAGAGAGCGGAGGGGAGAAAGTCCGCGCTGTGGTTTTAGGTTAGGAGAGTAATGAAACTGATACCGTTGCTTCTTTTCGATACCGCGGGATTACCGCCCAACCCTAATGTTCATATCTTGAAAAAGCTACAAAATTTACATAGTACATCTTAAGCTCGCAAAACTAAAAGCCTCCTTTCTATTATAAACCAAGATGATGTGATTGCGGGGCCTATAGATGTCAAAAGCGAAAATTCAGCAGAAAATTTTTGTATAAAAATAGCCAACCTCCCACAAGTCTTCTAATATCTACAGACCTTTAACTATGTATTCCACTGGTGCTTTAGAATAATAACCCAGATCACTCTGTTTAACCATTCTGACAGGCGGTGGTGGTTCTGAATGACATGAAGCAAAGTGGAAAAATAGTTTACAGCGCTGAACCATGCGTCGGTCTGTCAGACGCTGCGCAATGACCAAGGAAAGCGATGAGGCCGTGAAATGATGACGAGCCAGAAGAGGTAAAATTGGGGGCGCATAGAAAAGTGGTTGACAAGGGAGCGCTATTTTTAAACACAGAGAGGAGGCGAATGACAAGTTTGGGTGTTTAAAGTGCAATGTAGATAATATGAGTGTATGTAAGATTTGATAGTGTACGAGGGTGGGCTGAAAAGTTCGTAGCCTGACCCAGAAGGACTTATGCCACACTGATGAAACTAGGTTTATTTTTCAACATAGTCTCCCCTAAGGTCCACACACTTCTTCCAGCGGTGTTGCAGTGCTTTGATCCCGTTGCTGTAGAAACTTTCATCCTGATCCCCAAAAAAGTCCTCAACAGCTGATATGACCTCATCATCAGTCTGATACCGCTTCCCAGCCAAATGTTTTTTCATGTTTGGGAACAGAAAAAAGTCAGACGGTGCCAAATCCGGAGAATATGGGGGATGATCAACCAGTTCAAAGCCACAGTCTCTCACAGCAGCCATTGCAACCACCGACTTGTGTGCAGGAGCATTGTCCTGGTGAAACAGGACCCCCTTCGTCAGTTTTCCTGGCCTTTTTGACTTGATTGCCTTTCTCAGCTCCCTCAGCAAGTTGGCATAGTATTCTCCGTTGATAGTACGTCCTTTCTGAAGGTAATCAATGAACACAATACCCTTCGCATCCCAGAAGACGGAGGCCATCACCTTCCCTGCAGACGACACCACCTTGGCCTTCTTTGGAGGGGGAGAAGAGGGGTGTTTCCACTGCATCGATTGCCGTTTGGTCTCTGCCTCGAAGTGATGGACCCAACACTCATCTTGGGTGAGGAAACGTTCAAGAAAGCTGTCTGGATCTGCCTCCAGAAGGACCAAGTTTGCCTGCGACATGACCAGCCTGGTGTGCTTTTGATCGGGCGTCAAAAGGCGTGGCACCCACCGAGCGGACACCTTCGACATGCCAAGTTCTTTGTGCAGAATGTTCTCAACTCGTTCACGGGAGATGGCTACAGCATCTGCTATCTGATTAACAGTTAAACGTCTGTCATCCATCACCATGTGGTGAACACGGTCGATGTTTTCTTGGGTCGTTGCTGATGCTGGACGACCAGACCTTGGGTCATCTTCAAGGCTCTCCCTACCCCTCTTGAATTCAGCTGCCCACTTTTTCACAGTTGATAAAGCTGGAGCATCATCCCCTAATGTAGCAACCATATCGGCATGAATGTCCTTGGGGGTTAACCCCTTTTTCTGCAGATATTTGATAACACCACGGTGCCAAATTTTGTCCATTTTCAGCAAAAGTCTCTGGTCCCACTTTTCAAAGTTTCGAAAAATCACATCAGCATCAGTAAATCTGAAAATAAACTATGCCGTTAGTGTCACAATGGATTGAATTTAATGCATGTCAAGTTTCATCAGTGTGGCATAAGTCCTTCTGGGTCAGGCTATGAACTTTTCAGCCCACCCTCGTATGTTAAGGGCAAAAACAAAATAGTTCTGATTAGACTGATTTTGTCAGGTACGTATATGTATGAATCAGCTGACCGGACACATCGCAGCTGCAAACTCTTGGTGTAAAAAACCTAATAACATAAAGCAGGCATGTCCAAACTATGGTCTGGAGGCCAAATACTACCTCAAGTCGTACTTTTTACTGCATGTTTTTACCTTGATCAAGCAAATTTTGTGTGTCCTTCTGAGGGTCTAAGCATAAACAAAGGTCTGGAGGGTCGTTCAAACCTGTTATAAAGGCACAGATTTGCTTTATTCACTGTTTTGACCACCAGTCTATGACCCTCGATCGGCCCTCACGCTGGTCTGTGTTTTAATATGTGGTTCTTGGTGAAAAAAGTTTGGACACCTACGACATAAAGTATCGGAAGACCAAATGAACCTCATTGGACCTATTTCCTCAGCTCTCAGAAGCTAAGCAGGTCCGGGCCTGGTTAGGTCTTGGATGGGAAACCGCTGGGAAAATCAGGTGCCACAGTGGGGTGGAGTCATTTTGTGTCTTTAGGCAAGACACTTCACCCACATTTCCGAATATGAATGTGATGTGTGTGTGGGTGTCGGTGGCCAAATGCAGAGTGAATGAATAATGCATGAAATTGGTTAAAAAAGCGACTTTGAGCATCTGTAAATGCTCTGTAAGAGTAAAGCATCATTATTCTTAATCTGTTTTTTATTTGAATTTGAATTTATTAGAAATTTAAACTGTCAAACCGTGCCTTTCCTGAGATTTTTTTTGCATTTTGAACTGTGTTGACGACATAAGGCGAGGCAAGTTTATTTGTATAGCACAATAGACCCTTTTAGTGTTCATAAACAGTGATGGCGTGGGCTCGGTTGCTTCACGCATTTTGGCAACAGAAGTACGGCAGAACTCAGCAGCTTGTCGAGCTCTGGGAAAGGATTATCGTCAAAAGATCGTGAATATTTCCTCAACAAGCGACTTTGACAAACGGTGTCCGACTGCCAGATCCTTGAGCGATCAGTGAGTAAAACTTTAAAACTTTAGTCCGTTGGTAGAAGATCAATTCTGACAAACACACACAGAACAACCAGACATTTTGGTGCTGGAAATGATCTATTTCTATCTTCTTCTGTCCGTGTTCAGTCTGAATGAATCAGAATGAATGGGGAACAATGCCAATTCCGTTGCCAAAATGCACGTGCAGCTTTTTTTTTATCATTTCTGCCTTAAAAGGGTCTATAAGACTAATGCATTATTATTTATTTATTTTTTTTAAAATTTGAATTGCCTTCACTGAGATTTTTTTTAATGCAAGTTTATTTGTACAGCACAATTCGTACACAAAGTAATTCAAAGTACTTAGAAATACATTAAAATCACAATACAAACAAATCAAAACGAATAATCATCGTGAAATTAAAAATAGAGAGACATTAAATGAGAGAGAAGAGTGCGTAATGAAAAATGAAAACCTTCCAGTCAAAGTCGAGGCCTGTCGACGTAGATTCTTCTGAACGATTTTCCATAAACTGCCACTTAACCGATGTAAAACTGTTAAATATTTACCACTTGTACTATCCCACCAAACCGAGTAATAATGAGAAAAACGTGAAACCCTGTCATGCGCTCTTTAACGTGGTTGTGATCACGTCTCTCGGGGCTCAGCGGTGACACCCACCTGACAGAGGGGGGGGCATCAGCGGGCGAGATGAGACAGAATCCCCCGGTGACGATCTCGCGCAGACACTTTTATTAAATGGGAAGGGTAAAGTTGTTTTGTGGATGAAAGCGGAGCAGAGGAGCAGAGACTGGGGGTGGAAACTCGAGAGAGCGATTACAGATCGGAGGAGGCCGGTCCCAGAGGACGAGTGGTAAAAGGAGATGGTACAAAGCAGACAGAAGAAGAAGAAGAGATGTATGGAACTGAGATTAAAGAAGACATGTGCTATTTTGGGGTATTTGCTACAAAACTATAACATACTACATTGCTCATTGCTTTACATTTTGTTAATTGTAAACCCCAATATTTATCTGAAAGGGATTGATTATTTGTGACTTTCATCTTCCTACTAAATCTGACATTTTGAGCAGTATTCACCATTCAAAAGACACCTTCAATTTTGTTTTCCATGATTAGAATCGGTTCATTAACTTCCCGATCGAAAATGCAGAACGGAGAACTCTTGTCGTTGTGGAATTTCACCATAGAAAGCAGCATATTTTCTTTTTTCTTTGTTAAAAAATGGGCATTTAATGTTTTTTAAACCTGTGTGTGAACCTTTTTTTATATATAATTACAGAGCAGTGGGCAGAAATATGGGCTATAGGTGAAAACAGGTGAGGTGGATGAGTGGTTAGATGTCATTTCAGCCTGGCCTTTCTGTGCGAACTTGACATTTTTGTGTCTGTGGCTGGGCGGGTTTCCTCTCATCAACCTAAAACCTGCACCACAGGTAAAATCTTCCAGCTAATGTTGTCCTGACCAAGACTAGCAACAAGATCACAGAGATGGGTCCCTGCGCCACTGAAGAATGGGTCAAATGCAGGGGACAGGGTTCAATGCAGGACAGTACAGGATTACTCAAACATGCACAAATCAATCAAAATACAAGCAGGGATGCACCGATACCACTGGGAAAAAAAACTAGTACAAGTATAATCATTTCTGTACTTGCTGATACTGAGTTCCGATACCGATAACCCCCAGCCCCATGAACATATACGGAGTGTGTTTACCTGCACATTAGTATCCCGGTTATTGCCCATATCCCGGTTATGGCAGCATTTGGGATATGCTGTTTACGTGTGCACTGAGAAACCGGGAAACTCATATCCCTGTGTACATGATCCAATGTAGTATCCCAGTTTCTTGACAAAATCTTACAAATGCACAAGCGCAAAAATTATACATTTAATAAACCAGGAAAAATACAAACAACCATGCTATTATAATGTGTTTAATGCAGCTTTGCGCACATTTATTTATGTTTTACAGAAACAAAACGTAAAACCACATGGCTAACGTGCAAAAACTGTAAGCTGAAAAAAACATCTCGCTCCTTGCGCCTTTAGTCAGCATCTGTCGGACTGAAGGACACGACTCAGTGGGATATGAGTGTTCTCTCTGTGATAGAGGGATGTTCTGCTGATGGTGAGTCTGTTCTGCGCGTATATCACGTTGGAGATGGTTCATGTTAAACTTTTCAGAGATCGTACGAGTGCAGGTTGTACATGTGCAGCTCTTTATTTAACAGACATGTCACTCATGCACTGTCTATTTATGCTGGCTGTTGGTTTCTCATAACCGGGATACTCGCTTATTCGGGATACTGAAACCAGGATACTGCGTAATAATAAACATAATAATAATATACATTTTATTTATTAGGCACCTTTATTTTTATTTTATTTTATTTATTTCAGGGACAATGCACATTAATCAACATTTGCATGTAAATATGCAAGAATTAGCCCGAGGGCTATTTTCATCTGTAGTCCCTGGACAGATGTAAAATGTCAATCTGCAGGAAATAAAATACAATATAATAAAAACAAGGCTATTATTTACGCTCTAAAATCATTCTTACATACAGTCACATACAACTCCATCCATATAGTCATAAAACCACATTCAGCCACATACATTCATTTTCAGCCACAAATATAACACCCAAAGTCACCTTACAACAACATAAACCAATTAAGTACAATTAAAACATACAGTTAAAGCCTACAGTTAAAGTGGGACAGTATTTAATGGATTGATTGTATTTAATGTAACTGTAATGTGTGGTGTAATAGCAGTATTGGTGCGTGGTATCGATTAATGTTTAACGAGTACAAACATATTAAGGAAGTATCGGAACCAATACCAGTATCGGTATCTGTGCATGCCTAAATACAAGTCTAAGTGAGCTAATGATGAGGGAACACTGCTGTTCTAACATGAAAGCTCATTTAAGTCCATTTTATATAACACGTAGTCCCACTGAGGTTATCTGTGCCACTGCTGGGGAAAAGCTATGGAGGCGTGCAGCAGCGGGAGGACAAAAACATGCCGCGTTCAAATGAGGAGTTTTATTCCAGGAGACACAACGCAATGGGTTCTTTAATAAGGCCCGTGCTCAGTGTTTACAGCGACATGCTTTACATCCAGCGTCTGACAGATCGCTCATGGCACTGTGGAGCCACGACGTCTCTTCATTTTTAAAAGAAAACCATGTCTTCATCTGTGATTCGGGTGTAGGAGATGCCTCAAACTCAAACAGGAAATATAAAACTCTCCATATGGTTTGCACAAATGTTCTCAGTATCTTTATCTAAATGCGTTTTGCAATTATGCTGCTACTAATAATTATCTGAAGCAGTCAAGTAATTAGGGCAGCAATTATCTCTATAATTATACACTGACATTGTTTAAATACATTTGAAATAATGCTGGTATCTGAAGGATCGAGACTATTAATGAATAAACTGTATGGTTTTTGAAAGAAATTTTTTTTGTCGTAATATTATGATTTGTTAATGCTCCTTTCTTTTGTTATAAAAGGTCTTTCGGCGTGTATAGTCCAGAAAACTAGAAACGATTATCAAAATACTAATGTAGTCGTTTTAATGGTCTTATATTACGCAAAATTGACTCTTGTGAGCTTTAAGACATGTTAGAATGCTGTTCCCTCCTCAAAAACATACCCGGAGTTATGTTTCGTTTCAGTCACATGTTTGATTATTAATCCTTTATTATTGGTTTGTCTCCAAAGCCCAAAATGCTTTTTTCAGTTAACCTTTAGTTCAGTAGAAATTGGCAATTCCAGGGCTGAAATTATCCATACGATTCTAGAGAAGGTGTATGGAGTAAAAAAAAATAAATAAATGGAAAAACACATTGGAGCACTTCCTGTATCATCACATGGAATCACAACGTAGTATCATGTAGGTCAACAGGACGCAAATACAACACAAGGAACGCCGTCAAACACAAAGTTTTATTTCAGTACAACAGAAAGTGTCCTACAATAGGTAAAGCTTAAATGGAAAATTATATGGAATTCTATGATTTCGAATGTGAACTAAAATATCTTCCAAAACTGGGAATTACTTCAATAAGAAAACGGACCAGGAAAAAACTCAGAAACAGCGACTTTAATCAGGGATTAAAAAACAACAGGTTTCACATACAAAGTTGGTTGAGCTTGAGAATGGATCTTGGCAGGTCAACAATCCAGCACAGACTGAATGAGGAGCAGGTTATATAGGAGTATAAATATCCTGGGATAGTTGGGGAATGTCGGAGAAACGGGGAAGTAGCAAAAAGAGGATCGGAACAGACTGGGAAACGGAGCTGGACTGAGGAAAAACATGTAAACAAAAGGCAGAACTGTGACACACTGCAAAAAACCCAATAAAAAAATAAGAAAAAAATACTAATTTTGAGGTAAAAATGCCCTATTCTAAGTGAAATTATCTGCCAGTGCAGTAAGAAATTTTCACTTACCAAGTTTTCTTAAAACAAAACGAAATACAAATCTTGTTCTAAGCAGAAAACACGAGTTTCAAGTATTTATGGGAAGATTTTTCACCTTATTGGTTTGAGAAGGAAGTTAAAGAGGCTTAACCTGGCTTGATTTAATATAAAAAGTGCTTAGAATAAGTTGTAATATCTAGATAAGATAAATCAGGATGGAATATATTGAAACAAGTAAAAAAAAAAAATCTCATCTTATTAAGTAAAAAAATCTTAAAATTGGTATTTTAGGATGAATCTGCTTAATTCAAGTCAGTTTAGCTATGCTATGCTATGCGGGTTCCAATTAACCACCGGGTCCCCTTTAAACCCCGGGTACAGGTGTATATTTTGATAAATGGCCGCCGGTTCCAAATAAACGGTGAATCTAATGTTCGTGCTGGAAGACGGAAGTCGTGCTGCAACAACAGGACGCAGGACTGATGCTCGGGTCGTCTCTACAGTCGTGGCCAAAAGTTTTGAGAATGACAGAAATATTACATTTTCACAGGGTCTGCTGCTGCTTCATTGTTTTTACGTGTTTTCTCACATGTTTTTATGGTTTACTGCAATACAATTACACTCATTTCAGAAGTATCAAAAGCATTTATTCACAATTACACTGAATTCATGCAACAAGTCGATATTTGCAGTGTTGACCCTTCTTTTTCAAGACCTCTGCATGCTGTCAATCAACTTCTGGACCAAATCCTGACTGATGGCCACAAGTTCTCAATGCGATTAAGATCTGGGGAGTTTCCTGGACCTAAAATCTTTATGTTTTGTTCCCCGAGCCATTTAGTTATTACGTTTGCTTTATGGCTCGGTGCTGCATCCTGCTGGAAAAGGCTTTGTTTATCACCAAACTGCTCTTGGATGGTTAGGAGATGTTGCTCTTGGAGGACATTCTGGTACCAAAATAAATATTTGTGTCATTCTCAAAACTTTTGGCCATGACTGGACAGAAACCAAACTTAAAACCACATGGCTCATTTGCATAAACTATAAGCGCTGAAAGAAACAGCTCTACTTGTTCCCTGATGCGGTGGATGAACGTTCTCACTCTGCTGCTCCACGTCTGCATGTTGTGGGAGGGTTTTAATGACTTTTTGTACTTCGGGAGTCGCTTTTAAATGTGGGAAATTTGAGTACCAGATTTTCCCAGATTTTTGTGAGGAAGGAATTAATCGCCTGCCCCAAATGTATTTGCCTGGTCTCAAATAAAAGCCTGATCTGTTAAGTGATTGAAACAAACAAACGCCCCAGCTCTTATTTGGTATTTTATGGTATGCAGGTTTGTGCGTTAAACGTGTGTGAATGAAACAAAACACAACTCCAGGTTTGCTTTTGGGCTCTTTAATAGTCAACTAGTCTAATGTTACTGCTTTTTACCCATGATTGTTCACTGTCTTTTATAGAGAAAAAGCAAAACAAAAAACCCACCACATAATTACACCTTTCTGTCTTGGGGATTAAGCGAATTCTCCAGCGATAACAGGGAATACAAAAATAGTACGCAGAAGTCAATTGACCTTATGTGGGACTACTTTACGCACAGAGACACAGACAATCCGATGGGTGTCACACTTTGCCTAATCACTCTTAATGCGGCGGGTTAATGGCCTCTCATGGATGGCTGGCCTCAGGAAATCTGCGAGCGTAATGGCCAGTCACTAACGACTGCTTCCACAACATTGATGACAATCACAGGCTTTTATCAGCGCTTTGTTGAAAGGGGGCATATTAAGCAAAACTGACTTTAAAAGAGTCAATTATGCCATTTTCTGATCTATATTATAATGTTTCCTCATCAAAACATAAGTAGAAACAGCATAAATGGCAAAAAGGAACACTTGATTGTATAGGTTTAGTCCACAATTCACCCCCCGACAGTTAAAATCGTATCATATTGCAGTAAAAAATACCTATAAATGTCCACTAGAACAAAGAAAAAAATACTCACAATTAGGGATGTAACAAAAACCTAAATATCATGATATCGTATCGTCAAAGGTCTTCAGTGGTCACAATATATCGAATCACGAGTCTCTTTGCTTGAAATGAATAGCGCCGATGCAGAAATAGCTAAAAAAAAACAAAACAGAGGGAACGACATAGACCATGATCCTTTGCTCCGTTTCAGTGCAGACGACATGAAGAAATAACTGTTCTAAGCACTTTTACATCTTCATTCTTTGGATTAAGTCTTGTGAAGGCATTTTTAGTAAAAAAAAATATGGTGAAAATATCGTACAGAGAGATTTGGATATCGTTCCATCCCTAATGACAATAAATGTTGTACCAAAGGACTGGTCAAAGCATTTTAGAATTTCACTCTTGTTATTATGTCGAATACCGTAATATCATGAGCCTCCCCACAATATCGCAATAAATGTCGTAACGTGAGGTTCATACCGTGACGATATATCCTGAGACTTGAATATCATTACACCCTTACTCACAATAAATACTGACTCCCAAAACTTATTGGTCCATGTGACAGATATTGAAGGATAATTCGATGTAGTAATTACTCTGACAGGCATATGTGCAGTTGTCTTGGCACTGATGTCTTGTAAAAGCAGCTCTTGTGTGCTGCCTGTGTTCCAATTATAAAATGTTTTTACCCTCTGAGAATCCAGAACGGTGCCGTTAGCTCAACCATGTCATCAAAACTCTGCTCTGATCCTGTAAGTTGATCCTAAAAGTGCTGAAAAACTTATTGTAGCAAACTATTGTGCATTTTTGTCTTGTTTTGTTTTTGAGACAGTAAAAATCAGGTAAAGCGGCTTAAAGACGCACAGTGCACGAGGGTCCGCCACCCGCTTGTCCCCATGGAGATTATTCCACAGTACGGAAATAAACTTATCACAGGAGACAGGTTACTGGCCAGATCTACGGAGAAGCAAGCCTGCACATGGTAACAATTCATGTTGTCTGAGTATTTTTGACCTATAAGATCATACAGATAATACTCCCTACAACTGTACAACTCACCCTACACTAACAGATAACCCTATGTCCTGACAATCACCTATGACCTCTTGTATATAGCTGAGATTCTGTATTTTTATATTTTATTTCAACTTGTACATTTACTTTTATATAATTATGTCTTATTTGACACGTCTCTTGCTAAGTTTTTTGCTACTTATTTAGAATTAACATTTATATTTTTTACTCTTTGTTCTTATATTGTGGTGTGTGAGCTACTGTGTCCAAACAATTTCCCTTGTGGATCAATAAAGTTTGTCTAAGCCCAAGTCTAATAAAACACGTGTAATTGAACAAATGCAAGAGCAAGTACCCTCCGCCTTAGAAGTTTACACAGTGCACCTTTAATTACTAAATACCAAGAAAAAAAAAGATTTACCCCGAGCTCTGATTCAAACAACAGAACCTCCCAGCTCTCGTAAATTGCCACTCGGAGAAACTGGAGTCAGCAATAAGCTAAACATCCATCGGTCTTAATCCGGAAAGACCCTGTTTAGCATGCGCTTGAGTCACTGCTACCTCTTCAAACACATGTGTGGAGGAGATTACGGAGGCTTTCTCAGAGCTTCTTGGGGTAGTTCACCAGTATATAGGAATGCATGGCGTTTCAAGGACAGCTCATGGCAGTAAGGGATGCAGCGGAGTAAGATTGTGCTTTTAGTTGTGCTTTTCAGTCGTGTCTAATCGTCATTTTAACGGAACTGTACCTAATTTTCATGGTCTTAAAAAGTGATAACAGGAAGTAGTTCATTTTAAGCCATCCACCGCCTATTACGACATCCCTTCATTATGACATGTTTCTATTTAGACTTACCGGTTTTCCAACACTTTTTACTATTCCGACCCGTCGTCTTTTGAGAGTTGCGATAGTCTACCCAGGCGCATCTCGCTTTTCTTCGATGTTCTTAATCTCAACAAAGAGAGACCGACTGAAATTTCACTATTGCACGTCATACTTGCATACATAAACATCCCTGTGTGTTTGTTGTATCCTCGTACTTTACTATCGCATAAAACCAATCGTGGTGGAATCTAAACTCATATCTCGTCCTCCTTTTTCTGTAGGGAAGCACAACGTAGATTCATGTCAGAAAAACGGAATGTTTGAAAAATAGTAAAGCACTGCTACTCCGACAATGGAAAAAAATAAAGTTGAAGTAGTAGTGGGACGCTTGAAAAATAACGTTTATGTCGCTACTCTTGACAATTAGACGGCAATGTCTAAATAGCGGCATGTCGGAATAGCAGCATTTGACCGGTCCAAAGTTCCTTGTTTACCTTATGCATTCAGAGCATCCTAATTATTCACCACAAACTGGTCAAAGTGAGTTTTTAAGCATTTCCACAACACTTTTCTCGAGGGATGAACCGATCTGATACTGGGTTTGGATATCCGCATGAATCATCATTTCAATCATTTACTGGATCGGACATCGGCTTCCAAATATTTCTGGTTCGACATATAAACTGATCTAATGAGACTATTTACCAGTTATAGTCAAACCAGACAGTTTCATAATATTCTAACTTTTATTTACAAAAAACTGTTCTGTAGTTAAATCACAGCTACATTTCGGCATAACACATTTGGATCCGTTTTGTCTTATTTTAGTTTAAAGGAAATAAATGCTGTTTCCGTTCTCTGCTTTGGTATTGGTTGGTATCGGAACTGAAAAAGCTGGATCTCTACTTTTCTCAGAGACCAGTGCAAAGTTATGCCGTGACGGTAAAGGCACTCAACAACTAAAATGCTAATGTGCACTTTCTGGTTTCAGTAAACTGCTTTCTAATTAGAAGAAGACCTATTTGGACCTCAAGAGCTGTACTGGGGCAGGCACAATTTTGCTCAAATACATGGGGAAAAAATCAAGTCCAGGTCCTTGAATGAACAAATAATGCTCTGTAAAGCGTCTTTGTGACACATATCTGTGAAAAGTGCAATAGAAAAAACGTAATTTAACTACAGCCAATCTTCTGTCAGTAAATAGCATTTCATTTTGTTTTGGAAAAGACCAGCTAAACTCGATCAAAAACCCATATCAATCAATATGAGGAAAAAATATCTTCTTACTTATATCTGCGAGTCCAGCCGCAAAGGCGAGTGTGACATTTGGAAATAGGTTTGCATTAAGCATAGCGTTCAGTCAAAGTCACAGTTTCCTGGTCATACAAAGAACATGTGCTCCATTGTTCTTGATGGAGAGGCAGAAAATAGAGCTGACGTCAGGAAGGTGGCCTTAACATTGACCCCCGCGCAGATCCTTGGTGACTTTTAGAAGGAACAATGAGTGTACATGGGGCCGACGCATGTGCATTACAGGGAACAGGAAAAATACCAAAAGGGCCACTTGAAAAATCTAGGTCTAGTTCTGTTCTAGTTCTATAGTTCGCTTCCTTCATAGTATTTTACAGATAGAAAACAACATCAGTGAATTATTCTATTAATAACAGTTTCTGTTGTGTGGTGCAAACTGCCAAAATGTTAAAACCAAAACCATTAATATATATATTTTATGTATTTGGGGCAGCAGTGATTTAGCTGATTTCAATCTATTGCTTATATAGAACATTTAGGGCCTTTTAGCTACTATTGGGGCAAATCTGAAGAACATCCAAGGTCCTTCTCCAGCTGCTATAGAAATAAGTCTGAGGAACATCCAAGGTCTTTCAGCTGCTATAGAAACAAGTGTGAGGAACATCTAAGATCCTCCAGCTGCTAAAGAAACAAGTGTGAGGAACATTCAAGGTCCTCCAGTTGCTATAAAAACAAGTCTGAGGAACATCTAAGGTCCTCCAGCTGCTAAAGAAACAAGTCTAAGGAACATCTAAGGTCCTCCAGTTGCTATAAAAACAAGTCTGAGGAACATCTAAGATCCTCCAGCTGCTAAAGAAACAAGTCTAAGGAACATCTAAGGTCCTCCAGTTGCTATAAAAACAAGTCTGAGGAACATCTAAGATCCTCCAGCTGCTAAAGAAACAAGTGTGAGGAACATTCAAGGTCCTCCAGTGCTATAAAAACAAGTCTGAGGAACATCTAAGGTCCTCCAGCTGCTATAAAAACAAGTCTGAGGAACATTTAAGGTCCTCCAGCTGCTATAAAAACAAGTCTGAGGAATATCTAAGGTCCTCCTGCGGTTATAGAAACAAGTCTGAGGAACATTCAAGGCCTTCCAGCTGCTAAAGACACAAGTCTGAGGAACATTTAACATCCTCCAGCTGTTATAGAAACTAATCTGAGGAGCATTCAAGGTCCTCCAGCTGTGAAAGAAACAAGTTTGAAGAACATCTAAGGTCCTCCAGCTGCTATAGAAACAAGTCTGGGGAACATTTAATGTCCTCCAGCTGCGATAGAAACAAGTCTGAGGAATCTAACATCCTCTAGAAGAAATGGAGAGAAATCTGAAGAACAGAGTCCTTTAGCTGCTACAGAAGTCTGAGAAACACTCAAACCCTTATAGCTTCTACTGGGACAAATATGAAGAGCACCCAGTGCCCTCTTAGAAATGTTTATGCCCTATTTGGCCCTCATATTGGTGGTTTTTAGATTCTTTGTCGTACTCATACTGTCATTGTACTTTGCCATGAAATATCAAAAGCGTAAACTTGGTATTTTTAATTACTGATGAAACCCAAGAACTCAGTGTATAACATAATTTTGGATTTTAACAATATTAATTTTAGCTGCTCCCATCTGTATTAAGTAATATTGGCCCATAAAATGTTGTGGTGTCATATGAAACCCAGCAATATCAGTGAAAAAATGTGGCATTAATTTGGGGAAATAAATCAAAAATGGCCCAAATATATCACCAGAGTTCATCGGCCATCGGTTGCTCTGGATTCTAAACAATCTTAATCGACATTGGCCATGACAAAACACAAATACACTACACTTAATATTGCACACTATAGAACAGCCTGTATGTCACACAATTCTAAAGTCCAATTAAATGCTAAACGGTCCGGGGTTATCCATTACTTTCCAACCAGCACACACCCTGGCTTTTCCTGGCAAGATTAGCAGAGACCATATATTTTCAATATCCAGAATTTCATAAGTCACACGCTTAATTAAAACATGTTTATTTCAATCCTGCGCTGGATCAGATAGGGAAAGTTATTTATTTTCTGATCTCTGTGATGAGAACACTTAATGCACTGACGGTAAAGACTTTTGTGACTCTGCTTTCCTAATTTGACCTGAAAATGAACACGGCCAAATCCAATTATGAGAGCCCCAGCAGACCTCCACCTGTATACAGTGTAAGGACCACATTAGCTCCGCATTATCTGTCCCATCTCTTTTCGGTAATGGAGTGAATTGGCCAAAAGAGAGAGGCGGAGAGCAGACAATGTGGGAGATATTTTCAATAAATTGTAATTACATGTGGTGGAGTGGTGTAAGGCCCGGGTGGAGGCTGGGGTGACTGCTCCTACAGCCATTATAGCTGATAATGACATCAGGCTGTTCTCTTCGGAGTGCGGTTGGGACGGAATAACAGATAAGAGCTCGCAATTACATACAACACCACCGAACCAGGAGAGGGGCTCATCTGAAAGTCTCACATAAACAAAGTGAAGTGACTGGGGGAGGGGCTGAGTCAAACTAAAAAGTAAAATAATGTTTCGAGAAGGGCTCGATCGATATGGATTTTTTGGGGGGGGGGGATTGGAGCTGCCGATAGCCGACTTAACTTTGGCTCTATTGGATTTTCAATTGCGTTTGTTTAGGCTACATTTATTGTTATTCTGCCTCTTTACGTCATATTTAAAGACAGTAGGTCGGCCTAACGGGATTTTTGCATGACATTCTAGCCTGTAAAGAAAGTACTCTAAGTAAACTACTGCTATTAGCCTTTGCGGAACATTCACAGCTTTATTCAGTTCATGTACATATCAATGTGTGTGTAAGAGATGTAAGAGAAAACTGTTTATATGTGTGGGAGCTACGGCAGCTAAGCGCTAACCACTGAGAAAGAATAAGCTCCAAAAGCAACACATTTGCAACACTCAGCGCTCACACAGGCTCCTCTCAGATCACAAGTCTTCACTAAGAAATGTCCTTTAAATCCTGACTCAAACTGATCGTCCATAAAAAGAATATAATCCAGCATGTTGACAGCAGCTGTGTGTGTCCTCTGTCTATGGGACACTCCTCTTTTCTCTGCATTTGTACTTTTATAAAAAATATACAGTAGTTTTGTTTGTGGCCCAAACTGCGCTGAAGTTCACCTTTATTTATAGTCAGAATTGTGGATCAGATACAAAAGCGTTTAAAGCAGCGTCTCAGTGTTGTGCACATGGATCTATGGTTGTGCACGGGTAAAAGCAATAGCACGCGAGTCATGTGACCCAAGGGGTGCCTTCAGGGGCAATATGGCATCACAGATACAGTCAAATAACTCTGCAGATAAATACTGATGCGGCGCTACATATCAGGGCATTTATCGGTCTGTAATTGGATTAAATGGACATAATATAGAGAGTTTAGAGAGAATATAGAGAGTCTGAGCTTTATAACAAGGTATAACATGCCCATGTGGACTATCGGCCCATATCAGCCTGATTTAAGCCAACAGCCAAGTTTTGATAGTAGTAATGTATATTGAAACCGGTTCATGTAAACAAACGTATAGATCCGAGGCGACACGGTGGCAGAGTGCAGCGTGCCTCTCTCGCCTCACAGCAAGAACTTTTCTGGTTTCCCTTCTGAGTTTGCATGTTTCTCTCCATGGTGGATTTCCCCTATCAACCGACCACATGCATATAATCTCATGGTCACATTTTTACATGATCTTTTCCACCTTTAAGGGACTCAAAGGAATCGCTCACCCATTCACACACACATTCTGTCTTGCCCAAGGATACAAAGAGTCGAGAGTGCCGACCTTCACATCAGTAAACACCAACTGAGCTACCGTCGCCTATAGGTAAAATCTTTCAGATAAATAAGATAGTCCTGACTGAGACTCGCTCAAGATTAGAAAATGGGTCCATCCTTCAGTACCACAGGCTTCCCCAAGCAGCATTAGAGGATGGGTCAAATGCAGAGGACAAACCTTAACCTTATCAAGTACATTTTCATCTTCAGCTCAACTTAAATGCCTCTGGGTACCTGTCCTCAGAGGACACGTTGGGAAAACCTAACTTTAGACTTTAGATTCAGGTCAATTCACTTTTACCAACTAAATTGCATCAAATAACCTGTAACATGCAAATTCAGTATTGACTGCCTGATTGCTTGGGTAATTTCAAGGTCATGTTTGGGTAAGGAATTCTAAAAGATCCCTGGATGCAGAGACCTGAGAATTTACAATCAATACTAATAATTTTCTCCCTGCATACCATGCATTCTGGGAAACTTGATTGAAATACGACTAATAGGCTTGGGGTTTGGATCAGCATTTGTGAAAACCTTTTAACATTTTAATCAGGATTGTGGACTCTGTGGTGGACCTTGAAGTTAACCAACGGAATACCTTTATAAACCCTTTCATGCATGGAAAACCTTTGGAATTATAAGGAACAACGGATGCACAATCATACCTCAAAGAATTTCGTTTTCTTTTCATCCTGAAACTGATATGCATACAATATTATGGCCGTCCATCTAAGTTGAGATTCAAGTATCAAAAAAACATGCACATTTAACCAACTGCAGAAATATTATCTTTTATAATAGTTTTGGAAGATCACATTTTTAAATTTTTATTTTCTATAAGCTCTTTTTAATGGTCCTTTTTGACTTAAATTGACGTTTATGAGGTTTTAGGTCTGTTATAATGCCGTTACCTCCTCAAAAACATACCTAGACATGTTCACGTAACCCTTTATTATTAAGCTGTCCACATCTCCAAAGCTCAAAATGCTCTGTCCCACCTTGTGATGTCATGTAGCGTTAGTTTTTAAGCTACCTTTTCCCTTTCATTCAGTAGAAATCTGCAATTCCAGGGCTGAAATCATCCAAAATCCAAATGATTCCAGTGAAGGTGTATGGAGTTTAAAAACACACTGGAGCATTTCCTGTATGACCACATGACATCACAAGGTGTTTTGAGAGAAAAACTCAGCCTAACCACGCAGGATTTTTGCGTTAAACATGTGTGAATAAAACAATTAAACACAACTCCAGATCTGTTTGCGATGAGGAAATAACTTTTTCACACAGATCAAGTCAGAAAATAATAATAATAAAATAATATCGGCCCTTTTATAGCTTTTTATATTCTACTCTCTGAAACTATTGCTATTTTCAATGCATCACCCACCTCTATCAAACCATATCTAGAGGGCAAACATGAAAAATCACCCATAGAAACGTGTATATTTTCAGCATAGATTATCTGTTCTGGAACACTAGGTACATCGAACCATACGGAGGAATATATTCACTGCAGGGCATTTGTGTAGAATAAAAAAACAGCACATATGGGTTAGACAAAGGGCCTGGCTCTAACCTCAGACACTGTTGAGATGCTCCGGGCCCCAGGAGACAGCGGAGGTAGAGGAGGATGGACCACCAGACGATGAAGACATGGGGGGAGGGGCTGGGTTTATTGTTGGCGTAATAAATGCTCAGTAGATATCAGATAATGAGAATAATCAGATAATGCAATAATGTGATCTGATTTTCGGTGTGCGTTTACATGCACAAATTCTGATTATTAGGGGCGTAACGATATCCAAGTCTTGTCATGGTGTGAACTTCACGGTACGATATTTATTGCGATATTGTGGGAAAGCTCACGATATAGTGGAGAGGCTCACGATATTACAATATTCTACATAATAACAAGACATTAAAAAATGCTTTGACCAGTCATTTGGTACAACATTTATTGTCATTAGGGATGGAACGATATCCAAATCTCTCTGTACGATATTTTCACCATAAACATCTCACGGTACCATATTTATTGCAGTATTTTGTGGAGGCACAAAACTCTGAATCTGCTACTTTTTCCTCTAAAAATGCCTTCACAAGACTTAATCCAAAGAATGAAGATTTCAAAGTGCTTAGAACAGTTATTTCTTCATGTCGTCTACACTGAAACGGAGCAAAGGATCATGGTCTATGTAGTTCCCTCTGTTTTTTTTTAGCTATTTCTGCATCAGAACTATTCATTTAAGCAAAGAGACTTGGGATTCGATATATTGTGATGGTCCATGATATTATTGGGAGACCTTTGACGATACAATATAACCCCATATTTTGGTTATTGTTACATCCCTACTAATTATAAATAGATTCTTTGACTAACTACAGCATTTGAATTTTAAAATAACTCCTTCAATTTTTAACGTTTAGTTTTGTTTTGTTTTTTGCATAATTTTCCAGGCAAACCTATAATGTCTCCATGGTCACTCTTTAAGACTACACCCTTGATGATGTTCTCAAATATGATGAGCATTGATTAGTTTGTCAGTTCATTTTTTTTTCCCCTAACGCAGGTTATTCCAAAAGTGTTGCAATCAATCTATTAAAAAAGGGTAGTAATAACATTGATTAAAGTCACCAAGCACCAAGACAAGAGAGACTACCTGCTGAAGACCCCATTTAGTCTATTATAGAGTCCAGAACAAAAAGCCTTTAATGAAAGGGAGAGTGGCGCAGGTGGGATCAGACCAGGAGCCAGGGCACAGGTTGGAAAAAGGGGGAAATAAAGCGAGGGGGGGGCTGGGGTCGTGGTCTCTGGGACATCACAGACCGGGAGAAATAAAGGGATCGATGGAGAGCCGAGTTTTCCATGCCACTGGACACTCGGCTTTAAGGACCCAAGAGACGAGAGAGACGGGTTTATAAAGCCAGGACTTTTGACGACCTCCAGACACGGAGGGAGGGGAGGCTCAGAACCTGCCAAGACCTCTGCTGTAGATAAGTGAAGAGGACAGTTGCTTTACAGGGGATTAATATTCTTCCGGCTCACACTGGGGATGTCAGATACAGTGTTAAAATGGAACAGGGCTTTAAATTCTCAATATCTTTAGAAACTACGCTCTAACATAAACAGTCCTTGATATGTGTCTTTTAAGCATCTATGATACTGAAGATGCAGTGACATCACGCTGGGGGTGTTCTGTAATGCATTTCTATTGGCGGAAGGGTCAGCAGTTTCCATGACGCAGATAAAAAAGTTTTAAGGTCGTCTGAGAAGTCAAGAAAAAATACAAAATAGATCGAAATAAACTGATTTTCAGGAGCCTGTGATTGATACGAGCGTTAATGGTGACTAAGTGGTTAATTTTCAATAGAAAGGTCAGAGTGACTAAAGCCGAGTGTACACTGTGTGATTTTTGGCCTTTTTTGAGCTGATTTTTTACTTGTGTGACTGTTTTTAGGATTGAGTTTAAGGTTAATCGTGTGCCGTGCTTCGTGTAGTATACATGGGGTAACAAGAACCGATTCATACCGCCCGACCCGTTCCCAATCGGCAATCGTAGGTTGCAAGAATATCAAACCTGTTTGAAATCCAGTCGCTACATGAGGGTTTTGCACTGTTGAAGTCGTTCATATAGTGTGCGAACATGAATCGTGAGCTGTGAACTTTTAAACTCTGCAATTTGGTCGTACAGTTTGAGCTGGGGGTGAGCGAAATCATTGAAAATATCACACGGTGTAGGCGTACAATGAAAGAACGTAACTAAAAAAACGTAATTTTATGTGTGAGCGATTTGTAAAAGCACAAATCAGCTCATCTGTTGTACTTCCAATCAAATCAGCTCCTTCTGGTCAGATTGTGTTAAAATAAAGCTCCTTTAAAAGTCTAATTTGAGCTTCTAACAGAGCAGTGCATTCAGTTAGCTTCACACCCCCAGAGAATGTCAAAGTATCAAATAGGAAAATGCGCTTCCACATGGTTTGGAGCTAAATGGGTGACGACATCTTGATTTCCTTGAAGTCTAAGTAATTGGAGAGAGTAAGTGAGAGTCACATTTCATTACCACATTACACTGGTGGAAACACTATCTTAACTCATTCACAATTTAATGGCCATTTCCTCTGGACCTTAATTTCTTTGTCTTTCCCAGAATTGCGTTTGTGTTCGGAATGGATGATACTTCGCGTCACCCTAAAACGTTATTAACCTAAAGTTCAGCCATACATTAATTGCCTGTTACAAAAATAGACATCCGTTTGACTTCTTCTTGATCTGCCCATTGCCTTCTCGGAGTAAGAGAGCAACCTCAGAGCAAATCTCCGTAATCCGTGACACTAAGTTTCAGTGTGAGTGCATGATCATTACTGGAGCTGCAGCTAATGCACCTCTGCCCCACCTCCGATTCACAAAAATAGACATGTGCCGAGCGATAGTAGCGGAGAAACTGTATTTACGGGAAAGAGGAGGTATTTTGAAATAATATCGAAGGGGCAGCTTAAAACATCTAAGCAGTGTTTCTTGCAGAAAATTGGTCAAGTCAGTCAAGGTCAAGGTGGTGGCCGGGAGTAAGGGGCAGAGATACCGTAATGGCAAAAGAGAATGGCCGTAGTTTTGGGAGGATTCACGTGGTTCGAGGGACGTAGTCAAGGCGAGGGGCAAATATTGTTAAGGCGGCTGCCATAACTATAAAGCGCTTTGGAAAACACTGATTTAAAGGGGAACTCCGGCACGTTTGAAGCTAAAGTCCATTGCTAGAGGTGGTTGAATACTGCCAGAAGCCAAAAAATGGCACAGATAAGTGTTGCCTCGGCGGAAATCTCGCTGTGGCAGTGAGTCTGTCAAGACAACAAAGAAGCGTAGTGAATTGGGCAAGTTCTTAACTTCCACGTAAAACTCCAATTTACGCAGAAGAGGCTTAACACCACTTTCTAACCCATCTTACAACAGCCACGAGTCTAACAAACAAAACACTCTGCCTGGTTCACTCATTAGTGTATGGAAACGTTATAAAACAACTTTATAAGCAGCTTTATTCTTGCTGATTCGATTTCCTACTGCGCATGTGAAAGGCCAAAATACTCGATTGTCGACTCCAGTGGCGGCGAGCGGCTCGAGCCTCCAGAAGCAACAAGTGAGGATCGACTACTGACAATGAAGAACAATAGAAAGTTGTTGAAAGAAAATGGTTTGGGAATGTATTCTTTTAGCGTTTTCAAAAAATATAATTCACTCGAAAATAAATGGGATTAGAAACGACATCGTCGATCGAGTCTTTTGGGCTTTGGCCTGTGCAGTGGGAAATCAACAAAGGTAAGGTTAAGGCTGCTTATAAAGTTATTTTATAACATTTCCAGACACTAATGAGTGAGCCAGGCAGAGCGTTCTCATGGCTCGTGGCTGTTGTAAGATGGGTTAAAGTGGTGTTAAGCTTCTTCAGTGTGAAGCAAATTGGCGTTTTACGTGGAAGCTAAGAACTTGCCCCCATCACTACACTAGTTTGTTGCCTTGACAGACTCACTGCCACAGCGAGATCTCCGCCTAGAAAACACTGATCTGTGCCGTTTTTTTTGGCTTCCGACAGTGTCCGACCACCTCTAGCAACGGACTTTAGCTTCAAAGGTACCGCCGTTCCCCTTTAAGGCTTAAGTAAATCCAGGTTTTTTAGATTTTAGACATGCTCAGAGTAGACATCCTGCAGAAATTTTAAGAAACAAATTGTAAAGTGAAGAGCTATAGGTGAAAAGAAATTGCCACTCTAAAGTAAATATAGCTTCCTTTGCACATCTAACTCTTCTAAACATGTCTTCTTCACCCTTGAGATAACTGGAGGTGCATCAGAGAAGAGTGAGTGACAGTTAAATGTCAGTCGTTTGTCAGAGCAGACGGAGACGTTGGTGTCGCGTCCCTCCCGCCCTGCGCCCCCTGCTGGTCCGGTGTCTTCTCTCGTTCCGCTCCATTGACACCAACACGGCTCTGATGCCCCAAAGGCTGAGGCTTTAATAGCGCTGCAATAATGACTTTCTCCACGAGCTCCTGCTGCCTGACACTGCCTCGGTCTCCGCCCCGCTCACAATCGCCCCATCGGGCTTTTCAGACGCTGCCGTGTGTCTGGAATTACACTGGAGTCAATGCAGAAGATATGAGAATGTAAATGGTGGCATCTCCGTCTACAGCACGCACAATAGGCGAACTCTACAGCTAAAGGTGCTCTGAAACAAGATCCTGGGTCAGGAGCTGGAGAAGTGTCCCCAGGCTCCTGTCGCTATGTGAAACAGGTGAAGGATGGGTCAGTTGCAGATGGTAAAATTTCCTTATGGGACAAAGCATAAATGTTAACATCGAAATGGAAACAGTATCAACAGCAGCTCGGTTGGTAGAGTGTTTGTCCATTGATCCGAGGGTGAGCGGTTTGAATCTCGATCTTGAACCAAACATCCACAGACCCACAGGTTGGCGGCGCCGTTCCAGCTCCTACAGATGAATGCTGTCGTTGTGTCCTTGGGGAAGACTCTTAACCGCCCTCACCCCAGTGTCTGTTTACGCTGGAGTGTGAATTGTGTGAATGGGAGAGTGGTTCCTTGATGTCTTTGAATGCCTCAAAGGAGTAAAAGCGCTGTAGATAAATGTGACAATTTACCATTTCAAAACACAATAGGCTAAAGGCCGCCACACACTACAGGAGAATTTGCCCGATTTTGGCTGCGATTTCTTCTCTCCGAGTTCAGGGAGGTGTGACCATTTGTCTTTGTGTGTGATTTAGAAGCCGCTGCTCCTCATGTCTGTGGTGTCAGTGTCAGATCATAACCACCAAACATCAGCGACGCTACGGTAATAGACAATAAACAGAGCGTCACGGGGGCAGAGGAGCAACGGATACAGAGGCTGACGATACAAACTGGGGCAGAGTGAAAATAAAGACTTCCTCACCTATTGTAAAGTAGTACATTTAAAGTGCAGCGCCTCTTCCACATTACTGATAGAAATTGTCCTCTGCAAATAATGACGTCCAGTCCACAAAACCGCGCTATTAATCCAGTTTGCGGTGTTCTTTGAAAGTAAAAAGACAGTGTTTCCTCACGTGTGTTTGTTTACACTCACAAAGCGTGCGGTGAAGCTGCAGATTAGCCTTTTACCTTTAGTTCGGTAAAGAGTAGAGCAATTCCAGGTCTGAAATTATGCAAATTATGACATCACAAGAGGAGAACTCATCCTAAATGTGCAGGATTTGTGTGTTAAACATGTGTGAATGAAACAAAACACAACTCCGGGTCTGTTTTTGATGAGGAAACAACATTATAACACATCAGAAAATAGTGTATTATGGGCCCTATAAGTGTAAAACATGTTCTCTAAAAAGCATTCAGACAAAGTCACACACCACACTTACGCTTTATGAAATATAACAAATGTTCCCAACTACACCCAATGTCATTCCACATAACTGTAACTTACACCCCTCCTATAAATAACTGTAGAACTGGTGACAAATTGTGGTCAGCCAAGAGTCAGATATAAATTCTCTTTACTGCATTATGATGTCTCCACGCCTGACCACATTACCACAAATCAACTTCTCGAAAATACGCCGCGGCACCTCGACGACGACCCATAAGTCACGGCTTCAGCTCGGCCTCGGAGCCTCGTCGGTTCAGCGTGTAGCGACGGCGCGCTGGGCCTCGTGGAGCTTTTCTGGTGGAGAGTCCGTCAAACGCCTTTCTCCCTGGAGACGTTATCGCTTTGTCTGGGATGTTTCACAGTACGGCACTGATTAAACCTTTCTATCATCGCGCAGACTCGAGTTACAGGTCAGATCTGGGGAGAGGCCACCGCGCTCACAGTCAGAACGCCTGATTTTCTACGTATTTTTGAGCTATAAAACCACCTGTACTTGAATAAATGTAAAGTAGAGCTGTTTAATGTCCTACTGTGGAACATTCCAGGCCGAGCAGTGACGTATCCATGGAAACAAGCAGGTGACGGACCCCCCCCCAAGCTAGGGCTGAACGATTTTAAGAAAAAACTGAATTGCGATATTACTATTCCAATTACATCCATGATTTATTTCAAATCAACTTCCAGTGCACGTGAACATTTGCAAACATCACAGAAAATTACATAATATAATTCAAACACTAAATTCCAAAACTCTAATGCAAGAAAAAATTAAAGTTAAGAATTTATTTCAAATGTCGTCGTATTTGTGAACAGGAAACACGCTGTACATCGGCCACATCGAGCGCTTGAGCTACGGCAGTGATTAGAACTGAAGAACTAAAAGAGCGTCTATGTCTTAACTTAAATAAACGTAAACTTTTCCCATCTAGAAAATCTGTCAGACATTAAAATCGGGTCAATCATCGACGGCTCAGCAGCACCAACATATTACACTTCTGTGAAAAATGTAGAATTGTGAATAAATTAGAGTAAAAAACAGCGACTGTCTTTTTTAAACAAAGAAATCAGGTCTAAACCAGGACTAAACCAGGACTAAACCAGGACTAAACCAGGACTAAACCAGGACTAAACCAGGACAAAATCAGGACTACACCAGGACTAAACCAGGAATAAATCAGGACTACACCAGGACTAAACCAGGACTAAACCAGGTCTAAACCAGGACTAAACCAGGACTAAACCAGGACTAAACCAGGACAAAATCAGGACTACACCAGGACTAAACCAGGTCTAAAACAGGACTAAATCAGGTATAAAACAGGCCTAAACCAGGACTAAATCAGGACTACACCAGGTCTAAACCAGGACTAAACCAGGACTATATCAGGACTAAATCACGACTAAACCAGAACAGAACCAGGAGTGAACAAAGACTAAAACAGGTCTAAACCAGGATTACACCAGGACTAAACCAATCAGGTCTAAAACACGACTAAACCAGGACAAAATCAGGACTACACCAGGACTAAACCAGGTCTAAAACAGGACTAAATCAGGTATAAAACAGGCCTAAACCAGGACTAAATCAGGTCTAAAACAGGACTAAACCAGGACAAAATCAGGACTACACCAGGACTAAACCAGGTCTAAAACAGGACTAAATCAGGTATAAAACAGGCCTAAAGCAGGACTAAACCAGGTCTACACCAGGACTAAACAAACCCTCTATATTATTGTCTTACAGATGTTGTGGCATCATCTGAAATCCGGCAATTTGGAGCTCAGTCTGTTTATTCCGGTCACGTTAAAACGTAAACTGTGAACACTGAAGAAGAATCACACACTGTAAACCCAAACATTCAAAGTAATGAAACAGATTAAGTTGTGTATAGTTTTAGAAACAGTCCTACCAACTTAATTATGTCAAGTTGCTGTAACATGTTCTTTTTGAGTAATTTTAACAAATATTTTTTGATTAAAGTGAACTATTGTGGGTATAAGTGAGCGGAACAACATAAATCAGGTACAACTTAGTAGAATTAAGTAATTAAACCCTGAAAATGATAAAGTTATTTATTTATTTATTGTTTATTTGATAGGGACAGATACAACAAACATAGATTAACATCTGATGCAGGTACCACAGTGTTTTAGCCAAAGGCTAATTCGCAACACCAGTCCCTGGGAGGGCTTTTAAACAGAATTCAGTAAGTAAAAATAAAATAAAATGTATTGATAATGGTTTATCAATACTGATAATAGAAGAAATGGATAAGCTAAGATATATCACATTATACACAGGCACATAAAACACACTTGCACTGTCATTCCCCTCACAAACACAACACAAACATACATGCAGTTATACATGATCACACTGCTGCTGCTGAATAAACCAGGACTTAGTCTGTTTCTTAAAGGTGGAGAGTCTGGTTATAGTTTTTATATGAGCAGGTAAAGAGTTCCAAAGGTTTGCTCCTTTCACTGAAAATACAGTCTGTGCAAATGAAGTCTTACAAAAGGGAACTCTGCAGTCCCCATGTGTGGTGGCTCTTGTGGACCTTGTGGAGAGTCTATTTACACATCTGCTGAGAGGTTCAGGTGCAAGTCTATTCAAACATTTAAATACAAGCTTTACATTGCTAAAATTGCAAAAATTTGTAAAATTTAATATCTTATATTTGGATAAAATTAGACAGTGATGAAATCTGATTGGCTTTTTGTCTAAAATTTTATAAACACGGTTATAAAGTCGTTCGAGAGGCTTTAGAGTGGTTGAGTTATTTGGGACCAAACAGTAGTGCAGTACGACAGTTGAGAAAGAATAACTGAATTAACAAAGACACAGGCGCTTTCAAAAGACAAACAGTCTCTAATAATTTTAAAGCAGTTAATACTTGCTTTCATTTTTGATGATATATTTTTGACATGCTTTTTAAAATTTAATTGAGCGTCTAGTGTCACACCGAGGTATTTCTCTTGTTCTACCTGTTCTATGAGTTCATTGTTCATAGTGATGTTTAGTTTGTTTTCTGATTGTGTCCTTTTTATAGAGAAACATATGGATTTAGTTTTCTTTGTGTTTAGTGTCAGGCACGATTTTTTTAGACTATCTGACACTTTCTCCAGACTTTGGGTTAATTTAGCACCGATGACAGCCGGGGTTTTGCCAGACACATAAACCACTGTGTCATCAGCGTACATCTGAAGGCCCACCTCAGGACACACTTCAGGCAGGTCATTCACATAAAGACAAAAAAGGATTGGCCCCAGGATTGTACCCTGGGGAATGCCTGTCTTAATTTCACATGAGGCAGACTTTACATTGTCAATGACCACACATTGTTCTCGACCATGCAGATAAGATTTAAACCATATCAGTGCTTGCTTTGAAAAATTAAAAGAAGACAGTTTTGAAAGAAGAAGATTATAATTTACTGTATCGAAGGCCTTTTTTAAGTCCAGAAACACTGCACCCACCATATTACCCTTATCAAGTGGGTGAACGATATTCTCCAGGAGTGAGCAGATGGCAGATTCAGTTGAATAGTTCTGCCTAAAACCATACTGTTGTGGGTTTAAATAGTGAAAAGTTTCTAAGTGGTCAATTAATTGTTCTGAAACAATTCTTTCCAGTATTTTAGACATTACAGGAACTAAACTTATTGGCCTATAGTTGCTGACATCTGCAGTATTCCCAGACTTAAACATAGGCCTTACCAGTGTTTTCTTCCATATATTTGGAAATGTTCCAGTTCTAATTGATGTATTTATAATGTGGGTCAAGGGCTGGATCAGCACTTCAGCATATTGTTTTAGAAAAGCGACATCCATATTGTATGTGTCTCTGGAAAGAGTAGTATTTAAGCCGGAAATTGCCTTTAGAACAGATGTTGAATGAACTTCAGTGATAACAAAAGAATTTTCATTTGTTTCATAAGTTGTATTTAAATGGCTTCTGTTAATTTCATCTTCTACAAATTTGGAGGCAAGATCCTGCACTGATTGGATGAAAAAATTATTAAATGCATTAGCAACTTTGGCAGGATCCAAAATATGATCTTCTCCTATTTTTAATTCATATTTGTGGTTTTTATTAACATTGAATTTGGTTAGATTATTAATTTGCTTCCATATTAACTTACTATTTCCACTAGCTTCAGTAAACATTTTGATATAATAGTCAGATCTTGAGTGACGCAGTTCATTCACAACTTGATTCCTCAGTTTTTTAAATAAAAGTGAATCTGTATTGTAGTTGGTTTTATAAAAGGTTTTAAGAGCAAGGTCTCTCTTTTTCATCAGCTGTCGTATTGCATCATTCGCCCATGGAAGTTGCACTTTTCTTTGTGGTCTTTTACATTGTTTTAAATAGTCATGAATAAATCACAACTGTCATTCATTTGACTTTGTTGTATCAGTTCATCCCAATCTGTATTTTTCAATTCATTTTCAAATGCGGTTTGGTCTTTTGGGGGGATCCTTAACCTCACTGTCTTCTGGTTTCTGTACTCATTTAGACGCTTTTTGGTTAGTTTCCTGGAGATTAGGATCATGTTGTGATCTGAGAGACCACAAACCAGATTATATGTTTTTAATGCTCTATCTGGTTTATTAGTGAAAATCAAATCAATAGCTGTCTGAGATGTTTTAGTGATACGAGTTGGGGCTTTTATAAGTTGTGTAAAGTCATGTTTTGCTGTAACTTCTTTTAGTTGTTTCCCGTCAGATTTAACCATCCAGTTTACATTAAAATCACCTAGTATTATTACTTCATTATTTGGTTTGAAACTTTTTAAAATTCTTGAAACACATTCATAAAAAAATTGTGGGCAACTTGATGGGGGTTTATACAGAACAAGAATTTTAAACTCCATTCGTGGGGATAATTTAACACTTATACACAAAATCTCAGTTGGTACGGTTTCATCTAATTGGATTTCTTTAGTATTAAAACAGTCTTTAAAATAAATCAATACACCTCCTCCTCTACCAGTTGCTCTATCCTTTCGATAACATTTGTATCCAGGAACATCAATCATTGAAGTTGGAATTCCACTATGTAGCCACGTTTCACTAATACATAGATAGTCAAGATTTGAATCGAGAAGGAGAATCCTAATTTCATCACATTTTGGAAGAAGACTTCTGATATTTAAATGGCCTCCAAAAATGCCTTTTGGTTTTATTGTAGGGTCCCACACCACTTTGGCATGATTCACTGTCTGGAAAAATAAATATAAAAATAAATATATAAAAAATAAATTTCTTTTATTTCAAATAGGTGAGATGATTTAAAAAATACCTTAATTTATATAGCACATGCTAAAATACAATAGCATTTCAAAGCGCTTCACCAAATAAGTGAATTTATTCCAGTGGCTTGAAGAATTTTAAGTCATAATAAATGAAAATAACAGAAAAGCTTGAGTCATATTAACTGCAAATATTTGAGTTGAGCTAAATAAACACTTTTAATTCAGCTGTTTTCAAAAGGTACAAGTAGCAAAGCCGTCCAACCTTTTACATTCTGGAAGAGCGCGACTTATAAGTTCATCAACTTAAAATAATCGGGTTCTGGAAACTTATTGGGGTTTAATTAAAACCATTGCAAAAAAAAAAAAAAAAAAAAAAAACGCAATGAGATCCTTTATCCAGATCGTTCAGTCCTAATCTGTGCAGCAACTGGCCACTTGAGGAAGAACGGCGGGATTATGTCTTAAATCATCCCTGCAGCCTCCACCTATGAGAATAATTTAATACAGGCCGTGTTGTCTAAGCCAGTGCCCTCAATTCCCTTCTGTCTGCTGGTTTATTCACTTTTTTAGAGGACAGGTCACGAGGATACTGGGCTGAGGCTGATGTTGACGTCTGCGTGGAACATCTGTCCGGCGCGCTGGAAAATCACATCTTCTCATAGTGGTCACAGAAAATGGCCTGAAGGTGCCTCATAGAAAAGGGTTTGGGGAAAATCTCAAATTGCGATTGTGATCAGATTTGCGGCGTATGGTTTAATAATAGGATTCTGTTCGAGGTTCGCAGGTTAAACGTGTCCAGGAGCGTTGATGAAAACTGATAAACTAATACGAGAATCACACTTCAGGACTATGGTGAGCAGATTTTCTAAATTCTAAACTGGGACACACCCGGGTTGGGATGGTTGGGTTGAATAAAATAGTGAAAAGAGCGTGTAAAATTGTGCATTCTCGTGTCAGTCATGATCTGAGGGACTTCGATCGCTCCATTTTTTTGCTTTATGGTCATTCGCAAATGCGGTTTTCTGTATTTTGGCAAAACAAATGTCAATTTATGCTCCTCTTTACTGTTGGTGGGGACTAGATTAGTCAAAAATTGCAATAGTCCTGTTTTAGTCCTGGTTTAGACCTGGTTTAATTTTAGTTTAGACCTGGCTTAGATCAAACTGGTCAAAATAGGGACACCTGGGACATTTCTTGTGTAAAACTGGGACAAATCACTGGTTTTGGGGATAATCTGCTGGGACAGAGGACACAGGGCTCAAAACTGGGTATGTATGTCAAGATTCGATATATCACGATCTATACGATACTAAAACAATGGATGATATATTGTGATTTATCAATAATTATGTCAAATAATATTGTCAACTCCTCTCGAGAGGAGCCAGTTGAGTTGGCTCGGGCATCTGGTCCGGATGCCTCCTGGACGCCTCCCTCGGGAGGTGTTCTAGGCGTGTCCCACCGGGAGGAGGCCCCGGGGAAGACCCAGGACACACTGGAGAGACTATGTCTCTCTGCTGGCCTGGGAACGCCTCGGCGTCCGTCTGGAGGAGCTGGAGGAAGTGGCTGGATCTCATCTCTGTTGTGTGAGACCTGCTGAGAAGACTGAGGGTTTATTTTTAACACGTTCATAATTTGCTATAATATGACAACGTATAAACAAACAAACAAACAAAATGACGGATTCAGTTGAGCGGGAAAAAAAAATTTTGCTCAAATCTTTATTACATCATAAAATCTGCACAAAATACTTTTTATAAGTACATTTTTAAACACCTACTTTAATACTTTTACTTATGTGGATTTATTCATGATACTTTTACATGACGTTTTGTTTTTTTCTATTTTCGCTCCAGTATCTGTAGATTTATTCAAGTATCATAACTGAGAATAAGACACTTGTTGTTAAAGGTGTAAATGATGATAGTTTTTTGTGATGTACAAAGTGCGTCCACTCAAACTGTGAGTCGTTGTGATTAATCTGCAGACCCACTAAGGCAAAGACGCCTGCAGATTGTGCTTTATAGATCTGAGAACTATTATTATTTCCAAGTAAATTATGCACCGCAGTGAAACTACACGTATAATTCTAAGAACGCCACAGTTCATTATGATTATCGGTGCCGTTCCATGTAATTGTGGTAAGTGAGAGTGGCCACACTAGTGAGCGACAGTGAACCATGTGGATTCAGATGTTTTATAACTCTGGACATCACACTGTGTCCACCAGAGCGTTTGTGGTCTTGTGAAATTAAAATAAGAGTCGTAGAGACAGCCTGTGTTCTTTGTTCTGTGCTCTACATCAGTGTTGCACATTTTTTTATTTGAATTGAATTTTTGAAAACTTTAGCACCACTTAAATCCTGGCGACGCTATATAACACATGTGTCAAACATGCGGCCCAGGGGCCAGATCCGGCCCTCCAAGACCTTTAATCTGGCCCTCGGCTGATTTTTCTATTAAAATACTTAAAATTTTCTGATTTTTCTGTTAATTTTCTGCACCGTTTAGCATAGCAGCGTCTCCGGCGTTTCTGTACGTTGCGACTCCCACCAGAGCAGCACAAATGAAGACTTTCCTCTTTCCAAACGCTCTTAAAGGACGATCGTTTTGACTGTCGACCGTGACCCTCATCAACAAAATGTAAAAAAATGAGAAAAGCAGATGCTGAGTTCAGGATTTCCCAAGAAAAACAGTCGAATTCTTATTTGTTGACAGAGGAGAATAGGAAATCTGTGCTCAGTGTGTTTGGCACAAGTGGCGTTACTCGAGGAATATAATCTTAAACACCACTACGAGACACGGAGAAAAATACGATAACTTGAAGAGAGAACTGAGTTTTCTGATCCGGCCCTTTTGGGATCAAAGTAGGCTGCATACGGCCCCCGGACCAAAATGAGTTTGACACCCCTGCTATATAATAACTACACTCAATTACGTTATAATTAGGGATGCAACGATATTCGATATCGATCCAATTGTTTGATACTGGCGTCACGATTCGATACACGTGTTTGGTCGGTACACGTGTTCCTCCATGTGCTCCATGTTGTCATTTATTTTGGTTCTAATATAGAGTCTTTAAAGTATCTACAGATTAAGCTTAACAAATGTATTAGAGCATGAAAGCAAGAAAATATAAAAACGTGTCAAATGAACAATGAACAATGTCAGTTATTCCTGAAGAAATTGACCAATTGGAATCACAAAACAGTCCTTGTTGACAAATAATAACCAAAAATGTGAATATTTAGTGTGAGCACCTTTGACGCTGCGTTCTTGCTGCTTTGTTTTTATGTCGTTTTGCAAAGTCTCTTTTGTTATCGAGTTCCAAATAGTTTCTAGCTGTTCCCAGAGTGTATTTAATTCCCTACCATAAATGTTATTTCAGTAACTGTTTATTTAGATCAGGCATTCACAGACAGCTCAGGGGGTCCTTGGGAACACCACGATAACACTTTAACCTGCACCACGGTGACGCCGTTACTGTTCGACTAACTGCTGTAGCTTCATTTCCCTTAATCTATCAAAATCTACGTCTATGATGGAGAGAATCAGACAAAATCAAACAGAAAAATACACGAAAGGACATTAAAGCTCCTCAAAATCCATTCAAGCGTCCTCCTTCAGTCTCTACGGGAGTATTTTTCGGATGAAGTGTCCAGTACATCGCAACACATTCTTCCTTAGCTATTTCCAACACAGAGACTCGCTTTGGATGAGACTTTGGCGTCATTTTTGGAAAACATTAAACTTGAAAATGTATGGATAGCAACAATAGTTCTATTTTAGCATTAAATATATGGTTTTGATAAAAAAGATCTTGCATATACTGGAGGATTAACCATTATAGAAACATAAAAAGACACTTTGGTAAACAGAAATACTGTTAAATTGCGTATGGCAGCAGCAAACACCTTATACTGGGTGGTGTCTAATACATTTGTTAAACACTGTATCTCTGTATGTATCGATCTATTTAGACATAATCTTCAGTAAACATTCTTCCTGTACAGTTACATCTACCGTACTTGGTGACAACTGATTTCAGCGTTGCAGCTCTGAACAGGAAAGATCTGACAAACATTTGACTAACATCAGCAGTTGTGCCGAGAAATGGACTGAGAAACCCGGAGCTCGGCCTGTTCTCCAGAAATAATCCCGCCGTGCCTCTCCTGACGGTAAACAGTCTTTAACAGACGAACGCTCGAAGCTCGGTCACGGTAACATCGTATTAACCTCTTATTATAGCCTCCTGTTGCCATACTTACACGACTGCATGTTATTACCGTGCCTGGGTTAGGATTGCCAGGAATGTTCCGCACTATGGCATTATCTATCAAATATTTATTCAATGACGGTGTTTTTATTGCGCGAAAATACATTGAAAAACAGAAATCTTGCTTCTTCTGCACATCGAAATCCTGACTTTTCCTGGTGGGACGTCCTTGTCTAGAAAAGTTGAACGCTGATTAAAATACTGCCCGACCGATATGGATTTTTTTTTTTTTGAGCCGATATAACAGTTATTACAATAGATCTGCTATATATCCCCCATGTATATTATATCTATTTCCCTCCTGTTCATACTGCCATATAGGGCTGGGCGGTAAACCGTTTGAACCGGTAATTTTTATTTTTATGATATGAATTTTTTATTGACCGCCATACCGTGTGTGCGCGCCTATGTCGGCAACACAGAGCGGCGGAACGTCGCACAGCGGTAGATTGAGCAGGGGCTGTTTTTCAGTGTTACACCAAACAAGCCAACTCTGCAGGAGAGCGTGGTAGTGGCAGAGACTAGGGTGGTAAGGATAGCGAGTTGAGCGGTGAGCATGGACGAAGAAAATGACACAGACACAGAACTCATTCCGAAAAAGGGAGCCGTGTCTGTTGTTTGGAAATACTTCGGTTTTAAAAAATCTGACGCGGATCAAACACGCATCATCTGTAAGTGTTGTCGAGCTAATGTTTTAGCTGCAGGAGGCAACACAAGCAACTTGCTTCACCACCTCCGCCACAATCATATCCTGGAATACGAAGATTGCATGAAAGTAAAATCTGCATCTTCTCCCCAATCTCTGCGTAACGTTGGCACTGCAGCACAAAACACTACACAGACGTCCCTGGTAGGCGCGTTTGCTAAAGGGACCGTCTGTGTAGTGTTTTGTGACACGGCTCCCTTTTTCGGAGAGCGGGAGTGCGCGGAGCCGCGCCCGAGCGAGAGAGCGTAGAGCGCGGGTGCGCGGAGCCCCGCTCTCTCGCCCGGGCACGGCTCCGCGCACTCCGTCTAAAGGGACCGTCTATGACAAGAAAAGCAAACGTTGGAATGATATTACCAACTCTATCACACTGCACTTAGCCAAAGACAAAAATACCGTTAAATACCGTGATACCGTGATAATTTAAAAAAATACCGTGATATCAATTTTTGGTCATACCGCCCAGCTCTACTGCCATATTTATTTATTCGTAAATAGGTCAATGACGTATAAGGATTTTCAACAGGCAAAATTTAAAATATAAAAAATATTAGTTTCTCTTGAGCTTTTTCAAATATTTACAGTGTCAGCTGCATAAATCTATGTTTACCATTTATATGAAGCATTTTTTGTGTTTTTTTATGTACATGAATTGGCTACGACCTTTAAAAATGTCATGTGGTGCGACCGAGAATAACCTTAAAGTTGTTTTATTTTCTAAAACATGGTTGGTTCCGAGTAATGTGAAGTGTATAGAAGTGTATAGTGTATTGTGATTTTTAATGCATATTGATATTTTCTTTTCATGTACAATATGACGTCACCTGCTTGTGTTTAAGGAACAAACTACTGCCAAAAAGTGCATCAAATGAAGAAAAACGCCAAAAGAACCATTCACCCAAGTCGACTTTGTCTGTTATTAAAACTCCAGCCATAGATTTACTGCTGTTTTTAGTCGCACCACATGACATTTTAACACTTTAAGCACAAAAAACATGCAGAATAACTTATGATTTCTGAAAAGAATGAGTTGGTTCCATGGAGGTCAGAGGTGGTACAGAAATGTGCTGAATTATTATGAAATTTGAACCTTTTTAACTGAGGTAATTGCAATTGGACAGAAAATGTAGGCATCGTGTCACTGACCCGTATATTCACTACAAACTACAATCTACACTGTGATATACTTTATATTGTCTATATTGTATATACTCCACGTTCTGTATGTATCGCACTTGCTGCTCCTTGCACTTCTGATTAGCTGCTAAACCACATTTACAATATATTTAGTGATGTAAAACTGCCGTGTAAATCTTTAACAGATTATAAAACGTAGGTTTGACTCTATTAGATTTTTAATTGGGTTTGTTTAGGTGACATTTAGTGTTATTTACGGTCATATTTAATGGCAGTAGGTCGGCCTAATGGCATTTTTGTATGACATTCTATCCCGTAAACAAAGTAAAAACTACTGCTAAGAGGTAAATGTCATGGTAATTAATTATATGCGTTAAAGCAGAGCATTCACATCTTTATTCACAGCTCATTTACAGTACGTGTCCACATTTCAGGACATTTATCTGTCTTTAACTTGGATTAAATGGACACTATATTAAAAGTCTAAGCTTTATAATGAGGTATAACATGCCCACGTGGATTATCTGCCCATATTGGCAAGATTTAGGCCGATATGTCTCCAAACTTGTGTCTCCAAGGGCCCTATTACGAAGACAAGCAGAAAAATTACATAAGGCACAAAAGTAGTTCCGACTAGATCAGAGCTTCAGACAGTTCTGTGCCTCTAGTTAGCGTCACACCCGCAGGAAACGTTAATGACATCAGCTGACATTAGCATCAACAGCCTTTCAATGTTTTCGCACACTATAATTATACAGTATTTTCCATTCTGTGCTGCGTCAACGCCAAACACAATCACCCGTTAAACCCGGCGCAAACACCAACTGGGAATCAGTGGAAATAACGTGAGCCGTAACTAAAACAATACACACCGCCCGTTTAACCGTCCACACGAGCTCCGGGATCACGAGTTTACCGCGCTTCGGCTGCTCATAAACGTCAACAAATAAAAGAAACGAACTGCCGCTTTGCTTCTTTTTAAAGGCGGCCGTAACTCTGAGGGGGAAGTTGGGAAGTTTGCCGCGCCTGTCCCTTTAAGAGAGCGTTGGGAATGTCGACCAGTGGCTTTCTCATGACCCCAAAAAGACTTCTTCCCTCTTCCTTTTGCTCCGTGGACTGATATGGGACAGCGCAGATAGGCCAGAAAGGGGACAGCAAACTCATCCGTTCAGCAGTGTGTTTAGGGCGGTGAGTCTGGCGGTGAGTTTCTGCCGACTACACCAGTTTTTCAGATGTTTATTTTAAGGAATTGAAAAGCATAATTAGATGTTTTGTGGAGATATAAGGGTCAGCAGCTTGGATTTGTATAAAAAGACCACAGAAAGCTTTGATTCGCTGATAAATTGCAACATTCATAAGGCACAATGTACATTTTCTGGTGTCCCTAAGCCAAACCTGTACCAAGACTTCAAATTTGTAACTGAATAAATGTTAAATATTAAAGATACGCGAGTTTTACTGTCTTAAAATGATGATCAACTTATTGTTTCAGCATTTATATGTTGATATATGTATTTTTTGGGGCTCAGTCTTTATTGTGTGTACTTTTTCTTTGCAAAAACGGGATGATTTTATTGTTTTATAGCTGTAATACGATAAAATTTGAGCCATAGAGGGTAGAATAAGTAACGTTTATGGTTTTATTTTGGTATTTATTTGAAAAAAGGAGGGATTACCATGATTTATGTTCTTGTGTTTGTTCATGTGTTTTTATTTGGTTTAACTCATTACAGTCGACATACATTATATTTAAGTCTGATGCCCGTAAAATAAAACATGTTCAGTCTGTAGAAGAAGCAAATCAAACACTAAGTCACTGAGCAAAATTAACACGACATTAATACAATATTTTACTAATTTTACTGCATACACTGCAAAAAAAAAAGATAGAAAAAATACCAATTTTGAGGAAAAAATGCCCTATTTTAAGTGAAATTCTCTGTCAGTGCAGTAAGAAATTTTCACTTACCAAGTTTTCTTAAAACAAGACGAAATACGAATCTTGTTCTAAGCAGAAAACACGAGTTTCAAGTATTTATAGCAAGATTTTTCACCTTATTGGTTTGAGAAGGAAGTTAAAGAGGCTTAACCTGGCTTTATTTAATATAAAAAGTGCTTAGAATAAGGTGTAATATCGAGATAAGATAAATCAGGATGGAATATCTTGAAACAAGTAAAAAAAAAAAACATCTTAAGTAAAAAAAATCTTAAAATGTATCTTTTAAGATGAATCTGCTTAATTCAAGTCAGTTTAACTATGCTAGAAAATTTTTTGTAGTGTAATAATAAAAACTTAAAACAAAAATCTAATTATAACAAAATTCTCTTTACTGCTAATCTTTCAAATATTTTTTCCATTATTCTCTTCAAAGTTATTTTATTGTTAAGGTGACAGTGACATAAAGTCGTCTTATTAGTAGTGTCATTGTTTATCGTGACGTTTCTCTTTAGCAATTCTGCCCTGCAAAGGCTAAAGACCTTAACTCGCCAGAGAGTAAAACTGAGAAAAATGACTTCAAAGTTTCCGTTTTGTCCGGACAAAAGTATAAATAGTTCAGGCTCCCAAAAAATATGACAACTAGATGATGTAATGAAGAAATATTTGTATGCGAAAAACATCTGTATTTGAGACCTCCTTTATCATGAGAATAAATATCTTTAAAAATATTGAGCTCAAAATTGCCCCTTGACCCTTATGTGGCAGTTACTTTACTCTGCGTGTATCATGGCAAAAATCAGGAGTCGTGCAAAGGCAAAAGGCAGAAACAGACATGATCCTTATTATTTGCTTGATTTTCACCACATTTTCATCACTATAAAAACGGCAAACAAAGCTCTGGCCGTCATTGTGTTTGTTTTACATTCTATAGAAGACCTTTGGATTTCCTGTTTATTAGGGGTGCAAGAAAAAAATGGATTCAGTGATATATTGTGATACTTCACTGTACAATTCTCTAATTGATTCAAAATGCATCCGAATCGATTTTTGAAACAATATTTTCCACTAAAATTCATATGCATATAAAAGGTAATACATTCTATTTCATACAATTTTGTTCTTGTGAAGGTGCAGTTGTATTAGAAGTAATTATTGATAAATCGCAATATAAGATGCATTGTTTTAGTACTGAAATGTATCGTGACATATCGAATCGTGACATGCGTATCATATGTATCGTATCGTCAGACTCAAGGTAATGCACAGCTCGACTGTTTAGTGCTGATCAGGACGGTGCGGCAACACTTACAGCGTTAAACAGTTTGACAGACAAGGTACTTTGCAGTATTATGTACGTACATTATGAATAAATACACAAAATACTTTCACATTAAAGATCATATAAGTATCACTGAATACAAAGGTATATTTATTTAATGTGTTAAGACCCTGGGCCGAGGCCGTAACAAAAAGATGGAGGCGAGAGATTGGATTTTTTTTATTCTTATCATTATTCTGTAAAGCACTTTGAATTACTTTGTGTATGAACTGTGATAAAATAAAAACTAAAAACTATAAAAAACGAAATCGCAAACAATCCTATACAGTTACTGTCTTTTGCCTTTGCATGACTCCTTATTTTTTGCCACGTGACACAAAGGCAGAGCACAGGAACTGCCAAATAAGGGTCAAAGATCAATTTAGAGCTCAGTATTTTTTCACGATATTTAGTCAAATGACAAAGGAGGTCTCAAACACAGAATACTCCTCATTTACCTTACGAACACATGATCCAGAACATCCTGATTATTCTCTGTGATGAGTTTATGAGCACATTTCACAACTTATGGTAAATCTAATAACAACAACTGGCATGCCAACACTCACTTCCTGCTTATCGGACAATAAAACGCTCTATAAATGCATGCAGACATATTTTGGTTTCGTCCTTTTAGATTAAAACCTCATTGATTTCCAGTTTTGGAGCCCGACGTTTGATTTCTGAAATTCTACCCTCCACCTTCGAAAATGTTTATTATTAAATTACATCTACCATCACGACTCATTTCAAAATCTATTCCTTCGGACACGTCTAATTAAGAGTTTATGCTAGAGACGCACGATAATTAATCCAAAAGGCGACACTTGAAACACTGCGAGCCTGAAGTAGAAAAGGTGCTGCTAAGTCTCGAATGTGGGGGCAGAGTTTGGATTTGTCAGATCCTAGACTTGGGAAGGTCAGAGGATTTTAAAATCGTACTAAACCCTTCGTTAATCGCGGGGTTAATCCGAGGAGTGTGGCTTTAATTAAGGTAATATAATTGGAAGGGGCTGTTTACATGACCTGATGTAATAGAACTCTTTGAGATTTATGAGCGGGGTGTTAAAAAGAAGAACCGGTGAGGGTCAAGCACGAACAAGAGCATTTTTCGCTTTTAGTAAATTATTTAACTTGCCGTTTCTGGGCGATATCTTAGAAGAGGCGGTGTAATAAAATCAACAAGATGGATTACACTGAATTTAAGAGTGGAAAACTTGAATGTACAAATTTTGAAGAAAACACTCAAAACACTTCAAATCTGAATGTCTTTCTGATTCTTTCAAGCACTTTAAATGACTTTGTGTACACATTTTGCTATACTATTTGCTATAAAATTGGCTATAAAATTTCCTTGCCTTGCCTAAGAAAACGAGTAAAGTTTGCCAAAACCAAACAGCATTATTCTAACTGTAATTCAATCAGACTTTAACAGTGAGATAAATAAGTATTGACAGTAGCACAAATGCAAGTTCAAATCCTCATTGTTGTATTTGTTGCGCTGGCTGCAAAAGAAAGGGAATCCTTAATAATAATAAAATAATAATAAAAATTACAAAATTCACCATTTATTTTAAGCCAAAAGTCCAGTTTTACTAAAAACTATACAGATTTCTGAGGTATGTAAAAGTGATTTTCAAATCTAGAGAATCCAGATAGGAGTTGTGAAAAGTCTCGAAAATAAGATACTTATCAGTACTAAAACTAGTACTATTTGAGAAGGTATTAATACTAAAAAAAAAAAAAATCAATAATCAATCAAATATCAATTTAAAAAAATCACATTCACAAGACAGGAATCAACCTTTCCTGATTTAGAGTGATCTTGAGCTGTATCAGAGCAAATATAAGAAAAAAATAAAAATGATATTCTACTGTTTAAATAAAGTCTATAGATCTGTAACTCTAGGGATTATCACCCTGCATTTGTGTTCTACTGCACATGTCTCCTGCAGAAAGAGCCGCTGTCCCGTCTGGTATCATGTCTCCTGCAGAAAGAGCCGCTGTCCCGTCTGGTATCATGTCTCCTGCAGAAAGAGCCGCTGTCCTGTCTGGTATCATGTCTCCTGCAGAAAGAGCCGCTGTCCCGTCTGGTATCATGTCTCCTACAGAAAGAGCCGCTGTCCCGTCTGGTATCATGTCTCCTGCAGAAAGAGCCGCTGTCCCGTCTGGTATCATGTCTCCTGCAGAAAGAGCCGCTGTCCTGTCTGGTATCATGTCTCCTGCAGAAAGAGCCGCTGTCCCGTCTGGTATCATGTCTCCTGCAGAAAGAGCCGCTGTCCCGTCTGGTATCGTGTCTCCTGCAGAAAGAGCCGCTGTACCGTCTGGTATCATGTCTCCTGCAGAAAGAGCCGCTGTCCCGTCTGGTATCATGTCTCCTGCAGAAAGAGCCGCTGTCCCGTCTGGTATCGTGTCAGTGTCTCGTTGAATTTCATCAGATTTCAGGCTCTCTCGGGGGCGGGACTAGATGTGTCGATCAGGTATGAGCGGACGTCCGGCTACTGAAGTTTGAGATGTTTCTTCTCGTCATTTACGCACCCATTTCCCACTCACTAATGTTCATTTAGCATCATAATTAATTTTTATGTTAACCACACAAACAGCGGCGTTTTCTACACTCTGCACGCGCATCTGCTGTGTTGATATTCAAATAATCCATCTATATCGAGTCTATTCCTTAGTATTAAAATTTACTTAAAAAGCACCCGTTTGTAAAGCCATTTCGTAAATCACATGGACCAGAAATACCGCTGAAACATCACAAAATAAATTGGACTACACAAATGATGACGTGTTTAAACCACGACAATCACATCTCTCTCCATCTCTTTCGAGGTTAATCCGTCACTACCTCTCCTGGTCCTTGTACAAAGCACCCATGGGTGTTTTACATAGGATTACATGAGAAGGTGCGTTCATGATTGGACGACAAACTGCCCTCTCCAAACGGGTGGGGAAAAAAACACACGTTCATATCGCTTCGTCATTATAAATCCTTCAATCTCCTTTCTCAAAATCAAAATTACACCCGTTTCAGCCTTGGGGACACTGCAGGATTCACATAACGATAATCCAAGCTTCAATTTGAAAAAGGCTTCACCAAACATCCCTTTATTATTGTAAGAAATAGGCAATTACAGATAAGTCTATTGTGGTGAGCTTGACAAACCACATTCTATGGCTCTCCTAGGGACCCACGGGATACATATACGGCAATATATTTCAGGATTAAGTGTTGTCACGGTAACAATAGAGAGAGGAACCGGAAATAACCAGTGTTGTCATATCGTCGTATATATAGTCGGATGTGTAGACTGGGAACATATTTTCCAGTTTAATAGGGACATTCTGCTCCCAAGTAGAGATGCATAATTTTGGAGGGGGGGGGATTTAATTGTGATTTTTCTGACAAGTATTGGAACTGTGGTTAGATTTGCGATATTTAAAATGTAGGATTGTGTTCTGAGTTCACATTGTAAACAACAAAACTTAGGGACCTTTGGAAAAACTGGAAACAAAAACAATCTAAATTCTGGAGCGGAGGCAGCTGGAGGCAAAAGTGAAGTGGGACATAATGTGATTTTAATGGGAAAACAGGGATTTGTTTCAGAATGTCACAAATTATGAAAAATCAAGGACAATTTGGCAAGTAAAAAACACTCAGATACATGTGAATGATATCCGAGCCCAGTTTAAAAACACTTACAATTCTGTTTTACATTATTTGTTCATTTGACAAGAGAATATAAAAGACACTAAGCATTTTAAAAAAGGCAAAATCCACATTACAGAAATGATGAGCCCACAGCAGTTTTTCACTTAATGTACTGATATATTACACATTTTGTCATAAATTCTACTTTTTGTGAAACCCAAATACTATTTTAGGGATAGAAAACTGCATTTTTTTCCATTCTTCTTAACAGAGAAGTAAAGTAAATAAGATTTGTATCTTGGAAATTAAAAATTGCTGCTTATTTTTTGTTCTAATGTCATAAAACCATTCGTATTTAGGTCTGCTCATCAGTTAATCATGGTAAATATATTATGTTAGCTTCAATTTGCCTCCAATCCAGAATTTTTAACTTTCCGATGACGTAAGATTTGAAAGGGTTTATATAAATATGAGCTGATAAAGAGGAAAATGGTCGTGAAATTTTTTTCCCCTCATATTTTTGTAAAAGGGGTTAACTTTGTAGGGTAACTCCAGCTGTAATATCAAAATGCAGTGCTACAATGATGGTAAAACTAGAAAATTAAGAAAATCTAAAATTGTAAAGCATAACCTGAATGGCACAATTTATTTATTTAAAGATTACATCAAAATCAAATCAAATATACATGTCATTCTTGTATTAGTTTAGATACTTGTATTAGTTTATCAGTTCATGTATTAGTTTATCATTTCATGTTTAAGGATTTTTATGAAAAATCTGGTATCAGTTTAGTAGGGATGGGACAAAACATGATTACAAGACGAGACATGTCACAAGATTCGGTCTTGATCTCATCATAGACCGAATCTCGTAGACCGAATCTGGTATCAGTTTAGTAGGGATGAGACGAAACACAATTACTACAAGACGAGACATGTCAAGAGATTCGGTCTACGAGATTGGGACAAGATTTTTGTAGACCGAATCTTGTGACATGTCTCTATCTCGTAAACCGAATCTAGTATCAGTTTAGTAGAGATGGGGCAAAACACAATTAATATGAGAAAAGACATGTCGCCAGATTCGGTCTTCGAAATCTAGAAAAGATTTTGTAGACCCTGAATTTTGTAGACCAAATCTTGTGGCATGTCTCGTCTCGTAGTAATCGTGTTTCGTGCCATTCCTACTAAACTGATACCAGATTCGGTCTATAAGATCGAGACAGGATTTTGTAGACCGAATTTCATAGACCGAATTTCGTGACATGTCTCGTCTCGTAGTAATTGTGTTTTGTCACATCCCTACTAAACTGATACCAAATTCGGTCTACAAGATTGAGACATGTCACGAGATTCGGTCTATGAGATTGAGACAAGATTTCATAGACTGAATCTCGTAGACCGAATCTTGTGACATGTCTCAATCTCGTAGACTGAATCTGGTATCAGTTTAGTAGAGATGGGACGAAATGCAATTACTATGAGACGAGACATGTCGCCAGATTTGGTCTATGAAATCGAGAAAAGATTCTGTAGACCCTGAATCTTGTGACATGTCTCGTCTTGTCGTAATTGCGGAATCTCGTAGTGATCGTGTTTCGTCCCTACTAAACTCATACCAGATTCGGTCTACGAGATTGTGACATGTCACAAGATTCGGTCTACGAGATCGAGACAAGACCAAATCCCGTAGACAGAATCTTATGACATGTCTCGATCTCGTAGACTGAACTCGAATCTGGTATCAGTTTAGTAGGGATGGGACGAGACATGTCACGAGATTTGGTTTACAAGATCGAGAAAAGATTTCGTAGACCGAATTTTGTGACATGTCTTGTCTTGTAGTAATCGTGTTTCATCCCATCCCTCCTAAACTGATACCAGATTTTTCATAAAAAAAGACTGAAACATGAACTGATAAACTAATACAAGAACCACATATATATCAGAACATGTTTGTAGAGGTCTAAACTACAGCTACACCATGATTACTTCTAGAAAAAGACAGGCTATTTTTATTTTGCACCAACCCAAACTGCGATTCAGTACACCACAGTTATAAAAATGACTAAAAATATCACTGTAAAAGAGGTTCTGACGAAATGCCAGTTGAGTTGGTGTTGAAAATCAGTAGTGGAAGCGCATATTTCCTCTTTGCAATCCCTGTGGAGCCCTTTGAAGCTCGCATGGGTTGACCTTGTTAAATAAGTAAAGTCCATTGTAGGGACCCACCTGGAAAACCAATGAAGACGCTCTTCGGCCAGACGCAGTGTCCTAAATACAAGCCAGAGGTGGTCGTCGTGGAGGTAACTATGTGTTGTCACTGTTGTAGTAAAAGGTGCACGTAACTTCTAAGGTGGAGGGTCCGCTGCATGTAGATATTATTTCTTTGCCTAGAATGATCCACAATAGGGCAATAAACATATCTTCTTTGTGTTTGTTCAATTTACAGGTGTTTTATGGATAAAAAATACCTTAAAAAACATGAATTTGTACCATGTGCAGGCTTGATTCTCCATAGATCTGACCATTAACCTATCTCTATTAGGGCAGCTGCCTCGACAACAATTGCCCCCCGCCTTAACTATTTCCCTCCAGACAAAAAAAAAACGTTATGCACATTACACAAAGCGCATAGGGCACCAAGGGAATCCTCGCAAAACTACAGTCGTCGCACCCCGGTCCACACTTTTGTCGGCACAGTATCTCCACCCCCCTCTCCGTCACCGCCTTGACAAACTAAATTTTTTGTGGAAACACGGATTGTTATTACCAAGTTCATTTCAGTACTGTGGAATAACTGCAAAACAGTAAAACAAGCAGAAAAGTTACATACATACTGCAAAAGTTACACAGGGCACCTTTAAGCTACATACAAGAGGCTTTTACTGTATATTTTTCTCATTATGACTTGGCGGGTTGGTACCTGTGGTGAATATTTATCATAGTTTTACATCAGTTAAGAGGCAGTTTGTGCAAAAAGGTGGAGAAGAAAAGTAGAAAAATACAGGAAGTGGACATGGTTCTAAAATGGAATAATGCAAGGTACTGTATAAACACATAGACTGTATACGGGTCATTGATGTATAAGGATTTTCAACAGGCAAATTTTAAAATATAAAAAAATATTAGTTTCTATTGAGTTTTTTCAAATATTTACAGTGTCAGGTGCATAAATCTATGTTTAACATTTATATGAAGCATTTTTATTGTTTTTTTTTATGTACATGAATTGGCTACGACCTTAAAAAATGTCATGCGGTGTTACCCAGAATAACCTTAGTTGTTTTATTTTCTAAAAGATGGTTGGGATATTAATCTAAGTTGTGAGTAATATGAAGTGTTATACTACTGCCCTGTAAAATGCATCAAATGAAGAAAAACGCCTAAAGAATCCCATTCACCCAAGTCGACTTTGTCTGTTATTAAACTCCAGCCATAGAATTCTTGCTGTTATTAGTCGCACCACATGATGCACGGTCGCACCACATGACATTTTAACACTTTAAGTACAAAAACATGCAGAATAACTCATGATTTCTGGAAAGAATCATTTGGTTCCATGGAGGTCAGAGGTACGACAGAAATGTGCTGAATTATTATGAAATTTGAACCTTTTTAAAACTGAGGAAATTGCAACTGGACAGAAAATTTAGGTGTTCAGCTCCAGTCAAATGAAGCTCAGCGAGTCTAGCAGCTATAGGAGCGAATTTGGAGCCGAGTTCCATATTAGGAAGAGGAATTTATTTACGGATAAAGCGAAATAAAAACACCAGGATCATGTAGAGATTCTAAGACCAAAATGAGGAGCCTGACAGCAGCAGTTCCAGAGAGAAAGTCGATATTTTTTCAATACAAAGTGAAATGGAGTCGATGGAGCTGGAAGGACTCTCATGGTCACTTCCTGTTTGGAGCGCAGCAAATAGCGGATTAGCTATGTTCATTACAGTCTAAGGTCCAACCAAGAAGTAAAAATGTTTAAAAATCACCAAAAAATACATTGAATAAAAATGTCAGATGTTACATATAATGATGTTAACAATGTTTTAGTAAAATTAAAAGTTTTACGCACTTTATTTATAAGAAATGGCCATTGAAAAAAAACACATTCACATCACATATATACCAGTCTTCACCCTGTATGCGGCTCTAGACTGGAAATGGGAGTTTGTGGGCCCTCCTTTTTATTGGAGCGGAGAATATTAAAAATAGAGGAGTCTGCATGTCAATGTGAGGACCTGGAGTCACAGCCAAGTGGCCCCACACCACCGCACTCGGAGCTAATGTATGTATGAGACGCCTGGATGGGGGAGGGACATGTGAGGCCAGAATATATTTTTACCGTACTGATAATGTGGCTCCAATCGCACAAAGTTTTTCAAAAATGTGCCAAGGTTTGAGCACAGAAATATTCATAGATTGCATGAAGTCAGATACTTAATTTCGTGCAAAGCGTTTTCAGAATTATTACTCAAATGTTAAATGAGATCAAGATTCTGTCCCTACTTTTATTTGTGTATATTTTGGATTGCTTCTATGGATATGTCAGTGCTCTACCTGGAATGTTCCACAGTATGACATGAAACAGTCCTTACAGTTATTCAATTATGGCTCAAAAATACCTAGAAAAACAGGCAATCTGACCATGGGTTGCCTCTCCACAAGGGGTGTAACGATATCCAAGTCTCACGATACGATGAAGCTCACGGTACGATATTTCTTGCCATATGGTGGGAAAGCTCATGATATTACGATATTCTACATAATAACAAGACTGACATTATAAAATGCTTTGACCAGTCATTTAGTACAACATTTATTGTCATTAGGGATGGAACGATATCCAAATCTCTCTGGACGATATTTTCACCATAAACATCTCACCGTACGATATTTATTGCAATATAAAACTGTGAATCTACTACTTTTTCCTCTAAAAATGCTTCACGAGACTTAATCCAAAGAATGAAGATGTAAAAGTGCTTAGAACAGTTATTTCTTCATGTCGTCCGCACTGAAACGGAGCAAAGGATCATGGTCTATGTAGTTCCCTCTGGGGTTTTTTTAGCTATTTCTACATCAGAACTATTCATTTAAGCAAATAGACTTGCGATTCGTTATATTGTGATGGTCCACGATATTATTGTGAGACCTTTGACGATACGATATCAGGATATTTCGGTTATTGTGACATCCCTACTCTCCACAGATCTCACCTGTGACTGAAGATAGAAAGGTCAGGTGACAGTAGCTCGGGTGGTAGAGTTTGTCCACTGATCCGAATCCCACTCTCGACATAAACATCATTAGCTGAGTGGATCCGTTGTGTTGTTGTGTACTTGGACAATCAGATAAGTATCTGCGTACACTGGTGTATGAACTGTGAAATATTCCAGATAAGGCATTAACACCTCCATGAAGAAATGCATTTGACGGACCCTCCCCCAGAAAAGCTACACAATGCACCTTTCATTTCAATTCAATAAATCTCTTGTGGGGCTTGTAAGGTTAAAATAAGCATGAAATCAGAAAGGCACTTTAATGACGACTTTGAGGAGACGAGTAAGTCACCTACCCCAAAAATGACTCTTGGGTCCAGAGCGGTAATTAAAATAGGCCATAATTAGGTGTAGCCTATTAGAACGCGGGCCTAGTGTAATCACATTAGCTGACCAGACTTTACAGAGACAATCTTAATAGGATTGGGCTTTACAAAGAGACGGAGAAGTTCAACTGCGCAATTACAAAGATAAACACAAAAGCAATAATTAGACTGAATTACACTGGTTTAAATACACATTGACCTGGTATCGTGCTCGTTTTGTTTTTTCTTGTTTTTTCTAATAATTAAAAGCTGGAATTTCTGAATTGTGTTCAGGAAATTAATATTAAAAGCCAGGGTAACTTTTTAATAAGACAAAATGGTTTGTAAATAAATAAACAAACAAATCAATAAATAAATAAAATTTAAAAATAATCAAGATGGATCAATATAAGGAAAATTATTGTGATTTTTTGGTTTGTTTGTTTGCATCGCCAAACTGCAGCCAAAACCACCTTTCCCAACTAAATTACCAAATGTGGACAATCTGAAATGCCCAAAAATCATAATAAAAAATCATTATAATAATCATAAAAAATCATTTAAAAAAATATATAAAAATAATATTAATAATAAAATATATAAAATAATTATTTAAAAAATATTATAATTAAAAATAAAATTTAAAATCTGGTTGAGTTGTAAAAATAGTTGAAAAAAATAGTCATGCCACGTAGCTCCGTCTGTTACGTATTCACCTCCAATATGTCGTGTGAATGGAAAACCACTTGGATGTTACTGCCGATGTCTTATTCAAAACCCTGTGAATCTTTTAATGGGGTTCAACTGCTTGACCTCAAAAGGTTCCTGTGTGTTTTAGCTTTCAGAACCTCACAAACCCACACAGATCAGAAAGAAAACGGAATATACGAAATAAAAGATTCATTAAAACTGAAAAATCGTCAAGTTCAATCATTTACAAAACATCTCCATTCGATCATCTCCGCTAACCTTCAATAAGACATTTCATTATTCATTATGTTCTCATTATAAACGAATAAAAACTGCTTTGAGTGTCAATTTTGTGAACCTAAACAATAAAAAACTCTGCTTCAAACAGAGGATTGGCTGTAGATCTCTCCATTAAAAATGCCCTGGATCATCATCGATTGTTTGAAATTATTGGATCTCAATAAGGAATAGTCCCAATATACAGCATCAGGCTGATATTTGCACGTTTTTGCGAACTGGTTATTGGTTGATATGTTGTTTTGGCCAAGCTGCTGCCTAAAGAGTGCACACAAAGATGGATTTTAACACTGTAAATGAAGAAATAACTGCACAAAACATGACTACACAGCTCTCTCAAAGGTTTGAAGTAAAAAAGGATGCTCGTCACTTTGTATTAAATTGAAATTACAGTACATTATTTGGGGAAAAGAATCAAAACCAGCCAAAAAATATTGTGATATCAGCCAAAAGTTTATCTGGATTCTAAACAATCAGCATCAGCCATGAAAAAACATATATAGTAAAATACCCGGTTTCAATTACAAATTAGACCATTAAATTAAGCCTTTTTCATTTATTTATTTACTTACTTTAGAATCATTAGGTACGGCTTGTTTGCTGCTGAAAAAAATGACACTTCCACCCTCTTTTCCTCTTTTTTTTTTTTACCGGTGATAAAAAGATACACGGAATGGATATGATATATTCTCCCATCACGCTCACCCTCACTGAAAAAGTGGCGGAACAGATGACGCTGCTGTAAAATCCCTATTTCAAAGTGAAAGAAAAATGGCGCGACATAGCAGGGAGGAAATGGAAGCGGTTTTTAGGAGTTTTGGTCACATTACTTCAGTTCAGTTCAGTTCAGTAAGCGCGTTGTGTTGCATTTATTGTATGAAAAGCGCTCTATAAGTAAATAAATAAAGTTTAATCGATTGATTGACTGAGTTTGGTCATTTGGAGGAAGCAGCAGTGTTATCGCTTCTGTGGCGTAAGAGGAAAGTTGTCGTCAGGTCATCGTATAACGGCAAAAACTGTCAATTATAGTCATACTTTTTTAAAGAATTTGAGTACCATTTTTTCCCAGTTTTCCTGAGCGAGATTTTTGTGAGGAAGGAATGAATCGCCTGGTCTCAAATAAATGCCTGGTCTGTTAAGTGATTGAAACAAATAAACATCCGGGCTATTATTGAAATTTTACGGTATTCGTCCAGCTCTAATCTTTTCGTTTAACAATAAAAATATGAAGCAAAAATAGTAGGTTTCTGCCCTTCCCACCCCCCAACCAAACAACACACATTATACATAAACATCACCCAGACACAAGTGTGTATATATTAAGACATATCTATGTACATAATAATACGAGTAATAATAGTTAGACTCTTAATAATGAAATCTTACCATGAACAGTGAGATGGAATATCAAAAATTAATGAGTTGGTTCTAACACCTTTTCCTACAAGTACTAATGTATATATAAATATACGCATGTGCATACAGAAAGGTATTAATAGGCTTTTGTGTCTCATAAATTTTTATACTGACATATTTTTACATTCCAAACCATTTCAACATCTTAGGTATGAGCAAGGCGTCTGTACATGCACATTATTCATTCAAATTCATTCAAGTTGTTGTCGATTCATACACTTCTTAAAGGAATACCAAAGGTAATTTAGTAAAAGTGATACCTTTATTTTTTAAAGGTTTTCCACGCTTGTCAGTATGGGATACCAAAGTTCTTGAAAAATGTGTCCATAATTATTTTTTTCAAGAGTTAGTTTTTTTTCCAACGGTAGAAATTCTGACAGGTCCAGCTCTAATCTAAAAAAACTCGCACAGCCCTACCTCTTTTCAGTACTTCGTTTCATAATAGTACCTACTGAACTAACTCTTGACTTGAACAAAAGCAAAAAAAATGCAAAAAAAAAAAAAAAAACTGTCACAATCACTACAGTTCTGCTTTATGACCAAACATGCTGTGATTCAAACGGACACATCTTCCGGAGCTTTATCTTGCTTGTCCCAACTCACTTCCTGCCCTTATGAGCTCGTCCAGTTGGGAGTTTGGGAGCCGTTTCACTTCCTGTTTCTGTGAGCTGCTATTCACAAGCGCTTCCCCCTTTGCATCTCGTGTTTCCAGGACACACCTGCAGGGTCCAACTGCAGATCTGCACTCAGTGGGTCAAGGGCAGCTACTGTTGCTCTGTCCTATTGTTTGAATCACACGGTCAGTGCCCTGTGCTAAAGGTTAGTCATACAAGGGTAAAACGGGAGTTAGACAAGTCACCAGCTGGACATTTCAAAGGGCAAATAAAGGGACTAAAAGACTGAGCTAGAAGATTATGTTTAAGTAAAAATTTGAGCAATATTAACCCTTCCAGACCTAAGCAATTTTAGTACATTTGCCGTCGCATGGATTTTTTTTCTTAATTTTGCTGTTAAAACTTCCCCTTTTACCCCCTAAAGAAGTGTTATACATCCTTTTTTCAGTTCAGCCTGTTATTTCACAATCTGCTGCTGTAGTTGTGTCATGTGGCTGGAATAAAAGCTACAGGACCAGAAATACAAATGAAACACAAATAAAATTCACACTCTTTCATAGAAAACACACAGCAAACATGTAAAAACAACTTTTTGGACATAAAATTGCTTAATTTAGGGGCTTAGCTACAAAATGTGCAAAATATGAAGTCTGTAACTTAACTAAAAATATCCTTATTGCCCTAAAAACAAAAACAAAAAAGTGCAATCGCTCCATTCCTTTCCTGGTCCAGACATGGAAACAGCTCCTGTCAGGTCCAGGGCCAGAGCCACATCACTTCCTGCATTTCCATGGGGTTTATTACATTTGGATTTGGACATTTGGACTGAAATAAACATTTGAAATAATAGATAATAATAGACGAGGCAATTACGCAGACCAAGATGTGTAATTTCCCATTTATTTGAGAAATAACTGCACTTAGAGGAGCTTTTGCAATTGTTGAGAACATAAACGCTCAGAGAATCGACCATCTTGACTCACTTCACTCTTTGGTAAAGTTTGGGCCGATCAAAATGGACAGAGCGCAAAGTTCCTACTGGACACTCGTTTCCCTGCATGATCACGTAAAGTGCCTGTGACATAGAATAATGCTGGAAAAATGCTCAGAAAGTTAAGTAAGTTTCTATATTTTAAGGTTGGAAAGTTGTGTACGGTTATATAAAACATATTCCCAGGTATCGACCTAAAAGACTAAACTAGAAAAACAGAGGATTATGGTTAAGTTAAACTTGGAGCAATATTAAAGATGCACTATAACTTTTGAACTATTGTGGTGGGACTTGTCTCCATGAAGATGCTCCATGTTCCGCAGTGTGGCATTGAACATACTGTATCTATCTCGCATTTATTCTACACATAAATGTTAACTCTTCTTGTGAGCGAGCTTGTCTCTCCACAGATCTGACCTGTAACTTGGCCAAGACAATAGAGTCTATTCACAGTTACGTCGCAAACCAGGAAGACGTTTGGGAAGATCCGATAACAACTTCCGACAGGCTCTGTTCGCGGCAGTAGGTCTGACGAAATCTAGGAAAAATGAGAAAATGTCCCAGTTTTCTTCATCTACTTGCAATTGTAGCATTCCGTTATGTTTGGCTCATCAACAATTCCAACTGTACCTCAGTTTTCATCATTTCCCCACTGATTAGAAGAGACAAGGGCGCAAAATTCAAGACGATTCCAAACAGCACATGCGTCGGCAGTCTTCATTTTACTGACGATCACATTTACTTCAGTGGGTTTGATCACAGTTGGTCAAGCTCAGCGTCGGGAACTACACCGGAAGACGTCATCACATGTTTCCAAATGTCTTCCTCGTTTGTGGCGTAAGTGCTGATGAGACCAACGAGTGTGGCATTTCATCGGAAAGAATACTTTTATTTAACTTTTAAAAGAGCTCGTTGAAGAAGTCCATTATTCTACGATGACAGACTATAGATACATTATGCTATACTGGAGTTTATGTCATTTCACAGCAGCAGTGAGAGTTTTTTGTTTATTTTACCCTGTCCCATCCTCCTCCAATATTCTAACAATGGGTCTTGAGGATTTTGAAAGAGCTCGAGTCTACAACAATAACTCATCAGTCCGTAAGTGCCCTACTTACAATCCACATTTAGCAAACTTCGACAAAGCAAAACAAATGTACGCAGAGATTGAGTCGTATTTGGACGATAGCAGAAGACATCATCAACACAACAGCCTCTTAAATCTCAAATAAACACTCGTACGATCTACTAGATTCCTCCGAGCGTTGGAAACCACAGCGCGGGACCCGGTCTGGGTGGTGGAGGTAGCGTTTTCCAGCTAAAAGCTCCTCCCATGGGAGAAACAGGAGGCTCTGAGATTGCCGGTGTCAGCGCGACTTTCCTGTTTTGTCAACAGAGAAGAAGAGCGCACAGGCTATGGGCGGGCAAAACACGGCTCCCCACAACTCCAGGTGAAATTACAGAGTCTGACTGAACACGCTTCTGCCCGTTTCTGCCTGTAATGTCCCACAGTACGGCATTTAGGGCTTTGTCATAAGTCTCGCAATACAGACAATATACCAGTAGTAGTAGCAGCCTTTATTTGACCATTTCTTCACACGTATAAGACAAAGGAATTAAAACTGGACCTGTCACCCCTTCTGTACTTTTAGACCAGGCATGTCCAAACTATGGCCCTCAGACGAGTTGTTTTGGCCCTCGGGCTTCCAGGTGAATTGGCTCATACTACCGCAAGTAGTACTTTTTTACTGCGTGTTTTTGAAATCTACCTTGATCAAGCAAATGTAGTGTGTTCTTTTGAGGGTTTAAGCATGAACAAAGGTCTGGAGGGTCATTCAAACCTGTTATAAAATTAAAAAACTTTATTATGCGTTTTTAAAGCTCTTAATGGTCTCGCCCCACAGTACATTTCAGACCTGCTCCAAATTTACATCCCCACACGTGTTTTGAGGTCTGAGGCCCAGCTCCAGCTCGTCGTGCCTAAAACGAGCCTTAAAACAGAGACTTAAAACCGTCTCTGTGACCAGCCCCGAACTCTAGAACGCTCTTCCCACCCACGTCCGAACAGCCCCACAGTGGAGGGTTTTAAGTCTCGTCTTAAGACACATTTTTATTCTCTGGCTTTTAGCACCACCTGAGCTGGGGGCCCTCTGTGTTGTTTATGCTTTACTTAGTTTAGTTTATTTCTTTTATCTACTCTGTGGTTGTTTTAGGACTAGTATGATTTGGTCCGACCGTTTGGTTCTTGCTCTTGTTTTATTTCGCTGGTTTTACTGTGTGTGATCAAATCTGAGTGTTTATTCTTATTTTATTATTGTATCTGTGCAGCACTTTGGAAACTGTTTGTTTATGAAATGTGCTATAGAAATAAAGTAGATTGGATTGGACTGGATAAATGCACAGATTTGATTTACTCACTGTTTTGACCATCAGTCTATGACCCTCGATCGGCCCTCACACTGGTCTGTGTTTTAATATGTGGCCCTTGATGAAAAAAGTTTGGACACCCCTGATTTAAACACATAACACGTGTCATGAGGATACTATGAGTTGTTATTGTTAGAAGTAATTATGGATTATCACTATATAGTCACGAAATTGGATTACGTGAATTTATTTAGTTTTAAATCATGAGAACAGTAAACTCTGGAATTTCTGTGAACAATATGATCTTAAAAAATGGATTCGGACACATTTTGAATCGAATTGTGCAATGTAATATCACGGTATATCACTGAATCGACTTTTTCTTACACCCCTAACGGCGTTACAGTTATTTATCTCTACGGAGACAGCAGGAGACGCCACAGGGCAAGTGTCAGATCTATGGAGAGGTGAACCCACTCACAGTAAGAATGCAAGCTTTTAGGTCAATAAAAACCTATTGTTTTATTGTGTAAATTCGAGACGGATACGTTTAATGCCACACCGGGACGTTCCAGACAACGCCTTAACATCCCCATGGAGACAAGCAGGACCCTTCTCCGGAAAAGTTACACAGTGCAACTTTAAGCTCTACCCATAGGTTTCAAAATGATGAGAAATTAAGACAGTTACCATAGAGATGACCAATTCGATTATGTCTTTCGAATGGGAAAAGTCAAAATGTTGCATAAGCTGTAACTGAAAAAAAGCAATAAAAAATAACTGATCGCTCCATTATTGATCTTGTTCATTCAAAGTTGGTCTAGAGTTGAAAAAAATTCTGACAATTTTCTTTTTTCTCCCCAACATTGGATGGTTTTTTAATCTAAAAAAAAAATTTCAATATGACTTTTAGCGATAGAGTTGATGGATAAAGTCAGCACAGACATATAATAAGCAACTTAAATTATAAATAAGCAACTAAAGCCCTTTAAACACACAAAATTATGCAAAGTATGACTACAAACTCAAAAAAATCAGCTGCAGAATTGTCAGTAAAATGTTATAATTGCAAGAGATTAGATTTGGATTAAGATTTGATGCATTTCCCAGACCTAATTTAAACTTTTTTGATGGTGTATGTCTATAAAGCGCCACCAGATACAGCTGTTTACCTTAATAAATCATTCACAACTTCTTTAAAGCGACGTTCAGCAGTAGCCTGCCCTAATTTCTAAATCAAAGGCGACGGCAGTGGTAAAAGTAGGCTGCAGTGCGCACGGTACAGCCAAAGTCAGAGTTTAATACACCGGCTCGGGCTCTCTCTAGAACCGAAGCAGCAGTTATAAAAGGATTATTCTGCTCTGAAAGACATAATCACTTGTAACACTCTTGTTTCAAATCCTGTGACAAACAAACAGGTTTAAAAATCCACTTCTACTGCACTTGGAATGGTTCAACTATGCAATAACTGATCTTTAATAACAAAACGATGAACAGACTTGACTTTAACTTGACTTTTTGCATTGTGTAAGGGTCCATCACATACTTCTCTCCATGGAGATGTTTCGCAGTATGGCTTTAAACCTTTCTATATCTATATGGAGACCGAACCAGACCAAGTTACAGGTCAGATCTGTGGAGAGGCGACCCAGCTCACAGTCAAAACGCCTGTTTTTCTAGGTGTTTTTGAGCTCTAAAACCACCTGTAATTGAATAATTATAAAGTAGAGCTGTTTAATGTCATACTGTGGAACATTCCAGATAGAGAAGTGACTTATCCGTAGAAGCAAGCAGGTGATGGACCAAAAAAAACAAAAAGTTACACAGCGCAGAGTAGTTAACATAAGCATTTTATCCATTGACCTATAGCCTATTCATCATGCGCATTCAGACTGCTTTATTCTTTTGTCTCCATAAAGCAAAATAATTAAAAATGCCAAAAATTTAAATTAAAATGAATGTATTTATAAGTTGTTTGCAGTGGTTGATCACTATGGTATAATTTAAATGTGTACGATGTGTAAAGTTGCTTGGTTAAGTCCTAATGAAAGACTAAAATAAACTGAAAAAGAACTATTTCTAATTTTGGAGAAGGGGTGGGATTTAATCAGTTTTTTTTTACTTCTTCCCACTCCTTTTTGGGCATGCATGTAAACAAATATGATCGTCAAATTTCAATTTTTGTTTCCTATATTTGGGGTTTACGTGTCTGTACATATGGTTTTGTGTACCATGAGCTCAAAAAAACAAACAAAAAAACATTACCATCTTAATAATAATAATAATAAAGTTCTAGAAGTGACCACTGAGAAATCATTTGATTGAGAAAACTAAGAATTTTAAACTTACAACACAAAATTTCAACAGCAGACCAGTCAATACAAAACAATACCGGCTGTGCGTAATTGTTCGTCACCACCACATTTATAATTATCCAAAAGTTTCAGTTACGAAGAGAGAAAAGTAATTTATACTGTAATATTTAGATGACAGCACACCTGACACCTTACTAATCAACGGAACACAAGTGCGTAAATGTCCCAGCAGCACGTAGACGTCAGAAAAACGTACAAAAACGCACAAAGCGAGAAGTTATTTTACTTTACTGACCTGGGAGCCCACAGCAGACGGCAAAGACGAGCAAAGTAAGTTTCCTCCGAGTGGTGTAGACCTCCATGGTGGATGCCGCGGAATCTGCCACTTCTTGATTCGTAAATGTCCGCTTCTCGGTCCGTTTCTTCGCCCGAGGCACCGCTCTTGAAGTGTGGAAGTTCGTCAAACGGTCAAGAGACACTTCAGGTAAGAAAATACGGAACCCACCGCGTCCAGGAATGCGCTGCTTCGCTCACTTATCGGTCTCAGGTAACGCGAAAAAGTAAAATGGGTTGAGCGTTCGTGTCGCTTGGATGTCGGGAAGAGTACGGTACAGTTTGGTCCTTATCGAGAGCGCAACGAGACGTCTCCAACTCCGTAACTTGTCATGTGTCCCTTTCAGCGGCAGCAGTCGGGGGAAGGCAAAGAAGGGACATGAAGCGAGAGGAGAGAGAGAGGAGCGCTCCAGACACGGCGGATGAACGGTCAAGATAACTTCCAGGTAGCTCTTTTGTATCCGGTAAGCCTTTTCAAAGTAAAACCGCTTTTACGCACACGGCGCATTTTTACGCACGGGGTTTTTCGCTGCTTTTACTTTGGTGACAGAGGATTTTACGTGTTTCTCGCTTGTATTTTGTATCTTTGCTCTTGTACACCTGTTCTTTGGAGGAGAATATGCAGGTGCTTTTGTAACTCGGCTGAAAGTGGACGAATTTTATGTAAACATGTCATGAAAAAGCATCGGTTTGGCAAATAAATGGACTGCGGCGTACCTGATAGCGTGTACTTTGTTTTAAAAGTACTATTACGTTAAATCTAGACATGTATTTTAGATGTGTAGCAAATAAGCACTCATTTCATTTCTTTACTTCATCTGAATAGACTAAAAATAAAAAATATTAAAATATTTGATTTGTATAATAAAGTATGCAGCATTAAAAAAAAATCAAAATAATAATAATAATGCATCCGTTTTATATAGCGCTTTTCTGGACACTAAAAGACGCTTTACAGAGCATTATTCATTCACTCCACACTCGGTGGTGGTAAACTACTGTTGTAGCTGCAGTTTCCCTGAGGCAGACTGACAGAAGCGAGGCTGCCAATCGGCCCCTCCAACCACCACTATCACTCACACACCACTTTCACACTTACATACTTCAAAATAATATATATAAGAAATGTGAAAATTTTAAATGGCTAGTTCCTATTAAATAAGACCCTCACCCGAACCATAATATCCACTGAGCAATTTCATAAACGCTATATATAGCCTTAAATGCACAATTAAATGCAAAAAATACAGAAAATAAATACAAAATATTTACCCTGGCCGTGATCAAAACTGGTTTAAAAAGAAAATGGTATAGAAACAGACCTGGAGTTGCGTTTTGTTTCATACATGTTTAACGCACAAATCCTGGATCTTCTTTCAAACAGAAATTCCCTGTTCCACCTTGTAACGTCATGCGGTAATACAGGAAGTGCTCCACTGTGTTTTTAAACTCCACACACCTTCATTAAAATCATTCGGATAATTTCAGCCCCAGAACTGCCCATCTCTACTGAACAAACAATAAAACCGTTAACTTGAAAACCACCGCTTTGTGACATCATAAGGTGGAACAAAGCATTTTGACGAGGCAACTATTTCGTTATAACATATCTTCGATTTTACATAATGTAGGCCTTTTAAACACACGTCAAACCACACCGTTTCCGCTTCATGCGTATAAAATGATCCGTGGGGTTAAGAATGATGAGAAATTAAGACTGTTGCCATAGCGATAACAAATTTAAAACCAAAAAAAATCCCCAGATTGACTTCAGGATGTTGAAATGCTGCAAATGTAGGCCGAAACCCATGAATAGCCTAATAATAACTTGCCAACTTCCCACGGGTTTGTGTAGCTTCTTCAACTCAAAGCCTATTTCAGAAACCCACACAGCGAATATCTCCTCCTCTGTCCCGGTCGCCCCTACACAAATTCTCCGCTTTATTTTCCCTCATGTGTGACTCGGTGGGCACATAACAGCTCTTCGAGAAAAGAAAAAGAAAAAAAACAGACCGGACTCAGCTTGACGTGATTCCCAAGGTGCGCCCCAACCCCTCTCCTCCCACTCCTCTGTACAAAATCTGGACTGACCTGTGCTCTGCGAGGTGCTCAGGCCCCTTTGTTTCATTTTCCGAGGTTGCCCGGTTCCCTTAGCAACAGGGGTGAGGCTAATGCGCGAAGACTGCTCAATTATATAAGGTGAACAGGGGTTATTGCTGTGATTAGATTCAAAGAAGCAGGGCCCGATACAAAGGCGTAAACGTCCAGAGTGGACGCTGGAACACAGGGAGACCCGAAGCTCTGACGGCCACGTTCTGAATGGAATGAGGTGCTGGAATTGTGGATTTTGATTTATTTTGTTAATATGTCGGTCATAGGCCGTACATGGGGGTATAAATGAACTGAAGTGAGCCTGGACGTGCTTCTGGCTCCATCTCCAATTCGCTTTGTATTGAAAAAGCGTTGCCCGTCTCTCCGTAACTGCTGCTTTCAAGCTCCTCATTTTGGTCATAAAATGTCCATTCCACATGATCCTGGTGTTTTTATTTCGCTGTTTTGTCCGTAAATTGATTCTTGTTCCTATTATTGACCTCGAATCCAAATTTTCCCTTATAATTGCAAGCTAGGGCTGGGTATCATTAAGAAGCTGCTGACACGATACAAACCTCGATACATAGGCCACGATACGACACATATCTCGATACAGTGCACTTTTGATTCAATACGATATATTTCAATTCGAGTTGATATTTTTTCAGTAAATAATAAAGGCTAAATCATGACTGTGATAATAAAAGTCTTTGTTAAATCACTTCTTTTGCAAAATTCATATGAAACACAAACATTTTAATCATCAAAACAGTGAAAATGTCAAATGTGTCGCATAAATAAGTTTCCTTCCTCTGAACAAGCAACAAAACTATAGTCACAAAATCATTGAGTAAAATATATTTAAAAAATAGTCTTGGTGATATGTCGATACAGCTCAAAGATGTACATGGGGGATAAATTGCTTAAATTCTCTTACATCTGATATTGATACTGCATCATCACATTAAACGATACGCTATATTTTGATATTTCAGAATTTTTTCACACCCCTACTGCTTGGCTCTGTGAACTCAGGGTTTCCTCAGTGTCTTAAAAAGTCTTTAAAGCATTGAATTTATGAATTTGGAAATAATACCATAAAAAGACTTGAAAAAGCCTTGAATTTTTATATCTGGGTCTTAAAATGTGTGTAGTATGTAACTTCTCTGTATCACATTTCTCCTCAAAGGTTTAATTTGTCAACCACCATTATTTAGTTAAATAACGTCGCCTAAATAAAGAGCGGCAGAACCAATAATTGAGAACACAACAAAGCCCCGGGTCAAAATCCTCCGAACACGTCACTGAAGATGACAAACTACAGCACCACAAGCAACAAACTGAACAGAAGCACGTGAAATCAAAGACAAGAAGAGTCTCTACTCCCCCATATTCCAAATTCAAGAATTTAGTTTTTCTTTGCTGGTAGGTCTATCAAACAGGCTGTGAAATAGGTATAGTGTTTTTACATAAATGGTCTTACAAAGGTATTAAAAAGACTTGAATTTAACTTGAAGAAACCTGTAGGAACCCTGAAACTTCATTAGACTGGAAACAAACACTCCCCTAGTCCACTACTTTATGCAGTGTGTCTGTGATACATGTATCTATGGTTCACCCTCACTACTATGAATAAATCTTCAAGCAGGGTTTACAAAAATATCAGTGTATTGCCATTGTCATCTGCACCTAAAGACGTGTATGTACCATATTTTCGGACTATAAGTATAAGTCGTACCTGCCAAAAAATGCACAATGAAGAAGCAAAAACCATGTATAAGTCGCACCGGAGTATAAGTTGCACTATTTGGGGGAAATTTATTTTATTAAATCAGAGATCAAGAAATGACATTTCATCTTGAAAGGCGAGTTATAGAAGTTATAGTAATAAAAGCAACAGAATAGAGAACAATCCGTGTATCATTCGTTTGTTTGTTTTTCAATATAGAACCAAAAATAAGGAAACGAAAAAAACAACTCTTTTCTTTATTATTTGTCCCCAAAACCAAAATGAAAAAACGGAGAACAGTTTTTTTTTATTCATATATATGATTGATATATTTGGTCTATGGGCTGTCAGTGTGAAAAATGTAATATATACATCGCACCTGAGTATAAGTCGCAGGAATCACCCAAACCATGAAAAGAAGTGCGATTTATAGTCCGAAAAATACGGTAACTTTTCTGATTGTGGGAGTACGTTACCTGCTTGTCTCTCTGGAACTGCTTTGCTTGGAATGTTCCACATCAGTATGTTGCGAAATCAGCTCCAAATTGGCTCCTGTGCACTACGGGCGACGTCACACTCCTTTAGTCTATTTCTTTATACAGTCTGACTCGTACTCTGTGGCACCTTTCGTTTAATATCATCTTCTGATTGTCAAACATTACAAGTGGCAAAAGATGGCGCCCTCATTTACCCATCCACAGCGAAGACCACTCTACTGTTCTTCGTCCACTCCTCCTCGCGGGGCCCAGATTTGCTTGTGCTGTTGTTAAATTGCATCGGGCCCTCAAGCTTGAACCGTACAGCGCCGGGGAGAGGCTGTCAACATGATCTTGTTTTTATTCTGTGGGGGTGAAATAAGCTCAGGGGGGCAGTGCAGTACCATTATTTGACACTCAAAAAGCTAACAGTAAGCAGTCCCAGCCACGCCAGGGGCAGGTTCAGTAGGTTTGCTATACGCTGTCAGCCAAGAATTGAGTGCAGACAGAAGGAACATTAAACAAAGAAACCGCAGACATATTAATCGTACACTTGTGGCGCTTTGTCGTGAATGCACTTATTGGCGATGCTTGTAATAAAATCAGCATATAGGAGCCCTGGAGTTTAACCAGTGAAGCTATTAAATGTATTTCACCATAAAAGCAGAATGTGAGTTTATTATTAGTTTTGTGTTGTATTGCAAGAGGACATGAGGGGGTATGGATTATTTATGTCATATTTATCTTTATTCCAGAAATAGCCTTGTGTGAAGAGGTTGTGATAATCTACTGTTTTTGATCAGATTATCAGATTACGTTTACGTTGTTGAGTGATCTATTAGATCAGGGGTGCCCAAACTTTTTTCATCTAGGGCCATATATTAAAACACAGAGCAGCGTGAGGGCCGATCGAGGGTCATAGACTGGAGGTCAAAACAGTGAGTAATTAAAAACTGTGCATTTATAACAGGTTTGAATGACCCTCCAGACCTTTGTTCATGTTTAGACCCTCAAAAGGACAAACTACATTTGCCTGATCAAGGCAGATTTCAAAAACATGCAGGAAAAAGTACTATTTGTGGTAGTATGGGCCAATTCACCTGGAAGCCTGAGGGCCAAAAACAACTGGTCTGAGGGCCACATTTGGCCCCCGGGCCATAGTTTGGACATGCCTGTATTAGATTATAAGGTTATTATTGCAACACTGTCACTGATTCTCCAAATACATAACAAATATGTCAATAATATAACAGCTGTATAAAATAAAAATGCACCTGTGCTATTAAAAAGAGACGATAACAATCCACATACTGCAGTATGGCATTTCTGAAATAGTTGAATGGCTCCATCTGCTGGACAAATGTGGAATTACATCCTGCCTCCAAGCACTTTGAGATAAATGTGAAGTTTCATGAATTAAAAATAAAATAAAATAAATCTCCCAACAAATCACTACATTTTTCATTTTTGGCCAGCTGATATGTATAGCACATCTGCAGACATGAACTGTGAGCCATCTTACCCTAAGTGTAACATTTAAATAAAATTGTGTTTTAAGGAGGAGTAGAGTAAAAATAAAAATTAACACAGAAATCTTTGTAAAGACAAATATTTCACGAACATTGCCACTGCATAACAGTGAGTGCCCTGTTTATTCGTTTTTTAACATAAACATACAAGACAGTGACCTCAAAACAACCACATACAGACTTGGTGTCAACCAAAATATAGAAAATATAATATACTTTATAATTAAAGAAAAAAACAGCAACTTTGCAGAAAGCTGGAATGATCAAGAACAACAATATTCTTAAATATATATCAGATATAGAACAGATTTCATATACAGAATCATTCAGTTTTCCTTCATTCAGCGTCCACATCCCTGGCACATTGCACATAACCTCAGAATCTTGTCAAAGATTGTTTTATACAAGAGTGATTTAACCTCAGCAGTTAACACAGACAGTAACATCCAGACTAGACGTCTGTAATCAAGTTTAAATGTGGCGTTTTTCAGCCTCAGAACTAAGATTATAAAACTAAAAACATCCATGTGGAGCGAGAGATGATCCAGATACACACATATAGAACGAAGCAAATTCAAGTCAAAGAGGGCTCAGAGCATGGCACTGGAGAGGCTACAGCCACAAGCAGCAGCAAAGTCAAACTAACACTGTGCAGATTCAGAAATTTTGTTCAAATCAGAATTTGTTGTGCGACTCACTCAGTAAAACAAAATAAATAGCCCTCAACCACAAAGTACTTGAAACTGAACGAAACAGGGCCGAAGTAACTCCAACATCTTGTTTTTCATGAGATCATCTCTTGTGGCGGTCCAGTTACATGTGCAAAATAAAGCAAAACGTAACAAAAGCATAACTCCAATGCTTCAGGTCTAGTCCTCAACATTAAAGTGAAGGCAGTGTTTTAGAAATACACATCCTGGTCCCCCTGCGGCCTTGTTTGCTACATCCTACTGAGGTAGACAGATGCCTGCTGCAGTCATCACGTGGACAATCGCTCCCTGACTAGGCTCAAGTTACCACTTATCAGGCCTCATAAAGCACCCAATCTTAAGTGCATCGCTCTGTGTTTTAGGATGTTTCTTATCTGCAGAAACATTGTTTTTCATACCATAAGTGAAGTTGTATTTTGGCTCTGGAGTTAAATAGAATCAAGGAAAGACAAATGTATGATTTTTGCACCTCCTTTAAAGTTGGGACACTGCACTCACAGCTTTAAGCCCTAACTGGTGATGTCAGTTACAGTGGCTCTTTGTTGAACTCTAAGGGATAACCCACAGCAGTCTCCAGGCACTCCAGCAGGGAGCCGGCTGACAGGAAGTCCAGCTCCACCTCCACAAACTTGATGTAAATGGCGTACTGTTGGACGGGGCTGTCACTCCCTCCATTGTTTACGCTGGAGGCGGCGCTACAGTTCTCCTGTAGAAAGCGTGTGACAGCGGCTGGCTCCCCGTGGACTGTGTTCCTGCCAGAGCCCTGAAAGTGCTGAAACAGACTCTGCTGTAGGGGGCGCTCTTCAGCGATGCCCAGGTAACAGTACGTCACATTGGCTCCCGTCCTGTTAGTCTGTTTGTGCGCTCCGTTTTCTGACTGAGGTAAGTCTGGCTCCTCGCTCTGTGAGGAGGTCTGAGCTCTGTCGTTACAGAAGGGCATAGGTTCATATCCGATGGCATAGAGGCCGTAGGTCTTTGGGATGTCCCCGGGCAGGAGGTAGTGGGAGGTGCCCTTACCGCAGCCCGCCGCTCTGGACAGAGAAATGGGGACCCAGTCCACGTCCATGTGCAGCTCCAGGCAGCGCGCCTCACTGATTGTAATGTCTAAGAACTTATAATACACGTTCTTCCAGTTCATCTTCTGGACCTTGGTCATAATGACACGTCCCTCAGGCTTCTCTGGGTTGAAGTACTCCCGCAGCCTCTTACCCAGAGGCACCTGGGAGCTGATCTCAGCATAGTGGTAACGCACATCCTCCTTCCAGCGCGTATTATATCCCACTCCAAAGATGGCCAGTTTGTTGGACAAGTGCAGCCGTGAGAACTCCGTCCACGTGTGGAAGTGCTCCCATTTTAGAGGCACGGCCTCTAGGATACGCATCACTGTCTGCATAGTCTCCCTTTTTCTGAGGAGCACAGAAACACAGCGTTAGCACAAACTTAAACATACCTTTCATTTTGATTCATGGCAATTGTGTAATATTTTCCTATTAAACTAAACTGTAAAATCTTTCATACTCACTGTGTTTGCTCTGACAACACTGTCTGAAGCTGGAAAAATCTGTTTTTAGGCACCTGGATATCCTCTGTTAGAAAAACAATTTGTAATACTTTCAGTTGCACATATGTTCCCCATTATTGCCTGTTACATTGTAGACAATGCCAGTACTGACCAGTCTCCATGTCTCCCTCCTGGAAGGCCGAGTCCAGAACGTGGTTGCACCAGTCCTCCTGGGAGAAGTCCTCCAGTGTGCTGCTGTCAGACTCCATCTCCTGGTACAGACCGCTGCTGTTGATGAGGACGGGGGCACAGCTCTGAGCGTCCCAGCCTCCCTGTCCAAACACCTTCTCCAGCTGCTCCAGAGTGTAGCTGCTCTTCCTCTTCCCGATGCCATGCTCCTTCACTCGGCTGTAGCAGCGCCGCAGGGTCTGGAGACAGTGAAAACAAAGGTTATTTTTTTTCCAGCACTGAATATTTAGTTATCTGTGTATTATAGTAATGCACAGTAAGTCACATCATCTTACCACTTAAATTTACATTCTATTACAGGGTATCCCCAGGTTTGACTCCCCCAACTTTAAGACTTTTTAAGACCTCTTAAATGAAAATCAAGACCAGCATCACTCCCATTATGCGGGTGAAAAGCACCAGATCCACTGACCATTACTCACTGCTTTAAATAACAAAAAATACTTTCACATTGTCTTGTTTCACATTGCACTGCAGGCCGGTTGAGTTTACAAAAAAAATAGGCTAATGAAATTTAAAACCTTGATGAAAAAAATAAGATTTGGACAACATAATTTAGGCCTAAATTTAGGAACATGAACTGTAAAACCTTTTTAAGACCCTGCAGCTACCCTGTATTATGTAGAGGGAATGTAGTCATTTTGCATAAAATAACTTTTTTACTTTTTAGTTCCTCCCTGTCAAAAAGACTACATCTACTCTAAACACACAATAGATGTGGCGGCGCACAAGTGAGCAGCACTTTATGTTGTGTTTTAATGTTTCATATGTTGTAATAATAATAGAACTTTACATCTGGCACAGAACTGGACTCAGTGAGTTATGCCTACGGTATTATAGGTAATAACAGGGCCTGCACCATTCACACCTGTGGGCTCCTGAGTGTGTACTCGTTTATTAACAGTAATATCTATGTTATTATCTATGTTATTATTTTATTACATGCCCTGTTGCATCCACACAGAGCCTACACATGTGAAAGTAGTGCTGAACAGAGCTGAGTCTAAAGATGAGCTGAGTCTAAAGATGAACCGCGCATAAAGATGAACTGTGCCTCAACATGAACCGTGCGTAAAGATGAGCTGAGGCTAAAGATGAGCTGTGTCTTAACATGAACCGTGTCCAAACACGAGGCTCCACACTCGCCTTCATCCTCTCTCGGCACTGGGACGGGGTCCTCTCGTAGCCCAGGTCGGCCAGAGCCCTGGACACCCGCTCGTACATGGCGGGACCCGGAGCCTTCCCGGAGAACACGGTGCCCGCCACCTCCAGCTGCTGCATCCGCGCCTCGGCCAGCCTCTCGTTCCCCCACACCGCGATCAGCGCGTTGGTCTCGGACGGGGTCCAGGACATCCCTCGGCAGGCGGTGAAGCTGTTGGCGGAGGATGAGGCCGCCATCCGCCCCGCGCTGCACGACGAGCCCACGTTGAGAGGCGAGAAGCGGTTCGGGGTGGAGGGGGTGGACTGGTACAGGTTCCCGTCACTCAGGTCCTCGGACTCCGGCGATGGCATCTCTGTTTTGGGAGTCTTTAGGGGCGCCGTTATCTCAGGAGAATGCTCAGCGTTACTGGACGCCGCCATCTTGCTCTGGTTGCTAAGGGAGGAGTCACGCAGAATGACGTCAGGGCTGAGGGGAGGGGCGGGGGCAAAACACGGACTGGAATTACCACACAGAACGCACCGGATTCACTCTGATTCTCCCTGAAACAGTCGATTATTGTTTGATTTATTTTGGAGTCTGAACATTAAATTTAAGTTTTGCTCGGTAGAAAAGTGAATGAGATCGTCATAAGTATCACGTTTAACATAAAACTCGCAAAAATTTTGGAATTAGAGTTTATTTTGTATTTATTTTTTGCTAAAAAGTAAACCATGGACCGGATTTATTCAATGGAAGCTATGATTTTAGATGAAGAATGCAGTTTATTTAAAAGACCATAAAAGAAAGATAAACAGAAGATATAAGAGGATTGGCTGAACTGTCGAATTAAATTGAATGAACACCTACCTAACCCAATACAACAGGACATGGACACCTTCTAAACAGTCCGACGGTTGAATTTGCTTGTCAAAATACACATGTTGACAGTGGCGTTTGCTTTACTGACCCAATCCAACATTACAAAGTTCAACATCTGCTCTGTAAGCACGGGTGAACACGGGTGAACATATCTGCCGAAAGACCTTTTAAGTCACAAATAAATAATGCAAATATCATATATCAGCTATATCATAACTGATGTGCTTAAACTGGATTTTCTTTCAACAATTGTGAATCATTTTATAGGCCCTTGTCTCTGATCATATTATTGTCATGTAAATTGAAAATAGATTTGAGTCCTGTTTGCCCGTTGGCTGTAGCACAGGCCACGTCGTGTATTTTATCCTTCACTGTCACTGTGGCTGCTTGAGTCAGACCTTTTATTGGATTTCGAGAGTGTAATTGGTCACTTGACGGCCGGATTGATGGATAGTGTCGTTGCTCAGTTCATCTTTTTCCTTGACAGTGTTTGATTGGTTTTCTTCTGGGACCGGAGCGGCGTCTGTGCCATCTGCGCGGAGCCGTGGTCGGAGGGGTCACCGGGGTCCTGACTTGGCCTGAGGAGCCGGAGCCTTCGTTTGGAGGTCTGGATCGGGGCCAGTGCACAGGCTGTTCGATAAAAGGTTACAGACAGGAAAAGCAGAGACGGTCTGACCTTTTTGTGTCGACTCTGAGGCTGTCAATGAGTCGTCAAGTCCATTGTTGAGAAGAATGAGATGAGCCCCGGCACCTGCTGTCATAAACACTGACATGTGACAGCCCTGGTTATCAGCAAAGCACGAATCGATATGTGAACTTGTCAAAATAACGTCATTGTAATCATAATACGTACACCACTTTTATAATAGCAGAACCTTTTAGTTTTCATTTCTTTTTTTTTATTCATTACAAGACAATGATTGAACACAAAGGAAAGTAACTACGCATGGACCCAATGCAGGGATTCATAGATACAAAACTCCTCAAAATTGTCGTTTTTTATTATATTCCAAAATGTGTCACATCAAGAGCTCAGTTTTGCCTTCGATACAAAGACAAGAAATTCTGGAGCAAGTTTTCACATCTGATTAGTGATAGTATCAAAAACTTTGTATAAAAAGATGGATGAAATGTTTGATATTTCATGATAATTTTTGATAATTATTCAATTGTGGATCTTTCATTGCATGTTAATCCATGTTTGAATCAAATGTATTTCATCTAAGGAGTGTAAATGCTATTTTTTTTTATATTAATGCACAGCTATAATGTTAAATTTTAACATGTGCCCTTTTGGGTTTTTTGCCTCTTCCGACACCTACTTTTTTTTTTATCTAGTGTGTTTTATTGTTATATACGTGCAAAAATAAATCCATCCGTCTCCCACTTTATCCGTCTGGGTTGCGGGGCGGCAGTTTGCCATCCAGTCCTCTGTGCATCTGACCCCTATGAACCCCTCTGCGGGTGCTGAGCCCACAGGAGGTGCACCCACGTCGTCCTTTCGGGCTGAATCCAGCAGGGCACCGGGCGACATCACGGTCCTCGATGTCAGTCCATAAGGGGCTAAGCATGTTTTGGGTTGATGGGGGAAAACGGAAGCAACCAGAGAAAAGTCATCCAGACACAGGGACAATAAATAAATAAACTGATTAAATTTTCATATTAAAGATGCACTGTCTAACCTGTCACCTGCTTGTTTCCATGGAGATGTGCCTAGAATATTCCACAGTATAACAATAAATGTAAGAATTTCCATGGAGACGTCCATGGAAATTACAGGTTAGATTTGTGGAGAAACGACCCCCGCTCACAGTAAGAATTTATGTTTTGAGATATTTTTGAGCAATAAATGACACCTTTAGCTGAATAAATGCAAGTCTCACAATACGATATCGTCACGGTATGAACCTCAGGGTACGATATTTATTGCGATATCGTGGGAAAGCTCACGATATGATGGGGAGGCTCACGACATTACGATATTCTACATAATAACAAGACTGACATTCTAAAATGCTTTGACCAGTCATTTGGTACATTTATTGTCATTAGGGATAGAACGATATCCAAATCTCTCTGTGCGATATTTTCACCATAAAACATCTCACCGTACCATATTAATTGCAATATTTTGTGGAGGCACAAAACTGTGAATCTGCTACTTTTTCCTCTAAAAATGCTTCACAAGACTTAATCCAAAGAATGAAGATTTCAAAGTGCTTAGAACAGTTATTTCTTCATGTCGTCTGCACTGAAACAGAGCAAAGCATCATGGTCTATGTAGTTCTCTCTGTTTTTTTTTTAGCTATTTCTGCATCAGAACTATTCATTTAAGCAAAGAGACTTTGTGATTCGATATATTCAGTTATTGTTACATCCATATTTAATACCATACTGTGGAAGGAGGGAGGACACGAAAACAAGGACGGTTTAAGCTCTCTGCTGGAACATTTATTAATAAGTTACAATAAATATGTGCAAGTGGTGCTAAAGAGCGTTGTGGCAGTCGGCTGACGGCGAGACCAGGTGGAGTAGAGCCAGAGGAGCAGCCGTGGGTGCAGGAGGCGGGGCCCTTTTAGAGGCGGAAAGTGACAGTGGACAGTTGACACCAAAGTATTAACATCTGCGTGGAGACAAATGGGTCCTTTCCAGAGAAGTAACAGTGCAAAAAACAAATATGGGGGAAAATTATGGTTGTTTTTTTAATGTATATCTAAACGTTTGCCCAAAAACGAAGAAAATTCTAAATCGAGTCGTCTAGAGTTCAAAATCGTGCTTTTCAAACTACTATAATTTCTACTAGATTAAACTAACACTTCAGTTTAATCGCCTTATTTCAGTGCATTTCAAAATAATGTCCTAAATATTAAAACTCTGAGCGTCATATTAACTTCAAATTGATGTACTGAAATATTGTTCTAAGGACGAAAGACAAAAGAGACGATAGAAATGGATAACAACACTCAAAACAAAGCTATTTTCTACACTCGCATTGCCAATGGCGTGGACACTTCCAGACAGGTCAAGAAGTGTCCTCTAAACTTATTTTCATATACCCTGTTCATTATTCTTACTGCAAGCTTTTATTTCATTACATTACGCAATCGCTCGCAAAGATCTCCAATGTTTTTAATTTAATTGCGTCATATTTTCAGTATCTAAACCGTGACTTTGAAGCGTTCTTTGCATACAAATAATTATGAAAATGCTTTGTGCAGATTGCGCTGGGAGCCGGCACTGGCCCGCTGAAATACATAGGGTCAAGTCTGTCGCGGTCTCTTTCGTGTTTAGTATTCCTCACAGAAAGCCTGAACAAAATGCTGTAGATCTGTGCTAATCTGTGTGCGATCAGGAAGCGCGCCGTGGATTCTGGATTCATGAGCGGACATATCTTCAACATAATGAGGTGGGGCTTATTTGCACATGTCGTAGATATGGACTTGGACACCGTCTGAGTTCTTATATATGTTTAGTATCGGGGGTTTGTTTTGCAATTAGTCACTAAAATCTAGAGCAAATTGTGAGGTTGTTTATTGAAAGGTCCTCTATTCCACATAATTGTCTCTTGTGAAGTTATGTCCTCAAAATATACATGGAGATGTGTTTTGTTTCATTCACAAATGTTTGAGTAACTCTTTTTGTCACTCTGCCACTGCCAACAGATCAGTGTGTGGAGGCAAAACAACTTTCTCCAGCTAAACTCAGACAAGACACAAGTCAAAGTCTTTGGCCCACAGAAACATAGAGACAGTGTCAGCGTCACCTCCAGTGTCTCTCTAAAACCTTCAAATCAGGGTAGAAATCTAGAGGTAATAATGGACTCATAGTTGAATTTTAACAATCACATTAAATCAATAACATCTGCACCTTTCACCATCTAAAAACAGCAAAAATCACAGGTCTACTGACTTGGAGCGACGTCTCCATGTGTTTGTCTCCAGTAGGTTAGATCCTGTAACGGCCTCTCACTGTGAGAGCTGCAGAACATCCAGAACGCTGCAGCTCGGGTCCTGACTCCAACAGGAAGTACGAGCACATGTGTCCTGGTCTCAGGACTCTGCACTGCCCCCTGTGGCTCAGAGACTTTAAAGCAGCTCTGCTTGTGCACAAGTCTCTCCATGGCCGAACACCAAAGTCCATCTGTGACGTGTTAGTGCCACATTATATTATAGTTTATTGTTTTCTACTTTATTTCATTCTATTTTATTTGTTGCATGTTTAATATTTGTCTAAATTTCGCTCCAAGAACCACAGCAATTTCCTAATGTTGTGAACCTGTTCACTCATATGGCAATAAAACCTTTCTGATTCTGATTCTGATGAATCATCTGCACTGAGGAGCTCAGGGACCGGCCTCCTGCTAGTCCCAGAGTCAGGACTAAACAGAGTTTCAGATTCATGCAGCTATGCAGCTGTAATGCGATTTTAATAATGTATTTCTTATTGTGTAAAGCACTTTAAATTACTTTACTGCAAATTGTGCTCCACAAATAAACTTGCCCTGCCTTTATTACTGTATTAGTCTGTCCACATCTCCAAAGCTCAAAATGCTCCGTTCCACCTTGTGATAATTTGAAAGCTTCATGACAACAACAACAACCTTTTAACTTGCATTCCTCATGATGAGGAAAATATTATATCATAGATTAGAAACACATAACACACTATTTAAATAATATTAATAATAATTTGCAAATCGTCTGTTGATGTTTTTGAGCATGTTTGTCTTTTTCTGGACAAATATGGCTGTACAATTTTGCTGTCAAACTCAAGCTGTAGACCAAGAGCAAACCAGAAATACTAACTCCAGCCTCTAGGGGTCACCAGTGATTAGATTAAAGATGTACTCTGTAACCTCTGTACAGTGGAGTCCACTATATTTCTGTCTTCATAGAGAAGTTATTGCTTGGAATGTTCCAAAGTATGGCATTAAGTTTATATACTTCATTTCATTACTCCTAATTCATTTACGTATGTTTTAATGAGTGAAAAACATGGTGTAAACCTGCATTCTTTGTATGAGCGAGAAAGCCTCTCCACAGATCTGACCTGTAGCTTTGTAGCGGGGTCACCTGCTTGTTTCCATGAAGAAAGATGGATAGATTTAATGTCACACCGTGGAACATTCGAGATAAAGCAATAACATCCCCGCAGAGACAAGTAGGTGGGCTTCTAAAAAGCTATACTATACCTCTACAGGTGTGTATCTTTTCTGTCGGGAGTCCATCATCTTCTTGTTTCTATGGAGATGTCATTGCTCCTCTGAGAATGTTCCACAATATGACATTAAACAGCTCTACCTTATATTTAGTCAATAACAGGTGTTTTTTTTTTAGGTTAAAATAATAATAAAAACAGGCATTGGCATTCTGACTGAACAGGGTTACCTCTCCACAGATCTGACTTGTAAATTGGTCTGGTCTGGTTTCCAAAAAGCACATTAAAAAGTTAACAAACACTATAAAATTCAGCATAGCCAATTTCAGATTCATCAGAAACTCCCTGACTACTGAAGCAACTACTGACCGATCTAAATGCAGTGATAATGCCAAACTTTTTATACTGTGTAACAAGCTGTGAGGCCTAGAGTCATTATATAAAAGCGCTCTCAAGACCCATGACAAGAAAAGTCAAAAATATATTAGCACCATTTTCTTTTTGCACGAACTGTTTTACACACATTCAAATCAATTGTGCAGATACAAAAATTATTTGCGCGCACAAAAAATAATAATACAGATGCAAAAGTACTCTGTATATGGGTACAAAATGTATTAGCACACGCGCAGATTTTTTTTGCACTAGGACAGATTGTTTTTTACAGCTGCAAAACTTTATTTCACATGAAAGACTGTTTTTACAAGTACAAAATATATATGGCAGGATATTTATCCCATACTGTTCCACCAGTGTCATATTCTTGTGAAACAGCATTTTAAGTTTTGAAAACCTGATAATGTTTGCAAATGTTTGTCTGCTGTATAAGATCATTCATGATGCTGCTGCTCGTCTTTCCCTGAGCTCTGAAACCACCTCCTGAGACGCTCAATCCACTGTACGCGGTGAGTGCAGGATCCCCAAACACAGGACGGCATTTTAAACTCAGCTTTTTCAGGAGCAGCCGTCCGTCAGTGGAACATGTGACCAACAGAGATGTTCACATGGACAAACTCCAGCACGTTGTTACACCTGGAGAAACAGTGACTCCTTTCAAACCAAACCTGCGCCCGTAATGTGGACTGAGGAGTGTCTGGAGAGGGAGTGATGTTCTGGAGAGATAAAGGATGATGATTTTAAGGTGCTGAGAGAACTGGTTGTGAATGAGGATTCAGAATTGTTATGATGCTCCGGTCATTATAAAAACATTCTCTTTGTATATTTGATTTTATGAACTATAACATCAACCTGTTCAGGGAAAACAGGTGGAAATGAGCAGCACCGCTACAACCTGGTACAAGCATCTCTCCGGTTAAGGTTGAAATGATAGTTTGGGTTTTTTGACATGAATCTGTACGTCCCCATCAGCAGTGTCGTGCATCAACACTGACTTACCTCCCGACAGCGTCCGGTGTGTCGAGTTCTTCCCCGGTTTTGGTGAAAGTGTCCGGTAAGTTGTCTGGAGTCACAAAAATAAAGCGTTTTTCTTCTCAAAACAATATGTGTTCAAAAGAGTGACACATTTGCATCACAAAACGCTGAACCATGAAAAAGTCAGACCTCATAATTGCTCAGTTCTATTTTCTCTCCGGTCATATCACTGCGCACATGTCTCATTAAGTAAATAAACTAGGGCTGTCAAACGATTAATTTTTTAAAATCTTGATTAAGATCAGAAATTCCATAGTTAATCGCGATTAATCACATATTGAATTACATGATTCAAATTGTGTTATTTTCCATTTCAAGACAGTTTTAAAGCCATAATGTAAAGCAGTTCTTAACCATTTAGCGATCGCTGTAGTTATTTTCTCTGCCGTGTGATGATCCACAGGTCTGTGGCGACTCTGCCAAACGCTCATTTGTCTGATCTGAGGCTCTTGGCTCGGACGCTCCGGTCGCTGCACTCGGGGGTTTAGTTTTGGTAACTTAGACTAGACGTACTTCAGTGGTGCTGAAACTCTGCTTGACACAGGCTGCATTTAACTCTTCACTTGTAAATTGTAGTGTCTGGAAGTTTGTTAAAGTCAAATAAACAGTTCAAAATTCCAGATGCTCCTCTGTTTCTCCATCACGGCGGTAAGTTTACTGAAACACGGCGCTCTGAAGTTTGAAAGCCAAACAGTCAGAGGAGCTGCCTATGGATGTGTGGAAGGGACGAAAAGTCGGCGAACTCTAACCGCGAGTAAAAAAAAAAAAGATCGCATTTTTAGAAGGGACAAAAGGCTACCGAACTCTAATCACGATTTAAAAAAAAAAAAGCGTTATGGATTGCATTAGTCTAGTTGCAATTGACGCATTAACGTTGACAGCTCTAAAATAAACTAAACTAAAATAATAAATTCCCGTGGTGAAAAGCATTTGACGGACCTTTCAGCAGAAAAGTTTCACAATGCACCTTTTAAACTCCAATGTGTTTTCATACAGTTTGACACTTTGACGCCGACTGTTTGTTTTTCAATCTCAACTTTCAAATTACGCAGACTCATTTTCTCCATCACTACGTTGTTTCTGAGGACATTTTTTCCAATCATTTCTAAAGAAGCCCTTTCAGAGCTCTGTGCTGCCCAAAGCCAATATATTCATTTCAGTTGAGTGATTGATTTATTCTCTTATTTTTCGCTCCTCTTTGATTGGGCCACATCTGTTCCCCGGGCGCTTCAGTATTAATGACAGTGCCAGCCGTTCCCCCGAGTGATTTCACTTAAGACCGAAGTGACACCGCGATTATGGAGTTAAAGTGCAAAGCCGAGGCTGATTTGATGCTGTTTGGCCCCTCGTATGATTGGCTAAGCACCTGTAAGTTTGTTTTGATTTGCAGGGTTGTAAAAGTTATTTCGCGTAATCATTTTAATAATATCTGACGGAACAGTGCACTTTATAAACAGGGTAAACAGATATCTTCCTTTCTGCTATTTGAATTTAAATGAATCACTGTGTAAATGAGCCTTCAAGTTGGGGTTTGTGATTGTCAAACTGCTAAAAGGAGGAAGTAGTATTTGAACATCCCCAGCTCTCACAAACTCTTGTTAATAATAATAATAATAATAATAATAATAATAATAATAATAATAATAATAATAATAATAATAATAATAATAATAATTTTGCAGCTTCGGAACAGCCTTTTTTTTTTTTTTTTTTTTTTTTTTTTTACAATTTATTAAGTTATTCTTTAGGGAAAAAACAAATAAGTAACTTTTTCTAGGTAGCTTTTTTACAAAATATTTAGGAAAAAAAATAAATTACCTTTTTTAGGTAGCTTTTTTTTTTTACAATTATTTCTTTAGGGAAAAAACAAGTAAGTAACTTTTTTAGTGTCACATTGACACACACTTGGACATAGAGACAGTCAAACAGATAGAAAACAATCAGCAAACACATTCTCCCATCCTCAGTCTCTTGACGAACAGCTAACATATTTGAACTGTCTCCCTTCAGGCAGATGTAAGGCAGTGTCCTCCAGCACCTGACCAGAACTGAAGAAGCATCTTGGATGAGCAATGAAACATCCATCCATCTTCTTCTGCTTTGTCCAGCTGGGCCGCGGGGGCAGCCTACAAACCCCTCTGTGAGTGGTGAGCCACCGGAGGGAGGACATCATGGTCCTTGATGTTAGTTCATAGGATTTTGAGTTGATGGGGGAAACCGGAGCCTGGAGGAAACCCATCCAGACACGGGGAGAACATGCAAACTCCACACAGAACACAGGTTCTGTGAGGCATGAGCATTAGCCACCGTGCCACGAAACGTGTTCGACCCAAATACATTTTTGCCCAGTTGCCAAATTGAATTTCTCTTTCTGCCATGGATTCTACCTGGACGACTGCAGGATTTGACACAATTCTGTTGGCCGACCTGCCTCTGTAGTCTCACGTAACACCACTAGATACTATCTGTACACATTAAGCTGCATCGTGTGAAAGCAGCAACAGGAACCATATACAGTAGGAGTGTATGTAGAGAGAGCATGAATGTGGTCATTGAGATTGAACAGGACTGACTGGATGAATGAGTGCATTAAAGGTGCACTGTGTAACTCTCTGGTTGCACCGGCTTCCAGTTTGTTTTAGAATTGATTTAAAGATTTTATTGTTTGTTTTTAAAGGTTTGAATGGGCTGGACCCACAATACGTCTCGAACCTTCTCCAAACTGATTCCCCGCACACTCTTTGAGGTCTGAGGGCTCCAGCTCCAGCTCGTGGAACGCTCCACCCCCCACGTCCGAACAGCCCCCACAGCCGAGTGTTTTAAGTCTCGTCTTAAGACCCATTTTTACTCTCTGGCCTTTAACACCGCGTGAGTTGTTTGGTCCGCTGTGTCTTTTATTTATTTTAATGTTTTTATTTGACCTTTTTAGTATTTTATGTATATTCTTGCTTTATTGTTTTTACGAGGACTAGTGGAGGCAAATAGAGCTTTATTTTTTATTTCTATTGGATATGTTTTATTTCTATTGTGCAGTTACAGGTCAGATCTGTGGAGATGTTTTTCATTGTGTTTTTGAGCCAATTTTGCAGTTGAAGAATGCAACATAGATGAGTTTAATACCATACTGTGAAACCTTTCAGGCAAAGCAGTAATATCTCCATGGAAACAAGCTTGTGGCAGACCCCTTATAACAGAAAGGTTACACAGTGCACCTTTAATATACACTGTATTTGAGTGTACGCCATTTGTAAGTGAAAAAAAATGCTCAAATAAAATACAAAAATAGTTTGACCATATCAGAAAAAAACATCTTAGGTCAAAGTCCACATTAAGTCCGTGAGGAGTTAGAGTTTTAAGTGGGTGAATCCAGGAATTCCCAGCTCTAGGGGGCAGTTTTACATGTTCAATGCAAAGATATCTTAAGAAAGAGGTGGGATGGTTGAAATCTACTAAATGAGCCGCCACAGTTCATGTTTTTACATCTGATGGTGCTCCTATACTCTGCAGTACATGTTTTTAAGCCCTGCTATTTTACCCCCAGATGCTTTACCACAGGGGCAGGTGTTTTACCCACAGAGGCTTTACCACAGGGGCAGGTGTTTTACCCACAGAAGGGCAGGTGTTTTACCCACAGAGGCTTTACCACAGGGGCAGGTGGCAGGTGGTCTGGTTTGAAGGAAAGTAGAATGTACCAGTCTGTCTCTGAGGTTTCTTGCTTTTTTATACACCACTAGGGGGTGCTCTTTAAAAGCCACACCCAATGAAGGGTCAGTTTGTTATATATGGCAATGTCTAGTTTTTAATGTTGTGCCTTTTATGACATGACCCTGTCTGGGGACTGCAGACAGAGATTAGTCATTCTGTATAACCTGGCACAAACATTGTATATACCTCTTTGTGTAGGTCCATATTTTTTATGTGCATTGTCCCTAATAAATGTACAAATAAAGTAAACTCTGTTCCTGCAGTCTGATAGTGCAGCAGCTTTGGCCTGACAGTAGAAGACCACAGAGCACAGGTGAGTCTGAGCAAAGGCCACCATCTACTGGGGGAAAAAATCAATCCTGCAGAGAGTAACTATAAAATCACAGTTTGAGCATACATTTATTTTGACTGCCTGAATAAAACTATGGGGACAAATAATAAAAAATGTTACATGAGTTGGTGCAAGTACTTTCACACATTAAAAATAAATTAAACTGACAAAATGCTCTACAAATATGTCCATTTGGTACGACGTCAACTGTACTCGCTGAGCATCGATTGCAGGTCTCCCACAGGACAAACTGTTACAATTCCTCTCCTCCATGAGCTTTTCTTGACAACACTGACGAAAACATTCACCACAGCAAACTGGACGGCTTCTAGAGAACTTAACTTAGGCATTTCAGCGCTCGGCTCTTCTGCCAGGCCATGGCGCTCGACTTGGTTATTGCAAGTGTATTTCCCTTCTTTGTAATTGTGCTTTTATATTCCTTGTACAGTTCTAAAAGTATTTTTACTATTACTATTTACTATTTGTTTATTTATTTAAACGGGAAAATGCATGTTAATGAACAGACAAGCATAAATAGCATGAATGTAAACATACCGGATTTTAGCAGAAATGCTAATTTACATCCGTTGTCCCAAGGGTTGGGGGAAATAGGAGAATAACGTACAACACAGTAAACACTAATCCGTTATACACTACAATAAAATATCTAAAAACCCTTCTAGTATATATACACCTGCCTACCCATTATTACCATAAGTGTACCAGCACTCCCACATATCCATACATATTTCGGGCCATACAAATATGAATTCGCTATACTACATTACAATACATACATTATATACACACCTGCATACCTCATTATCATAAGTGCACCAGGACTCACATATCCATACATATTTCAAGGCCATTTTATTCGACATGATGGCGTTTTCGACAATCGCTTAGGGTCCCGTGCACTCGCCTGATGCAGATTGGATGAGCGCGGTTGAAGTTAACGCCGATGAGGCGCGGCTAAACTGCGTTAGTCAAACAGCTTCAGCCTTAAGTTGAAGCTGACACTTGTCCAAACGGGGCTTAATCACGTACAGAATTATAAATTATAAATGGTAACTAAACTAACCTATCTTAACCTAACACGCTGTTTTGTAAAATGTTGTCAAATGAAACCTCAGTGCTAACGTTCCTATAATAACTGATCAACTGAGTAATGGTGATAACGCTAACAAAAACGACCCAACATTTACAACAAGTAACGTGTGTAGTATCTAAAATCAGAGTGCACTGTGCTAAAAGCGAGATACAATAAAATGATATGAGGACATAATGACAAATCCATTACAGATCTGAGAATGTGGTGTCAGTGTTAATGGAAGCCTTTTCACATCCTTCATCTAATCATCAGTTATTACACACTGAAAATGTTGCCATAGCACTTTTTCATCTTGGCTGTAAACAAATATTAACAAAAAAGAAGAAACTGGGGCAAAGGACAGATTTTATTATTGATGGTTCATTTGTTTTTGAGTAATCAGATGTGTGCCGTTTTTATTTTTTGTTTAATTTTTGCAGCCTCTCATTGCTCGCCCCTCTTTACATCAGCATTAAGTCACTCAACTCCTTCATGTTTTTAAAGTCCATGCAGGTTCCCTTAGCTACACCTAGATTTAACTGTCACAGTTTTACTTTTACTTTTTAACGCACAAGAATAATGTAGAAACTTTATGGACTTCTTAATAGTGCTTATTGTTTTGTAAATGAGATTACTTTGCCTGGAATGCTTCACAGTATGACTTTAAACTTATCTATCGCCATGGACAAAAGCAGGTGATGCCAGGCCACCTGATGGGCCAGATCTGTGGAAAGCCCGGTTACAGTAAGCATGCTTTTATCCTGGTTTATTTTAATGGGAGTTTTATTTATGTTTTGATTTGTTTGAATTGTGATTTTAATGTCTTTCTTATTGGTTCAGAATTTTGGACATAGGGCCTCATTTCGTAGTGAGCCAGTGTGTAGGAGACGTTGCTGGTGCTAGGCTAGTGCATGTCAATGGTCATAGTTGACCTGTCACTAAAAACAGTCTTACCCACTCCACAGTGCACCCAAGGCAAACTATTAGAACTCCAGACTGTCCATGTGAATGTTTTTTATAATTTTATAAGTAAAGCCAACCTTCCATTTGAAGGATTCATGTCAGACTAGGATGACCAAATGTCCCTATTGACCCGGGACAGTCCCAGTTTTGAGCCCCGTGTCCCCTGTCCCAGCAAATTTATCCAAAACCAGTGATTTGTCCCAGTTTTATACAAGAAATGTCCCATGTGTGTCTATTTTTGACCAATTTTATCCCTGCCAACAGTAAAGAGAGGCATAAATTTGTTTAGGTAAAATACAGAAAAGCTGCTTAAAAATGACCAAAACACAAAGAACAAAGAACTATACTGACCCTTGTTAGTCATGAATGTCCATACATCTTCTCCCGCTTAATCCAGCTGGGCCGGGGGGGCAGCTTGCTGCCCAATCCTCATAGCACCTGACCCGCCCATGCAGGTGGTGGACGTCATGGTCCTTGGTGTTAGTTCATAGGGGTGCTGCATGTTTTGAGTTGATGGGGGAAACCGGAGTACCCGGAGGAAACCCATCCAGACATGGGGAGAACATGCAAACTCCACACAGAAAGGCCCGGGCCACCCGGGGATCGAACCTGCAACCGTGCCGCCCAGTCATGAATGTTTCCAGTGTAAAACAATTTCCCTTAATTACGCACTTGTTTCACAATTTTATTATTACCAACTGCTCCAAACCGGGGACGTCCAAGTTTTTATTTTGAAAATCTGGTCACCCTATGTCTGAGCAGCAGCAGAGTTGTACTTCCTGATAAAAAACTCAGTGTGGTGCAGTGGGGCACTGATATATGAGAAAATAGTCCCTCAACATGCGACAATTCAGGCGATGCAATGGTTTATTTTAAACATTATTCTATCAACACAGACATTCACATCAACAGTCTGGTGTTATAAATGTTTTGCCTTGGGTGCACTGTGGAGTGGGTAAGGGTGTTCTCACACTTGATCCACTTTAAGTGAACCGAACTCAGTCCTCTGTAAGTGGACCAAAAAGTGAACCAACAAAAAAATAACTTTTTGTTTTCACGTTGTGAATTTATTGCAAAGAGGACTGGGTTCTCTTTCTGATCCACTTGAGCTTTGATGGGGCCTCAGTCCCCTTTCTGTTCACACCTCTGCCAGGTGTAACCCAGGTGACAAATCCGGTAAAACCTATGCCTTTCTCTCTATATACATCTGTGCCATAGTCCTATGATCTCTGCTCATGTCTCACTATTACAATTAAACCTCGCGGTATTTGAACGCGAACCCGCGGGATCGCGTCACAAGATCACGTGGGTCAGCTAGACCAATCAGCGTTGTGCTTTCGGTGACGTCACACTGTCACCTGGCGCCGCGCACAATCGCATTAGTTTATATTGCCGCGGTGCTGGATGAGTCGAGCTGCAGGTCAATTTCTGTTTAATCCTTGTGCTTTATAACTTTATTCCGCTTGACAGTCAATGAGGTCTATTGTACTCTTATAGGAGAGTTCTATCCCATCCCAAATTATATTAAAAGACTTGTATCCAAGGCGTTGTCTGCGGAAAATGGTGAGTGTTTGTATTGTTATGCTAACGCTAGCTTAGCCGCTCCCATTCATTTCAATGGTCGCGGTTAGCATATTTATTTGACTTCTTTATGCCTGTTTCAGTAAGACCAAGTTACAAAATGGTATCACTTGAAATCCAGCTGCCTAAAGCTTGTGATGAATTGTATTATATTGGTTTCATGATTCATCTTATGCATTTTTAAGTGTCTTTGCTAAGCAGCATTAACCAACAACAGCTGTATCTCCCTGAGCACTTAAGCTAAACACTTATAGCCTTATAAAGTATATTTATTTGCTGATTGATAGAGATAATATTCATACCAAATATGAATATAGTTAATATATTAGATAGATAATGCTGTAATACTGTGAATTATTGTATTGAACCTGTTAATGGTGCCACTAGTGCTATTTAACCTGTATTGTGTGCAGGGCTCTACAGTGCGCCCATTTCACTCGCATTTGCGAGTAAATATTTCGTCGTGCGAACGAGGAAAATAAAACAGTCGCACCAGTGCGAGTGCTTCTGCAGCCACAGTAAGGAGAACTGCGCACAGACGTAACGTGACAAGTTAAACGTTCTAAATGTATCAAACATTAGGGGCAAACTCACACTAGGACTTTAGAATCGTGCCCAAGCCTGGAGCCCCTAAAGCGCCAAGACGCTTTCCCAGCGCGCGCTGACCCCAGCGTACGAGCTCCGCGTGTGCGCTGATATCACTCATACGAACAAACTCCGCTTCAAAACACACCCACGCCCCCTTCAACGAGGAGCACCCCGCAGCAGGACCCACACCTGTCCCACCACTCAGTAAACACTCCCACGCCGCTGGACTTCCTTCTCAGCTAAAGCGAGAGCTTTGTCTTGGTCTTGTCTCGAGCGCATTTGGACTCGGTCTTATCACGGACTCAAGGTCTGAATACTGAGTGTGATCATATTTCATTACGGCCGCTGCAGTAAACTTGCACCGGTGTGCGTGACCACGCGGGACGTCTCTCTGCGGCCTGTGCACTGGAGCCCGCAGACACTGTGCACACAGCGTCAGCACAGGCTCCAGCGCGGCTTGTCCACAGCGCGCACCCTTGTACCAACGTACACAGGGCAGGTATCCCTACCTATCCTTCCGCCTCACGTGAAATACGCCAATACTAATTTTCTGTCAGTGTCCACACAGAGCAGACCCACAGCACAGAGCAGGTGATATGTGGGCTGAAGTTTGCCTAAGAAAATGCCAAATAACTCTGTCACAATGTGCGTTTAGTTTGGTAAATGTGCAGAGGCTAAAAAACACTGTAAAACCAGGAAGAGAATGTAACTTCACCTAGGAATTTGAAAATACAGGTTTAAAAATCTTACCTATGTTTTTCACTTTGAAGCAGTTTTGTGTAAAGTGCCAGTGGAAGTTCTCTTAAAGAAGAGGTTCTCAAACTGTGGTGAGGGTCCAAAAAGGGCCACAGAGTGTTTCAGTGCAGAACAGTTTGTGGGCTGGGATGATATTTTAAGTTGCTGACTATTAATCAGATAAAATGAAGATATATTTTATGCAATCAAACACTGCAATCATGCAGGAAAAGTACAGTCATGAATAATTCTTTAGTTTTTGTATTAAATTAATTCAAATAAGTTGGTGTCGCAAGTTCTGCACTGCAATAATCGTTCGAAATGAAAACCTACTTGTGCCCCCATTTTTTTTTCTGTGCTCCTAAAATTTTTAACTTAGGGGCACATGTGCTCCTGAAAAAAAAAGTTAGCGTAGAGCCCTGATTGTGTGCACACTGAAGATAATTTTGATAGATAATTTTGTTAATTGGGTTAAGGTAACAGCTGATTGATTGAAACTTTGGTGCTATTGCCTGGGCCAGGTTTCTGCCTGGGCCAGGTTTCTACCTAAGCTTGTGTCACTCCGATTCTACTCTTCTGATCACTAGCCCATATTACTTAACTACCATTTTACTACAGTGTCCCATCATATTCATAACATATTCAGTGACACAGGTGTTAAACAGGTCTTGATCTTTATTACTTGTATTTGCGTTGGCATTGACCAGAACAGCAACCACTAAACCAGGTCTAAACAAGGTATAAAACCAGGACTAAAACAGGGCCGCGTCTCCTGCTGTACGCCGCTCGGGCCGTGCACCGCGTCTTCTCCCATATGCTGCGTGAGTGGACCGCGTCTCCTGCTGTACGGCCTGGATCGTGCACCGCGCCTTCTCCCGTAAGCTGCGTGGATCTCTGTCACAAATAAAACCGCTCCGTGGCGCAAAAAAGGTTGTGGACCACTGGGTTACAATACATTGAAAAAGGTGAAGAGAATCGCTTTGTGTTCACACTGCGCAGATTAGGCAACCCGTATTGTGGACTTTTTAGTGAACTGTACTGAGACCATCCTGAGAGAGGTGTCAGTATCGTTTGCTTCAGAGGAGTCTGAGTACGGTTGGAGCGTTTACATATGCACAAAAAATGCCATTGGCCATTGGTCTGAGTTCGTTTAAAGGGCTGAAACGGACCAAGTGTGAAAGCACCCTAAGACTGTTTTTAGTGGCAGGACTGTGCCCATTGACATGCACTAGCCTAGCACCAGCAACCTCTCCAAATACAAGGACAGGATGGAATATTTAAAAAAGTGTCTCCACACGTCTCCAGCACTGTGGCTCACGAGGAAATGACGCCTTATGTCCAAAATTCTGAACTGTCCCTTTAATGTCATTACATGAATCAAGGAGGAAACATTATTTTTCAGTCTTTTCCAACTTACAGAATTTATGAATTGAATCCTGCCATTTTCATGAAACTATACATTTGGGATGCAAGTATCAAATATATAAAGGGGCTAGTGCTAAAAGCATTGTAAAATACATGCCGTAATATCCCATAATAACCAAGCCATTACCATTGTGAAGGTTTTGCACATCCTCGCTCTCCCTCTGCTGTCTGCTCCTCACCTGTCAGCTCTGCCATCACATCATTACCGTCTCTCTGTGAGTGACCAGGCGCTGCCCCTCTCAGGCTGATGGCGCCGGGCATGAAAAGGATCAAAAGTGCCCCCGGATTTTTGGGCCAGATGGACGATTCACTCCAGGAATAACAAGGCAGAGCTGCAGAGATCTGAAAACAGTTAGTGCGCAGAGGAGCATGGTGAACTTTTCCACTTTCTGACCTTTTGGATTTGGAGATTCTAAAGTGGTTGAGATCAGAACTCCATGTACTTGCAAATGTCACGATGTACTTGCTTGTGTTGCACTGAACTTTCATTGTAGTACTATTTAGAAAGTGAGTTTATAATAGATTCTAAATTATAATATATGTTTTATATTGTTTTTGTACATTTTGAAATAGTGATAGGAATAAATTGTATCATATTTGGGGTGTGGAACCAAAAATGTTGCTGTAATTTAGTTTAGTTTGTTTTTGTTTCTTTTGTTTTTTACTAGTTAAAAGTGCCTTGAGATGTTATTGCTTTGTCTGGAATACTTCACAGTATGGTATTAAACCTTCCTATCTCCATGGAGACCAAACTAGACCAAGCTGCAGGTCAGATCTGTGGAGAGGCGACCCCGCTCACAGTCAGAATGTCTGTTTTTGTAAGTATTTTTGAGCTATAAATCCAGCTGTAATTTAATACATGTAAAGTAGAGCTGTTTAAGGTCATATTGTGGAACATTCCAGGCAGAGCAATGACATCTCCATGGACACAGGCATTTGACAGACCCTCCAACAGGAAAATTACACAGTGTCCTCTGCATTTCACCCCTCCTTTCAGGAGCAGTGGGCAGCTCTGCTTAGCTGGAGGATTTTTACCTTTACCTTACCTTTTTACCTGCATGTTTTTAGGATGATGGGGGAAACTGGAGTGTCCAGAGGAAACCCACCCAGACATGGGGGGTCACGGATATTGAACCTGGAACTTTCTTCAAAAACTGGAGGGTTACAATTTCAGGATAAAATATTTCAGAGTTGTTTTTAACATAAAAACTGTTATTTTAACAGTTTGAAAGTCAAAGGGGGGTTCGAGTTGAGGTTATTTGCCAGAGTTGATATGGTTGAAGCTAATTCAATTTCTCCTAGTGTTAATTCAACTTCCCTTAGTGTTAATTTGGCACCTTCCACCCACTACATCAAACTCCCGCAAGAGAAGACCAGTTTGAACCAGTTTTATACATAATTTCATCTTAAATTAACTAAAATAAAGTGGAAAAATAAAACACCTCTGTGTAATGTTCAGCTAAATCAGGATAACCCTACACGGTGTTACCCGTTTACTCTCAAAACATTAATATAAACAGGAAATTTGGTCCAGTGTTACTTAATTAACATTTCCAAAAATGTTAAATTAACTCTGGAGCAGATTGGACTCGTATAAACTCTGAGAAAATGTTAAAATTAATTCTGTGAGAGTCAGTTTTAACACTCCACTTTTTGCTGTGCAGAACCTCATCACCTGCTCTGATCTCTGATTGGCCAGTTCTTAATAAATATGTGTATTACAGCATAAAATAAATAAGATAAATAAATGAATTAATTAATTGGCTCTGGTAACCTATGAACTGTTACTGGAAAATTGTCACAACCTTTTTTTTCTTTTAACCTTTTTTTGTTATTGTTTTGGTTGGATTATTTTATTATTATTATTTATTTATAGATTTGTTTTTTGTTGTTTTGTGAATTACTTTTCATAAATGACCTAAAGCAGATCCAACCAGTTTCATGACATTCTAAGTGAGAAAAAACATTCAAAGTGAAATCAAGTATGTAAACAGAAACTTGATGGGCTGAATGTACAATGGTCGTCTTGGTTTGGAAGGGCATCTGGATCAAATATGATGACAATAATGACAATAATAATGACAATACGTGCTCTGCTTTAATTATTATAACACAGCCGCTAATGAACTTTCGTTGTTAACAGAAAGGTCCGTTGTCTTTGTAGCTTCAATGCAAATGTATGATGCACCAGTTAAGTAATTATATCCTTATTTGTCTATGCATGAGATGGTAATGAGCTGAGAAATCGCTCATTTAAAATCCTGTCCAATATCTTTTATAATTAGTCATTGCACCATCTGTGGTTCAGTTACATTACGTCATGTTTTTGCTCAGTGACTTTTGTGGAGTTAGATTACAGTTGTGTTAAAATAACCAATTTATTCATTTACTTACTGCTCAGTTTTCAGCCACATTCTTTATACACATTTGAATCCTTTTTATGGTGTAATGATTTTCTTTTAACCATATAATGAACATTACCCTTTACATTGTTTTACCAGAAGTATTTTTCTATTTACCAGTTTACAAGTTTAAAGGTTCATTCTGTAACTTTTCTGGTGGATGCTTTTCTCTGTGATGTTATTGCTTTGTATGGAATGTTTCACAGTATGGTATTAAACCTTTCTATCTTCATGGAGACCAAACCAGACCACGTTACAGGTCAGATCTATGGAGAGGCGACCCCGCTCAGTCAAAATGCCTGTTTTTCTAGGGGTTTTTGAGCTTTAAAACCACCTGTAGTTGAATAAATGTGCGATAGGACTGTTTAATGTCACACTGTGGAACATTTCAGGCAGAGCAATGACATATCCATAGAAACAAGCAGGTGACGGACCCCCAACCAAAAAGTGACATGATGCACTTTTAATGTTGTTCTTTCTAAATAAAACTGACAACATTAAAAAGAACTTTTTCTGTAGATATTTCGTACTGTGTCACTTGAAATACTTCCTAAGCATCCATCCATTTTCTTCTGCTTATCCGGGGGCAGCAGTCTAAGGGACTCCTTGTCAGGGTTTGGTGTTTGTTGTGTGTTCCCCCTCCCTTCTGTGTCTGTCTGCTCCTCTCGGGGGCGTGGCTGGGCTAATGCTGCAGTGTGGATCACCTGCTCGGTGGTTCACCTGCAGCTAATTGTCTAATCAGCCCCACTATTTAGTTCTGTCCTCATCCTTTGTTCTTTTGTCAGTTCATTCCTCCTCTATCCCTCGTCTACGTCCTCGTCCTGCTTGTCCATGTCCACGTCCACGTCGTTGTCCTGCTTGTCCACGTCGTCCTGCCTGACCTTGTTGTCCAGTCTGTCTACCCGTGAGTCTACCCCTGTGTCTTCCCTCCGTCTATGTCTCCAGCCGGTTTCCATCACCACATCCTTCAATCCCGGCAATAAACCTGTTTAAACATCTACCTGCGCCTGTGTCTCTGCTTTGGGGTCCTCAACCACACTCAAACCATGACAGAATGAACTGACCACTTGGACCCCGCAGAGTGTAGAGCATCGGCAGGCTCCTATTCCCAGCTGCCTCGTTTGTCCTCACCTGTTCCTCTGGAGCGTTCTGCAACAGCCACTAACCCTACTCCTGCCCCAGCTCCTGTTTTCTCTGCCTCCATGTCCCTTGAACATTGTGGACTGCCGCTGGACACTGTTCTCCATCTGGGGTGGTCAACTCCCTTCCTGGACCACCGCTGGACATTGTTCTCCGTCCAGGGTGGTAGATTCCCTTCTTGGACCACCGCTGGACACTGTTCTCCGTCTGGGGTGGTCAACTCCCTTCCTGGGCCGCCGCTGGACACTGTTCTCCATCTGGGGTGGAAGAATCCCTTCCTGGACCACCGCTGGACATTGTTCTCTGTCCAGGGTGGTAGATTCCCTTCCTGGACCACCGCTGGACATTGTTCTCCGTCCAGCGTGGTAGATTCCCTTCTTGGACCACCGCTGGACATTGTTTTCCGTCCAGGGTGGTAGATTCCCTTCCTGGACCACCGCTGGACATTGTTCTCCGTCCAGCGTGGTAGATTCCCTTCTTGGACCACCGCTGGACATTGTTCTCCGTCCAGGGTGGCAGAATCCCTTCCTGGACCACCGCTGGATATTGTTCTCCGTCCAGCGTGGTAGATTCCCTTCTTGGACCACCGCTGGACATTGTTCTCCGTCCAGGGTGGTAGATTCCCTTCCCGGACCACCGCTGGACACTGTTCTCCATCTGGGGTGGTCAACTCCCTTCCTGGGCCGCCGCTGGACACTGTTCTCCGTCTGGGGTGGCAGAATCCCTTCCTGGACCACCGCTGGACATTGTTCTCCGTCCAGGGTGGTAGATTCCCTTCTTGGACCACCGCTGGACATTGTTCTCCGTCCAGGGTGAAGGTTCCCTTCTTGGACCACCGCTGGACACTGTTCTCCGTCTGGGGTGGTCGATTCCCTTCCTGGACCACCGCTGGACATTGTTCTCCGTCCAGGGTGGTAGATTCCCTTCCTGGACCACCGCTGGACACTGTTCTCCGTCTGGGGTGGTCAGCTCCCTTCCTGGACCATCGCTGGACATTGTTCTCCGTCCAGGGTGGTAGATTCCCTTCTTGGACCATCGCTGGACACTGTTCTCCGTCTGGGGTGGTCAACTCCCTTCCTGGACCACCGCTGGACACTGTTCTCCGTCTGGGGTGGTCAACTCCCTTCCTGGACCACCGCTGGACACTGTTCTCCGTCTGGGGTGGTCAACTCCCTTCCTGGACCATCGCTGGACATTGTTCTCCGTCCAGGGTGGTAGATCCCCTTCTTGGACCATCGCTGGACACTGTTCTCCGTCTGGGGTGGTCAACTCCCTTCCTGGGCTGCCGCTGGACACTTGTCTCCGTCTGGGATGGCCGTATCCCTTCTTCGGCTGCTGCTGGACACTCGTTTCCGTCCGGGGTGGCTGTGTCCCTTCCTGGGCTGCTGCTGGTCGCCCCTCTCCATCCTGGGTGCCAGTTTCCCTGTGTCCCTCCGTCCAGGCCCCCACCACCCACCCGGGGTTGTGGTGTTGTTTGGGCCATCTGAGAGCGGTCCCTTGAGAGGTACTGTCAGGTTTGGTGTTTGTTGTGTGTTCCCCCTCCCTTCTGTGTCTGTCTGCTCCTCTCGGGGGCGTGGCTGGGCTAATGCTGCAGTGTGGATCACCTGCTCGGTGGTTCACCTGCAGCTAATTGTCTAATCAGCCCCACTATTTAGTTCTGTCCTCATCCTTTGTTCTTTTGTCAGTTCATTCCTCCTCTATCCCTCGTCTACGTCCTCGTCCTGCTTGTCCATGTCCACGTCCACGTCGTTGTCCTGCTTGTCCACGTCATCCTGCCTGACCTTGTTGTCCAGTCTGTCTACCCGTGAGTCTACCCCAGTGTCTTCCCTCCGTCTATGTCTCCAGCCGGTTTCCATCACCACATCCTTCAATCCCGGCAATAAACCTGTTTAAACATCTACCTGCGCCGATGTCTCTGCTTTGGGGTCCTCAACCACACTCAAACCATGACACTCCTGGACTTCTTTCACCCCGGGCACTTCCTCCAGCTCCTCCGGGGGGACCCCAAGGTGTTCTCAGGCCCAGAGACACAGTCCCTCCAGCGTGTCCTGGGTCTTCCCCCAGGGGCTTCTTCTGGTGGGACATGCCCGGAACAAGCGCCCAGGAGGCATCTGTAACAGGTGCCCGAGCCTCCTCAGCTGCTCCTCTCAACGTGGAGGAGCAGCAGCTCTACCCTGAGCTCCTCCCGTGTGACTGAGCTCCTCACCCTAACTCTAAGGGAGCACCCAGCCACTCTGCAGAGGAAATTAATTTCGGCCGCTTGTATCTGCGATCTTGCCCTTTCGGTCATTACCCAGAGCTCATGACCAGAGGTGAGGGGAAGAACATTTTAAATATCACTCTCAACATTGACAAAAATGTATAACTTGATGTTAGATCAGTTCAGTTTCTGTGTGCACTCACTGCTGCCTCAATCCGTGTTGTCTTGGCCTACATCATCAGTGGTATAATACTCCCTACAATGGAAGCATAGCCAGACTGAACTCTACTAGACTGGAATGGACCACACTACAGTATTATCATGGGTATCATAGTAGCTCATGTTTCCGGGTGCTGGTTCTAGATGGTAAATCAGCTTTTGCGTCAGGACTCCAGCATCATTGCCTCTTCTCTTAAACTCTCAGGCTACTACACTTTATTTTACAACACTCGATATGTGTCTCATTTTTCAGATCATATTTTCAATCAAATCAGCTAAACATGTCTTTAAATGTCACAGCTGAGGTTCAAGTATTGCATTAAAATAACCACAACAACTCACAAACACCACTACTTCTTTCATGTTGCAGCCCTTGTAAAATAGCTTAGTTTTTATCCAAATAATGTACTCTTTATTCTAATTCCACATACCTCCAAAACCACAAGGCAAGTTTATTTGTATAGCACCGTTCGTACACAAAGCAATTCAAAATGCTTTATGCAATACGAAAGACATTATAATCACAATCCAAACAAATCAAAACATAAATAATCGGTGTGTACCCTTTATTTTAGGGTACACTTATTAACATCTAACTACCTAACTTGCTGTTAATACGCTCCTTATTACTACTTATTAATATGATATTAGGCCATTTTTGTCTATGAAGTATGATTCTAATAACCTTTTGGTAATTAGGGTGTTGTTAAGGACTAGTAAGAAGAAACACTTATTTGTGCCAAAAGCTTATTAGAATTATAATTCATGTACAAAAAAGGCCTAGTATCACATTAATAAGCAGTAATAAGGCGTGTATTAATAATAAAGTGTTTGTAACTGTGTAACTAATAGCAGAATAGGCTTATGCGTCTGCGTCGCGTCCCCTCACTGTCTGCGTTGTTTTGACACATTGAAGGTGCACGTTGGTGGATGCAGACATTGTGTGTAAGGGGTTCATGTCGACGCAAACATGTTTTGATGCAGAACCATAAATTGGGCTTTACCGTCTCCTCCGTGAAAGTCTGACTTCGCCCTCAAGCAGGAACTTTCTCCTCTTCAGCGCCTCGTCCCCTCTCGACTCTCGGCTTCAATAAAACGTCTCCATCGCAAACTTTTCAGCTCAACAAATGTGGAAACAAATTTCCCTCTGGGGACAATAAAGTTGTATCGATCTATCGTCACACACAAAGCTTCAGACAGTTTTTTTTCTTCTTTTTTCCCTACCTTTTGATACCACGTGACACCCTATTACCGCCCAACCTTAGTGCATAATAAAAACCTTATGCACAGCTAAAAATTATTATATTTATATAATTATATATTTTTTTCCATTTTAACATCTACTTCACGGCATCCAAGATAAATCATAATAATAAGAATTAGTAAAGATCGCGAAGGCTGCAATTTTTAAAGAACTGCACGAAAAATGTTGAACTCCCCACTTCCCAAATTCACGGCTGACTTAACTCGAAGGCCTCCCTTAAAGCATCTATTGACATTTCTCCATCTCGTTCGCACGTGCTTGAACTTGGATTCCCCCAGTGGACGCTCCCCACCCCTCTCCGATCCAGAGGGGCATACCGTGGCTTTGGCCCTGACCCCCAAGGACCCCCCCACCCTTTCCTTACCTGGCCATTTTGTTTGAAGCCAGCGGAGATCAGATGTTTTCGCTCATTACACGTCTTCTCGTTATGTTCGTCTTTCTTCCACATCAACCTAATGAGACAGTGGTTAATGTCCAGACTAGACCCCCCCACCTTTAATCAGATGGGGCTGGTCTGTTGGTAAGCTTTGGTCCAAATTACCCCCAGTCTGGTTCACTTACGGCACCTGGGTCCCGGAGAGGAAGAGGAGGGGCGCTTTGGTGACGGGTTAAAGAAAGGAGCAGCTGGAGGAAGTTAAATGCAGAGAGAGGAGAGGGGGGTAACGTAGATGAGGGGGGCGGATCAGTTTGGACATCAGGGGAGTCAATGGGGGCTCCCGGGACAGTCTTTTGTTCGTGGACATGTGGGAGAATCCGCAGGACATGCCTTGAAAACCTTTGTCTAGTGTCCAGATATGTGGGCACACGAATAGGCCTGTCACAATAACATGTTTTGAAGTGGGATACAGAGCTTAACAAATGTGTTAGACACCACCCGGTATGAGGTGTCTGCCACTGCTGCCATATGGATTTTAACTATATTTCTGTTTCTATAATGGTTAATCCACCAGTTTATGAAAGTTCTTTTTGGCAAAACCATATCTTTAATGCTAAAATAGAACTATTGTTGCTGTTCATACATTTTCAAGTGTGATGTTTTGCAAAAATGACACCAAAGTCTCATCCAAAGCAAGACTCTGGGAACAGCCAGAAACTATTTGGAGCTCAATAACAAAAGAGACTTTGTAAAACGACATAAAAACAAAGCAGCAAGAACGCAGCTGTTATCTGTGCCAAAGGTGCTCACAGTAAATATTCACATTTTTGGTTATTATTTGTCGACAAGGACGATTTTGTTATTCCAACTGGTCGTTTTCTTCATGAAGAACAATGAAATGGTTAATAAGTTTTTGATATGCTGTGAAGTTTTCTTGTTCTAATACATTTGTTAAGCACTGTATATTGCTGAAGTAATAATAGACAATAAACGATAATGCTGAAACCAAATCATAAAGCAGAATTACTCATTATTATAATTTTTTTTAAAGTACTATAATGTACAATATTGTTAAATATTGTTGTGCTGCAATACTGCAACACTTACAGGTGCACTGCGTAACTTTTCTGTTGGATGGTTCACTACCTACTTGTCTCCATGGAGATGTTATTGCTTTCCTTGGAATATTCCACGGTGTGACTCTAAACATTTCCATCTAGCATTTATTCATTATGGGTGTTTCTATTGCTGAAAAGTACATTAATTCCTAGTGCAGTGCTGTAACCTGCTTGTTGAGATGGGTTTAATCTGTACTATGGAACAGACAAAGTAGTAACATTTCCATGGAGACAAGTAGGTCGGGGACTTCCAGTAGACATGTAACGCAGTGTACCTTTTTTAAGTAATTAATTCAGAGTTTTAGTTCATAATTCAGCCTTCATCAGCTCAAATCTTATCATATTACAGAAAAAAAATATATAAACAATTTCCCACTAGTGCAAAGAAAAGGTGAACATGATCATTATTGTTCCTTTGGTCATGTTTTGAACGATAAGTCAATATAGAAATTATTGTGACAGGCCTACACACAAATAGTATTTCAGTAGGCTTGGTAAATAGTGAATGATGCTGACTTGAGGTGTAAGTTATTAGTTTGTACAACCATAATCCAGTACAATACAAAAAAAGAAGAGAAGAAAAGAAAGAAATTGGGTTAAAATTATACTTAGTTTGCATAGTATGTCATTTGATTTGCAATATGTAAATATTTGTAAAGTTTCATCAGTCTACAGAAGCAACCACATCATTTTTGAATTTTTGAAACTGTCATGAACAGGGGTGGGTTAATATATGTTTTTTTTCTTCTTCCCGCTTCTTTTCGAGAAATGTGCTTTTCTGTTTTTTAATGTCTTATGTCTGTGATTATTGTTTCTCTCTTGGCACAAACTCAAAATAAAAACGAATCAAAATGTCAGACCACATTAGAAAACATTGACGAATGACTTTAAGCTTTACACATGGTCACTAAATAATCATAAAATCAAGACTTGCACTCAAAAACATCTTTTTTTGTCCATCTTACCTTTTTACTAATTCTTTCCATGTTAAGAAGTAAAGTAGTTATGTCCTTCCCGTGTTCAGATATATCGTAAAAGCTAAGGCCGGTGTGCTGTTAGCATGCTAGTTGTTGGTAGCATTACTGTAAGTGGTGAGAAGCTAAATTTGACCTTTCAGTTCAGGAGAGATTGGCAGTTCCAGCGCTGAAATTATCCAAATCATTCTAGCGAAATATGGAGTTTAAAAATGCAGTGGAGCACTTACTGTATTACCACATGACATCACAAGGGGGAACGGACTGTTTTCTGTCAGAAGAACTCCTAAATATGCAGGGTTTGTGTGTTAAACGTGTGAATGAAACAAAACACAACTCCAGATATAACATAGATCAGAAAATAGCGTAATATGGGCCCTTTAAGTAATATTAGTGAAACGTCTCTCAAAAAGCACTATTGTGTCACTTTTCTTGTGGATTCATTCCCAGTCTGACTTTATTACATGGTGTCAGTTATGTTCTCACTCTGGGACGCTCTCAAATGAGTTTGTGTTATTACTGGAGTCAGCAGGAGGAGGCGATGTTCGGAGTAATTCCCAAACGCCACGCTTCAGAAGAGAGACAAAGAGAAGCGTCAGACAGAAATGAATGAAGCTACGCTAACGGCCGTCACTGTCTGCTGTGTGTGTGTGTATTTGTCACATTGTGTGGACTAAAAATCTCTATACACACACTCACAGCATAGAGACCTGCCTAATTCTCTATTGTTACATCAGCCACGTGAGTTAAAGTTCAGATATGGGTTAAAGCAGGTAAAGGTTTGGGTTTATGTTAAGATTAGACAAAGAGTGACTACACAGCAAAAAGAGGAGTGTTGAAATTGACTCTCACAGAATCAGTTTTAACATTTTCTCAGTGTTTATATGAGTCCAATCTGTTCTAGAGTTCATTTAACATTTTCGGAAATGTTAATTAAGTAACACTGGACCTAAGTTCCTGTTTAACCCCGAAATTAAGAGTTAAATTAACGTTTGGAGAGTAAATGGATAACACGTTGGAGAGTTATCCTGATTTGGCTAAACAACACAGGTGTTTTATTTTACACTTTATTTTAGTTAATTTAAAATTAAATTATGCACAAAACTGGTTCAAATGGGTCTTCTCTCGCGAGAGTATGAAGTGGTGGGTGGGAGGTGCCAAATTAACACTAAGGGAAGTTGAATTAACTTGAGCCATATCAACTGGCAAATAACCCCCAACTCGAACACTCTGAAATATTTTACCCTGAAATTTTAATCCTTCAGTCTTTTCTTGTGTAGGTTTAGGTATCAGATAATCAATACTAAACCTATTTGAAACTAGATACTAATTTGAACAGGTATCAGTATTAAAACAAGTGTCACATTCACAGGACAGAAGTGAATGTTTCATGAATAGGTTTGATTTTGAAGAGCACATAGACGATATACGCCCATGAACCTCTATGGAACATATCTGGACGACTTGACGGTTTACACCAATACAGCTACATGGTAATACAAAAGAAAGTACGATTTAATTTTGGAAATCACATTTTATTATCTAGAAAGTGTTTTCTAGTTTTCATCGTTCTATTGAACTCTGTATTATTAAGTTTCATTGTTTTTTTTGTTTTGTTTTTTCATTTAAAATTTTTGTTTGAGCGAGGTACACTACAAACATAAAGACATGGACATGCACATGTTTTGGACCATTTCTGCTGCTCAAAAGGAGGAGGTTGAAGTTTAAAAATGTATTGTATTCTACCCCCAATTATTTTACCTTAACATACATATGCATAAAACATTTGTATAGTACAAACATGCACAAATATAGTGTCGTTTTTTGTCTACACTAACAATAGTGATAAAGAAGATCCAAAAGTTTATCATTTATGAGCGTATAAAATAACAGTGAGAATGAAAAATGTAAGTATTTTAAAAAAAATTTATTTTGTTTTCATTTATGGTGGTACAAACTAATAATAATGATAAAGAAGGCACAGAAGTTTATCGTTTATGATAATATTAAAATAAGCAAAATGAGAATGAAGAACGTAAAGATTTTTCTTTTCTTTTTTTCCCTTAGTATCAAAAGTCTATCCCTTAGTACGAAAACTGAGTTGGGAATTTTTACTACTGCGGCAACACTAGTCTCAGAGAAATAAATGTCATTGTAATGTATGTCCGCAAAAAGTATGGAAACATGAGTGTGTGTGTCTGTGGAGGGCTGTGGGGTTATGAGGGACCGTGGAGGGGACTCTGACCCCATCGGAGCTCAGGTGTTCCCCAGCTGGTACCCCCCTGCACCCCCCTCCTCCCCTCCCTCCCCGCCCTGACCCTACCTCCTGGACATAGCTCAATACACGATTACCCCGGTGCTTGACCCATCCTGCACCATCACTGAGGGACTTTGGAGGAGCATAATATGTAATGCGATAGGCTACTTGAGAAGAATGTTTAGTTTCAAAACATTGTATATTATTATTGTATATTAAACGGCGCCAGAGCAAAGAGAACATTTTTTACCATTGAAAAGATATGATATTATGTTTTGAATCATTAATTACAATGGAAACGGCGCCAGAGCAAAGAGAAAGTTTTTTTTACCATTGAAAAGTTATGATATTATGTTTTGAATCATTAATTACTATGGAAACGGCGCCAGAGCAAAGAGAACATTTTTTACCATTGAAAAGATATGATATTATGTTTTGAATCATTAATTACTATGGAAACAGCACCAGAACAGCAACATTCTGGAAATTATGAAACGGAGCCAGAGGAAAAGCCACAATTTGAGAACTTTTTACCTTTCTAATGATACTGTTGTAATTGTTAATTACTATGAAAACAGCACCAGAGAAAAGGCGACATTTTGAGGACTTCTTACCATTGAAAAAATGTGATGTTATATTTAGAATCATTAACCTATGGAAACGGCGCCAGAGCAAAGAGAATTTTTTTTTACCATTGAAAAGATATGATATTATGTTTTGAATCATTAATTACTATGGAAACGGCGCCAGAGCAAAGACAAAAAATTTTACCATTGAAAAGATATGATATTATGTTTTGAATCATTAATTACTATGGAAACGACGCCAGAGCAAAGAGAACATTTTTTACCATTGAAGATATGATATTATGTTTTGAATCATTAATTACTATGGAAACGGCGCCAGAGCATTTTTAACCGTGTTGCCATGGTGATACACGAAAGCTCCAATGTTATCCAAAGGGGAGAGATCACATAAATTCCCATTCATGAAAAATATTTTACTTTCACAGAATATTCTCAAATTTGGCACAGTGACTCTTCATGACATCCTGATCAAAAAAGTCAATCGCAACCATATGGTATTTTAAAGCCTGTTGCCACGGTGATGCACGAAAGCTCTAATGTTATCCTAATGGAAAATTTTCAAAAATTTCTTACATTTCAAAGTGATATAACGGCTTAATAGTTTAATTGAAGAGCGTGAAATTTGGCACAGTGATACTTCAGGTCAGCCCCATCAAAAAAGTCCATGGGGCTGAAGTTGTATTTTGCACGGTGTTGCCATGGCAATGTCCCAAATTGTCCATGTTAATCTATGTTGGCACATCAGCATCTCCAGTGTGTGTGGATTTTATGTGTTTAGTGACAAGTTCAGCCCAAAGCCACAATCACACTGAGACAAGAGGCTCATCAGCGCCACCCGGGGGAGCGTCAGCGCCACCCGGGGGAGCGGCGGGTTGGCTGAGTGCAAAGCGCGGCCAGCGAGGGCCGTTCGATGCCGCTTGCGGCTTTAATTTATTTATTTATTTTACTTTTTATTTTTCCGCACATGTGAAAAATGTAGTAAAGTAGAAATTACAAATACCAGCTCTTAAATGTAGTGAAGCAAGAGTAATCAGCTTTACTCAAGTGAAGTACATATTACCTAAAATTCAACTTTATACTAGTAATTTTACCTTTGTATATTGTGCTTTCCACCACTTTAATCCGAGTTTTATTTGAACACAATCTGACCTTAAATAACTGATTTAGCCGGAACATGTGAGCTTTTTTTTGTGTGTGTGTGCGCTGTTAAACAAGTCCCTGTCAAATTAAATTAAATTAAACGCCTAACGGAACCATCCAGGCAAAGGACCCTCCAACCCGTAAAGGTCCAGAGTTCACCTTTAAATATAGAAGAATATATAGGAGACTTTTTAAGGAAAGAGAAAAGTAGAACCCCACAGCAAGAGAAACAGCAGGGTGTATACGGCAGCTGCTAACTCTACCGCAGAATAGTTCATAATAGTTTAGTGGCAGCCATAAAACCTTTTAAATTTACTCAACAGCTATAAATCTTATTGTTCTGGTAAATAAAGAGCTCATTTGGGTACTTACACTCGGGACATCGTAGACAACATGTGGTATTGATTTGAAGAGCAGAAGACCACAGGGGAGAACAAGCGACAATCCCAACAGCAACACAACCACAATTGAACGCTTTTAGCCTTAACTCCCTCGATGAATTTGAGGATTTATTTATGTATTTAAGTCTTACATTATTTCTATTAAAGGTGGGAGTCTGTCACTTTCTTGTTGTTTCTATAAAAATGTCAATGTCCTGATTAGAACGTCCCACAGTATGACAGTAAACTGATCTACCTTACATGTATTCAATTACAGGAGGTTTCTATAACTCAAAAATTCCGATTTTATATATTACAGGGTGTCCCAAAAATTTGACATCATTTCGCAGGCTAAGAATTATGGGGGCTTTTGCTAAAATAACCAAAAAATTTCACAGAATGTATAGAAACAGATGAAGATGTTTTATTTTTGTTCTGTTTTCAGGTTGAGCCGTTCACTCCCAAAGAGAAGTCATTTTGCATTTTTTTACAGGTCAGATCTGTGGTGAAGCAACCCCGTTCACAGTCAGAGTATATTGAGACAAACAGGGTGTCCTAAAAAAATTTGACGAGCCGATAATTTTGGCAATTCTTGAGGAAATAACCTCAAATCTCACAGAATGTATAGAAACATTTTGTGATTTGGAATCTGCTCTCACACAGTCACCCAAGACCTTGCAGCCTTCAATGCAAAATTTGGACAAACTGGCGAATAAATTTGGACTTGGTATGAAAAATTTAAAGGCTGTTTATGCGGGGCTAAAGAATCATCATCGACATCAGAAGAGAAACGAGCGACTTCGTGAAAAACTCTTGCGAAGCCCCAAGAAGTCCGTAAGGAAGACAGGTTTGGAAACCCAGATTCCTCTAATAACGGTTTGGCGTTTCTTCAGGTTTCTGTAGCATGTCAACGCAGAATTCTTGATGTTTCTGCTTGTTATCTGCTTTTAAACCCTTAAGGAGCTGCAGACGGCTTCATTTCCAATAGTTTCTTCAGGATACGCCAAACCGTGATTCGCTGCATAGTCTTGGGTGACTGTGTGCGAGCAGATTCCAAGACGCAAAACGACTCTAAAATAAAACATCAAATTTTAAATCTTGATCAGTGTCTCTTCATTCTGTGAAAATTTGAGGTTATTTCAACAAGAATTGCCAGAATTACTGACCTGCGAAATGATGGAGACCTTATAGTTGGACAGAAAGTTTGTAAAATTGATTAAAAGAACTGCAGATAGAGGACACATAGTACAAGTTTTTCTCAGTATAAGGACAAAATTCAATCATTGAGACGAGCACTGATTCATGATTTGCTGCATATGCCGGGGTTTAATGACCACTCAGTCCGCATTAGAATTGTTATTTGATTTGAACATTCTCACCTTGTATCTGGGGACACAGCTTGGTGAATTTGTATGAAATATAAAAATACTCCTCATGCTAGTATCATCGTTTTGGCCAAATTACCTCCACAAACAAAGTTAACTACAGACATTCAACTTTAAATATACTCCAAGGTTGCTTTCCCCATTCAAACACACTATAAAGAAGAGTATAATCTTCTCATTTTGTACACAACAGCTGCTCAGGCAATTTCTGCATGTTCTTTTTGTGCCAAGTGCGAAAATCTCCATTTGAAGTGCTGACTTTGAATGCCAAAACTGTCTGATTTCTTATGTAAGCATTTGTCCATCCTCTCTCTCTCTCTCTCTCTCTCTCTCTCTCTCTCTCTCTCTCTCTCTCTCTCTCTCTCTCTCTCTCTCTCTCTCTATATATATATATATATCTATAGTACTATTTCATTAGTGCTGTGCCAACTAAAAGAAATGCTCGAATCTCCTTGCTTTAATTGAAAACGCAATCAACCTGAAATAAGAGACTGTGCAGTTCTCAGCAGTGACGACCTTGCTGACTTGAACCGTATTTGTTTTTGCCATGTAGCAATTTTGAGTTATTGGGATGGCTGTAGGAGAGATTCTTGCCTGTTAACATGTATATTTGAATGTTTTTTTTTTCTTTTTCTGATTATTACTTGGGTGTACCTGTGGTAAATATGTAGCATAATTTTACATCAGCCAAGAGTCAGTTTGTGAAGTAAAGAAAATTGATAATTGAAAAAATAATTTAACGATTTATGATGTCATATTTTTTATTTGTCAGAAACTACCTATTTGGTAAAGTAGACAAGCTTTGGCCCATGTTTACCATATGGCTGCTAGTTAACAGAACACATGTCACACCCACTGGCCATGTCCAACCAGGAAGTCAAATAACCGTACCAAAACTGTATATGCCATCAGAACATCCATCCATCCATTTTCTTCCACTTATCCAGGGGTGGGTTGCGGGGTGAGTAGTCTTGGCAGGGACTCGCAGACTTCCTTCACCCTGGACACTTCCTCCAGCTCCTCCAAGGGGGGACCTCATGGTGTTCCTAGGCCAGCCCAGAGACATAGTCCCTGCTGCGTGTCCTGGGTCTTCCCCGTGGCCTCCTTCCGGTGGGACATGCCCAGAACACCTCCCGAGGGAGACGCCTTCTGCTGGCTCCTCAGCCACCTCAGCTGCTCTTCTTTAAGTGAAGGAACAGTGGCTCTACTCCAAGCTCCTCCTGTGTGACTGATCTCATCATATCTCTAAGCTACTCTGCGGAGGAAACTCATTTCGGCTGCTTGTATCCGCGATCTCATCCTTTCGCTCTTTCCCCAGAGCTCATGACCATAGGTGAGGGGAGGAACGTAGATTGAAGTAAGAGCTTTGTCTTTTGGTTCAGCTCCCTCTTCACTACATTGGTCCGATACAGCAACCAGTGCACGTTGCAGTTCCTGGTTCAATGGAGCCAACAGGACATCCGCAAACAGCAGAGATGAGATCCTGTGGTCCCCAAATGGGGCCCGCTCCGGCCCCTGACTGCACCTAGAAATTCTGTCCATAAATACAATGAACAGAACGAGAATTGTAAATAGAAAATACATCATTTAAAACAACAAAATCAACTTATCTTAAATGCTGTAATATAATAAATACTTCATAATAAAGTCTGCAGTACAATATAAAGAGACTTCTATTCTAGGCATTGATAATCTTATGTTATTTTAATAATCTGCTAATGAGCTCTTACACTGGATATTGCCACTTCTTTTTCACATTGTGCACTGACCTTAAGCCCAAACGCATTATTATTATGATTATTCTGATCCTGGCTTACTTCAGTTAGCTGCTATTTACTCATAACCCCCACCTCACCGGTTCCGACAGGACCCTATGGCAGAGTAAGTGAAGACATGACGCCCTCTCTCCTAATTACACAGATGAGCGGAGAGGCAAGGGGCGCACGGCGTAACCCACCAGGGCGGTTCGAACGCTCCGACTCCAGAATCCCCCAGGACGCGCCGTGGAAATGACTTGTTCCCACCAAAGCAGGCAGGTGAATTGAAATGTGGGCCGATATCCTCCGCCGTCACTGCAAATCCTTCTCTAATGTGACTTAAATTAAATGGATCAAACTCTTCCTCGGTGACCTTCAGATGTTACCGCGGTTTCACATTCTCCATCGGCGGATCGTTCTCCGTCCTGTCAGCAGTAACAGAAGGAGCGGGTCAGGAGTTTATGGAGTGAAGCTTGTAAAACCGCACTGCGTTAAGTTGCTCTGTGGGTTATTGGGGGTTTATTGAATAAGGTTGACAAAAGAAAAGGAAAGAAATGAAGAAAAGACCGCAACAATGATTTCTTTTGACTTAAAGGAGACATATTAAGGTTTATTCTTTTTAAATAGTTTGGTTTCACTTTAGAATAACTACATCTTAATTAGCTATAAAAGAATGAAGACTTAATTAAAAATGAACAAAATGTCTATTAATAATGATTCTTAAACTGTTTGACTTAAAATATTTGTTACTTGTGATTTATTTATTTATTTTTCTTTTTTGTAAATCGTCAGCGTTCCCAATTGAATGAAGAAAAGTTAAAATTGTGATTTGTGCATGGTTTAACTTTTCTGGATGAGGGGCCGTCAAATGCTTTTCTCCAGGGAGAGGTTATTGCTTTGTCTGAAATGTTTCACAGATATTAAGCCTTTTTATCACCATGGAGACCAAACCAGACCAAGTTACAGGTCAGATCTGCGGAGAAGCGACCCCGCTCAGAGTCAGAATGTCTGTTTTTCTAGGTATTTCTGTGTTTTAACGCCATCAGGAATCAAATACCGTAAAATACCGGGTACCAAATCACCGTTGGGCAGACTGCTGCACCGGGTCAGGTATCCACGGGTACCCGACGGGTGCCCGCAGATAGTTGCTGAAATGGGTGGGTTTTAACGTTCTGGATGGGCGGGTATGCGGGCGGGTAGTGAGTACACACGGGCGGGTCAGGTGAATCAGTGCAGTGTGTTAAACTGACATCGGTTGTTTTTTTATTGTTTGTTTTGTTGTTATTGTGCCATTTAGGGCTCGGGTAGAGCAAAATGTTTAGCTCACAAGTTTAACCTACCAGCGATTATGCGACTACGAAAAGTGGAAAGAAAAGAAATGGAAATGGAGCGCATCATGTATTACTAGTTTAAGATTTGGCGGCGAGCTATTATTTGCTGTTTGTTCGTTGTTGTTCATTGAGACGCGCATCGAAAAAAAAAAAGTGCATCAGTCAGAACGCTTCTAAATTGTGTGAAGATTATTGTTAGGAAGGAATGAAGCCCCAAACTGCTGCCTGATCTCAAATAAATGCCTGGTCTGGATACAAATAAACGCCCCGGTTATTATTTGGTATTTTACGGTAAATGTTTAATGTCATACTGTGGAATATTCTAAGCACAGCAATGACATTTCCATTGAAACATGGTGACAAACCCCCTACCAAAACATTTACAGAGCGCACATTTAACCAGGACTTAACCAAGACTAACAGAGAACCTCGCGGGGAAAGTGTTCACGTGCCATAGACATGTAATTTCACTTGAAGACCCTTCGGGGTATTGGAGGCTCAGTCTATGATATGGTTTCTCTGAGTGAGTTTTATTATGAGCTTATGAAATGGTAAAGGCCAAAGGGGGGACATGACTTACAATCTCAAACCCCATAAAGCCATAACACATCATCTTTGCTTGTGATCGAGTCGTAAACAGCTTTTAGATTCAATTAAATGACTCTACCTTTGAAATCTCGGTGTTTTTCCCCGGAGGAACATTTTTCTATCACTGTTTTTTACTCTGTTATGATTCATCTTTATTTAGTTATCACGACGTAGCTCCGAGCCTAAGTTTTACTGTTGGTGCTCATTAGAATTATTGATTTTGGGTGAGATCTACAAACACAGCTCGCCATCTGCCTGGGCGCTCTAAGACATTTGGTGACATTTGGTCGGTAACCTTTAACCTCATAGAGAAATCATGCCAGGAAAAATGAGAATTAAGATAAATTAATACAGATATTATGTTGTATTGCTCCATATATTTCGTCATAATCCATTTTTCTGTTTTACTGAGACAGATGGGTTAGGCATTGATGGTTTACTACAATCTAAAACTTTTTGGGCATTGCAGCACAAAAAAATGAGATAATTTGTGTTAATGAATTAAGAAAATAAAGTACTGCTATACTACATATTCAGAATCAACTATTTGGGCTTATAATGTACATCAACCTTTACAGCAACAAGAATAACTTGATTTAAGCAACCGAAACGAGGAAGTAATGCAGGTTTGTAATGTATAGCTTCACAGCGCTCACAATTTTTTTAAAGTGACGCCTAAATTCAATGCCGCTGCTGTGCACAACATGAAAACAAAGAACAAAAAATTAAAAAAAACAAGAGTTGCTCCATTGTGAGTGATTTCAATGCTGAATTTCTCAAAAAGTGACATTATACCAGCACAAAAAGTCACTTAAAAATGCAAGATTTACAATGCAGTCAGTTCAGTGTTACCGTAATATAGCAAATTGGAGCCGGATCCCCTTTAACCGCCGGATGCAGGTGTATATTTTGATAAATAAACGGCGAGTCTAATGTTCGTGCTGGAAGACTGAAGTCGTGCTGCAACAACAGGACGCAGGACTGATCCTCGCGTCGTCTCTACACAAACCAAACTTAAAACCACATGACTCCTTTGCTTAAACGCTTTCAAATGTAATAAACTCCCGCTCCGTAGATATTTTGTTGTAACATTTCAAATAAACTCTCCTACGTCTGTACAGAAAGCCGCCTAAATTATAGCCATACTGCTTAAAAGAATCTGAGTACCATATTTTAATCTCCTGCCCCAAATTGCCGCCTGGGCTCAAATAAACGCCTGGTCTGTTAAGTGATTGAAGTAAATTAACACCCCGGGTCTTATTTGGTATTTTACGGTATACTGGTGCTTTTCAGATTTTAGAATGTGATGATATCATACTTCCAGTTGGGGGCAAGAGCCATTTGTCCTTTTGATTACACTGTCCTTTGTTATGAAATATTGGAAAGATAAATTCCCCAATATGGAACCTGATCATTTCTTATTACTCAAAACCACACTATATTACAACAAATATTTCTCCCAGTCTTATTCCAGTTAATGTTTTTAGTTTCATTTCATTTTCATTTATTTATTTATAAGGACAGTATACAAATTACATTATGCACAGGGCAAATATGCTTGTATCAGATTATAGCTTTCAAGCTAATTTCCATCTGTGTAAACCGATTACCCAGAAAATAAAACATACATATACTAAAATATACAATTTCAGTGGTAAAGTGCATTCATTCACAGACTCACAGTTAAAGTGCTGTCTTAGTTTTTAGTGGTTACATATCTGATTTTGTAGTGGCCAAGACTTTAATTCCTTTGAAAAGGAGTAGAAGTTTGTTGAGGACACAATTTCATGAGGTATTGTGTTCCATCGTTTTGTAGCTTGTGTAGAGTGTGCAGAGACTGAAAAAAAAAAACTGACAAAACTGATCCAAATGCATTATATAGCTGTTATTTATCTCTCAGGAAACTACAGAACAACTTTGTATAGATAAAAGCTCAAACATTCTGAGACAATCAGTCAATCTAGAGGTCAAACCAGGATATATACCTGATCCAAATCCATTTTTTCAGTGTCTGCACCAGTATCAGATTGGTGCTTCCCCACTTTCAAACATCTCAGCCGTGGTATTTCACATTGGGGTGTTGTGTACTCCTGAAGAGGTGACAGACCAGATCAATTCCTTTGTCTTGTTCCTCCAGACATGCTACTACAATCTCCTGCTGTGACCTCTAGGAGCTGCAAGTACTCCTAAACTGATGTAGTATTAATTAGAGAGAGACACTTTATTATCCCCACAGAAATTCATTTCTCAGGCAGCAACAATACATAATAACAATGTCATCAATTTAATTTATAGAGGCGTATGTGTGGAGTCTGTCCTCTATAATTATATTCAATCTGTTACACAGGACTTAGACTTTAAAAGACCTTATTTTTTCAAGAGCAAAATCTCATTGTTGAGTGTTGGAGACGTGTGGAGACACTTTGTGAAATATTCCATCCAGTCCTTGTATTTGCAGAGGTTGCTGGTGCTAGGCTAGTGCATGTCAATGGCCATAGTTGTCCTGCGACTAAAAACAGTCTTACCCACACAGAGCACCTGATGCAAAACTGTTATTAGTAGTTTTAGTTTTGTTAGTCTCCACAAAATATTGCAATAAATATGGTACAGTGAGATGTTTATGGTGAAAATATCGTACAGAGATTTGGATATCGTTCCATCCCTAATGACAATAAACGTTGTACCAAGTGACTGGTCAAAGTATTTTATAATGTCAGTCTTGTTATTATGTAGAATATCGTAATATCGTGAGCCTGGGAACTTTCCCACGATATCGCAATAAATATCGTACCATAGGGTTCATGATATCGTATCGTGAGACTTGGATATCGTTACACCCCTAGTAGCGTCGCATACGGACTGAACAAGGACTGAACCAGGACTGAACCCAGGACTGTAACAGGACTAAACTAGGACTGAACCAGGTCTAAACCAGAACTGAACCAGGACTAAACCAGAACTAAACCAGGAGTAAACAGGACTAAACTAGGACTGAATCAGGACTAAACCAGGACTGAACCAGGACTAAACCAGGACTAAACCAGGACTAAACCAGGACTAAACCAGGACTGAACCAGTGCTGAACCAGGTCTAAACCCGAATTAAGCCAGAACTGAACCAGGACTGAACCAAGTCAAAACCAGGACTGAACCAGGACTGAAACAGAACTAAATCAGGACTGAACCAGGTCTAAACCAGAACTGAACCAGTATTAAAACAGGACTGAACCAGGACTAAGCCGGGACTGAACTAGTACTAAACCAATACTGAACCAGGACTGAACCAGGATTGAACCAGGACTAAACCAGCACTAAACCAGGACTGAACCAGTACTAATCCAGGTCTAAATCAGGACTAAACTAGGACTAAACCAGAACTGAACCAGGATTAAGCCAGAACTGAACGGGGACTGAACCAAGTCCAAACCAGGACTGAACCAGGGCTGAACCAGGACCGAAACAGGACTAAATCAGCACTGAACCAGGTCTAAACCAGGTCTAAACCAGAACTGAACCAGTATTAAAACAGGACTGAACCAAGACTAAGCCGGGACTGAACCAGGACTGAACCAGGACTAAACCAGGACTGAACCAGTACTAAACCAGGTCTAAACCAGAATTGAACCAGGTATAATGTTGTACCAAATAACTGGTCAATGCATTTTATGATGTCTTGTCTTGTTATTATGTAGAATATCGTAATACCGTGAGCCTCCCCACAATATCGCAATAAATATCGTACCGTGAGGTTCTTGCCATGACAATATCGTATCATGAGACCTGGATATCGTTCCACTCCTAATAAACACTATAAAGTATAACAACTGAGAACCTGTATTTTTAGCAACCTCTAATCTAGTACAACACACTTTCTCTTGACACCAATTTTGCCATTCGATATTCCCCGTGTTCTAAAATAAAACACAGAAAGGTGACAGTTTGTCCCTGACGCGTTCGTGTGTCTGTGTGAGTGAGTGATGGGAGGTTGTGTGCATGCCCGGGACCCCGCTGAGAGCCTAATTAAAAGGCGCTGGGTGCAGAGGAGGCTGATGTGGCGCCCAGCCGAGTCTCTCCGCACCTCCCCTTCCCCTTCTGTATCCCCCCCCGTCCTCCACTCTATCCGCCGCCTTTGATTACCGCCGAGCACTAATGCCCCCGCCAACACCGGAGCACATGTGACCCTTCCGAGGGGCAGGAGGCAAAAAGAACAAGAGCAGAGAGAGCCGATCCCCCAGGAGGTCCAGGTGAGGCGGCTGAAGTGCTTCTCATGTTTAATTAAAATCCAATTCCGTGCTAAGTGTTGGCTGTAAAAGGCAATTAGATCAATGAGGGAGACAACAGGGCATGGGTGACTTGTTTACCACGAAGAGTTGGGTAGATTTATTTGTTTTCAACATCAGCTCAGAAATGATTAAATGATTGTGAATGACGTATAAAGATCATGCCGCTCATGTTTTTAAAGGTGCACAGTCTAACTTTACTGCTGGAAGGTCTGCCCCCTATAATTGTCTCTATGGAGATTGTCGTATCCCCTTCGAGTCGCTTTGAGTCCCCCTGCGGGTGTGGAGATGTGAAGAAATTATCCAAAATGATACTCTGCAGTGCACACTTCCATTTCTTCGCAAAGACAGAGTAAAATAGCCAATTGAAAAGCATAGTCTGGGTTCTTCACTCACGGACTTGGAAAGACCCCGAACACAGCAACCTTCTCTTCTTTAAAGCCTCTATGAGCTATGGATAGTCCCAGCAAACTTAAAAAATCCCATTTACAGAGCAAAAACCTAAACAGTCCATCTGTATTCTTGGATCCCAGGGGGTCGCTCAGCTTAGTGGAAAAGCCTCTTTGTTTTAGACAGTACAGAGTATTTTTAGAACCACAGGGACTGTAAAAGAGTTATACAGATAAAGCTGAAATTCAGATACTACAACATGTTACTGTGTTGCTTAGAATCTGTAAAAGTACCATAATAAACGTCTATCTTCATGGAAACATGCAGATACCAACAGGCCAAGCTAGATGTCAGATGTTTTTCAAGGCATTTTTTAGCAGTAAAATCTAACTGTATTTGAATAAATGTTAGATAGATAAGATTAATTCCATACTGTGAAACATTCCACGCAAAAAATACTATCTTAGCCAATATTTTTCAGATTGCAGACCCCCACACGAAAAGTTACACAGTGCACCTTTAACCTTTCCAGACTGAGGATCCCTGGGAATATGTTTTATTTAACTGTGCATAACTTTCCAACCATAAAACATAGAAACATATTTTTTTTCTCCTTGAAAAGCGGAGAGTTGCGGCTTTCCGAGCGTATTTCTGGCATTTTCCTACATCACACACACTGCTTGATGACGTAGGGAAAACATGTGTCCAATAGGAACTTTGTTTTCTGCCACACACACACTCCGTCCATTTTGATCGGCCCAAACTTTGCCAAAGAGTGAAGTGAGTCAAGATGGTCGAATGCTCTGAGCGTTTATGTTCGTAACAACTGATAAAGCTGCTCTGAGTGCAGTTATTTCTTTGTTATAAATGGCAAATTACACATCTTGGTCTGGTAATCCCCTGCTATTTTTATTTGAAAGGTTTATCTCAGTCCAAATGTCCAAATCCAAATGTAATAAACCCCATGGAAATGCAGGAAGTGCTGTGGCTCTGGCCCTGGACCTGACAGGAGCTGTTTCCATGACTGGCACCAGGAAAGTCATGAGGCCATTGCACTTTTTTTTTTCTTTGTTGAAGCAATAAGGATATTTTTAGTTTACTTACAGACTTTTAGGCTCTAAATTAAGCATTTTTTATGTCCAAAAAGTTGTTTATACATGTTTGCTGTGTGTTTTGAATGAAGGAGTGTGAATTTTATTTTCAGTTGTTTTTTTTTTTTTCATTTTATTTCTGGTCCTATAGTTTTATTACAGCCATAAGACACAACTACAGCAGCAGATTGTGAAATGACAGGCTGTATAGAAAAAAAGGACATATAACACTTCATTAGTGGATAAAAAGGGGGACTTTTAATAGCAAAATTAGGGGGAAAAAAATCCAGGCGAGGACAAATGGACTTAAATTGCCCTTAGGTCTGTAAACGTTAGCTAACTTTTCTTTTTCAATTAGTGTTAACTGATTTAAATGAGCTAATTGTGCAGAAAGCAAATGGGCCTAATATATTTCAGATCGATGTGGGAGAGAATAGGCCATGATTGACTTGTTTACCATGGTGAGTTGGGTACATTTAGGCGTTTTCAAAATCTATGGTTTGAAACATGTTTTAAGGAAAGCTGCTTATTTATTAGTTTTGACAATGGCAGATTTTAGGGAGTAAATTGTGTGAAATGCAAATGCGCCTAATATATCCCTGTGCTACACCTGTTAAACACACAATTGACTTTCTCTTTATTTTAGTCGCGTTTTATTTATGAGCCGCGGCACCAGCACTGTTAAAATTCAATTCTCACCGAGTGTCACCTGTAAAAGGCAATCAGACAAATGAGACGTCAATAACAGATGAGTGACGGATTTAGGTCTGTGGTAGTGTTTTTTTTTTTTCCAGCTGTTAAATAGTTTCCTCTTCATATTGTAATGATCGCTGACATGTTTTTAGGTGTCGATTTAGCAACATCCGGGGCTGTATTCGATTATTTCAACTATATGTGGTATAACACATTTAAGACAAAGACTACCGAATGTGAATGATCCTGAAATGTTCCACAGTGTGACATTAAACAGCTCTCTCTTAGATTTGTTAGTTACATGTCTTACTGTCGTGAGAACTTTCTTTCTTATTTCTGTTGTGGTGAATGAACAATGTTTTGCTTTGCCCCAATTGTGGAGTCAACCTTCTCCAAGTTACAAGCGGAACAAAAGTGTATAAAGTGGCGGAGGTTCACTCCAAACAAATGTTGAAGAGAAAAACAAATGCTGAAGAGAGAAAGGCTCTGACCATTACTAGAGAACGTTGAATATGGAATCCATGTGGTACCTACATATACACTGAACCACTTTTCACTTCCTGCTTGTCCCATATGTGGTTTGTCATTTCCGCTTTTTAGGACATTCCCTTTCCATCCAGAACTGTCTTGTTTGTTTGTTTCGGGGTTTGTATTTGTTGTTTTTGCCACACTCTCAGCGCTTGTACAAGTATTTTATGTTATGTAAATTTGTTTGAACATTTGCAAATATTTTTATGAAACGTAAATTTGTTTTCAAGATGTAAATGTGTATTTTGAACATACTTTTGTTTTTAAACTTGTTTATGTTTGTTGAAATGTAAAAGTGTTTTACACTTGTCAGCCACAGTACATATCACCCTAGAAAAACACTAGATCCTCTCTGTAGTATCCCTACCATTTACTTTCCTGTGTAAAACTGTGGAAATTAATTGATAGGAAAGGGAACAACATCTTCAGAATCCACTCAGAGGTCACTGGTAGCCTGTCAACATACAGCAGAGGAAAAAACTAGTAGACGAATGACAACAATCCAGTCACATGCACTTACATGTGCACACAACTATTGCTCCAAAAATACTTTCATTCTTTTATGTTATTTCCTATTGTTCAAAGTCTGAAACCTCTTCTTTTCGTCATTCAGTTAATGCTTTGTAGACGGCGGAGTTTTAATGGACCCACGTCTCACTCTAGTCCTGATTGTTCCCCGCTGTTATCTGAAGCCAATTCGAAAGCACTCCTCCCCAGAGCTCTATTAAAATGCAGTCCGTACAACCAGCCTATAACAGCGCGCACAAAAGCACGCCGCACTTCTCTGGAGAACTTCCATCTTTATTATAATGCATTATTTACTTCCTCCGTCGCCGCTACGAACCCTTTTGAAGTCCCATCTCATAAACATCCCAAAACGCCGCCGTCGTCATCTCCGGAAACTAAATATGGAAGCTCTTTTGTGATGCCTGATGCTGTTTGTCTCTGGCTCGACCAAACTATACGCGATGCCAAGTCCGCCTGATGAAGCAGCCTCAAAGCGGAGCCCTGGAGCGGGGATCAGCTGGCAGAGGGACCACTCCTACTTCCACATGCACACAAAAAAAACACAAAAAAAACTCTCTCAAACGCACACTGTGGCCAATTTGAGCTGATCGCGGCGAGGGGCGAGGAACATAATCCCCAGTCGTAATGGCATAGCGCAGGCCCGTCCAGCGGTTTGATATTCTGCTTGAGTATCTCTGTGGTGTGTGTTTGACGTATCAAGGTGGTTGCTTAGAAACAAAAAACAAACATTATTTCAAACCGCAATTGACCATCTGCCTGAGAATGAAATGATTAGTGCAATATTAAAGCTCATATGACGGTTTAGTTTGTAGCTTTGTCATGTATCCATAGTCATTGACAAAAATACTATTCCAGGAAATATATTTTAGCATTCTAACTGCGTACACTAATGTAGATCTAATCTTCAAAGCTATCAAATATTGTTTTGGCCTCATTTAAACTTCCTCTCTCTCTGCCAGCTGGTCAGCTTTCTGAAACCCCTGCTGGTTTGTATGCTTTGAAGGGGCTGATTTACATTAATATTTAACAAAAATTAAATACGGGTTCAAAATAGTAGCTTTAAAGTTAGAATGATGCAACAAATGGAAATGTTTAAATAGTTTGCGTAAGGCCGCCGCACGCTACAGTTGGATTTGCCCGATTTTGGCTGCGATTTTGGCTGTGATTTTGGCTGTGATTTTGGCTGTGATTTCTTCTCCACGGGTTCAGGGAGGTGTGATTTGACTTTTTATCTTCATGTGTGATTTTGTGTGTGGTGTCAGTGTCAGATCGTAACCACTAAACATCAGCAACGCGACGGTAACAGCCGATAAAACGGCATCGGGGGCAGAGGAGTGATGGACACAGACGCAATTTACAAACTCAGGATATAGTGACAATAATGAAAAGACTTTATTCCTCACCTCTCGTAAAGTGGTAAATTTAAAGTGCAGCATCTCATCCTCATTATCCACAAAAATTGTCCTCTGCAAATAATGACCCCAGTCCACAAAACAGCGCTGTTAATCCAGTTTGAGGCGTTCTTTAAAAGTAAAAAGGCGAGATAGTTCCTCACGTGTGTCTGTTTCCATCCACACGGCGCACGGATCGAGGTGAAGTTGCAGATCTGTGACAGTGACTCTACTTCCTGTGGACTTTATCTCCAATCTTTTATGCTTTAAAAAATCCTGTATCTGAAGTATTGCACCACATTTCACAAATAATAACACTTTGGACTTGTGTCTGTGGAAGGGGAAGGGGTGTCTAAGCTGGAAGTGCAGAGCTCTGATCTTTTGAACAGTTCAGAGTCTAAGGGGGGGGCAGGAAACAGCTGACGCCATCACAGTCACAGCTTTATATCCTGTGGTCCGCAGACAGATCCCGCTGAAGTCTGTGAGATTGGAGATTTTAAGTCACATAAAGTTCTCCTTGTGTCTGTGTTGTGCGTTTTTCGTCGCATGTTTCAAAATTGTTTAAGACCAAAAAATCCTGTGGTGTGTGGAGGCCTTTAGAGATCCATCTTAATGTCCTTCAATCAAACAAACTTTATTTGTTTAGCACTTTTCATACATTTAAATGTAGCACAAAGTGTTTCACATACAACAGAAAAATAACAATGGTTAAAAACAACAGCAACCCGACATTGTTTCTCTCACATATGCAGCAGTTTAGACAGACACACAGTGGTGGAGTTAGTGATTTGGGGGCCCTGGGCGAACTTGAGTTTGGGGCCCTCACTATAACGCGTTATTTTTTATTTTATTTTATTTTTTTATTGTTTTATAGTTTTTCCCCATGTGCATCATTATTTATTTGAATTATGGTCGATTGGAAACTTGTCTTATTAGTTAGGTAACGCACTAGATAACCAGAGCTGAAAGTATTTTTTTGCTAGTACAGTTACATTTTTGTTTCCATCCATTACATATGATTATTATTATATTTCATATGATTATTGGCACCGCGCTGTTATTATTTTTATCATTATAATTTCTGCTGATTTGCTTATTATATGTTTTATTTAAGTGTAAATAAAATTGTTAAGCACTTTGCTAGCTTTGGCTGTTTTAAATGTGTTATGCAAATACATTTAATTTGATTTAAATTGAAAAGTAAACTACTCTCATTTAATGTCATATTAAGAGAAAATCAAGTGGCACTGAGGGCTATTAGTTTGGGGCCCCTCCAGGTTTGGCAGTCACCTACTTTTGCCTAATGGTAGCACTGCCTCTGCAGAAACATAAAATAAAAAGCTCCTGAAGGTTATAGTAAAAATAAAAAATGGAGAACTAAGTAAAATAATAATTTAACTTAAAACAAGTAAAAATGTCAATTAAAAGCTAGATTAAAAAGATAAGTTTTGAGTTTACTTAAAAAAAAAAACATGAACACTGGCAGCAGACCTTGGATCTTCAGGTCAACCGTTCCACAGATGGGGGCCGTAAAAACTGAATGTTGCCTCACCGTGAGTTTTAGTTTTAATTAGACTCTTGGGACAGTTAAAAGAAGAGACCTGAGAGTCTGAGAGGCTCATATGATAAAAGCAGATCAGATAAATAAATAAGACTAAGACCGTTAAGAGCTTTATAAACCAGTAAAAGAGCTTGAAAATCTATCCTGAAGCTGAATGTCCTTAATTTATTTCAGTTAGTGTGTAAATTGCATCACTTGTTGCCAATTCTTTGCTTTACTTTAACCAAAAAGAATCAATACTCCCCAGAGACAGACCAAGTCCAGCCAGCTCTGGGGCTTTCACAGTTCTTTAACTAAAACACCACTAAATATAAATATAAGTGGGCCTAAAGTTGACCCCTGCGGCACACCAATGGCAATTACACAGTACATTTTGTGTCCTGCCCCAAGCTTGGACACACTGAGTCAGATCAGAAACAACATCATGTTTGAAATCCTCATCGTACATGCAGAAACACACACTGTGTCCAATTTGAGCTGATCCGGTGCAGTGCGAGGGACATAATCCCCGGCCGTAATTGCATTCAGGAGGCTCGTGGAGGGTGCTTGATAGTCTCCCGAAACCACTTTAGCTCTGCAAGACGTGTTCGAGGTCTCGGGGTTAGCGATCAGAAGCATATGTCCTTCCATACTTCTAATCTCCATATTGGCAAACAAGATGGCATCAGGCGCGGTAATTAGCTAACCTCTGTGATGCGGCTCTTGATTTAACATGGTTCTTAGCGAGCAGCTGGGAACAAAGCTAGACAGGCACAATTAAATGAGAGAAGGAAAGGAAAGGAAGACAGGAGTTACAGGGCGAAGTGTAGTTTGCAGCTTCCGTTTTGACTTTTAATTAAAGCCGGATGAAACGCGGAGGGATGGCGGTCGTCCTTGGCAAGAATTAGTTCGCGCGCTTTGATGGGCTCACCTTTCTTAAACTCAGGTGTTTCAAAAGAGGAGTGACTTTGACAGCGCTGGCTTCATTCACAAATGAGTTCGTTTTTGCATAGCTTTAGGGATATGGAAATTTTAGGCGTGTCAGGCTGGAGATGTGCTGGGGTTATGAGCATGTAAGGGGAGGGCTCAGCCTAAACGTAATGAATGCAGGAGCTGGAACGCACTCCCCAAGGCACAGGTACAAATGGGAGGAATCATTTGCTACGGCAGCGTTTATTTTTAATTGCTTATTTCAGATAATAGAAAATATGTGTTCTGTTTCATTCGCACATGTTTGAGTAACCCTTTATTATTTATTTATTCATTCATTTATTTATTATTAGTCTGTCTACATCTCCAAAGCTCAAAATACTCTGTTCGACCTTGTGATGTCATATTATAGTAGTTTTCAATAGCTCCTTTTACCTTTTGTTCAGTAGTAGGGGTGTAACAATATCCAAGGTTCAAGATACGGTCATGGTATGAACCGATATTTATTGCGATATCGTAGAAAAGCTCACGATATGATGGGGAGGCTCATGATATTACGATATTCTACATAATAACAAGACTGACATTATAAAATGCTTTGACCAGTCATTTGGTACAACATTTATTGTCATTAGGGATGGAACGATATCCAAATCTCTCTGTACGTTATTTTCACCATATACATCTCACGGTACGATATTTATTGCAATTACAGAACAGAAAAATGCCTTCACAAGACTTAATCCAAAGAATGAAGATTTCAAAGTGCTTAGAACAGTTATGTCGTCTGCACTGAAACGGAGCAAAGGATCATGGTCTATGTAGTTCCCTCTGTTTTTTTCTAGCTATTTCTGCATCAGCACTATTCAGTAAAGATTCTCAATGGGCTTAAGGTCTGGACTGGCCAATCCATGTGTGGAAATGATGCCTCCTGCTCCCTGAACCACTCTTTCACAATTTGAGCCCGATGAATCCTGGTATTGTCATCTTGGAATATGCTCGTGCCATCAGGGAAGAAAAAATCCACTGAAGGAACAACCTGGTCATTCAGTATATTCAGATCTGACCAAGTGCAGCAACCTCGGACCTATTTGCTCAGTTAAATCCAGGTGGGGACTTTTTTTTTTGGCCAGGCGGTGTATATAGGACTCACTAGTAACTTCTTGGGTTCTTTTTTAAAGACAATGTAGTAAAGTGCATTTACCTTGTTGACATGTTTCGGCTGCTGCATCTTCAGAACTGTCCACTGATGGCAGCAGCAGCGGAAACATGTCAACAAGGTAAATGCACTTTACTACATTGTCTATAAAAAGGAACCCAAGAAGTTAAAGTACATAAAAAGACAAAATGAACATCTTTGGCGTAATGAGGACTTACTAGTACTAAACACACATTGCTAGATTGGCTCCGTACGAGTCTAGACTGTTCTTTTTGCCCTGTACCGATCCAGTATTTACACATGAGCTGTGAGTGATAACTGTTCATTGGCGGGGGCAGCCCTTTCATTAGTGCCTGTCCTCTGGGGGGCTTTACCACAGGGATTCTTGCCCCTCTTTATTACCCCATTTTCATATTGACTGACGAAAGAGATACACCGGTCGGGGCCATTTGGTATGCTCCGGGGAGGACAGGGGTTCTTGTGAATATGCATGGGAGCGCTGCATATGGGGCAGGGGGTCTGGAGGGGGCGCTGACAGGGGTGATGGACGACCCGGGCCGGGCGTCATATGGGGGTCCCAAACAAAGACGTGAGAGTTCCACAGGACTTGATAAAAGAATAGAGCGATGTCATACAAGAGGCGAAACAAAGGAGGAGGACAGGAATGTGTCACGTGTAGTGTAATGAAGCTGGTACCAGTGCATTAAAATACATGAGGGAGACGCAGACATGCAAAACACTCGCTTGTTGGTCGGGTGTTCGGACATTTTAAAGCATTTCATTTGTCGATTAAAGGTGAATTACGCATTTTTTCTAATGGAGGGTCCACCAACTGCTTGTCTCCATGGAGATGTTGATTGCTTTGCCTGGAATGTCCCATGGTATGACATTAAACGTATCTATCTAGCATTATTCATGACCCGTGTTTTATATTGCTCAGATATACATGAATTCCTCCTGAGAGTAGGGTCTCCTCTCCACAGATCTGACTTGTTTTGTTGTCTAGTAGTGTAATCTGCTTGTTTCTCTGGAGATAGAAAGGTTTGATCCATTCCACTTTATTTCTACGGCACATTTCATAAACAAATCAGTTTCTAAAGTGCTGCACAATGCAAATAAAACTAACAGAATCTAATAGAAGTATAAAATAAAGCTCTACTTAACTCTACTTGTCCTCGTGAAGACAATAAAATTAGTCAAATTAAATAAGAGCAAGAATACCAATAAATAAAAAAAGGTAAAATACATAAAATAAATAAAAAACAGAGGACCACACAACTTACGCTGTGTTAAAAGACGAAGAAGAGAATAAAAGTGGTTCTTTAGACAAGACTGAAAACACTCCACTGTGGGCGCTGTTGGGACGTGGGGGGCCCGAGTGTTCCAGAGTTTTAAGTCTTGTTTTAGGCACCACGAGCTGGAGCTGGTCAGAGCGTGCAGGGGAGTAAATTTGGATGAGGTCTGAGATGTAACGTGGGGTCAGTCCGTTCAAAGCTTTAAAAACAAACAATAAAAACTTAAAATCAACTCTAAAACGAACTGGAAGCCAGTGCAACAATGCACAAATCTGGGTAATGCTCTTGTTTTTTTACTTCCAGTTGTCTCCAAGATGGCACCGGGGAGCCTGGTTCACCGCTTGGCTCTCCCACTGTTTGTTTGTTTTATGATTTTAACCTGCAGCATGAGCAAGGGTGCAAAGTAATGAATTACATTTACTCACATTACTGTAATTGAGTTGTTTTTGTAATTTTTAAGAAGTTTTGAAATGGGTAATTTTACTTGTACTCAAGTACATTTTGACCCAAGTGTTTTACTTCATTACATTGGAACCCGCCCTCGTTACTGAGGAAAATCAGGCTCCCATTACTAATATGTTTACTCTTAATATTCACTGATCTTTAATGTCTTTGTCATGTGGGATGGACTGAATGTTTTTGTGCCTATGTCCTGTTTTTGTTTTGCCGTCAACCTGCCAATGGGAGAACGGATGAAAATGATCCTGCACGGCGACTCCGGCACATTTACATCTGTACTAACACATGCTGATTAATGTGCACTGTCCCATATTTAATAAATAAACATAAACTGATAGAGAAAAAAATGAATGTGAAAAAAAGAAAAAAATTAGCTAGAAATGAAAGGAAATTGCACTGCATTTTCACTATAGGATGTTCAGTCACTGTGCAGAACCATCAGTCTGTCTTGGATCAACTTGGATGATGCCGGTGCCGAGCCAGAGATGGAGGTCGACATGGACAAGGTGCATTGAATAATTTTGGGAAGGAAAGCGAAGGAAACCCTTGGTCAAACCTCGGACAGTTATTTGTGTTCAAACACAAAATAGGGAATAACATAATAATGCAAAATGTGCCTTCCCCGCCGGACAGAGCCGTAGTGTTCAAAACCTCTACATCACATTTTCTGAAGCCTGTGTCACCTAAAAGTTGAATAAAACAACTTGTGCTGGATTAGATTTATGACTCATTCTTTTTTACATCAAATGATTGAAAGTAACTAAGTTTACTTTAACTTTTACTCAAATTACATTTCAAATAAAGTGCTTTTTTACTTTTAGTCAAGTAGATTTTTAGGTAGTTACTTTTACTTGAGTAGAAATTAAGCAAAGGTAAAGATATTTTTACTTAATTACAGTTTTTCAGTACTTTTTCCACCATTGATCATGAGGACCTCCGATCCAATGACTGTGTGTGACAGATCAGAGCTTTTTATAGAAGGTTTGATGCTATAAAGATGGAACATTCTAGACAAAGCAACATCTTTATGGAGACAAGCAGGTGATGGACCCTCCACTATAAAAAATACATAGCGCACCATTAAAGTGAAAACCTATTGAAAGTAATAACGCCCGTGCAGTGGGATTAGGTGCGTTTTCGGTCTAGTCCTAAACCACGTTACAGTCAGCATTAGCCTTGCGTTTGGCCTTCCTCCCTCCAATTTCCAAAATCAAATATTCCTTCCAATCTTCCGGGACGGTCCTTCCTCTTCCATCCAACTTTGATATTTCCCAAGATAATTTGCATGAATGCTAATACTGTTCAAATCACATTCTCAGCGGGGACACGGGCAATACAAATAATTTTCTTATTATCTTAAGAAAACAAAATTTGTATTTAAATCTGGCTCGGTAGATGAGCTATTCAGAATCAGTTAGAGACGTCTTTATGCTGGGGGGGACACGCTGAGATTGAACGGATAAAAGCTCACGCTGTAATATTTGCCTTCTTGCTGTTCTGGAGCGGTACTTTGCATACTAAAAAGAAAGAACAACGGACCAGATGGAAACATGACCAAAAATGTTGAAATCATAAGAGCTGGATAGACTGTAATGTCGACAGGGGCGCAGTGGGGAGGACTACGTTGGTTGAGATGTTTTTGCCCGAAGCGCAGTCTGCCTAATGTACCCCAGTACTCGAGTTCATTATAGCATGCATACATTACCGAGCTCACGATTGTCTCACTGTTCTTTGACTTAATTTGATGAGATTATAACTATTGTATATAAAAGTTCTAGTTTTACTCCAATCAAGAAGCAATTTGCGAAGAAAAGTTGAAAAAATGAGAGTTTAAACATACTGATAATAACATCACACGAGGGAGAATTCTGTTCAAAAGTCTGACACAGTTTACATGTACGAAACACATTTTTTCTAATACTTTCAACATGATTTCAACAAAATAAATGTGTTTTCTTATATTTGTATTTGTCAGATAATCATTTCTGTGCACATTAAGGGAGTTTTGTAGGTAACAGTTAGGAAATCCCATTCCCTAATATGATGTCACAGTTTCCTGCCAGGAAGTTAAATTTTATACCTAAAAATGTCCAAATTGGGAAAACAAGTGTGAAAGTTGTTGCAAAAATCTTAAATATAATAATGTTAACTGTGTTTTAATACAAATTAGTTGTCTAACCTGTCATATGCACTTTAACTGTGTTGGGAAAGTTCATTTTCTACATGAACTACTTCAAAGTTCAGTTCACAATGTTCAGAATGAACTAGTTTGTTCATATTTCATTATGGTTTATAGTTAATAGTTCATTCATAGTTCCAAAAAATGAGCTAGTTCATAGTTCTTTTTTTTTTTTCAATATGTTGCTGCGAGCGATTATTTTTCAGTATGATTGTCAAAGCCCGTATAGAACCACAGACAGCAATTAGTTTTAGCAATGAAACTATGTGTTAGATTTAATCTTCCTGTCAAATTTTGAATCCTTATTCAACCAGGGTTCACGTGAGCATTTAGGGAACAGCATTTCCTCATTGTTTCTGTCTGTTCAGTCCACACTAGGAGCAGCTGCAGCTTTCACCCTTACAATATATTCTCAAAAAACATGAGGGAAAACTTGCTACTTGGGTGGTCTTTTTTAATTATCAAAGAAAAACAGGACAGTGTCTTTTGATTTCGTACATGCTTTCATAAACCTTGAAAGTCTTGCCGGGTGCTTCAGTTCATTGGGTCATTTTAAGTTTGCTGTTGATGTGACTGAAGTGCGGATGTTCTTTTTGAAAGCCGGCGGGCAAAGTTTGCTCATAAATGTGAGGTTCTTCCCTTGTCCTAGAGATGTTTAAATGTTCACGATGAATCCTTGTTGCTCCTGCTACAGTCTTTGCTTTTTAGTTTTGTCTTGTTTCGATGCGGCGATGCGATGCTGGTGGCTCGTGTAGCCAGATTGAATGTTTTTCTGCTAAATATTAAGGACGCTTTACGGTGTGTTTAGCCAAGTTTTCGCCTGGAACACTAATGAAATCTGGCAGCCTGTTGAACAAAGTTAAACAGATGAGCATGCCGTTCACAGACACCAGAAGGAACGCCCTCACAGTCCGTTCATCAGGCAGGAATACAGTGCATTCAGTTCACATTCGACCAAAATATGAACAGGTACAACACTGCACTTTAAGATACTAAATAGTAAACATAGAATTCATTCAAAAGTATTCTGTGAGTAATACTAGTATATGTATTTACCAGTATTTACCAAGCAGCCTATTGGGTTCCTCTTTTTACTTTTTAACATAGTTTTTGCTTATATATTTCTATGGACCTTTTGCATATCTGGCTACAAATACAAAGTTTTCAAAGTTTGATCCCAATCTCTTTAAACTTAGCTTGCCTTGGTGGTTTTGTTGGCCAGATGATATAAAAAGTAAAGGAAATGTTGCGATTTTAAATTCATGGATCAAGGAGGAAATAATGACTTATTTCACGGCAAAACATATCAACATAAATTAAAATGAGTTCTTGTATGTTCTTTGACGTGAGTAGAGCTTGTGGAAAACAAAAATAACCCTGTGCTGATGAGTTAGTAAATATACAATATAGTTATAATAGTAGTAGTTATAATTTATGCTATACTTTATATTCCTATACATTTGTTCTCTGAATTTGATGCATTTAATATAATTTTAGGTGTAAAATTGACTGCTTTACGTAATCTCGCCAAGACATAGAGAAGGACTCATATAGTTCAGCAATTTGACAGTAAAAAGGTCGGGGTTTATATTGTGCTTCAAGCTTTAAATATGTCAACATTGTGTCTGGGTCAAAATCCAGACTAAACTTGGTCCTCCAGTTTTCCAAATCAAATGTTCTGTCTGAACTGCCGCTGTTGTCCCTCCGCTTCTCTGTCCAACTTTGATATTTCAGAGGATAATTTGCAAGAATGCTTCAAATCACATTCGCGGTGTGAACTTCTGAAACAGTTTTTGTTTAAAAGGCCCTTCCAAATCATGTAGTGCCCCTGCATGATTTGTAAGGGCACTCAAATCATGTGAAGGAGTTTGAGGGGAGGTTGTCAAAAACAGAAACTCAGACGCTAGTTAAGGCGTCTGTTGAGTGTTGAGTTTGTGACATAGTTTAAGAATTTCAGAACTAATATAGGAAAATATGGATGTTAAACTATGATTATGGTGACATTGGTCATATTTTTAGCGCTTTTCCACCTTCAAGGCACTCAAAGCGCTTTACATCAAGGAACCACTCACCCATTCACACAGACATTCACTGGGGGCAAAGTGGGTTAAGTATTGCCCAAGGACACAACAACAGCATTCATCTATGGGAGCTGGAATCACACGAGCCAACCATGATGTTTTCAGGTTGAGAGCGGGATTCGAACCGCCAACCTTCAGATCAGTGGACAAACACACTACCAACCGAGCTACTGTTGACAATTACCTTCTAAAACAACAAAACTTTCACCTCAGATTAGCACGTTATCCCAATTCTTACGTCTTTGCACTGGCTTCCTGTTCATTTTACAATTTATTTTTAGATTTTATTGTTTGTTTTTAAAGGTTTGAATGGACTGGCCCCAGAATACGTCTCGGACATCCTCCAAATTTACATCCAAAATGAGATGTCTGGGGCTTCTCTGTGACCGGCCCTAAGCTCTGGAACGATGAAATGGAAGCAGTTTTTAGGAGTTTTGGTAATATTACTTTATTACAGTTTGGCAAGTCGGAGGAAGCAGCACTGTCATCGTAGTCACTGTGGTGTAAGAGGAAAGTTGTGGCAAAGGGGCGAGGAAAGGCAGGGGACGAGGAGGCAGGAATCATGCCGACAAGGAAGGTAAAGTAGTCGCCCGGCTGCTCTTTCAAAGTGTGCCGTAAAAACTGTAAATTCTAGTCATACTGGTTAAAAGAATTTGAGTACTATATTTTCCCAGTTTACCTGAGCAAGATTTTGTGAAGAAGGAATTAATCTCCTGCCCCAAATTGCCGCCTGGTCTCAAATAAACGCCTGGTCTGTTAAGTGATTAAAACAAATAAACGGAATAAATGGATTGGAATCATCAATCGGAGAAGTGCGTATTCTAGATCCCAGGTAACTTCATTGCTGTTGTTTTGTAGTGAAATTATCCGTTGTGTTTCGGAGCGTCATATAATCTATTTTATGCTTTCTGAAATAGACTTATTTTTTACAGATTCAATTGGAGAGAAAGTGGTTCTTAGGAGTCCAAGGCGACATGTTTCTTGTTAGTTTGAACAAAATAGCCTCTTGTCAAAAAGCTATGTACTCTTAATCGGCTCTTGATAGTTGTGTAATCTTCTCAAACTCCGTCTCATCTCTGAAGTTCCCCCATTAAAGACCCTGAGAGGAGGGCGAGGAAGTGTGTTTGTTTTGAGCACCCGCGGGTCACTGTAAACTGTCTGATCCTTGACGCCACCGCCATTAGCGCTACTGTCATTTCCTCCGAGGTTAGCAATTAGCGCTCGCCGGCGGCCTAACGCGCTAATGGCTGCAGCGTGAAAGATGTGAGGTGCAGAGGAAGGCCAGTGGGGCGTCTGGAAAACAGCCACGTCTTTGCGCCCTAATTGCAATGAAAGCGTCATTTGCCTGTGTTTATGGAAAGAGAGGCCAGAGAAGGAGGGAGAGGGAGCTGTTAGAGAGAGAAAGAAAGAGAGAGGGGGAAAGAGGATGACTGCTGGTCCCAGATCTGTGCTGTGGAGGAGGTGACGGTGACCCCCCTCCAGGGTTCAGAGGTGCCCTGCAAAATGGACACCAGATGGAGGAAGCGAAACAAGAAGTGAACAGCGTGCTCAGTCTGCCACCTGCTTTTCTGCATGGACATTATCATGCTTTGGCTGGAATGTTCCATAGTGCTGAAATGAGCTATTTCCATACACACAGGAGACATTACCATGCTAAGTTATAGGTCAGATCTGTGGAGAGGCGAGCACACACATTAAGAATTCATGTCTGTGTAATCCCTAAATCCAGGTTCCATCGCAAAAGGAAACTGCCCTCTGCAAAAGGAAACTGCCCTCTGTGAAATGGGGAACAGTTTTTAAGAGTGAATATGTTTTGTCATTCATGCAAGTAACTCGTTCTGTAAGAGTGGAGTTAGTTTCCCCTAATGTGTTACATCGTTATATATTACATAACCTGTCAAACTGGCAAAGGCACTGAAGAACTTAGAAGAAAAACCAATCCCATCAGAGTCGGCACCAATGTACTCTTTGCCACAAGATCCTGTGGATTCATTTATCCATGAACCTGCACCTGAAATGCAGGACAGGCCTGAGGTTCCTGAGACTGAAACACCAGAGTAGCAGATGGTAGTGAGGTGGAGACACCATAGGTAACTTGGAGACATTGCTGGAACCAGATGTTATCGAGGTGATGAAACCGTTGGTACCATGTGTAACTAAGGTGAAACGCATTATTGACCTTGTACCACAAGAACTCCTGCTGATGTTGGCTGTGATGGGAGTTTTGGAGAGTCTGACCCCATCAGAGTCGGCACCAGTGTGCTCATTTCCACAACAAGATCCTGTGGATGCATTCATCCAGGAACCCGCACTTGAAATGCAGGACAGGCCTGAGCTTCCTAACACTGATACACAGGTAACAGATGTTACTGAGGTGGAAACACCAGAGGTACTTCATGCCAGCGTGGTGGAGACACCAGCAGCACCAGATCATACAGCAGTGGAGAGATCAGCAGATCTCAGGCTGTGGAAAAGTCTGTTTTATTGAAGATGGATGGATGGATGGATGGATGGATGAATTAAATGCAAGTTACTATACTGATACATACATTTCCGCAGCCTGAGATCGTCTATCTTCACTAGTTTTGCGGAGTTTTGCTAAAGCCGCCATCGTCAACTGAGCAGAAATGACATTATATAATTAATAATTTTAGAAATATACTTGCACAAATGAAAACAGTCACAGCACAAAACTGTGAAATACAAATGTTTTGTGTAATTTTCAGCCTGTTTTGAGGCTATTTAACATTTTGAGGGGCTGGATGATGTCATCAGCTGAATATAAAACTGTTAATATCTTAAGAACCCTAAAAGCACAGACAAAACTTTTTGTAGCACAAAACAGCACATAGGAAGCACAAACGATAGACTCCATTTTGGTCTGTTTTAGAGCATTTTGAAGCTTCCTGGGGGACTGGCTGACCCTAATTTGGCGTCTTTATAAAAGAATCGTTAACATCTCAAAAACTAAAGCAGCACAAACAAAACTTTTTGCTGCACAACGGGAGCACAAACGATTGACATAGTTTTTGTGTAGGTTTGCATTTCATGGGGCGCCATCTTCACCGAGGTAACTTGGCCCGGTGATGTGTCCTGCTCATCACTGTGGAGAGCTAAATTAAATGCCATACTGTGGAACATTCCAGGCAAAAAACTACATCTCCATGGAGAAAAGAACATCTGAACCCTCCACCTCAAAACTTCCATAGCGCCCTTTAAAATGTCTTTGCTGTGCCAGTCAAAGTTGCGCCCTCTTGCCAATTCCCATTTCTCTGCACCTGCTTGTGTTTTCCTTTGCAATTTTCCGCTCGCTGCCCAGTTGTGGCACAGTTAACCAAGCACAGCCTATTTTGCATTTGCATGACAGAACCTCCGCTGTACCCAAATAAATGGTTGCGGGCTAGATTGAGAGGGAGAGCTCGGTAATAGGTCCATCTTGTTGTTCTGTCTGTTAATCATTCTTTCCCCGCAGCCCCCTCTGGCTTCAATAAAAGAATATAAAAGGACAATTTGGTCTGCCCCAGCTGTGAATAAGCCAGCCATCACAGCACACAATAGCGCAGTGATCCCGGACACGCCCCTCTCCGGCCCCAGTCATCCGTCAGACGTATCATTTTGTTCGCGAGCCCCCCCTGCCAGACCAGATGGTAAAAAATCCATAATTCACAATCAAAACAAAAAAAAAGGGGGACCCACACTTCCTCTGTCTTTCTCTCTCTACAGTTCATTATTTTTGGCTGGCCACAAACAACCACACCCACCTCCCCTTCGCCTAAGTATGCACAGCTTTGTGTGGGATAAAAGGACAGGAGGAGGTCCATGTGTCTAATGAGGGAATACCTGTTGAATCAGTTTGTTGTAAAATGTCCATTGGCTAAAATGCTTAATAATAAAGGGTTACTCAGTGTGAATGAAACAGAACACAACTCCAAGTATGTGTTTGATGAGGTAATAGTGTGATATGGCTTAAAGCAAGGCAAGTTTATTTGTACAGCACAATTTGTACACAATGTAATTCAAAGTGCTTTACAGAATAAGAAATACATTAAAATCACAATACATAAATAATCATCATAAAATAAAAGGGGAACTCCAGCACGTTCGAAGCTAAAGTCCATTGCTAGAGGCGGTCGAATACTGTCAGAAGGCTGCTCATAAAGTTGTTTTATAATGTTTCCAGACACTAATGAGAGAACCAGGCAGAGCGTTTTGTTTGTTAGACTCGTGGCTGTTGTAAGATGGGTTAAAGTGGTGTTAAGCTTCTTCAGTGTGAAGCAAATTGGCGTTTTACGAGGAAGTTAAGAACTTGCCCCATTACTACACTAGTTTGTTGCCATGACAGGTTCACTACCACAGCGATATCTCCGCCGAGGCAACGCTGATCTGTGCCATTTTTTGGCTTCTGACAGAATTCGACCACCATTAGCAATGGACTTTAGCTTCAAATATGCCGTAGTTGCCCCTTAAATGAGAGAGAGTGCGGAATGAAAAATGAAAACCTTTCAGTCATACGAAGCTAAACAGAAATGTTTTGGCACTAACATGTCACAGATGGACTTTGATGCTCGGCCATGAAGAGACTTGTGCACAGGCAGAGCCGCTTTAAAGTGCCACAGGGGGCAGTGCAAAGACCTGAGACCAGGACTTATGTGCTCGGACTTCCTGGTTGGAGTCAGGACCCGTTTGGAGAGGCCAGTGAGAGGCCGTTACACGATCTAACCTACTGGAGACAAACGCATAGATAAGTCTCTCCAAGTCTGCTTTAGACAGTAAACCTTTGATTTTGACTATGTTTTTAGATGGTAAAAGGCTGCAGATGTTATTAATTTGATGTGGCTGTTAAAGTTCAACTCTGAGTCCATTATTACCCTGAGATTTCTAGTCTGATTTGCAGGTTTTAGAGAGAGAGACTGAAGGTGATGCTGACACTGTCTCTTTGTTTCTGTGGGCCAAAGACTATGACTTCTGTCTTGTCTAAGTTTAGCTGGAGAAAGTTGGCTTAAAGCTCACAAGAGTTAATTTTGTGTAATATAGGACCTTTAAGTATAGATGCACTATGTAACTTTTATGGCAGAGAAAATGTTGCTTGCTAGACTCTATGATCTCTGTGGAGTCTTAAGGGACATATTTTCTACTCTGATGTTTTTCATTATATTTTTGTAGCAATAAAAAACAACAGTAACTGGATAATTGCACAATAGCGAAGTTGAATGCCACACTGCAGAACATCCCAGGCAAAGCATTAAGATCTCCATGAAGCCAAGCAGGTACCTGACCCACAACTAGAAAAGTTACATAGTGACTCTTTACCAGTAACAATACAGTAAGAGTAGTAGTACCACTAAGCAAGTTAAATATGCAAAATGCTGAAAGAAAGTGTTGTGTGGAGTTTTTCAATATACAAGTTCCATTTTCCATTTCTGTCACCTTGACTTTGGAGCAGATGCTGATGGGGGAAAACTTAAATTGGTCTAGCAGCTTTTGTCAAAACAGCTGTGATATTGTGTAAAAGTCAAGTTCGGTCTTGAATAATAAAACAAGGTCTGGGCAGGCTCTGTTTCATGCAAAGTCAAGCTTGTTTTGTTATTATATACAAAGGTAATAATTGTGTTTATTTGAGCCAGTCCTAAGGTTTTAATAAATGATCGGGTCAGTGTTATATATTGGTCAATCTCCAGCATGGATCTATAAAAAACTGGATAAGGCATTCCCTCTGTCCCGGCTCGAGACCAACTAGTGGCCGCTTCATTGGTACTACAGCCATAGGGATTGTAGGGATTCTTTTCTATTTTCACGACATAAACTTTAAAAAAAATAGCCTGTATGATTAAATTAAATTATTTTTGGGCCCATGCACCAATGAGCACAGGCCACTGAAAACAATACGATGTCATCTTGGGTTCATCTGCAGATTTGATTAGAGGTCTAAGATCTCTAGTCACAAGCTCTTCGCCAACAGTTTCAGTTTCAGTTAGTCACTCTCACCTTTTGTTGAAATCAAACTCCTAAACGGGACCATGAACACTGGTATTGATCACAGGCTCCTGAACATGTGCTTTTAAATCCATTTTGTATATTTTATTTTACTATAGACCTTTTTCACAACGGCCGGAAGTGCCTCGATGTAGGGTAAATGTCACTTCTGGTTAATACTTTTCTATGGCAAAATATCTGTGGAAATGTGTTGTGTATTTTCCACCAGCTTCATAAATCTGCCCCATCACCAAACAGATGTTGTACAGATATTCACAGATTAGATGTCAGGCATTCAAACTGCACAAATGTATCTATCTAACATCTATCTATATCATGAAATTGATTTTAATTTGAATTCTAAAACCAGCCTGAGTTAACAAGTTACTTATGTTTTATTCATGACCATGACGTTAGTTTTGCTCAGTAGTTCACTAATGTTGTTCGTCATTCGCCTTTAAGCTTTCGTCTTTCTTACCTTGATAGTTGTGGATAAATTCTTCATGGACAGAATATGTCCTTTGTCGACCTTGTTGGTTGAAGATTTGGTGATGGGACAGATTTATGAAGCTGGTGGAAAATACGTGAAACATTTCCACAAATATTTTTCCATAGAAAAGCATTAACGGGAAGTGACGTTTACCCGACATCGCAGCACTTCCAGCCGTTGTGAAAAAGGTCTATTAGAGATACACTTAACAAAAATATAAACGCACAAAGAAAAACTTGTAGTTATTGTTATGTGACAAAATAGAGTACAACTTTATCAATAAAGTGGCTTTAATTTGCAATCATTAGCATCAATTTCAAAACAGAACTCCTGGGGGCTGTTCCAGAAAGTGGGTTAAACAAACTCTGAGTCTATTCCTGAACTTTGAGTTAACTTACTCTGAGACAGGAAACTCTGTGTTTCTGGTTCCAGAACCGCTGATATGAATGAGGTAAATCAACTCTGAGTAGGTTCACCTCGAGTTACGCGCGTGCACGACTACTATAAAAACCCATAGTTAATGGATCCCCATGAGTGTCACCATGACAACGATCAAAAAGAGATGGAGTTACTTCAGCTGGAGCTCGAGGTCCTCATGGAGGCTACGGGGAGAAGACATTTTCCGTTGTAAATCAAACACCGCTGCAGCGGCAAAGGAGAGAGAGGCTCATGGGAGGAAACTGCGGCCCGAGTCAATGCGTAAGTTTGAACTGTTCAGTTGAGTTCACATTCAACTGTAAGATCATCGCTTATTAGCCTAGTTGAATAGAAATAAAATCTGATTTTCATTTAGGTGCAATCCAATGGGGGAGAGAAGAACTTGGAAGCAACGAAAAATTAAATATAAAAATATCGTCCAAAGCAGTAAGGCATGTTTTTTTAAATGCCTTAGGTTGTTAAAGTAAATGTAAATTCAGTGGCTACTTCAAATAGTAATGCAAATTATTAACAAAATGCTGTTTTAACATGCCCTCCCACTTAAAACCTCACTTAGTAAATGAAAACTTGATATGTTTAGCCTACACATTTATAGTTTAATAGGCTGCATTTCAAATGTGACTGTGCACATGAACACTCAATAAAATAGTATTTGAGAAAAAAATAACATTTGAGTTCTGCTCAGCCAACAGAAAGAAGGCAGAGGCCAAAAAAACGGGTGGAGGGCCACTCAGCCAAAACGCTAAGCGGCCAGTGGCTGAAGGCCCTGGGGGAAGCTCTTCTTTTTTTGTGATCAACATTTTATTGAAGGGGGAAGCTCTTCTGAGCCCGGCACCCCCATGGACACAAGAGCCTCCACCACCATCATCAGCAGCAGGCGTTTCAGCGCCAGGGGAACTGTCCTCACCGCTCTGCACTTGCATAGTTGCTCCGCGTCGCCAATATTATAAAGAAAACTTCTGTTGGCATAAAAACGTAGCGCTATGCACAAAATTTGAAGGGAAGTGAGCGCACGTCCGCGGTGTGTTAAGTTAAGTGTGTGAGGCCGGAGGAGGCTTTAAGATAAATTATACCGTTTGACGAAAAGCGGTAGCGCGCAAACAGATATTCATCTGGAAAAGAGAAAATATCCAGCCAAAGATTCTCTCGCGGTGCAAAGCGTTTCTAATAATTTGTGCTTCAGTGTCAATCGGGTTTGGGAGGAATGGACAAGCCATGTTGTCTCAAAGCGATTTTCATGCGAGAGGAGTTATTTCAAGAAAACCTGCCCCGAGCAGGTTAAGTTCACAGAGTCTGTTACCATGGTGACTGACTCAGTGTTTCAGTGACGTCACTTTGTGGAACAGAAAACCCAGAGTTTCCCTCATCTCCGAGTTAACTTACTCAGAGTTTTCACATAACCCGCTTTCTGGAACAGCCCCCTGGAGTAATGGCAGGAAGAACACAATGGGAGTCGATGGTCCAAGTTCACAGACTTCAATAACGTGTGTCCACATTAGCCTCATGCAGAGCCGTACACCAGTGACGCATGGACATTACCAGGCTGTCGATCGAGGCCTGGGGGATGTTGTGCCATTCCTCCTGCAGAGCCACTTGAAATTGGCGGCCGTTCTGGGGAAGTGGACCCGCTTGTGGACACGCCTATCCAGAACATCCCGAAGGTGTTCGATAGGTGACATGTCTGGTGAATACGGGGGACAGGAATACCCTCCTGTTCAAGGAAGTCCCTGCATATCCCAGCAATGTGCGGGCAGCAATCAGCACGCCAACTGCACGCTTCCTCATGAGTTGTGATGTCTGTGGCATGTTGACAAATGACAAATCTCCACATTTTGGTGTGTCCTTTTATTGACCAGCCCATAAGGAGTGTATGTACTGGTCACACATACCACACATACCACACACCACTCTGCCAGGCTCCAGGACTCTCGTGAGCTGAAATACTCAATCTGAGACTGTAGTCAATAGGAGTGGCCAAGTGACACTGGACTACTGAGTTTAATAATTTCATAAACAAATACATAAAGAATCATGCCATTCTATTTTTATTCACCATTTCAAGTTGTGCGTTTATCTTTTTGTTGAGTGTATATGTAGAACACCCCCCAGTGTGAGGTGACGGCAAAGTATAAGTACAAAAATACAATGAAACAAACAAAAGCTCTAGTTTGTTTTCATTTTGATATTTCTATTTTGATTCTTCCATCAGATCACCACATGTCTCAGCCATTCAACTGCTGCACCTCTCATTAAGCTGTAACTGCCTTCCCTATTGATTTCCCCCAATCACATGTGGCCTCTGTGCTGCCCTGCTGTCCACTGCTGCTCCTCACAGCAGGAGCGCAATCAAGACCCTAAGTTCTTTTCTTTTTTCCCTTTTTTTACCCGCTCCTTCACATTCTCGCCTCGACAAATAACTCATCTTTTCTCTCACTCAATCAATAGCAGCGAATGCCTCTTCACTGCCAATATTTTCGCTCTTCAGTCTGATTGGAATGAACCCCGGTGTTTGGGAGGGCTACGGCTGCTGATTGTCGCAGCGTAACATCATCTAGGTGAATGGGACTTTTTTTTATAACAGGCTAGACACAGACACATACAGAGAGTCCTTCACTAATATTGCCACTCCAGATGACGTCAATGTTAATGCAGGTCATTTTGACGTTGCGATTTTTGGACATTCTGGACACTAGAAACGTCCTCAAAGTTTGAAAAGAAGCAACTTTTCCTGGGCCAGTTGATAAAACAAAGGGCCTCTATTACGCTATGTTATGATGTAGTTTCCTCATCGCAAACATACCTGGAGTTGTGTTTAGTTTCATTCACACATTCATTCACGAGAGTATTTGGATAGCTTCAACCCTGGAATTTCCAGGAATTTTGAGCTTTGGAGATGTAGACAGACCAACAATAAAAGGTTACTCAAATGTGTGAATGAAACAAAACACAACTCCAGGTATGTTTTTAATGACATAACGTTATATCGTAAAAGGTAATAGGTATATGTACATCACTGGTACAAGGTTACTACAGTGAACATAGAAAGTGTGAATTTCTCTGATATCAGGTTATCATCTTGTTTTCAGATTTATCACCAATTTACTAGGGATGTAACAATAACCGAAATATGGTGATATTTTATCGTCAAAGGTCTCACAATAACATCTTGGACCATCACAACATATTGAATCCCAAGTCTCTTTGCTTAAATGAATAGTTATGATGCAGAAATAGCTACAAAAACAGAGGGAACTACATAAACCATGATCCTTTGCTCCGTTTCAGTGCAGACGACATGAAGAAATAACGGTTTTAAGCACTTTTAAATCTTCATACTTTGGTTTAAGTCTTGTGAAGGCATTTTTTAGAGGAAAAAGTAGCAGAGTCAGTTTTGTGAGCCTCCACCTTTTTTAAATTCATGCTGTTGAAAAGTCCTGATTGGAATTCCTATTTCCTGATTCTGCGCAAATATTACTTCAACATTACAACCTACTACTAAGAATTACTGTTTTTTTATTTTATTTTTTAGATTATATTTTTTAACTAATCAGTATTAATCAAGACAAGTTTTCAGCTTGTCCAATAAAGGGTGGAAGTAAAAGGCTGGAGACCAACTGGACATCTTAAGCAGTTTTAGTTAAGCAAGTTTTTTACCATCAATAATACGGTCAATATAGTCTGATTCCAAAAGGGAACAGTCTGATCTTTGAGTGTTCAAGCCCCTTTACTAAGCTTCCAAAGGAGAAAGTTTAAGTGTGGGGGGGAAATGAAGGCCAGTAAACTCCAGTTAGACAGCAACATGTGGAGGATAAAATACTTAAATTCTTTTACAATACAGTGGAAAGTGTTAGACATCAGTGCATGACCAGTTTAATGTGGTAGATCGTAAGCAATTTGAAGAAATATGCAAAACAGTGTGGACTGGCTTGGCACCTTCTATTTCGCTGGGTGGGTCTTTCTTACAATGCATATTTAAATCAGCACTTTGCATTTATCTGCATACATCTGAAAATAAAATCAGAACTGGGATAAAATTATTTGAAACGTCGTCGGAAGAGAATTCATGAGATGCAAATTTTGTCTGGATAAATGGCAGCTCCATATTTGGCGCCTAATGTCCATGCGTTTGGCTAATTGTGGCTTTGTTGTGTAATTATGGGGAGTTTGCACAGGCTTTAGGGTGCAGAGAGGGTGCTGGGTGGGTGCAGAGAGGGGGCGGAGGTGAGGGGCTTTGTTTAACTTCCTCCTAAATGGCCCCTGTGTCACTGGGGGCCTCTGGAGATCGGGGATAATCCTTTGACTAAAGCATATTGGCCCCGTCACCCCCACTTATAAGGGCAGACTTTATGGGATTATGGGAATTTAAGAAGACAATATTTTTGGCATTCTGAGACATTATTTTGCTGAAACACTTTTTGAACATTTTTTGTATTGTCTTTATTTTATTTTATAACTTTTATGTAAATGTTTTGTCCCATGGAACACGTATATTTGATTGTGCGATGCTTTGTTGGTGATGGTTAGAGAAAAATAATCAGTCATAAACCCGCAGTTTCTTCCTGAGTGCTGAAAGTTCTGAAAGGAATGTACCGCAGTGTTGCATTAAACTTCTCAATCTTGCTTTTGTTCAATTCCATGTGTTTTTATTGTTCAGAATAGCCTAAAAATGCATTCTGAATGTGAAGGTGCAACCCTCTCCACAGATCTGACCTGTAACTTGGATTTGTGGCATCGCCTACCTGTAGTAGCCATGTTCTAACCAGTTTGTGAGAGCGACGAGCAAGTTACAGTTGTGGAGAGTTGTGCCAATCTCCTATATACCATGTCTTTGGTTAAGTTTAAATTAAAGGTGCACTGCGGAACTTTTCTAGTAGAGGCTCCACCACCTACAGAGCTTAACAAATGTATTAGAGCACTTGTCATGAAATCAAGAACACATAAATCACTTCATAGTACATCAAATTAAAAATGTCATTGTGATTCATGAAAAAAATTACCAATTGGAATAACAAAATAGTTCTTGTTGACAAATAATAACCAAAAATGTGAATATTTAGTGTGAGCAGCTTTGGTGCAGAAAACAGCTGCGTTCTTGCTGCTTTGTTTTTATGTCGTTTTGCAAAGTCTCTTTTGTTATTGACTTCCAAATAGTTTTGAGCTGTTCCCAGAGACTTGCTTTGGACTTTAGTGTAATTTTTGGAAAACATTAAGCTTGAAAATGTATGGATAGCAACAGTAGTTATATTTTAGCATTAGAGATCTGGTTTTGATAAAAAGATCTTGCATATACTGGTGGATTAACCATTATAGAAACATAAAAAGATATTTTGATGAACAGAAATACTGTGAAATTACATATGGCAGCAGTGGAAAACAGCTTATACTGGGTGGTGGTCTAATAAATATGTTAAGCACTGTACTTGTCTCCATAGAGATGTTATTGCTTTGTCTAGAATGTTCCATGGTAGAGATTAAACCCTCTTAAACCTATGGAGATAACTATAATCTTCATTACTGGTCGGATCTGTGGCATTCTTCACAGAGAGGATTATTGTATTTTTGAGCAATAGAAATCCATAATGAATAACTGCTCAGATGGCTGTGTTTAAAGTCATGCTGTGACTATGCTGTGAATGTTCCAGTCAAAGAAATAACATCTCCATGGAGACAAACAGATGATGTAAACTTGTATTTTCTAACACCTGTACAGATCTCTCAAGTGACTGTTTAACTGCAGCATTGTAAACCATGTATCCTTATTATGTAGCTTTGTTTGATTGATTTTTTTTACATTAATGGTGGCCTTATGGAGGATGTGAAGAAAACCCTAAAAAAAATCACTTATTCTTTCATAATCAAAATTTACATTAGTCATTATTTTGCTATTTTATCTGTTGCGATATAAAATAAAAATGTTGGGATGGCAGTGGTCTCTCGTGGTCTCTCTGGTGTGGACGGGGATGGTTCTGAGGTTTTTCGACCGGGGCTGGTCCTGATCTATCTGTGCGATTATTTTTCAGCATTGATGCACGACGGGATGACATTTTTGACACTGGTTTTGGTATCAACGGTTACCCGGGTATCAATTTACCGACAGCGCTACAGATATTTATTACATTTATTTATATTTTGTGGCTGTGTTCCTATTGTTAGTTTTCCGTTTTTTTGTTTCGTCTTGTATTTGCCACTATATGGTGTCTTAAAACTTCACAAAAATAAAAACATATAAGAGCATAAATATAAAAAACATCATAATAAAGTTGCCTACTCTCTGCGCCTGACTGATTCTGGCTTTGAAGTGGTCTTTTGAAGCGATGAGGCAATTGGGAGAAAGGAGAGGGCGTGCTCCGGCTCGGGGTTCCTGGAGAGTTCGTTCGGGGCAGTTGTGATTGGACGCAGCGCCCCATTGGGTTATACTGTGGACATATTACCCAGGGGGGCGTGTTTCTTCTGTCTGCTGGACAAAACATACACAGTATCACCAGTCGATTTGGCATACGGACACCAAAGCCCTCATTATAATGACGGGGGGCGGCCGGCGGTCCAGCTCAGAGCCATGTGATCTGTGTCTATAAAAAAAGAGATAAAAAATACACCAATTACGGCCACAATTGTCGTGATAGTGGTGAAAAGATCTCTTGGTGAGTTGAATACACCTGGTGATGTTAATTATAGCATTATTGCATCTTTTATTTTAGAAATTCTACCCATTTGATAACATTTTTAACAATTTACTAAGTGTAACGATATCCAAGTTTCACGATATGATATTGTCATGGTATGAGCCTCACGGTACGATATTTATTGCGATATCGTGGGAAAGTTCATGATATGGTGGGGAGGCTCACAATATTACGATATTCTACATAATAACAAGACTAACATTATAAAATGCTTTGACCAGTCATTTGGTACAACATTTATTGTCATTAGGGATGGAACGATATCCAAATCTCTCTGTATGATATTTTCACCATATACATCTCATGGTGCGATATTTATTGTGAATCTGCTCCTTTTTCCTCTAAAAATGCTTTCACAAGACTTAATCCAAAAAATTAAGATTTCAGAGTGCTTAGAACAGTTATTTCTTCATGTCGTCTGCACTGAAACAGAGCAAAGGATCATGGTCTATGTAGTTCTCTCTGGGTTTTTTTTTAGCTATTTCTGCATTATAACTATTCATTTAAGCAAAGACACTTGGGATTCGATCTATTGTGATGGTCCACGATATTATTGTGAGACCTTTGACGATATCACCATATTTCGGTTATTGTTACATCCCTACTATTTACCATACAGTCATTTTTCTACTTTTTTTTTATAACATTAAAGGTGCAATGTCTAACTTCTGGTGGAGGGTCTGCCCCCTACTCCATGGAGATGTTATTACTAGGGCTGAGTATCATTAGGCAGTTGTCAATATAATGCATATCTTGATACAGTGCACTTTGATTTGATATATTTCAAATCGATTTGATACAGTTCAATAAAAATTATACCTAAATCGTGACTCTGATACTAAAAGTCTTTGTTAAACCACTTCTTGTACAAAGTTCATCTGAAACACAAACATTTTACTCATTAAAACAGTGAAAATGTCAAATGTGTTGCATTTTGTTTCTTTCCTCTGAACAAGCCACAAAACTGTAGCTCTGTCACAAAATAATTTAACAAAATATACCAAAAAATACAATAATAATATGTAAAGATGGTACAAACCAGAGGCACACCGACTGAATATATTAAAACTCCTTTATTACATGGAGGGACGCCAACTCGTTTTGAGGTTTTTGAGGAGGTAACAACATTCTAACATGGCTTAAACCTCACAAGAGTCAATTTTGTGTAATTGCAGAGCCTGAGTTGTGCTATAGTATAAGCCAGGGGTCTCCAACCTTTTTCCTCCAGTGAACTACCTTTATGAAACAAAAACATTAATTTTAACAGCTGTGGCTAGCTACTTGGAGCTTCAGGTTGGAGACCCCTGGTGTAAGCAATCCTTTCTATATTTAAAAGTTTTAGATTTCTATAATACAATACAATGCTGATGTCAGTAACACGAAAAGAACAAGAACTTCCCATTTTATACCTGAAAATGTGGATCTCATTTAAATCTGGGCCAAATATGTGCCTGTGTGGGGATTTTTCTGGAAGATCTGACCTTGTATAGACTGGTTTCTTTATGTTTGAGGAATTTTATCTGGTCCCTCAACTCTTCAAAGTTGTATTGTGTAACTTTTCTGACATTTAACAGTTCTATCTTACATTTATTCAATTACAGATGGGTTTTATAGCTCAAAAATACCTAGAAAAACATACATTCTGACTGAGCAGGGTCGCGCTTCCACAGATCTGTAACTCGGTCTGGTTTGGTCTCCATGAAGATAGAAAGGTTTAATATACTGAGAAACATTCCAGACAAAGCAGTAACATTTAACGAAAAGTATTTAACAGATTTTCTACCAGAAAAGTTACACTATGCACCTTTATTTATTCTAGTAGAGGGTCCGCCACCAGCTTGTCTCCATTGATGTTCTGCCTAGAATGTTTCACAGTATGGCATTAAACATAAGTCTGTCGTGCATTTATTCAATTACAGGTGTTTTCATTGCAAAAATACATTGAGAACATCCATTCTTTCTGCGGACAGGGTTGCCTCTGGACAAATTTAATGCCACACTGAGGAACATAGGCGAAGCAGCTTGTCTCCACATGCATATTACCCAAGGGGGGGGGTGTGTCTCTTCTGTCTGCAGGACAAAACGTACACAACAGTATCCCCGGCCAATTTGGCATACGGACAGCAAAGCGCCCTCATTATAATGACGGGGGGTTTCCAGTGGTCCAGCTCAAAGCCACGTGATCTGCATTTATAAAAAAGAGATCAAAAATACACCAATTTTGGCCTCAATTGTCGGGATAGTGGTGAACGGATTCTGTGGTGAGTTGGATACACCTGGAAATGTTATTTATTGCATTACATCGTCACAAACATGGATTAAAACTGACTTCCATCCATCCATCCATCTTCTCCCGCTTAATCCGGCTGGGTCGCGGGGGCAGCGTGCTGCCCAATACTCATAGCACCTGACCCCCCCTATGAACCCCTCTGCAGGTGGTGAGCCCACAGGAGGGTGGACAACATGGTCCTTGATGTTAGTTCATAGGGGTGAAAAACTGACTTTAAACACACAAATCCTGCAGATTTAAGCTGAGTTCTTCTCTCAAACGGAAAACACTGTTCCACCTTCTAATACAGGAAGTGCTTCATTGTATTTGTAGACTCTTTACACGTTCACTAAAATCATCTCGATCATTTTAGACCTTGAACTGCCGATCTCTACTGAACTAAAGGTAACATTTAGCTGAAAACTACCGCTTCATGACATCACAAGGCGGAACATTGGAGCATTTTGAGCTTTGGAGATGTAGACAGACTCATAATAAAAGTTGTCTCAAACGTGTGTGAATGAAACAAAACACAACTCCAGGTATGTTTATTAAGGGGCGGTGTAGCATTCGTTCTTTTGAATTTCAGTTAAGAACGAACGATAAAAAAATGGGGAAACAGTTTGTTATTGTTCCGTTTTAGTGTCAAACAATGAAACTGACTCCACCTTTAGTTTAGTTCACTAGCAAGGACCACACCAATAACACATGTGTGAAGAGAAATGAGTTTATTATATGGAGTCGAGGCGGGTCGGCTGGGTTGAGACTCAGGGTGGGGGTTCATTCTCAATCTTCACATTGCCCAGCAGGAAGGGTACCCCGTTCGTAGGCGTCTTAAGTCTGGAAGTGAACAGATCCGGGTTGGGAGGGTGGAGTCGAGTTATTTGAGACAAACTGGGTTGCCGTGATAGGCAAATAGGCTTTTTAGAAATTGAGGTGTGGTAGAAGTGCGCTGTGATTCGCTGGAGAGAAGGTGAGGGCGGTTATTATCTACATTTCAAATAACACTAATCAAAAAACAGTCTTGGTTCCTATTTCAGTTTGGATATTTGATTCTCTCTGGTTTATTTGCCCCAGAAGTTCTGCCGCTAGAAGGATTCACCTGAAAAATCGTGGCAGTTTTGTGGACAAACATGTCGTCTTCTCTTATAGCGATGCGATTACTTTCGCGTCTTAGAAAGTCATTATTGAAGTCCATGATGAGAAACAAGTAGCAGCGAGGAGATAAACTTTGTTCAGTTGACTACAGAACTACAGTATAATAAAAAATAGTTTTATTTTAGATCCATATTTGACACTGAATTCACACAAGGTGCTCTGAAGCTGCAGAACTTCTGGGCCAAATAAACCAGAAATAGGTCAAAATCAGTATTTTTTGGACACTAAAATGTAATAATGTAATAACAAGCTGTTTTCCCATTTTATTGTTTTTCGTTCTTAATTGAAATTCAAAAGAACGAATGGTACATGGACCTTCAAGTGTCAATTTTGTCTAATCTAGGACCTTCAACACCAAAAAGTTACATCTTAATATTCCTTTCCAATAACTCTTCATTAATAGTCTGATTCCAATGTCAAAATACAACCCCACTGTCACAGCCCATTGTCCCGTCACCATAACGACAGCTCGTGCACTCACACCCCCTGAGGTCCGCCAGGCCTCATGATCCGTGCTGTACGCCTGACGGGCTCTGAGCAGCGAGACGTGATCTGTGCCAACACCTGCGGAGGGAGACGGCCTCACAGCACCGGGCCCCATCACGCCACACCTGGGCGGAACATCTGTGTCCGGGGCGGGGCACTTTGGGGGCGTTCTGTTACCCCCCTGGGAGCTGTGAGCGGTGGGTACAGACAGCCCGATGGGTCCTTAAGACTTCCATCCCAGCTGGAGGGGGCAAGAGGCCAGATTGAGTGTCCCGGAAAGGTTGAAACAATTCCCCAGTATTTAACACGGTTTTTCCTCATAATATTTCAGCTACTTTTCGGCACTATTAGACATGAACTTTCCTGAACCACAAGGGAAATTATTTGGACACAGTAGCTCACGTGCCACAATATAATATAATATAATAACAAAGAGCAAAAATATAAATAAAATCAAGATAAGTGGCAAGAATAGCAATAGAGTATGTCAAATAAGTAATAATTATCCATCCATTTTCTTCCGCTTATCTGGGGTTGTGTCGCTGGGGCCGCAGTCTAAGCAGGGACTCCCAGACTTCCCTCACCCCAAACACTTCCTCCAGCTCCTACAGGGGGATTCCAAGACATAGTCCCTCCAGCTCTGGGCCTCCTTCCGGCCCGGAACACCTCCCGAGGCAGGCGTCCTAGAGGCATCCGGACCAGATGCCCGAGCCACCTCAGCTGCTCCTCTCGACATGGAGGAGCAGCGGCTCTACTTTGAGCTCCTCCCATGTGACTGAGCTCCTCACCCTATCTCTAAGGGAGCGCCAAGCCACTCATTTTGACCGCTTGCACCTGCAATCTTGTCCTTTCACTCATTACCCAGAGCTCATGACCATAGGTGGGTGTAGGAACATAGATTGAGGTAAATCGAGAGCTTTGCCTTTCAGCTCACCTCCTCTTCACCACAACGGTCCAATACAGCGACCGCATCACTGCCGACGCTGCACTGATCCGCCTGTCAATCTCACGCTCCATCCTCCCCTCACTGTGAACAAAACCCTGAGATACTTGAACTCCTCAACTTGAGGCAGGGACTCCCCACCCACCAGGAATAATTAAATACAATTATATGCACAAGTGCAAATAAAATATAGCAATATAGTAATACAAATATATGTATGAGGTTGTAAGGAGAAATGGATGTCATAGCAATCACCAGTTAATTTTTACACGGTTACATAAGGGTGAGTTGTACAGTTGTAGGGAGTATTATAGTATGAATGTAGTCCTGTGTCTCTCAAATCTGAGTGGAGCTGTAGGAGCCTGTTGGATAAGAGCCTCTGTCTCTATCGTCTGGTACAGTGGGTGAGCAGGATGATGAGCACGGATAACTTTTCTGGTGGGGGTTTTCTCCACTGGGTTGTTGCCATGCTATCTTAAATACCTTAAAATATCTCAGTCAGTAGGCTCAGCTCTCCACATATCTGACTTGGCCTAGTGGCACCATCGTGGACATTAATAAGGTGAATGTCATGCTAGGGAAGGTAGGGAGCAGAAAAGTTACATTTTTAAAGCATGTTTAAATGGACAAGTGTGAACGGACAGATCTTTGATGTTAACTTTAGACCCCGTCAAGTCTGTGGTGCTACAGAGAGAGAATTTCAAAAGCTAAAAGTGTCGCTGGGGCAAGCTGTCAGGAGCTTTGGGCGCCCATCTTGAGATCTTGAGCCAGTCTTGGGCCAGACTACTTTAGCTGGAAGATTTTACCTTTACATTGGGCTTGTTTTGGTCTGATTGGGAAAGGGAGCCCTGGAGCCCTGGAGCCCTGGAGGAAACCTGCGACACACACGGAGAACAGAGAGAGATTTGCCGTTCTACCTCAGTCAAAGGTCTCAGTGCAGTTTAACAGGAGGAGCCAAAAATGTCCTTCCTCTGTTTCCTGCCGCATCACAGCAGTGTCCAGTGAGAACAAGGTGAACACAACAGAAAAGGCTCGCTCTTACTAAGTTAAAAGTGCACTGTGTAAGGTCTGAGGTGGACGGTCCGCTACTTGCTTGTCTCCATGTATTTCTTTACTGTACATGGAATCTTCCACAGTATAGCACTAAACATTTCTGCCTCGCCTTTATTTAGTTACAAGTGGTTTATAGCTCAAAGATTCCTGGAAAAACATGAATTCTTGCCATGTGGCGGCTTGCGTCTCCAAGAACTGACCATTCACTTATCTCCATTGTGATAACCAAGTTTATTTTCATGCTGTGGAATAATAAAGGCAAAACAGTAATACAGTAAGAAAAGTTACACAGGGAACCTTCAAATATCTCGGCCTTGTTGTAAAGTTGTAAAGAGGAGGAGTTGGGAAGCTGCTGCTGCTGCGAGTGTTTATGGATTGAGGGGTGATTGTTTGAGACACAGAGAGGTGACGAGGTAAGATCGTACTACTGAATAGGACTGAAATTTCATTATGAGTTGTAAAGTAAATCTTTGACTCAGGTTTTCTGGTTAATTATAAGAAGAAAGGTTCAAATAGCTTAACCTGCCATGATACAATTTATTTCAAAATTATAGGTTCGCCAACTAGGTCCGTGTCACGATGGAAAAAGTAATAGAGGATCATCTCAGTTTGAAAAAGCGTCAAATGGAAATGTGGAAAAGAGCTCTCCACATGAATCATGAAACATGCATGAACCACTGCTTCATTTTGCTAATAACTTAATAATGAATCTAAAATAGTCGCCCTCTTTAGATATGACACCACATTACCAATGCAGTTTCAAAGACAGAATCCGCGCTTGTGTGATCTGTGAATCAAATCCATCCAATTAAAAGAAGAATTCAAAGAGAAACCTGATCATTTGGTTACATTTTTAAAAATTATATCTAATTTTCCCTGAATGCACATGAGCCGATGTCCTCAGCGGAGTAATTACTGCCTTAAGTTTCCTTAAGCAAAGTGGTTAACCTGGAGACCACAGAGAAGTTGCTTACAGGAACTGGTGGTTAATTAGTTTTGATGAAGAAATTTTAAAGTTTAAAAATGACTGAAAAATATCCATTGACCAAAGTGTATTATTAGAATCCAAGGGTAGACTCAAATATCAAATATGTTTCATATGACCGCCTTGTGTCTGTCAATACCATAGATTGAAGCCTATATATAAATGGGAAATCCAAATAGGAAATGAACATGGGCGCGCTCCTGGCTCCAATTCCAATTCACTTTCTATTGAAAAATGGTCACCCCTCTTTCTGAAACGGTTACTGCTACTGTAACAAAGGGGTTCTTAAAGTAGGGGTCGCCAAAAACTTTTGTGGGGGTTGCCAAATATTTTCTCTCTTCAGTGGGAATTTAGCTGTAATTACACCAGGTGAAACAACAAAAAATATAATGAAATGCTACATTCTGTTAAGAGAAGGGAGAGGAAAAGTTTTCTAGCTTTGAATCGCTCTCGTTTTGTCTCGCTAGTGCTGGTTGTTAGTAATGGGTCGCTCCAACTGTGGGTCCCGTGGGTTCGGGCGGGTTGGATAACTCAATGAGAAGAGGTAAAGCAGGTTTGGGTAAGTCGGGTCCCATCATAGCCTCGCCTAAAGCATGTTCTGTAGCTCTGATTAACAAACAAGAGCACAGGACTTTTGTATTAGCATGAGTTACCAAATGAAAGTGAAAATGAAAACGGCGAGAGACGAGAAAAAGGCGCATGGTGTCCTGTGCACACGGAGCAGACACGTGAATACCGTAGTTTCATAGTTATGCATTGAAACTACACAAACAATGCTCCAGTGTGAACGAGACAAGTCACCAATCATACACGCAAAGACAAAGCTCCTCACCTGGACGAAGATACATGCAGAGCTCGTATGTGCTGTGTCAGGTGCTCCTCTGATGATTCAGGAGCTTTAGTCCCAAACTCCACTGAAAGCTTCTATGTGTGGTGTATCCTGTGAGTGTGTGGGTCATTTCAACAGTGCACATGAGTGGAAATAGCAAAACATAGGGCGGTTCTTTATGCAAACAGAATCGTGTGTTCGTGAGGAGCCTCCGCAGATATTACGGCCGCTGCAGTGGAGCAACGTGAGTTTTAATGTGTGTGGGTTCAGTTCGGGTCTCTATCAATGACTGTATATATTCCATTTGCTCAGAGCCACATAAACATGAATTAGTTCACAGTAGAACAACAAAATTCTGTGAGGCGTGTACATGGAGCCTCATTAAAATGTAAAATGCGGTTACTGTGGTCACCTCAACCCTCATGTGGTATTGCAATATTGCGATTACAACAATAGCCCTAGTTGTTACATGGGTTTGCTATAGGTTCTGGGACAATGGGATCACCAGACCAGTCTATTCTTTTGTGTGGGGGCACCAGACAAAAAGTTTAAAAAACCCCTGCTGTAACGCACTCCTCATTGGGATATCTGGCAGGAGCATCCAGAGACTGCGATACATCCAGAACAGTGCTGGCACGATCCTGATGAGGATCTGCAAATTTGATCATCTCACCCCCATCCTGAAATCCCTTCACTGGCTCCTTATCCCACTCAGGATCAAGTACAAGGTCTCGTTCCTCACCCACCAGTGCATCCACGGACCCCCAGTACCTCAAGGAACTCTTCACTCCCCGACCTCTTCACACACCCTCCAATCTGCATCCACCAACTCTCTCCAACCCCCCAGAACCAAACTCTGCACCATGCGTGATCGGGCCTTTTCCACTGAATGCACTTCCTGACCACCTGAGAGCCCCACAGTCTACATCTGTTTTTAAATGAAATCTTAAAGCGTATCTTTTTTAATTGTATTTTATTGGTTCTATGTTGTGGACTTTAATAGTTTTAGCTTGATGCACTTTTATGCTGATGCACTTGGAGATTATTTTATATAAAGTGCAAAATATATACAATTTATTATGATTATTATTACTGATTTTAATCTTAAAATGTTAGTATTAACCCACGCTACAATACCCTGGCATTTTTATTTCGCTATTTTGTCCATAAATCAAGAAGTGACCATTAATAACATGCAAATCATATGCCTTATTTCCCCGAGGTCGCTCCCGCTGTTTTTTGACAGTGTTTGCTACTGTGTGCATCGTGTCACCATGGTAACTCCTAAACATTTCACCAACAGAGATGCACGCAGGACACCCCCAGCGTAATGTCACTGCAAAGCATCAGTATACCCATGTATTTGTACGCAATTCAGGTTTAATGTGCTTGAGCGGAGCGAGGGTATGCAGTACAACAGTAGTATTCACTCATAAGTACTTCCGCAGTGGGACAAAAGCGTTGTGTTTGACTTTAATGACTTCTCTGTATCCATCACTTCATTTCCATTTGTATCAAAGGCCAAACTCTCCATGAGCTGCTTTCACTCGGGCTTGATGGATTTGCATGAAATCGGGTCCCGTGCTCTGAGCGTAGGTCCCGTGTCACTCGACAAAAGCGGAGGCAAAACAAAACAAAGGTCTCCATGCTGATAGCCCCTTTTCAAATGCCGGCCCAGGTCACGCCAGGGAATTAATTCAAATCAATGATGTTTTACGGCATCAAATAATGGCTATTCACATGTGTTCCCTAAAATGCTTTCAGTGTTCATTGTGAGGAATATGTCCCACCTCTCTGGCCTGTGATGAAGTCAAATGTCCTTGAGTGCAAAATAATCAGGTTTTTAGAATAATGTACAAGGAATTCAACCTTATTTCTGTTCTGGACTGGATTGAACAGCACCTCATGACATCAGGAGGTAGATCAGAACGTTTTGACCTTAATTTTGAGTCATAGTATGGCATTTTTATTTTTAATTCTATAAATAAAGCCAGTTTATCATAGCCTCGTGGCGTGGGACCGGCTTTGGGGTTCTGTGCTGCAGGTGCTCTTGCTTGTCGTTGTGTGGTGCTGAGCTGGGGGACTATTTAAGCGCTCCCTTTCTCGTTGCTCCCCCTTTTGCCCATACGCATTTCCGGGTCCCCGTGTAGGCTGCTCTGTCCTCCATGACCAGGTAAAATTCCATTCCTTTAGCCCTCATTCCTGAAAATATCCAAATTCCTAAATCATTGATCCTTTTAGTGCCACCGTCCATCTGACTGCGAGCTCGGCACCGCTTCACCTTTGCGAAACGTTGAGCTTCATGGCGCATTCTCATACGCATCGCCGCCGCCTTCATCTTCAACCTCTTCCTTCATAAAATTTCCAAATTCTTACGCATCTGTCCCTTGTAGCCACGCTGCTCGGCTACACCCACCCGTACCAGGACTTTTACGCACAGTGGGGTGCATTCAATAATAGGGCAAGGTAAACACATTGTAATTCTAATTTTAACTCCAAGCATCTACCTGGGAACCTACCTCTACCTTTACCTCAACCCTGGGATCGTGCGCTCACATTGTTTCTTAGTTGGACTCAGTTCCAGTGCGCTATAGGATTTATATAGGTCTTTTTCATCAGCACTGTTTAGCACGGCACAGTACAACACGTTTTGTTTGCTTTTTGACTGGGGCCATTACGATTTTCCTGCTTCGAAGTGGTTCTAAGAGTTGTGCTGAGCCGATTCGACAACGTGACGTGGAAAGACTGCTGTCCACTGATTGGTCAGAGGAAATGTCATACGCACGACGAAGCTCGAGGATCTTTAAATAATCAGTGTGTAAAAAACACACCGACAACAGCGAGCGAGTTTTTGCATCTTTTGTGACTACAAGCCACAGAGCAAACAGCAGCAGCAGTAACACCTATGTCCTCCAGTGCCTCCATTGCTGTGTTTACTGTACTGACCACGATGTGACACTAATAATGTCGCCTAAAAGTTATGTCACGGCAGTGTCGACCCCGCTATTAAACCCACTTTCAGGTGGTAACAGCTGCATGGAAAAGCTTCATCATGTAGTGGTGTGCCATGCCGTGCTGTGCTGTGCCGGTAGTGTAGTCTAAAAGCCCCAATAGCAACTCCCCCGGCCCCTTCATGTTTTTAGATGTCATCATCAGTCAGCAGGACCCGCCGCCTCTGCTGCTTTGCTCCGTTATCTTTGGTTTTACTTTTTCGCCTCTACTGTTTTGCAGCTGCTGTTTTGTGTGCCTCCGTGTTTGTTCTCATTGTTGGTCTGTTGTAACTGTTTTATTGTTTTTTTTAGTGTTCAAGCGCCCTGAGTTTAGCCTTACAGGCAGTCCGGCTTGAGGTTAGTTTTAAGACACTGGATGAGTGAGTGTGAGTGTGTTTTATTGAATGTTTTATCCTGTAAAGTAAAACATCAGTGAATTCCATGTGGGTGGTGCAATAATAAGCTAAATAAAGACTTTGAGCAAAGACTAAAGAATATGAAAATTAGAAGAGATGTCTGAACAGAATTCTACCTTTTTTAAACATAAATCAATTACTATTACAATACTGTCTGACAATCTAGTACTAATACTAGAAGAAATGTTACCAGAGACCCGGAGTTTGAGGTATACTCCACAAATGGGCCAATCTTTTCAAGTACATTTTCAATTCAATTATTCCATTTTCACATAATTCCCCCCAAATCTAACATCTGCCTAACAAAACCAACAACACGACTCGCTCAAAGCCCGTGAAGGTGGTTTATTGAGCCAGAGAGAATCATCATGGCGACTTCGGAGAGCAACATGCAATTATGAGGCTGTGTTTGTAGAGCCACTTCAGCCTCTGCCTCATTACACATAGTTTATGACAAAAATAAAACACGGGAGAGCTGCAGGAATAATTGGAACAACATCAGCAGCTATGCAAACTTGGATTTGGTAGTGATTTATCGCATTCTCTGCCTGAAATAGAAATATTGTTTGATAGCTAACAATGAGTACAGGCTAAACCCAGCGATAGTAATAAAAATTGATTAGTTTTCTGCAGCGCTTCTCTCTCCGCTCAAAACATAATAATTTGTTGAGACATAGGGACTGAACTGACGACTTTTGGGTTTGAAGGTGAATGCTGAGCCACTTTCTCTCAGTTGGAGTAAAAGTTCTGTCGAGAAGTAGTCAAAGAATTATATGAGTGAAGGGTAAATTGAGATAATATGAAACAAAAAATATGAAAATATTACATAACAATAACGCTGTAAAGTAGGATGTTCTTCTTACCAGTACTTTAACAAACACATAATAACCTAATGTAAAATATATTGTAAATGGTTGCACCTATATAACACTTTTCTACCTTCAAAGAGGAGATCTGCGCGGGACAGAATTTTCAGTCCTGCAAAGAACTGTAATTTTCATTCCTGCTCCCGTCTGCATCAGCGATTTTTGCCTGCAAATCCTGGAAAAATTACTTCCAAATGTCTGATTTCAGGTCTCTTTTTTGGACAGTAAATGTACCTCTCTTTAAAGAAGAACTTAGTTCTGAAGCACTGTGAGATTCACTAGAGGCGCTCTGTTCTTCTGGTAAGTGTCATGGTAGGAGTGTGGTTGAGGACCCCAAAGCAGCGACATAGGTGCAGGTAGATGTTTAACAGGTTTATTGCCGGGAATGAAGGATGTGGTGATGGAAACAGACTGGAGACATAGACGGAGGGAAGACACTGGGGTAGACTCACGGGTAGACTCACAGGTAGACAGACTGGACAACAAGGTCAGGCAGGACGACATGGACAAGCAGGAGATGGACGTGGACAAGGGATAGAGAAGGAATGAACTGACAAAGAACAAAGGATAAGGACAGAACTAAGTAGTGGGGCTGATTAGACAATTAGCTGCAGGTGAACCACCGAGCAGGTGATCCACACTGCAGCATTAGCCCAGCCACGCCCCCGAGAGGAGCAGACAGACACAGAAGGGAGGGGGAACACACAACAAACACCAAACCCTGACAGTAAGTCTTTGAAGCTCTATCAAACACGGAGAAGCAGAAAGGAATTGTCGAACATGTGAGTGAAATTAGACTACATGTGCAAGTTTAGGTTGCTTAAAATGTTTTTATTAATACCAAATAAAATATCCAGCACAAATTATGCATGATAGACAGACATTAATCATTTGTATATTTTACTTTACACTAGGGGTGTAACGATATCAAAGTCTCATGATACGATATTGTCACGGAATGATATTTATTGCGATATCGTGGGAAAGCTCACAATATTCTACATAATAACAAGACTGACATTCCAAAATGCTTTGACCAGTCATTTGGTACAACATTTATTGTCATTAGGGATGGAACGATATCCAAATCTCTCTGTGTGATATTTTCACCATATACATCTCACCGTACATTACAGTATTTACTGCAATATTTCATGGAAGCACAAAACTGTGAATCTGCTACTTTTTCCTCTAAAAATGCCTTCACAAGATTTAATCCTATAATCCTACACCTATAGTCTGCACAGTCTCCATGGCTACAGGAAAAATAAATTCTTACCATCCAACGGGAGCATGCCTATGTTCCCTCAGCCCTATGTTCCCTCAGCCCTATGTTCCCTCAACTCTATGTTCCCTCAGCCCTATGTTCCCTCAGTCCTATGTTCCCTCAGCCCTATGTTCCCTCAGCCTTATGTTCCCTCAGCCCTATGTTCCCTCAGCCCTATGTTCCCTCAGCCCTATGTTCCCTCAGCCCTATGTTCCCTCAGCCCCATGTTCCCTCAGTCCTATGTTCCCTCAGCCCTATGTTCCCTCAGCTCTATGTTCCCTCAGCCTTATGTTCCCTCAGCCCTATGTTCCCTCAGCCCTATGTTCTCTCAGCCCTATGTTCCCTCAGCCCTATGTTCCCTCAGCCCTATGTTCCCTCAGCCCTATGTTCCCTCAGCCCTATGTTCCCTCAGCCCTATGTTCCCTCAGTCCTATGTTCCCTCAGCCCTATGTTCCTTCAGCCCTATGTTCCCTCAACTCTATGTTCCCTCAGCCCTATGTTCCCTCAGCCCTATGTTCCCTCAGCCCTATGTTCCCTCAGCCCTATGTTCCCTCAACTCTATGTTCTCTCAGCCCTATGTTCCCTCAGCCCTATGTTCCCTCAGTCCTATGTTCCCTCAGCTCTATGTTCCTTCAGTCCTATGTTCCCTCAGCCCTATGTTCCCTCAGCCCTATGTTCCCTCAGCCCTATGTTCCCTCAACTCTGTTCTCTCAGCCCTATGTTCCCTCAGCCCTATGTTCCCTCAGTCCTATGTTCCCTCAGCCCTATGTTCCCTCAGCCCTATGTTCCCTCAGTCCAGCTCGAAGGTCATGATGCAAAGGACTCTAGGTCGAAATTACTCTGAATATATCTCTTTAAATGCGGTATAAAAATACAAATGAGTTAACTTAGTTTATCTTAATTTTGAGAAAAATCTTAGAAATATGAAAAATCTTAGAAATGAGGGAACATAGAGCCGAGGGAACATAGGTCTGACCCCCAATCCAACTGTCCGTTGTTCTTTGAACTCCACATGCTGCACTTCTTCGTTGGTTAAAATTCAGTGATATGATGTTAGAAACTGAGCGCAAAACCCAAAAATTTCCAGAAGATTGCTCAGAGTGTGAGCCAGGTAACCCCAAAATAGCTCGGGCATTTAATCTGGAACCTTCTTGCTATGAGGCGAGACAAAACTGAACATACACATACAACTGAAAAGACATCCATCAATTACAGTCTTACCAGCATGAAACAAACAGTAGCTCATCATTTTTACACACTTTCATTGAGTAAACTGACTTATTACCCGGAGGATGACGGCCTGAGACCCTAAGCACCCCACCAAACACCTCCCATCTTTAACCGCATCTCTCCCGCTGAATTTTCTAGGTCAGCTCCGAAAAACAATCGCGTGTGAAGCATTATCCTGTCGACGTTTCCCTCCCCGATCTCGTGTCTGTTCCCACGCGCTGAACCCGGACTGGAATTGGGGCGAATTTGGAGGTGCGCGGCGCAGACTGTTAATCACCTCTCCTCGTCCCGGTGCAGAAGAGGTGAAGGGGAGGATGGATCACCTCAATGAGTCTCTGTGCAGTCGTGTCATCCGAAACAAGCTGTCTATCACGGGTGTAACTTGTGCGCCATTTCAGAGGCTCTTCGGAGCATGTTCTGGCCAAAGTGGGAGAGATAAGATGACTCCCACACCTCTCCCCGGCTGTCAGGGATCATCTGTCTCACTAAGTACAGGTCTATTACCACTGTACGCTGCACAAACGAATACAGGTTAAAGGAGACATGCCGCTAAAGTGGATTTTTGAGCGTTTAATCTCAAAATGACCACATTTTAGTTTGCCTTAAAGGGCTCATATTACGTGCTTTTCTTTTCTACGTTTTCCCGTTCAAACCTGCAGAAATGACACCCCCGCTTCTTGGAATTTTATTGTAGCAGCAGATTTTAATCACATGCGAGTACGGAAAAGTGGGCGGGGATAGGGGGAAGGTGAAAACAGAAAGTTCCAGAGTACTCAAGCTTTCAATACAAGACAATGTTGGTTTACTCAAACATGCGTCAATCAATTGAAATACGTTGATTTTACATTTATTGTTCAGTTTAAGCTTTATATTTCTCGTCTGTGTTGATTTGTGGTAGTTTGTCTCAGTAAAATCATACTTTATAAAGGAATACTAACTAGTTTTATAGACCAACGTGTCTTTAAATGGCGCCAGACTCTGCTGTAAAAACTTCAAAGCCGATTAATGCCTGTGGTTTAACTCAGTGAGGAGAGCATGAAGAAACTAGGCCACATCAGTCCGTATGGTTTCTGCTAAAATACACTGTTCACAAGTATCTAATCTGATAATTATGTTTGGAAAACTGACAATAAAGTTTGGTTTTGTTAAGTCTTTATTTGAAAGGACAATGCACAGAGATATTAGGATCATAAAAACAGAGATTATAGTGGCTGGTTTCCATCTACAGGACTGTCACTGTTGGGAAAGTTCATTTTCTACATCAACTAATTCAAAGTTCAGTTCGTTCATAGTTCGTAATTGTTTATGTTATGTTGTGTGTGTCGTTTTAAGTTTGCTGTTGATGTAACTGTATGGAGTGACAAAGCTGTCAGAAGTATTCGTGTGCGTAGGATAGAAATCCGTGCATATTTGGGAAATCCGTGCATATTTGGGAAATCCGTGCATATTTGGCTGTAGCTGAGCATAAAATAAACTCTCGAATGAGTCCAGTCGTACATAAAATGTGTTGTGTGTATGTTTTCCATAAGAATACGAATTGAAACCTCACAACATCAACAGTTACAATTACAAAATGAAAAGTTACGATTACGCTTTCTTCAATATAAATACGAATTCACAGACGTGAGTCTCCCGTCAAAAATACGTCATCACATTACACAGATATGAAGGGTAGATCTTGCGTAGAGCTTTTTGGCGCTAATACCGCCACCATCTCGGTACAGGGCTTCCCAGGTTTAAGTGGTTAAGACTGGACTCATTCGAGAGTTTACGAATATTTATTTTATGCCCAACTACAGCCAGATATGCTCGGATTTCCCAAATATGCACAGACTTCTATCCTACGCACACAAATACTTCTGACAGCTCTCTCACTCCATATGACTGAAGAGCGGATTTTCCTAAATGTGAGGTTATTCCCTTGTCCTAGAGTCTTTTAAATGTTCACATGATGAATCCCTGTTGCTTCTGCTACAGTCGCCTCCTGCTGGTTTTTTGTTTTGTCTTGTTTCGATGACGCATGCGGCAATGCAACGCTGGGGCCTCGTGTTGTTGCCGGATTGTTTTCCCGCTAAATATTAGGGGGTCTTTACTGTGTGTTTAGCCGGGTTTTCGCCTGGAACACTAAAGAAATCTGGCACTTTGCTGAACAAAGTTAAACAGAACCGCATGTTGTTCACAAACACCAGAATGAACAAAACTGACAAAACTTTATAAAGACAAGTGGATCTAGAGCTGTATCCTGTCTCCCTGATTTCCCCCCGGCATGACTGACAGCCGGATTAACCAATCAGAGAGACACTGTTTAGGTCAAAAACAAACATGGCAGCTTAGTTTAGTTTTAGTTTAGTGTAGAGTAAAAAAAGTGGGAAAAAAAACTACATAAATGACTGAAAAACAGCATTGTTTGTTACAGAATCAACAGTCGAAGCATCAAACTCTTACTTATCTCAGTTATAAGAAGTAATATTGTTTTAAATGATATGAGAATTTTGGAGAGGAGATGTCTGACGCATTTGAGAGACACGCAATACAAATAAGCAGCTGTGGTTGGACCGTCTTAAGTTAGAATGAAGGTTTTTCACGCTCTGTGGTCTGGTTCCAGTTCCTTCTGGGACTTTATTTTATTTATTTTTACTTTATTTTAACACTCCACTTTTTGCTGTCTAGTTCAAACTGAGATAATTCAGCTAACTTAAGTAATGATTGCATTTTACACTACAAAGAAGAAAAAAGAAACCTAAATAAGTAAATAACCACATATGAAATAATGATAATGAATAATAATTTCACCTTTATTAATCCTAAGGGAAGTTGAATTAGCTTCAACCAACTCTAGTAAATAACTGCAACTCAGACCCCCATTTAACTTTCAAACAGTTGAAATAAGACTTTCTGGGTTAAAAACAACTCTGAAATATTTTACTCTGAAATTTTAACCCTCCAGTCTTTGCTGTGTATCACAAAACATATACCAGTGTGTGTTACTTCTACTAATCACTGCTATTGTCTTCACTCATTTTGATTCCTAAGGTTATATTTATGTTTTTTGTTTTTTTTTCCAGTTTCCAAAAATCCACTCTTCACACTTTACACCACTGGCACCAAACGCCCATGAATACAACACCTTATAAACAAGGAGTGACCGGAAAAAGCCGAGAATTGTGCGCGGTCTGGGGGTCGTCACGGCAACTTTGTCTCGGCGCTGGGTCCCTTTTGTCCCCGGTGATGGAGCAGGAGGACGTGGGCCGCCGGGGGTTGGGGGGGGGACGGGCGCAGCTAATGGGAGTCACACTGCGTCTGTCAGCGGGACCCCCCCGACGCCACATGCGACCCGGGCATTACCCAAACACACGGGCGGCGACGGAGATGTGCGGGGCCGGTGGAAAATGCTTGAGCATGATTGAAGGCATCTGGGCGCGCGCTGTCCGGCCATATGTACGAGCACACATATTTATGCAAGAGGACAATGGGCACGAAAACTGAGCCGCCCCAGCACAACACAGCAGCTGAACTCCCAAACTGACAAGGATATTAAAAGGCCTATTTAAAAATGTCATTCACTTCATTTGCAATAATATTCTCGTCGTGCTGTTCACATATCTAATTTATAGGCCTGTCGCGATAACACATTTTGAAGTGCGATATATTGCTTCACTATTATTGCGTAACTGTTATTTTCTTATTCATGTTTAATGGATTTTTGAGATTGATAATACAGACAACGGACCGAGGAAGTAATACAATGTGTTTGAGTTCATGAACAATTGAAATTAAAAGAGAAAATCGATTAAGTGATATATAGTGATATTTCATTGCACAGTTCTCGAATCGATTCAAAATACTTCTGAATCAGTTTTTTAAATAATATTTTTTGCTAAAATTCATTAGTTACATTCACTGTTCTCGTGATTTAAAAAGGGAAATTATTTTTCATGCAATTTGGTTCTCGTGAAGGTTTAGTTGACTATAATATGTCATGCATTGTTTTAGTATCAGGATAAATCGTGATATATCAAATCGTGACATGCATATCATATGTATCATATCGTCATACTCAAGGCAATGTGCTCCCCTAATGGAAATAGCTTTATTAATCTGACCAATTTAATTATTAGTGATTATTTAAAGATACACTACGAGACACTACTGAAACTAATCACTGTATCAGCCTATTGGAAATGATTTGCATCCACACACGTGTCTGGATCGGCAGAAACGCTAGTCACATGACGAGGCTGGCGTCACATCATCACGATGTCATGACACCATGTGGGCGGTGAAAACAAGCAGCGGAGCAGCGTGTCTGAAGTTGCCGTAGTTCTATGGAAGTTGCAGCAGCCGTTTTCGAGCCGAGGAAGATGGCAGCGTGAAAACAGTCTTTTTGTGGACCGACGCTGTTTCGCGTTTGTCTCGGGTTTGTTTAAACTTTTGTGCAATAGCGTCACATGCTGATGCCACAAACCAGCGAATCAGGAAGTCACAGTGACACGGTCCAATAAGAACGGCAGCTACAGCTCCGACGTCAGCATTTCAACGTTTTCAGCGTTTTCACTCGTCCACACAGCAGCGGATCAGATCCGTACTCAGGCGAATACATGGGAGCTGGTGTATCCAGATCATTCCATCTCCAGAGCCATTTTCCATCGGATTAGTGTGGACAAAACACTGCATCTGCAACGAAAACGACTCAAATATGTACTAGTGTGGACGGGGCCTAAGTAACTTTTCTTGTATACGTGTGAGGGTTTGGTGTTGGTCATGTGTTCCCCCTTCCTTCTGTGTCTGCACCTCTCCAGGGGCGTGGCTGAGCTGAGCTGCAGTGTGGCTCACCTGGGGCTCATTGCCCCATCAGCCCCACTACTTAGTCCTTGTCCTTTGTTCTGTCAGTTCATTCCTCGTCTGTGTCCTCATTCCCTGCTGCTCTCTGTCTACCCACTCTTTGTCATCGTCCTGCTTGTCCACGTCCTCCATCCTGTCCGTGACCCGTGAGTCTACCCAGAGTTCTGCCTGTCCATCCTGCATTTCCCGTAATAAACCTGTTTAACACTGACCTGCGCCTTTATCTCTGCTTCGGGGTCCACTATCACACTCAAAACATGACACTAGGGTCCAAAACTCGATCGTCCCCAAGGCAAAATTGCTTGGAGATGTGCTTTACCTGCAATGTTTTATTTTATTTTATTGTTTTCTAACTTTTTTGGCGGAGGGTCCATCTCCATTGAAATGTTATTGCTTTGTCTAGAATGTTCCACAGTGTAGATTCAAGCTATGAGAGAGACAAGCACGTTACAGCAGTGTACTGTGCTACATTACAGTTCAGATCTGTGGAGAGTCACAATTCACAGAAGGATTTATTGTAATTTTTGAGCACAAAGAACCCTCCGTGTCATGAATAAATGCGGGAAGGATATGTTTAAAGTCATACCATGGAACATTCCAGGCAAAGCAATGACATCTCCATGAAGACAAGTAGGTGGCCAAGAAAAGTTGAGTAAATATATACAATAAATAAGTAAATATAGGCAATAAATGATATTTCAATCAAACCATAAAGCAGAATTAACCCCAAAAACGCTCTAAATGTACAATATTATTAAAAATACTTTTCAGTCCTGTCCAAAAATTGTAGCTGAGTACAAAGTACAGATACCTGTTCTCAAATGTAGTGAAGTAAAAAGAATCCACTTTAAAATGTACTTACAACTTATTTAAAATGTATACAGTACTTTACTACTTCTACTGCATTTGATCTTTGTGTTGTTGAAGCTGCCACCAGTGTAAATATACTGTAAAAGCCTAAAAAAGAACCATTTCATATTAACTAAATAATCTTCCACAAACAAAATTCTCAAATTTCAATCTGACTTTCAAAGAGCAAAACAAATCTCTCCTGTTTCGAAGCAGACGCCGTGATGAAAGACTCCAAACCAAAATGTCAGGATGTGACTGAAGGCTTCTAGATGGAGAATAATTACGAATAGAATGCATCAGTAATGAAAATCCCAAATTATCTATTCTTTTTTTGACATTTCACTTTAATAATGCCACTGTCTTTGTTATAAAAGGGGTGATTTAGAGTCTGTGGAGTTCAGGTAACGATTATGATTAGTCTACTGTGCTCTGCCAAAAAGCTTAAGATATAAACACTTCAATCTATCAGAAAACGACTTAAAAGTAGTGAAATGATCTTGCTGCATGGACAGATCATTTTACTTGACAAGTTGTCTTAAAATAAACTCCCTCTAGACTAGAATTAATCAGTTTCAGAACTAGTAAATCAATAATAAATTTGAAAACAAGACAAATAACCTGATATAAGTTTCAAAATCTTGGCCAGATCAGAGAAATTTGCAGTGATTAGTTGATTAAAGTGCCCGTATTACGTTAATTTCCTGTTAAACATTCTGTTCCACCTCGTGATGTCACATCAGGAAGTGCTCCACTGTGTTTTTAAACTCCATACGCCTTCACTAAGAATCATTTGGATCATTTCAGCCCTGGAACTGTCCATCTCGACCGAACTAAAGCTAAAAGGTCGCTGTAAACTACCGCTTCATGACATCACGAGGTGGAACAGAGCGTTTTAACCTTTGGAGATGTACACAGACTAATAATAAAGGGTTACTTAAACATTAAACCCGACTTTAGGTATGTTTTTGATGAGGAAACAACATTATAAATGGATTAAAGCTCACAAAAGTCAATTTTAGTGTAATATATCTCCTTTAATTGCTGCAACCTTTCACTTTTAACCTATTAGTGAATAAAAAACCTCTTTATTTGCCATTGGCTACAGTATAAAATCAAGTCCAGTCAATATCAAACAGTCGTGACAGTGACGGTTTAGTCCACTCAGTCTATTTTACACTTCAACTGATTTCCACGCCTCCAGGGATGACTATTAATCCAATAATTAAACATTTATAGCCCACGGCACCTGCTCACTTTCTCTTTCTCTCTTTCTCTCTCTCTCTACTACGGACCCCCGGGACCCCCATCGCAGATGGGAGGGAACGGGGAGGAGCCAGAGGAGGAGGAGGCACAGAATCCAAGCATCACCACACCACTGGATTCTGGATTCTTGCACAGCGGAGACAGCACGGTCCTACGCTCCTATACGTACCATTAGAGAAGCGTTAGTGAAGTTATGCGATCGCAAGAACAAAAGACGACCACAGGTACCCCCTAGAGGACAGCGACGGGCGTCTGATCTGAATTTTGGGACAGCTTTGATCGCACTTGAGATCTTTTTTGGACTAATTTGAAGAGCAGTTTTTGCAGAAGGAGTTTTCCGGGGAAACTTCGGGTCCCTTCACGTGGCAAAGATGCTGCGTTACCTTCTCAAGACGCTCCTCCAGATGAACTTGTTCACGGACACCATCAGGAGTCCGGACAACGGGAGCGACCTCTACTACAACGGGTCTCTCCCTTCTTTTAACACCACTCTGTTCGACTGGGGAAACTTCACGTCTAGTTTCGGCAACAGTAAGACTTCTTTTCTATTTCTGTTCGCTTACGTGCTGGTTTGTTTATTCGCTTTGGGCTTTTTCATTTGGCGAAAGTGGTGAATGAACTTTGTAGTTTTGAAGATGAGATTTAGAGGCTGGTGATGTGGACTGAAAGCGTCTTTGGAGTCATGGAAAGATTTAGTATGAAAATTGAATGCGCTTCTTCTGTGCAAGAAATTAGTCCTGTTCTCTCAGTATCAGTTTAAGTCAATTCTACAAGCAGAACTAAGTCTCATTTATGTAAAATTGTTGAAATACTTACAACTTTATTTATAATTTAGCATAGTAATGATTGAAATTCTGCATCTTGACTCTTACACAAACCAGTATATGAGAAAACGTGGATTTGGAGTACTATAAATTAATGATATAGTAATGAACAAGGCTTTTCTATGCTGAACTAATATGAAATAAGTATTTTTATTCCAGTTTTAAGTCAGGAGGGAGTGGCTGTTAAAATCCAACATCTTATAGACTTCTAGCATGTCAAAGTTACACAATATTCCGGTTATATGTACATTTTTATCTAGTATTTGCACTTAGCTGCATCGGAAACTTCCATTTCCCTGTAATTGTACAAATGTAATGGAAATAAAGTTGAATCTAATCTCATACAAACAAACCAATACATACAAAGAGAAAACTTGTATTTGAGGAACTTAAATATTCACAAAAGTTAGATTTCATAAGCCAAAATAATATGATATAATACATAATAAGTTGTTCCAGTTGTTAGTTGTATGCAGTATTTGCCTTATATACCATGTACACTGTATCTATGAGTAGAGATGTAAAAAAAAAAAAATCGATTCAGTGATATATTGTGATACTTCCTTGCACAATTCTCAAATCGATTCAAAATGCATTTAATCAATTTAAAAATAATTTGCATGTAATATTTTTAATAATTCATATTCATTATTATTTATTATCTATATATGATTATTATTACCATTAGTATTATTTATTTTTCACAATAATTCATTCGTTACATTCACTGTTCTTATGATTTAAATAAATATTAAATATATTTCACACAGTTTTGTTCTCGTGAAGGTGTAGCTGACCATATTATTAGAAGTAATCATTTATAAATCACAATATATCATCCAGTGTGTTAGTATGGTGATATATTGTAATAAATCGATAAATATCATGATATGTATTGTCGGATTCGAGGCAGTGCAGACCCCTCTCTACGGGCGGTCTGAAAATGATTGAGGGAAATCCATTGTGCTACACTGAGATAACAGAATGTCCAATACCTGTAAGTGAAACGTGGCGGAGGAACAATATAACCTGAAGCATGACCCCAAGCCCACTCTCTCCGTCTCTTAAATGAAGCTGTCTCACTTCCTTTAACTGTAGTCGATGGACGAGAAAACTCTATTTTAGCAGCTTTCAGACGCTCAATGAGTGGTTCACATATCGTTCAGATATAAATACGTGTACGCTGACGAGGTATTCATAAAAACACATCCCTTAACTTTAGTTGATAGGCAAGAATCTTCAGTTTAGCTGCTTTAAAACTCTCAAAATACAATGTTCTTCTGTTATAAGTCATGTTAGCGATGTCCCTATGCACGCCTGTCTGTAATGCTTGACTCATGTTTATACATACGGTGCGTTCAAGTACGTGTGTGTGCATGGGTAGAAGGCGTTAATAAAATCACGTCGCTTGAATTAAAGGCGCAGTATGTAACTTTATGGTAGGGAGTCCGTCACCTGCTTGCTTCTATGAGTATGGCATTGCTTTTTTTTTTACATTTATTACATTTAGTTTTATAGACTTATTGATCCACAAGGGAAATTATTGGACACAGTAGCTCAAATATCCCATTATATTAACAAAGAGTAAAAAATCTATATAAAAAATGGTAATAAACGTCCAAATAAGTAGCAATAAAATAAAAAAATGCAAGAGACTGGTCAGTAAAACACAAATATCATAATATAAATACAGTATATCACAGTTATATACAAGTGCAAAGACGATACAGTGCTCAAAAATATCTAGAAAAACACGGATTTTGACGGTGATCTGAACTTTAACTTGGTCTGGTTTGGTCTCGGTTTAAGGTTTAATGCCGTACTGCGAAACATTCCAGACAAAGCAACAACATCTCCACGGAGAAAAGCATCTGACGGACCCTCTGCCTGAAAAGTTACACCTTTTACGTCTATAAAAACTTTATTTAAGCAGAATTTAAACGCTCAAAATCCAATGTTCTTCCCTGGCAATACATTCTCTACACTGTATAATGTAATGAGATGTCCCTAAGCTTGTCTGTAATGGGTGACTCATGTGTATACATACGGTGCGTTCAAGTACGTGTGTGTGCACGTGTAGAAGGCAGCGCTAAAACCACATATCACTTTGATGGGTGCAGTAATGAGCTCCCCGCTTTGTCCCCATGTCTTTGCATATAAATGGGACATGGACACAGTTGTAATGGATCATGTATAAAGTTATGCTGTTCAGTTAGTTTATCTATTTTTAGCATGAAGTCGTCTGAAGCCAGGTTTTTTTTGGCGATTTTTGAGCCGATTTTTCACTCTGTTGCGACTGTTTTTGGGATCGAGTTTTGGCGTAATCGTGCGCCGTGCTTCGTGTAGTAAAAATGCGGGTAACGAGAACTGATTAATACCGCACGACCAACTCCCGATCGGCAATCTTAGGTCGCAAGAATATCAAACCTGTTGGAGATCCAGTCGCCTCTCATGAGTTTTTCGCACTGAAGTCATTCGTATAGTGTGAGAACATGAATCGTGAGCTGTGAACTTTTATTTTAAACCCTGAGATTTGGTCGTACAGTTTGAGCCGGGGCTGAAACCATCGAAAATATCGCTCAGGTACATCTGGCGTTGTAGCGAACCTTATGTTTGACTGGAAATGGTTTGCTTTGTATTAAAAAAGTTCTATAACTGGACAAAAACTAAGATTTTTGAATTCTTTCTCCTTCATGAATCGTGAGCTTTGAACTTTTAAACCCTGAGATTTGGTCGTACAATTTGATCTGGGGTTGAGTGAAACCATCGAAAATATCGCTCAGTGTTCGCCCGGCGTTATAGCGAACCTTATGTTTGACTGGAAATGGTTTGCTGGGTATAAAAAAGTTGTAACTGGACAAAAACTACGATTTTTACCTTTTTACTTAAACGTGCACTGTGTAACTTTTCTGGTGGACTGTCTGCCATCTGCTTGCATGGAAATAAACTTGGTCATCACAGTGGAAACAGGTTAATGGTCAGATCTATGGAGAAACAAGCCTGCACTTAGTAAGAGTAGAGTTCATGTTCTTGAGGTTATTTTTTTTAGCTATAAAACACCAGTAATTGAACAAATACAAGGGAAATACTGTATGTTTAATCTTCTACCATGGAACATTCCAGGCAAAGCAATCACATCTCCATGGAGACGAGTAGGTTGCGGACCCTCCACCAGAAAAGTTCCGCAGTCCACCTTTAAAAACATAGCGTTATAGTCAAACTTAAGTGATTTAGAACGGTGTAAAATCTCTTTCAATTACCTTAAACCCTTTAAATAGTTCATTCTAAAATCTGCCATTGGTTTTAACATATCTGCACATTTTTTCTCATTCATAATTGATTCTAAACTTTCATTTTCTTTTGTACCGCGCTTCCATATTCTCTTTTTAGCTGTTGGTTATAAAGCGCCCAGCTGCCTCCTCAGCGTGGGTCCATCAACCCCCGGTCAAAGCCTGGTCCGGGGTCTTTCTGCTTCCCCTCTGCCCGCATGCTGTTTTCGGTGGGACTGTGCGTGGGTAATTGGCTTGTATTGTCACCGATGGGGGGTGCTGGCTTTGCCTTTTGAAGTGGACAGGGGAGATTTGTTCCCCGAGCCCTCCTAAGGTCTTATTTTGTGTCTGTGTTATCAGTGAAGTTCGCGCAGTGTCTCCATTTCTCCCCTTAATGGAGTGTAGACGGAGCGAGTCTGAGATCTGTGGACGGGTTTCAGATGTTTTACAATATTTTATAAACCCTTTCAAATCCTATGGCATCAGGATGTTCATAATGTTGAATTTTTGATATTCCATCTAACCGTTTAGCATTTCATTATTAAGAGTGTAACTATTATTATTATTATCATTATTTTTTTTCTTTTATTTTTTTATTCTAAATTTTTTTTCTATATATTTTGTGTTTTTTTACTTTTTCATTTTTTATATATATTTATACATGGATATGGATATGTTTTAATATATATACATATTTATGTGGCAGCACAATATATTGAATCGTTATTGCAAATTTTATATATTTATTTTTAAAAAAGAGTGTTCGAAATTCTGGAAAGTGGAGGCAAAATGAAGCTAACATAATTTATTTACAACAATTAACTGACGAACAGATCTCAATGCTCATGGTTTTATGACATTAGAACAAAAAATAAGCAACAATATTCAATTTTCAAGGTACAAATCGTATTTTCTTTGCTTCTCTGTTAAGAAGGATGGAAAAAATACAGTTTTCTAACCCTAAAATAGTATTTGGGCTTCACAAAAAGTATAATTTATGATGAAATGTGTAATATATCTGTAGATGAAGTGAAAAACTCAACATTTCTGGATTTTGCCTTCGTAAAAATGCTTAGTGACTATCATAAACTCTTGTCGAATAAACAAATAACATAAAACAATTGGAAGTGTTTTTAAACTGGGCTCTGATATCATTCACGTGTATCTGAGCTGTTTTAATTTGCCAAATTGTCCATGATTTTTCAGACTTTGGGATAATCTGAAATTAATCCTATTTTTCCCATTAAAATCACATCATGTTCCACTTCACTTTTGCCTCCAGCTGCCTCCACTCCAGAATTTAGGATGTTTTTGTTTGCAATTTTTCAAAGGTTCTATAGGACAATAGTCTTTAATACACATGAAGGCTGGTAAAATGTCGTTTTTTTGTTGCAATACAGTGAGTTTTAGGGACTGGTCGCTAATAGAAATGATCAGGTTCAACATCTGTGAATTTACCTTGGGGATATTTCATGACAGTGAAGCATGATGTCATTTTTCTTTTAATTTATGTTCATTAAGGACATCACAGTCGCATTAGATGAGCCTGATGCATCGCTTTTTCCAACACCTGCCCATAAAAAAATATAAAATACACGGATAAAAACAGATAAGACACACAAACAGTACATTTTCTGTGCATTTTTGGTGAGAAACATGCAATCATTTTAATTTACATTTACATTTGTTGCTCTTGGTTTTCAGTTTTAAATCTGCTGGTCACAGTTCCACAGTCTGGCCCCTTTGGCAGAGAAAGAGACTGACCCAGAGTCCTGTGCACTGGGACAACTCAATTACCACGAGTAGCACGTCCTGTAGTAGCTCAGTGTGTATATTTTATGGTCCTGCCAAATTCTGAATTCAGTGTTGTGTCAGAGTTAAGACGCTTCAGAACTAGTTTAAGATGATTAAAATTGGTAAAGTTTTCAAAGTTAAGGTGATGGTTCTTTAAAATTCCACAGTCTGGGCTTTTTGTCAAGGACCTTAAGGGTCAGTTTGTATAATGAGAGAGACAGAAGTTTCAGTGCGGTTGAGGAGGCCTGCGACCGTGATAATCAAAAGGGAAATACAATACTAATATCAATACTAATTCTGATACCAATATTATGGCTTTAAGTATCTAATATTTAAATACAATAATCAATATCAAGCGATACCAGTGCAGAGGGTGAAAAGATCATTTATTTCCATTAAACAAAAATGGTCATGAGCTTTGGGTAATGACCGAAAGGACGAAATCGCGGATACAAGCGGTTGAAATGAGTTTCCTCCACAGAGTGGCCAGGCGATAGGGTGAGGAGCTCAGTCACACGGGAGGAGCTTGGAGTAGAGCTGCTGCTCCTCCACGTCGAGAGGAGCAGCAGAGGTGGCTCGGGGTGTTCTGGACGCCTCCCTCCAGACATGGCCCACCGGAAGGAGGCCCCGAGGAAGACCCAGGACACGCTGGAGGGACTATGTCTCTGGGCCTGGGAACGCCTCGGGATCCCTCCACAGAGCAAGAGGAAGTGTCTGGGGTGAGGGAAGTCCGGGAGTCCCTGCTTAGACTGCTGCCCCTGTGCCCTGGCCCCGGATAAGTGGAAGAAAATGGATGGATGGATAAAATAAGACAAACTGATCCAACTGTGTTATGTAGCTGTTATTTATGCCACTACAGAACAGCTTTGTGCAAATAAAAGTTCAAACATTATGAAACTTTCTGGGCCAACTGCGGATATTAAAAGGTCTTGTTACATACATTTTTAAAAAATATCTGGTCCAGCAAATTTTGCAGTATCGACACAGCTATCTGATACCAGTCCTGGACCTGTGCATTCCTAAGTATCTTTAACTTTCCAATTGCCCTATTGGTGGTTTTCAAATTCTAGATTTGATAAAGTCAAGTTGACAAGGGACAATTAAGCAATAGTTTTCACTCACTTTGTACTGTTTTTGACAATAACAATATACCAAAACGATTATATTATTTGTTTCATGTGGATAGACCCTTTTGTTTCAGAGATATTAACCACAAACCAAGTCAACAAATCTGCAATTTCACAGTTAAACAGCAAACTCTCCCATACATCCAGTCCCATCCTCCAGCTGCTTTTGAAACTATAGGGGCTCCAGCGTGTTGTGTTGTCACATGAACACAATCTATAATGGAGTGTAGATGGAGCACGCAGCCTGAGTCTGAGATCTATAGCGGGAGATGGGAAAGTTAATGTAAAGTCGAATAGGGAACAATGAATCTATTGTGCAGAATCTGTGCCGGCCTGATAGACAGACGTGCCTCTTGCGTATTCGCTTTCATATTCTGTTTGTCATCTCTCCCCACGACAAACCCGCAATCTTTACTCCGAATCGACGTCGGAGAAGAGTATTGGCTATCTGCGCTAATAGTAGTCCTAATCAGTTATCTATTGCCTCTAAGCACATAGTCGCCACTTTCTCATTTAGGATATAGATCTTTTCGCACACGGGCTCCGAAAGCTGATAAGTTTGAACAAGCGACGTGCCGTCAATAGTGTGTCTCCATAGCCCAGCGTCCACAGAGAAACACTGTTGTCATGTGAAAAGGCGATGTGCATGTTGGACTTGATAAAGTCGTGGTTTCAGATGGAGGAAATCGGTTTATTTATACAGTACAACTCTATAGGAGATTCACTGTTTTTGAAAGAGATAATCACAAGGGTTGAATCTTATCGTTATTGGTTTGGAATTAGCTCCATAAAAGGTGCAATGTGTAACTTTTCTGGTAAAGGGTCTGCTACTCGCTTGGCTTATTGTTGCTTTTTTTCCTGAAATTGCATTTACCATATGTCATGGTCTGGATTAAAATGTTCACAATGACAGCTGCCAGAGGGCGCTCTAGGCTTGTGTGTCAGTATCTGCTGCTGCTTTTACTCCTGTACCACTGTCCCTTGGGGTGTTCCTGCGCATGTCGGCTGCAGAAAGAGCTGCTGGCCTGTCTGGTGTCTGGTATAATGTCAGTGACTTTCCTGGAAATCATTAGATGAATCGCCAAAGCCTGGACTTCAGTGACAACCAAAACCAGGATTCAAAAAGGCCGGAATAATAGACTTAGGCTGAGTCAGATCACAGCTGCACAGACACGTTTATCTCCAGAGGTCGTGGAGTTGCTCAAAATTGACATCGAGGATGAAGAATTCAGTGGATTTAGTGATTTGGAGTGAGATGGAGAGTTGAAACTTGTTACGTTAAGTTGTTTATGCTCTAGTTTTCTGAATAACTGTTAAGTTTACAGCCTGTTGTTCTCTCGCTCTCTGGTCTCTGATTTTATAAAAAAAAATTATCCACAAAATTTGGCTTATACTCCAAAGCGACTTATAGTCTGAAAAATACGGTAATTCTACTGTCACCATTGAGACAAGCAAGGTTACATCACCAGGCCAAGTTACAGGTCTGATCTGTGGAGAAGTGGCTCCCCTCACAGTAATAATACATATTTTTGCAGTAGTTTTGAGAAAATAAAACCCATATAATTCAATAAATGCAAGATATATTTGTCTAATGTCATACTGTGGAACATCCCAGGCAAAGCAACAACATCACCACGAAGACAAGCAGATTGCAGACCCTTCACCAGAAAAGTTACACAGTGCACCTTTAAAGCTGTAAGATTATTATGACAAGTTTATGGAGCCAATTCCACACAAATAATAATAAGATTCAACATCTGGGAATAAAAACATCTTTTAAGTCCTTTCAACTGGCAAATGTGTATTTTGGGTGGAAAAATGGCTTTCTTTTTTTTCTAAAGCTATTGTGAAAAAAATCATAATTCACTTTTATTTTTCTGCCAGCTGAGAAGACTTTGTGTTATTTATTTTTTCCTTTTTTTTCTCATGTGGATAGGCCCAGTAATTGCAAAAATATGAACCATAAACCAGGTAAAAAAGTCTGCAATCTGAAAATGAAACCGCAAATTCTACTGTAGAATTCAGACCTGTCCTCCAGCTCAATTTTAATGGTGCACAGTGTAACTTTTCTGGCTGACGGCCTCCCAGTGACTTGTCTCCATGGAGATGTTATTACTTTACCTCTAATGTTCCTAAGTAAGGCGTTAAACTTGTCAATCGCCATAGAAACAAGGTGAGATCTGTGAAGAGGGTTAGGGTTATGTTAGGGTTATGCTCGTGTTTTTAAAGGTATTTTTGAGCAATAAAAACACTCATAATTGAATGAATACATCTTATATAAGTTTAATACAATATTGTGGAACATTACAGGCAAAGCAATAGCATCTCCATGGTAGCGGACCCCCAACCTGAAAAGTTACGCAGTGCACCTAAAACCTACCCATATACTTGGCAATTTTTACTACAAATTTTTGCTCCTTATTTAGATTTTGAATATTGCAATGTGTGAGCTACAGTGTCCAAATAATGTCCCTTGAACAATAAAGTCTGTCTAGGTCTAAGTCCAAAAGTTATGACCGTTACCACAGCAACCGACAAACCAAAATAGCATCTTTTGAATGGCCAACTGTGGTCAAAACGGCGCCATATGCCAAGAAGCCCGAAACCCATGAGCTGACGTATGTATTTTGATCCGTGATGGAGACGTAGTGGTCGGCGGGGCTGGTATTTGCTGATTCATCTGCGGGGGCGGGGGGTCAGAGCGTGGCTGCCCAGGCGAGGAGCCCCATAGGCGGGCAGTGGGTGGGTGGACAGCTTGCACGGGCGGACCAGGGAGCTCACCGGGAGACTCAATGGAAAAATCAATACGGTCCGATAGCCAATTTGGGAAATAATGGACAATTCACTCAAATACTGTGGTAGGGTGGACTAGCGGGGGCCCGGCAAGTTTATCTATTACTTCTGTATCGACGGGTAGATCTTCCTTGGTTATCACAGCTCCCCCGATCACTCCCATCGACAGTTTATGCTAAGAGACGTGGGACTGAGAATGAGTCGTGCGGGATTGGTACTGGCAGACGGTTTAGAGGCAAAATTGGGCTGAAAATATCCATGGGTTTCAAAGAGTGATGAAAAATGAGTCCAGTTGCCATAGCGACGAACAATTTAAAGCAATAAAGGCTATCTGTTGAATGGGGAAAAGTCTAATAGGATATAGGGTGCGCAAAGGTATGAAAAAAGGCTTGGTCAGACGAAGAAACGATGGTTAGTTTTAACGACACACAACATAACTTTTGGTTTTATGTCGTTTCTTTTCTATTTTTCAATCACATTTTAAAAATTTCTTATATCTAATGAAACAGAACTCCGCTCCAAAGTTCTTGTAGAGGTGCAAATCCATGAAACAGCACAATAAAAGTGAAAAAATGCATAGCACATTCAGATGGGCGATGTCCCAAAGCTTTTTTTAAATATATTTTTACATAACGTTTCGGAAAAAAAACCTTTGTCAGATAATTTTTCTTACTTTGGACCACAGAGCAACGTTATTTAAAAATAAAAAAAAAGCTTTTGGACATTAGCAATCTTAGTCTGCTATGCATTTTTTCACTTTTATTTCTTTCTTATGTAACAAAACATGTATTCTAGCTGCGAATGGGGTCCATAAACTTGACTTGCAACTCAGCCTGATCGCGTCGCTTGCTCATCTCCACGGTGATAAGAGTAATACCATACTGTGGAACATGCCTGGCAACGCAATAACATCTCAGTGGAGCAGATGGCGGACCTTAAACCAGAAAAGTGACGAACTACTAGTGCCTCTTTAAATGCAAATCAGTTGCCTCGCATACAGTTTTAAAAGCCTATATTTGGTTCAGTTTCTTTAATCAGTGTCTGTTTTTGCTAAAGTACAGTGCAGTGCAAAAGTTATACTAGGAATGCCTTCAAAAATAGAAGTGTTTATCATCTAAATCCAATCAATATTTGTTGTAATAATAAATAATAATAGATGAAACTTATATAGCGCTTTTTTGGACACTCAAAGACGCTTTACAAACAAATAGGAAGGGACACTGTAGAAAATCAAGGGGGGAATGACAGATTGAACAGGTGAGTTTTTAGTCGTGATTTGAAGCCCTGTAGTGAGTCCGAGTTCCCGATGGATTGTGGGAGTGAGTTCCAGAGGGAGGGGGCGGCAGCAGCAAAGGCTCAATCTCCCAGGGTCCCAGGCGTGACCTCCCTTTGCCTTCAGAAGAGCGTCAGTTCTTCTAGGTGAACTTGCAGACAGTTTTTGGAGGAACTGGGCTGGTCGGTGTTTCCAAACATGTTGAAGAACTAAGCACAGATCTTGTGTTCAAAATAAAGTAACTCTAACTCTTACTGTTTTTGCGATGCTCCATACTTTGCCAGGCGTATTTTTGACCAGACAAAGTGCACCTTTAACTTTAACTGTTTCTAATTGTCATTTCCCCACTGAATTTCTCTGATCTGACCAATGTTTTAAAACTTATACCAGGTTATTCATCGTGTTTTCAGACTTATTATCAATTTACTAGTTTCAAGACTGAGATTCTAGCCTAGAGGTCGTTTATTTGAAGATAACTTGTCCAGTAAAACGATCTGTCCATGCAGCAAGATCATTTCACTACTTTAAAATCATTTTCTGACAGATTTAAGTGTTTATATCTTAAGCTTTGCGGTGCACTTTGAAGTAAAGCAGCTGGTGGGGTTTATATTTTTCCACCAGAGGGTCAGAAGAGGACTAAACTTACCTTACTTTTAGAAGTTCTGGTACTAAAGCTTCTGTCACCCTAAAAGGAAAATCACTTGCTTAAAATATCTAGTAAGTTGTGAGAAAAAATATAATGAATTGAATAAAACAATGTGAGAAAAATGTGAGATCCTGCAATTTTCACTTGTTTCATAACAGGGTTTCACGCTTTATGTCAAAGCTAAGCTGTGAGCAGGATTGTTTCTTATATTTTATTTGAACTTGCCCTAGTGCAGATACGTTCAAAGGCAGCAGGCTGGTGTGCTGTTAGCATGCTAGTTATTTTACTCACCTCTTCTCCCTGGCATTTAATACTGGCTACACAGGTTATCTTAGTGTTTTATTGTAGGTATTTGTTTCTTCTGTTTTTGTTTTAGTTTGCCAGGCGTATTTTTGACCAGACCATGTAATAAAAATTGAGAACGTCAACTTTTGGCATGTCATAATGTTAATGTAGCAGTGGAATGGGTTATTCAATTCAATTCATCTTTGTGTTTTGCCCGAGGGGCACACTGGAACATTGGGCAGTTAATGGTTAGGCCAACACGCTTCGGGCACATGCACAGACAAACAGCTCTGTCTTTTTCATGTGTGCAATCACAACGGACACTTCAGAGTCACCGATACTCGTGAAAATATGATCTGTCATCTTTGAGAAATACAGATTTTTGGAACGATATTCTTTTGTATGGAAAAAAAACAACAACAACTACAACAGAGAAAAGCTTTTGGTGTTGGTGTTTGGTAGAAAAGATTGTCTCACTAAAGCTGCACCATGTAACTTTTCTCATGGAGAGCCTGCCATCTGCTTTTCTCCATGGAGATGATGTTGCTTTGCCTGGACAGTCCCGGTATGGCGTTGAACATATCCATCTTCCGTCTACGCAATAACATGGGATTATTTAAGGGCTCTATTCACATTACAATCCAGGAAGACGTTTGGAAAGATGTGATGATGACTTCCGGCGGAGTTCCCGACACTGGGCTCGCTGAACGACTGAAGTAAATGTGATCGTCGGTCAAATGAGCGTATGTGCTGTTTGGAATCGTCTTGAATTTGGCGTCCTCGTCTCTTCTAATCGCATGTACCCAGTGCACTCGGAGTTGTGCGTCGCTGGGGAAATGACGAAAACTGAGGTACGGTTGACATTGTTGATACGCCGAACATAACAGAACGCTACGATGAAATGGAGATGAAGAAAACTGGGACATTTTCTCATTTTTCCTAGATTTTGTCAGACTTTGTTTTTATTTAACCAGGAAAGTCCCCCTGAGATCACTAATCTCTTTTTCAAGGGAGTCCTGGCCAAGACAGCGGCTCAACAATACAATTCAGTATATTACAGGACACATTTCAAGCAACAATTTCATAAGACTATTTAAAATATTTACAAACCATGGATTTAATTTCCAAACCTTTGAGCTATAGTTTAAACTGTCCTATTGGAACCAGTTATTTTAATTTCCAGACTTACTTCCGTGAGCAGAACCCGCCGGAAGTCGTCATTGCATCTTTCCCAACTTTTCTTTCCTGGTTTGTGACTTAAGTGTGAAAAAGCCTGTTGATTTGAAGCTTGCATTGCTGCTGCGAGTCGTCTTGCCTCCCCATAGAGCTGACATGTAACTTTACCCTACGGCATCACATGTTTTTTCCATTGAGAGAAATAATTCCGTACTGTGGAACATTCCAGGCCATATCTCCATGGAGAAGAGAAGCTGGTGGCGAATCCTCCACCAGAAAAGTTACACGGTGTACTTTCTAAAAGCAGCATACGCTAAATCGACTTTCATTAACTTTATACCTTGTTGTTAGGGTCTTCCTCAGAGTTGTGTTTTGATTGATTGACGGATTTTTGAGTAATCCTGCAAAATAGAGAGCGTTGAGTACTCAGAAAATGACTGTTTTCACCTCCCCCCTATCTCCGCCCCCAGCTCTATACTTGAGATTTTTTTTTGTAAATCAGTTTCCGGGTCATAAATGTTGGTTTAATAGTCCCACATAACCATTTAAACGATTCAAAACATATACTGAGTAAGTGTTTTGAACAGGAATCCAATAGCCCTGTTTGTTATTAAAGCTGCATTGCGTAACTTTTCTGACGGAGGGTTTGTCAAATGCTTTACTCCATGGAGGTGTTATTGCTTTGTCTGGAATCTTTCACAGTGTGGTATTAAACCTTTCTATCGTCACTGACACTAAATCAGACCAAACAAGTTGCAGGTCATATCTGTGGAGAGGCGACCCCCGCTCACAGTCAGAATGCCTGTTTTTTTTTTAAGGTATTTTTGAGCTATAAAACCACCTGTAATTGAATAAATGTTAACGTTACACTGTGGAACAAGCAGGTGACGGAACCCCAACCAAAAAGATACAAAGTTCACCTGTATAAGCCATTTTTGAGAAAGATTGCGGTTTAAAATGAACAAAATATAAATAATATGAATGTACTTGGCATATCTGAGTTCTAAATCTTCATCAGTCAGGAGAAAGGACCTTAATACACCATTCTGACGACCCCATATCCGTTGAGTGGTCCTCTCTATGATTTTACACATCTTTAATTCCTCACTGAAGCAGATGGTTTTTTTGTTTGAATGTAATTTATGTGCACTAATGCAGTCGTTTGTCGCTGCTCCGGGGTCAAGTGGGTCTCGCCTTTGCTCTTTTCGCCATAAATCAGCCCGAGAAGTCATTACAGCCCGTGTCTATGTGCATATCAGCCACTAATTACTGCTAAATACCTCAAAATGTAAATCAGGTTAGCCGAGCACGTCACATTGAATTTAAAGTGCACACGGCGGGGTTTTATGCTTTAATTCTTATTTGGTTATGTTGGATAGTATATGTAGTAGGGTGGTCCATTTTTTTTTTTTTTTTTAGATTCTCTAGATTAGAACCCTGCAATTGGTTTCATATCTGGCCAAAATATTTGGATCCAAATTTTATGCAAATGAAAGAATATTTAGAACCAAATAAATAAGGCGTATTCGAATAATTTGTCATGTTTTTCTGCAAACACAAACTGAAACTTGCATAAAAATTACTTAGAAAGTCCATAAAATCCATCAAAAGTTACTTGGAAATGCAAAATTTGTCAATTTTCAGGAAACTTCATGGAGTTTGAGCAACTTCTAAAACATCTCCTCTTCCAAATTTCTTCCTAAATCATCTTTTGAATTTGAAACTTTATTTTTTTTACTTTGATGGGCCATCCTAATATGTAGTGAATATTTATCTTAGACCAGTTCAAGTGCTTTTACTGAGCTCTAAAACACAATCCTTCTACTTATGTCATCAACACAGTAAATTCCAAAAAACAAGATTTGTTTACGAGATTTAATTTGCAAGAAACACATTTTCTGGCTGTTTAAACAAAAACAAAAAAAGATCTTGTCAATTGTGTTTGAGTCAAATCTTAACTATGGAGCAATTTAGTTTGAAGTTTAAAGTTTTGTCCCTTCACTGTCCTTGCTACATAATAGTTATGAAATTATCTTCCCGTGTCGAACTAGGAAATAAAATTAAAACCTGAACAAAAATAAGCTCAAGTTATAATAAAATATAATACATAAAATTAAACTTTCAGGGAGAGAAACCTGCTTGTCTTTATGGAAATGTCACTGCTTTGTCTAGAATATCTCACAGTATGGCATTAAACTCATCTATTTCCACGGAAACAAGCCTCCAGCCCATGTTACAGCTCAGATCTGTGGAGAAGTGAGCTCACAATAAAACCTGTGATTGAATAAACCCAAGATACTGTAGATGAGTTTAATGGCATATTGTGAAAGCTTTCAGGCAAATCAATAATAGCTCCATGGAAACAAGTTTGTGGTGGAACCCCTGTTAGAAAAGTGACAAAGTGCACCTTTAATTTTGTTTCTAATCGTCATTTACCCACTAAATTTCTCTGATCTGGCCAAGATTTTAAAACTTATACCAGGTTATTCATCGTGTTTTCAGATTTATTGTCGACTTACTAGTTTCAAGACTGAGATTCTAGCCTAGAGGTCGTTTATTTTAAGAAAACTTGTCAAGTAAAACGATCTGTCCATGCAGCAAGATCATTTCACTACTTTAAAATCGTTTTCTGATAGATTTAAGTGTTTATATCTTAAGCTTTGCGGTGCACTTTGAAGTAAAGCAGCTGGTGGGGTAATATTTTTCCACCAGAGGGTCAGAAAAGGACTAAACTTACCTTACTTTTAGAAGTTCTGGTACTAAAGCTTCCGTCACCCTAAAAGGAAAATCACTTGCTTAAAATATCTCGTAAGTTGTGAGAAAAAATCTAATGAATTGAATAAAAAATGTGAGAAAAATGTGAGATCCTGCAATTTTCACTTGTTTCATAACGAGGTTTCACGCTTTATGTCAAAGCTAAGCTGTGAGCAGGATTGTTTCTTATATTTTATTTAAAGGGACCCAGTGAACTTGCCCTAGTGCAGATACGTTCAAAGGCAGCAGGCTGGTGCGCTGTTAGCATGCTAGTTATTTTACTCACCTCTTCTCCCTGGCATTTAACACTGGCTACACAGGTTATCTTAGTGTTTTATTGTAGGTATTTGTTTCGTCTGTTTTTGTTGGTTTTACGTGAAGCACTTTGGTCAGATGAAGTTATTTTAAATGTGCTATATAAATAAATTTGAATTGAATTTTTAGATGAGATTAGTTTTTATTTGCACATAGAGTAATCAGTCTCATTAGAAATCAGTTTGGTTTGTTTTAGTTTGTTTTAATTGTCTTTTAAAATAGTCCAGTGAGGAAATCGATTTGAGAGTCTGGGCTAAATTATTCCCTCTGAACTTGAGTGTTTTTTTTTTTATTCGTGGATGTACTGCAGAAGGAAAACTTTTTAAAAATCTGCAGTGTCTTGTAGTATAGGTGTGAAAATCTGAAGAGAACATAAAAAAATGGTCAAAATATCTGGGTAAATGTTGGACAAATGCACATATTTACTGTTTATTGCATTATCGGCATGATAAAACTACGCTCTGATCTCTTAAATTTATATAAGGCACTTAGAAATTAGATTCTTTATATTAGATTAGAGGGTTACGGTTAGATTAGGGTTTGATTAAGGTTAGGGTTAGGGTTAGATTATCTGTTTAGCCAGTAGAATCTCATTGGATTAAGATAAACTGAAAATAAACGCATGATTTGACTTGTGACGTCTTGTTTATTGCGGCAAATCTCAGTAGTAACTTTGCGGGGTTGCATAACCTTGTGAGTGACGTGTAATTCCAGCATAATCGTTTCAATTCAATCGCAGTTTTCCTTAACAACTAAACTACTTTTTGTTTTAGAAATGTTCTCGGTGCAAATGACTCAAAACAAAACAACAAAGGTCATTTCGTTGCCTGCCAGAAGTAATAACCTTGGAATCGTTACCCACACGGTTCCAAAGACTTAAATAGTGGATTTTGTTAAGTGTTTTGAGCCCATAGTTTACTCCCATTTGATTTGAACCCAACATTTATTCGCCGCACACCACCAAATCGCCCCAATCCATTATTAATAGACTTCTAGTGAGCGTTGAAGCAGCCAAACTCCTTAATTCGCACTGACAACCTAGCGCGAGCTTGGAAGCCACCGGTTGTTTCTCATATCTAAGTTTTCCCGCTTCTGCCATTGCCACGAGCTATTCCCCGTAATTCTCTGTTCGAATTCTCGGCACTCGCGGTGAAAATACACTCCGACAAATGCGTCCTAATTCAAAGTTACAGACACAAACAGCGCCTCACCTCCGGACCTGCGCTTCCCGTCGACGCTGCAGCAGGACGCCGCATCATTAGCGGTGACCTTTCGCTGGCAGTGGGGCCGCGGACGGGACTTTGTAGTGGGCTAGAAAGGGAATGCGTGATGACCGGGGTGGGCTCTGCTGCAGCGTCTGGCCGTGAGCGCGAGGCTGGGAGAGCGGGATGTGCGAGGGGATTGAACCAACGCAGAGATATCGGGCACGGCGCCAACTCGCAGTCATTATTTTGATAGGACGAAGGTCAAGGCCTCCAACCGAGCTGCCAATCAAAAATGAGTACTCCGTAGACCTGCGTATTGGCTCATTGTGTAGGAACAGCTGTGGAAACTGGGCACAATAGCAAAGAGGGTTAAATGAATGCAGGTTGAACTTCACCTGAGCACATTCTGGTGTGGTGTCATTGAGTATTTTGTTTGTGAAAAACGTGCAGAAGGTTAAAACGCTCCATGGATTTACGGACAAGGAAGATGTTTGCGCTTTTCTCGCAAAAAGTCTAACAAAAGTCTTCATTTATGGCTTGTTCCACTTTGACAGATCGGATTCAAGTATTTGCAACAACGCTCCTCATTCTCACGATTGCTTTCAGTGAGATCAGAATCAGAATTACTTTTATTCATCCCCGAGGGGAAATTTTCTTTGTTACAGATGCAATCGACCAAGTAGTTAGAATCAAGTTTTCAAAAATAAGATAAGATAAATACGATAAAAATAGTTCTCTCTCAGAAATGATGTATCAGTCCATTCCATATTGATAATACAGTATGTAGAAATCAATTCAGAGAGCTACACATACACTGTAAAAGAAAACAATATCTCTGTAAGTTAAAATGACTTAAATTAAGAACGTTTTGCTTTATTTGAGCAGATTCAACTTGCCAGGTGTGTTTTCATATTTTAAGTAGAAAAAGTCTTGTTCCACTGGCAGATCATTTTACTTGTGAAGTGAAATTTACTCAAATCATGGTCAAACTTTTTAATTCAAGTCATCTTAACTTGACTAGATTTAGTTTGTTGGAATGTACCAATCTGGTGTGAGACGGGCTCATTTGAATCAGGAGTTTTAGAACGATCATGAGAAGCGAAGGTAGAGGTAGTTTGGTATAGACAAAATATCCCAAAAAGTCTGACATCATTTCACAAGCCAATACTTTTGGAAATTCTCGTTGAAATAACCTCAAATTTTCACAGAATGTACAGAAACCCCAAACCATCATTCGAGGAATCTGGGTTTCCAAACTTCTTATGGACTTCTTGGGGCTTCGCAAGAGCTTTTCATGAACTTGCTCGACCTTCTGATGTTGATGTTGGTCTACCAGATCCTTTAGCCCTGCATGAGCACCTTCCTCTTTAAATTTTTGGTACCAAGTCCAAATTTGTTTGCTAGTTGGTGAAGTTTTTCCAAATTTTACATTGAAGGCTGCACAGTCTTAGGTGACTGTGTGCGAGCGGATTCCAAGACGCAAAATGACTTTTCAACGGCTCAACCTGAAAACAGAACAAAAATAAAAGATTAAATATAAAATCTTGATCAGTTTCTATACATTCTGTGAAAATGTGAGGTTATTTCAACAAGAATTGCTAAGATGATTGTCCTGCAAAATGATGTCAAAAAAAATTATGGTTGTAACTAAAGGTTGTATTCATTTGCAAGTTATTTAAGTTTTCATATCGAAATGTGTGCGTGTACAAACTGGGTTTATTCTACCCGCAGAAGCTCCTGTTTTTGTTCGCTGTCTAGGTCGGGGAAGTTGAATGAACAGAAGTCCCCTTTGCATGCTAACACTCTTTCTCCAATCTGCAGCAGAGTTCAGACCGGAGAAACTAAATGAGGGTTCGTTTTTCTCCGAGCTTCATCTGAAATGTGAATGAACATGAGCTGACTCCGAAACTGTCATGTAAACTTTGAGCGCAACATGGTGCAGAATACCAAAGCAGCCCAGTATCACAGGCTGAAGAGTGGCTGCAAATGACTCCCTGGGTAAACTGTGGAGTTGTTAGGACAGTACACTCACATTCACACAGTCTATCGGCAGAATATGATGATGACATACTCCCAGATTTTCCCATTACTTGTACTTTGCCATGGAATATCCTAAAGGGCCCATATTACGCCCTTTTCTGACTGACTAACCGAAAAACTGGGACTATAATTTTATGTGTAATAGACTTGTTTAACAGTAGAAATCATCTCACCTGTTGTAGTTCTGACTAAATCAGATTTTTCTGGTCAGATTGTGTTCAAATAAACTCAAATCAGTCTTGAGTAACAGAGTAGTGCTTTCAGTTAGCTTCACACCCCCAGGTAAGGCTGCGCAATTAATCAAATTTTGATGGCGATTTCGATTTGTGTGTTAAAAGATCTCCAAATTTACAGTATATAATCTAATTGAAACAATTTAAAAGTTTATTTTGTCCATCCATCTTCTCCCGCTTAATCCAGCTGGGTCGCGGGGGCAGCTTCCTGCCCAATACTCATAGCACCTGACCCCCCCTATGAACCCCTCTGCAGGTGGTGAGCCCACAGGAGGGTGGACGTCATGGTCCTTGATGTTAGTTCAGGTGCTGCATGTTTTGGGTTGATGAGGGAAACCGGAGTACCTGGAGGAAACCCATCCAGACACGGGGAGAACATGCAAACTCCACACAGAAAGGCCCGGGTGACCCGGGAATCGAACCCGCAACCTTCTTGCTGTGATGCAGCTGAAGGCAACTTTCAGCTGCATATATAGTTTATTTTGGATATATTTGTTTTCTTATGCTTTATTTCATGTTCAAAGTATATTTTATTCTTTTTGTGCTTTATACATCGTAAAACTGCTCTAAGGTACATATTTGTAGCCTATATTTATTTTCAATTTATTTACTACTACTGCTACTACTACTACTACTGCTACTACAACTGCTGCTGCTACTACTACTACTACTACTACTACTATACTACTACTACTACTATTACTAATACTACTACTGTTACTACTGCTGCTACTACTACTGCTACTGCTATTACTATGACTACTACTGTTGCTACTACTACTATTGCTACTACTACAACAACTACGACTACTGCTACTGCTACTACTACTACTACTAAAATATCAATAACAAAGCGTTTTTGTTTATTTTTTAGAGAGAGAGACAGAAATGCTTAATAAATGTATCCTCTATGAATCATTTGAATAATTGTGATTTCAGTACTGGACAATATACCTCTATCTAAGACACAAATTTTGCTCAAATATATGTGGAAAAATATAGGCCCTTTAAGTTTTTATATTACAATAACAGCCTGCATTTTAACAGTCTGCATCTGCATTAAATGTCACTGGCAAATAGAGTATAAGACAGAGCGAGTAAACCAGCCATTTTGTTTTGTCTCTTTATTGCAATCATTACGCGACGGCCGTGGCAACAATTGCCGAGATGAGAGCGACCGTGAATAATTCTCTTAAGTCTTCTGCCAAAGGAGTCAAGATAATAAGAAAGCAGTCTTTTCCGTCAACGGATGTCACAGTGCAGCATGACCTGTTGCACCTCGCCGCAAAACCAATTACATCGAAATAATGAACAGAGGAAGCGCTTAGGAATTGAAATATTGTGCTGGTAAATAAATTCCTATCACGGGACGGAAAGACAATAGAGAAAGGCGTACAGATGAATGCGAAATCAGTCCTCGGGTCGGCTTTCACAACATTCCATAGGCCGGCGTTTAATACAAATGGGGACAGCTAAAATGAGTGTTGTCGTTGTAATACAGACGGTACAAATAAGCAGGTTCGGCATTTGACCGACAAAAATAATGTAATTAATGTGAGAAATAATGTAAACAAAACATTTTCGGGAACCTGTGTTCACGTTTAGGTGTTTAATTTTCAACAAAAAAGGTGAAAGTGACTAACTGAGAAAACTGTCTCGACGTAATGCCAACTTGTGACTGCACTTTTATGTGTTTAGGCGCCCTGGGAAATTCAACAACAACAAAAAAATCAAAATATCTAGGAGTATTTTTGGATGATGTGATGTCGTTAGAACACCCCTCTAAGCAACTCAAGCTTTTTCCAACTGCGAAGCATATCTAAACTTTGCACAATGATTTCTAAAGCTGATTTAGAGATGGTAATCCATGCGTTTATGACCTCGAGACTAGACTATTCTGTCCTGCAAAAGCAAAAGACCTTAACTAGCCAGAGTGTGAAACTGAGGAAAAATAACAGTTTCGCCATTCTGCCGTGGTTTCTCGTGTGGTTTTGGATGTTACGGTTGTCATAGCCCTTTATTTTCTCGTTAAAACCATCAAATTGGCTCAAGATATTTATTTATTTACGTGATAAAGGAGGTCTCAAATACCCCCAAACTTGTAGGGCAGTATTGTAAAAGTCTGTTTACCTGCCTTAGCGAGAAGGAACTTACACGGCTGCAGATGATCCAAAACTCTGCCACGAGGCTTTTGACCCTCACCAGCAGGAGAGCGCATATCACTCCGATCTGAAAATCCTTACACTGGCTCCCTGTTTTTTTTCATGTCCACTTTAAGATCCTGGTGCTGACCTTTAGAGCCCTACCCACACAGCTGGGCTCCTGCTTACACCACAGATCTCATAAAGCCGTACACCTCCGCCCGTAGCCTAAGGTCTACCAACCAAAATCTGCTAATGGTCCCTCAGACAAGCTTTAAAACGGGAGGCGACAAATCCTTTCAAGCCGTCTCCCGTAACCTCTGGAGTGAACTGCCTCTTTACCTACGCTCTTTAGAGAGTGTAGATCACGGGTCTCCATCCTTTTTACTCCAGTGAGCTCCTTTACAAAACAAAAATGCCAGAGATGAAACATTTACACAACTATTTTCCGTTTATTAGTAGGAGTGTAATGATATCCAAGTTTCACGATGCGATATTGTCACGGTATGAACCTGACAGTACGGGATATTTATTGCGATATCGTGGGAAACTTCACGATATGGTGGGGAGGCTCATGATATTACGATATTCTACATAATAACAAGACTGACATTCTAAAATGCTTTGACCAGTCATTTGGCACAACATTTATTGTCATTAGGGATGGAACGATATCCAAATCTATCTGTACGATATTTTCACCATAAACATCTCACCGTACGCTTTGCTTTACTTTACTTTTTCCTCTAAAAATGCTTCACAAGACTTAATCCAAAGAAGGACGATTTAAAAGTGCTTAGAACAGTTATTTCTTCATGTCGTCTGCACAGAAACGGAGCAAAGGATCATGGTCTATGTAGTTCCCTCTGTTTTATTTTAGCTATTTTTGCATCATAATTCATTTAAGCAACGACACTTGTGATGGTCCGCGATATTATTGTGAGACCTTTGACGATACGATTATTCTTACATCCCTAATGTCTATTGGCGGAATGTTCAGCAGTTACCGTGGTGATGCAATGCACACAATAGCAAACACAGGCCAAAAAGGTTTAAGACTGAAAACTCAAGAAAAAATACTAAATGGATTCAAACAACACATTTTCAGGGAGCGTTCACGGTGTTTGATTTGTCAGTTCTTTCTGGGTAGACTGTGTTAAAATAAAGTTCAGATTATATCTAACTTGAGTAACAGAGCTTCAGACAGAGTAGTGCTTACAGTTAGCTTCACACCCCCATGAAATGTTAACGACATCAGCGGCAAAATATCAATATTGTAATTTTCAAAGTTTTCAAACACGATAAACCAGAAAGATGTAGACTAATTCATTTCTTGGTACATTTGGCCACATTTTTTACAATATGTATTCTCAAAATACAGTGAAAAACTTGTGAGTCGATGTATTATGATGGTCCACGATATTATTGTGAGACCTTAGACGATGAGATATCACAATATTTCAGTTATTCTTACATTATTTATTAGTGGACAAAAATAGGTGCCAAAATTATACATTTACAGTGGCATTTCATTTAAATGATCAAATCTGAGTTCTTGGGCACATTATGTATGATTCAGATATCCCTTGGTAAACTAATTGGAGAGGGTTGGAGAGCTACTGATTTAGGTTTAGGGCTTAGGGTTTAGGTTTAGGTCTATGTCTGTGAAAAGCACTACGTAAATAAACTTTACTTACTTACGTTACCTGTAGTTCCAACCAGCCCTTTAGTTCCCGTCAGCTCTGTCTGGTCCGTTACCTTCTTACCTCCAAGGAATGTTGACGGAATCAGCTGCAAAGTATGAACAGAGCTCGGGACTTAGCAAACGTGGCGGATTTCCACGGCCACGGTCGAGCTCTGCATTCAAATGGGTCTCGCGAAGATGACGTCACGAACTTCTTCTCTGCCGCTCCTCGCACCTGTGCCTCATCCCATCAGATCCCGCTCCGTTCACTCTCCCCGTATCCGTCTCATTTCAATTTTCAATTCAACCTGGCCGTATTGGCACAAACAATATTGCCGCATATTCTGAATAAATAAGGGGGAGTGACTGTCGCGGATTCGTGTGTTCGACTGAATCTTAATGAGCGTCTCTGAGTCCATGCATATTTCTTCTCCGATGGTCCTTCACCTTATCCCTCCATCTGTCCTCCCATCTTTTCCATTAGAGGAGAAAAACCCTCATCGCCGCGTGTTACGAGTCGGGCTCGTGAGTGGCGTGGCAGGGGGCCTTGTGCTGTCCAGCCTGGAGCCCAATTACTGTCAGATCATCTCCGTGCATTTTGGAGGAGCTTTCCAGTTGAGTCTCCTCGTCAGGGATCCAAGCTTTCCGCAGGGCTGAGACGATGTGGTCCAAATTCCACTTTAAGATTCTAATCAGGGACTGGATTGGTCGACGAAGACTGAATCAGAACTTTAGAGATGTGGATGTAGATAGTTTGAGGCAAATTTTACTCCTTTATAATGTAGTTTTATAATATTCAGCAGGGTAAATGTTGTCATCAGGAACAATGGTGGAGTTTTGCCATCACTTTGTACAAATTAATAGTTCAGAATCAAAATATTCTCCTCGAGTTTACATGGAAATAGTAATTCTGAATTGAGCTTTGCAGGGAAAACACCTTAAATCCACTCAACGTCTGGGGGTCAGGAAGGGTTCTGATTGGACAGCGACACGAATGTATTTACGTCGACCTGAAGAAAACACACACTTCAGCTGCTACCGGCTTTTCTGTCATCTCGGTTTGTCGTTACTCCACGGACGCAAACGTGATCCAAACTTTTTCTGCGGTCGTTCTGATGATAATGAAGCAGCAGCTGGAGAATGACCCAATGAGCATGTGCTGAACGACCGGAAATATGTTTAAGAATAAATTAATTCTGCTTTAAAATCAGAATAAACCACCCACTTACTTCGGAATTAAGTTTAATTCTGAATAATCATTTTCATTAGGAATTGAGTGTTTCCATGGTCTTTTTAGAGCGGGATTCATTTTTATTCAGAATTAAAGCTCTCGTGTAAACGTGGCAAATATTATTAAGCCTCATTTTAGTTTAAAAAGTATAGGCAATATTTATTTTAGTATTCAATTCAAATCATATATTTTTGGGGAAAAATCTGCCCCGCATACTGTATCAGCGCAAAAATATCAGTAGAGCTTTTCGGCTGTTGTTTTTTTCTCACTTCTAAACGATCAGTATTGGCATCAGTCATGAAAAAACCCAAATCGGTCGATCTCGAATTCAGAATGCAGTAGTGAAGTAACAGTAACCTAAATATTGTGATATCGTACCGTCAAAGGTCTCACAATATATCGAATCAAAAGTCTTTTTAAAGCGTAATTAATTTGTATTCAGAATGAAGTTATTTTTATTGGGAATCAAAGCTCTCAAACGAGGCAAATAAAACACTTTTCGATGAAGACTGTCCACAATGGTCTTAATTTTACCTTAATGGCATGACCTACGTGGACGAAAAAAAGTCCTATGAAGTTCTGTAATCAAATCGGGAACCTTTCGGATGTGAGGTGAGACGTGTCACTGTGCCACCTTCCTGCTAAGAATGTTATCCACTGTTAAAATAAAATAGTAAATGGTCCAAATGTCTATTTTATTTAAATTTATATAACGTTTTCCACCTTCAAGGCATTCAAAGCGTCAAAGCTGAACTACTTTCACCCCAAAACCCTCGTAACTTTCTTTTAAAGGTGCACTGTGTAACTTTACCTGAGATGTTCACGGGGATGTTATTATTAAACCTTTCTATCTTCATGGATCCCAAACCAGACCGAGTTACAGGTCAGATCTGTGGAGAGACGACCCCGGCTCACAGTCAGAATGTCTGTTTTTTAGGTGTTTTTGAGCTATAAAACCACCTGTAATTGAATAAATGTAACGTAGAGCTGTTTAATGTCACACTGTGGAACTTTCCAATGGCATCACCACCGAAACAAACAGGTTAAGGCTTCGTTTTTATTCTCAGATATGCCATGTACAGCATATAGTGAAGCCACTCCAATCAAGTACGTTGTTGACTTGAGCTTTTTTTAGTTTTCGTGTCGACAAATAACCTGTGAAAATGCAAAAATCCCAGCGTGGCATCACCAGAGGGAGTCTGTTCCCCGCTCCCCGCTGACTTCATTCACAACGGTTTTACACAAACACTTCTGTCTCTGCTGAACGCTGTGTCAGATTGTAGAATGCGGAAAACCTTGAATTGTTGACCAAGGATTTTCTTTTATCTTTTGCTTGCTCCCTTATTATCAAAGGTTGCCGCGGTGAAACAGGCGTATCATGATTTGCTTCTGATGCCCTTCCAAACTAGAGTAGAAATAAAAGTGCCCTGCTGATTTAAAGATGCACTCTGTAACTTTTCTGGTGGAGGTAACTTGAATATAAGGTCAGGATAGTTCCATGGTGACAGTAACTCAGTTGGTTAGGTTAGGTTAGGTTAGGTTGCTTATTCATACCCGTAGGTAAATTTGTTTTGCAGATTTAAGAGGCTGGTCCCACATTTGACCATTTCATTCATCCACATTATGAACAATAAACACATAAAAACACAAAATAAAGTGTTACAGAACTCCAGTGCAGAATGGTTTTGTTCCATACATAATTTAATTAATTAATGCTTGGATAAATTCACAATAAATCTTAAATATATATATAAAAAAAACATTATTTTCCAAAGTACCAAATTCAGTAGCTACATAGATGTTCTCACTCTTTGGACTAAAAGCCTCTGACCAAAGGGAAGCAGCTGAAACTCTGAGGTTAGAGGATGTTCACGTCTTTTAGAATCCATGTGTGACCATATGGGATCAAATAATATATCAATCTCTATGGAGACAAGCAGGAAATGCCACCAGGTCAAATCACTGGTCAGATCTATGGAGGGGCGACCCTGTTCACAGTTAGAATTGAGACTTTTCAAGGTATTTTCAAGCAATAAAACATCCACAATTAAATAAATTCAACATACAGTGCTTAACAAATGTATTAGATCACCTGTTATGAAAATAAGAAAACATAAATCACTTCACAGTACATCAAAAACTTGAACAAAATGACCACTTGGAAAAACAAAATCGGCCTTATTGACAAATAATGATGAAAAATGTGAATATTTTGTGTGAGCACCTTTGGCGCAGAGAACAGCTGCATTCTTGCTGCTTTCTTTTTATGTCGTTTTGCAAAGTCTCTTTTGTTATTGAGTTCCAAATAGTTTCTGGCTGTTCCCAGAGACTTGTTTTGATGAGACTTTGGCGTCATTTTTGGAAAACATTAAACCTGAAAATGCATAGATAGCAACAATAGTTCTATCTTAGCATTAAAGTTATGGTTTTGATAGAAAGATCTTGCATAAACTGACGAATTAACCATTATAGAAACATAAAAAGATATTTTGGTAAAGAGAAATACTGTTAAATTATGTACAGCACCTTATACTGGGTGATGATCTAATACATTTGTTAAGCTCTGTAGATAAATGTAATGCCATACTGTGGAATATTCTAGCCAAAGCAATAACCTATACATGAAGTGTACCCTCCACCGGAAAAGTTAGGTCGTTCACCTTTTAACTTTTCTCCAAAACCGATCTTGCAACATTTTGTCGCTTCTATTTACAACTCATAACGCCGTGACATTTTAGCGTCGCTGTTGCCCCGGCGATGGTATGCAAAATTATGTACATAACCAAGCGAGAGATGGAAATGAGACAGCATCTGCGGCGTAGAGGACCACCGAGGGGGACGCAGCCAGAGACAGACCAAGAAGGACACATGGTTCTGTTTTGTAAGCAGTACGGGCCGAATGCGTATGCTAATGTGTGATTGGACGTCTCTCTCAGATTTCTGTGAGCGAAACCGTCCAGACCAGGTTTAGAGGTAACCTAGAAGACGAGGATTAGTATAATGTAGTTAGGGATGACACCGAGGATCAAAGGAGATAACTCATTTCATGGCTTTTTGTCAGATATCAGGGTCTGTGAGGTGTATAATAAAGCCCGGCAGTGAATATATGAATTAATTTAGGGTAAGTTAAAATTGCATTATCACATTTTAGGCTTTTTTACATCTTCTAATATCGTTACTGACGCAACTTGACTGAAAGTATTTTAAGTATTCAGAATAGAGATAGACAACACTCCTCTTATAGGTTAGCGACTGTTTGGCCACGTTTATATAATGTTTTTTAATTCCGAATTAACTGTTCTAAATTAAATAGTTTGGAATTAAAATATTCTCCTTCGAGTTTACATGGAAATAATAATTCCGAATTGAGGTTTACATGGAAAACACGTTAAATCGTCTTTATTTAATTCCGCTCAACGTCTGGGGGTGGGGAAGGGTTCTGATTGGACAGCGACACGATCGTATTTCCGTCTTTGGGAAGAAAACACTTCAGCTGCTCCCGGCCTGTCTGTCATCTCGGTTTGTCGTTACGCCGCCGACACAAACACGATCAAAACTCTTTCCGCAGTCGTTCCGATGATAATGAAGCAGCAGCTGGAGGATTCTCTCCTCACGCTTTACGTCTGTGAGCTGAGGAGGAGAAGGGAAGAGTGTCGGAGAAGGAGGAATGAGCGGGATGTGGGAATGGGCTGAGGTGTGGCCACACCTCAGCCCATTCCCACATCCCGCTCACAAATCCAAAGAGCAGTGGAGGAAAGTCCGAAGAGACGACTGGTGGAGCCTGATCACCTCAGCATGAACCACCAGAATTATTTTTAATAAGAATAAATGTTTATATGATTGAATTAAGTTTAATTCTCAATAATCATTTTCATTAAGAATTAAGAGTTTCCATGGTTTTTTTAAAGCAGAATTAATTTTTATTCAGGATTAAAGCTCCCATGTAAACGTGGAAAATATTATTAAGCCTTATTATAGTTTAAAAACTATAGGCAATATTTATTTTATTATTCACTTTAAATCATATATTTTTGGGGAAAAATCTGCCCTATGTCCTGTATCAGCCCAATATCGGTCGAGCTTATCGGCTGTCGTTTTTTTCTCAATTCTAAACCATCAGTGATGAAAAAAACCCCAAATCGACCATGATCCTTTGCTCCGTTTCAGTGCAGACGACATGAAGAAATAAATGTTCTAAGCACTTTTACATCTTCATTCTTTGGATTAAGTCTTGTGAAGCAGTTTTAGAGGAAAAAGTAGCAGATTCACAGTAAAATATTCACAATAAATCTGATACGGTGAGATGTTTATGGTGAAAATATCGTACAGAGAGATTTGGATATCGTTCCATCCCTAATGACAATAAATGTTGCATCAAATGACTGGTCAAAGCATTTTAGGATGTCAGACTTGTTATTATGTAGAATATCGTAATATCGTGAGCTTTCCCACGATAGCGCAATAAATATCGTACCGTGAGACTTGGATATCGTTACACCCCTAGAATGCAGTACTCTGATCGGGCCGTGTATGAGAATATGTTAAAAAATACATTTAAACAGGTATTCAGTATTCTGTCACTAAATACATTGTCAAGGTTTTCTTCTCAACACCGAACAGACCGACATATTCGATTCTTTACGCGCCGTTGCAATTTGAATAATGTCAAATTTTCTATGAGCGAAACGGTCCAGATTTAGACGTAACGCAGAAGACGAGGATTAGTATAATGTAGTTACCAATGACGCTGAGGATCAAGGGAGATAACGTGGAATTATTGTCCGGGGCGCTCAATTTCAAGGCATTTTGTCAGATATGATGTACTTTTGTAAGATGATAGCGTAATAAAACCCCGGGCGGCGAATAAATGAATGCATTTTGGGGAAACTAAAATTGCATTATTACATTTTATGCTTTGTAAATCTTCTATATCTCCATTTCGATGGTCTCTGGTCTGGTCCTTGGGTCATTTTAGCTTAGCATTTTCAAACAAAACCATCAATTGTAAATAAAATAAAATAAAAGTACCTAAAAATATCTCTCCGACATCTTCGCCAGTCGTTGCTTCGCACCTCTACAGCGTAATAGCGAATGAGTTTCCCAGAGAAAGCTTCAAACAGGGATATAAATGCAGCGGTAACATGCCGACGAGCAAACGCAGCCAATTAAACCGACATTAAGCCGTTTAAAAGTAGGTCGATCAATACGAGCTCCAGTGGCGTTTGTTTTCTTTGAAGCGAAAGCCATCTGTACGTGCGGTTAAACATTAGACAGACGCTTTTCAGAAACTCAATCGAAAAACGCACTTTGCCGTCGTCGGGACTTTATTTTGGTGTCGTCCTTTTGGTTTTGTTGTTCTTTTTGTTGTTACTTGATGAGTCTGTATTTCATTAAGCAGTCGTTAGCCTGTTGATGCTAATTTGTGCTTCTAATGCAGTATTTAAGTGGTTATTTGTTACCAGTTTTATCAATTCTGACAGTTGTGGGCGTATAGTTAAAGGGACATATATAAAATGGACTTTCATGAACAAAAACGAACAGAATGTAAAATAATTATCTATGTATTGTATTATTTCATACTAAATCCATTAAAAAAACACAATATCTCTTTTTTAAAGGTTCTGTATGACACAAATTAAAACCTAAAACTACCAAGAAATACGAGTAAATTATATCTATAACAGATCATTACCATTACTGTTGAAAAATTGTTTAGTGACATTTTTTAAACCTACATTTATGTCTTAGAGAACCACAAGTGGGCAGGGATAGGGGGTAAGTGAAAATAGAGATTTTCTGAGCCCTCCCGTCTCAAATTTAAACATTTGACTGATTGTACTGTATTGTTATGACATTTGTCTTGATAGTAATTGATAAATGTACATTTTAGAGGATATTGATGACCATGAATTTGAGTATTTTAAATGTTTAAATTGTTTTTAATGTGTAAATAGTTTTCTTAATGTATTTTGTAAGTGTTCAAGAACTGCAGATGGAAAGTAGCTTGTAGATAAATTTGACACAGCGCATCTTTTCTTTATGAGTCTAATGTTTTCTGTGCACTGTTCTTGTTTTATTTTATTTTTTAAATGAAGAACAATGCAGGATTACTCAAACATGAATTAATCAATCAACACTTTGAGTAAGATGATGTTCAAACAATGACACAAACAATCATAAAAGTTAACATTTTAACTTCTTAATTTCTTTTCCTTCTTTCTTTCTTTTGTTATGTATTTATGTATATTTGTTGAGCAAAGCCACAGTCATGGAAAAGTCATGGAGTTTTGTAAATTCAATGAAAGTTTTGTAAAAGTCATGGAATTTTAGTGTCTCTTTCACACAACTCCAGCGTTCTGTTAAGTTCTCGTTAGGCTTTTATGATTCTTTCTGATTGTCTCACTCCGCTGTGGGACTGAAAGGTTTAAGACGTCACTCGTTCCCACAGCCTCAGGGTCTATAACCTGTGCTAACCTCAGCCGTCACCCTGCAGAACCAGCACTTTATACATATGGACTTTGCATATCTGGCACTTTTAATGACTTCTTATGGCCTTTTATTCATTTTAACTGTGTTTAATGTGTGATGAAATGTGTACGAGCTCCATGGATACCTGAAATTTGCCTTCTGGGAATAAATAAAGTATCTATAGCTATCTCTATATCTCTCTCTCTCTATCTACCTCTCTCTCTGCCTCTCTCTCTCTCTCTCTCTATCTACCTCTCTCTCTCTCTCTACCTCTCTCTCTACCTCTCTATCTACCTCTCTCTCTATCTACCTCTCTCTCTCTCTACCTCTCTCTCTATCTACCTCTCTCTACCTCTCTCTCTCTATCTCCCTCTCTCTACCTCTCTCTCTCTATCTACCTCTCTCTCTACCTCTCTCTCTCTACCTCTCTCTCTCTCTACCTCTCTCTCTCTCTCTCTCTCTCTCTCTACCTCTCTCTCTCTATCTACCTCTCTCTCTATCTACCTCTCTCTCTCTATCTACCTCTCTCTCTATCTCTCTCTATCTCTCTATCTACCTCTCTCTCTATCTACCTCTCTCTCTATCTACCACTCTCTCTCTCTCTCTATCTCTCTCTCTCTATCTACCTCTCTCTCTCTATCTACCTCTCCCTCTATCTCTCTATCTACCTCTCTCTCTATCTACCTCTCTCTCTCTACCTCTTTACCTCTCTCTCTATCTACCTCCCTCACTCTCTCTCTCACTCTATTTCTCTCTATCTCTATCTTCCTTCACCTGTCTCTGATCCTGGCTCACTCCACACCCACCTTGACTAACAAATGTTCTGCGGGAAACACTGCAGGACAAATTTAGTTTAAAATAGACGACCGTAAACGCACTGAGAGGATTTTGAATGTTAAAAAACTATAACACCAAACCATAAGGTGAGTGGAAAGAGTTCACATTTCATATTTAGCCCTAAAAGTCTGTTCAATTCTACTCATGTAGGTGCTGTAAAGTCACGGAAAATTCACTTTAGATCATGAAAAAGTCATGGAAAACTTTTGAAATTTTGCCCCGTGCGTCCGCAGACCCCTGGGCCCCTCCGCACTTCAAACCCGAGTGCAGATTTAACACGGGGACGAACCTCAGAGTGGACAGATCCTGAAAGTGATGACGCTGATTGGAATAACAAAGGCGGGGGGCAGCTGCGGTCCACAAAGGGAGCGTGCCGCGCGCTGGGAGTCGTGGGCGGGGGGTCAGGGGTCGCGACCTCTCCGAGCGACCCCCGAGTCACCAGCGCACTTAACCCCTCATCTGGGCTGACCTCCCGCTTGTAGTCGCGCTTCCCGGATGAACAGCGCCGAGTCGGGAGCTTAATAAACTCCGTGACAGTGGTCGAGAAAGGAAAGAGCGGATAATTTATGGAGGAATTGATTAAAGTTGGGAAAAGAAGGCGGCGTGTTGTGCGTGTTTGCAGTGTGCGCGCGAGCGTGAACTGTTGTATTGATCTTTGACTGATTTAAAAGGCTCTGGTGTCATTATCACATTAAGAGATCGGTGTAAATAGTTAAACACTGAATAAATCTATTTTGATCGAGTCAATTTTTGAAAACGCACCAACTCGCGCTATTTTCTGATCTGTAATGCTGTTTTGGAACAAAGCATTTTGAGCTTTCGAGATGTAGACAGACTAATAAATAATAAAAAGTTACCGAAACGTGTGAAAGAAACAAAACAAAACACAACTCCAGGTGTGTTTCTGAAGATTTTATGTCATTATAACATGGTTTAAAGCTCAATTTAGCGTCATATAAGATCTTTAAGTAGTTTTAGTTATAATTTACTTCTTGGTAGTATCAGGTTTTGTATGTTACAGTAAATAATTCACTTTTAAGGCCTCCAAATGAACATATTTCGAGCACAGATATGATATTTTGTACGACTATTAAAGCATTCATATGATTAAACCCAGTGCCGCCAACTTCTAAATCTGTTGACGCTGTATTTTTTGACTTCATTTCATCAGCTGGAGCCAAAGCCAGACTGATAAATTCGCCGTACGTCTGGAGACGTACACGACACCTAATATACAAAACAAATTCATTTACGAGAGCTGCATATTGTGGCGAATCCGCGTAGGCGTCAATGTCAATTTACAAAGTGCGTACATGTGAAATAACGTCCATCAGATGTTTGAGTATGACAAATGTTCACCCTCCATTTTCGTTTCACAATAGAATCAAATCAAATGGCAGAATGAATATGAAATGAAAATGAAATGAATATATCGATGTTTTCTGGGCTTATCCTGATGCCGGTGTTCAGGTAATATTACGGCAAACCCTTCAGACTGACGGTCTAAGAAACCTAACCTGGGAATATGTTTTATATAACTGTGCGTAATTTTTGAACCATGAAAGATAGAAACTTACTTTTTTTCCCCTTGAAAAGCTGAGAAAAGCGGCTTTCCGAATGTATTTCTGGCATTATCCTATTCATGATGACGTCAGACAAAAGAGCGTCCAATAGGAACTTCGTTTTCTGCCAAGCGCATTCGCTCCATCCATTTTGATCGGCCCAAACTTCGCCAAAGAGCGAAGTGAGGCAAAATGTTCGACTTCTCTGAGCTTCTAGGTTTGTGATCATTGAAAAAGCAGCTCTAAGTGCAGTTATTTCTCAAATAAATGGCAAATTACGCTTCTTGGTCTGTGCAATTACAATTTCCGGCGGGCGGTACTTCTATTCGTAGTAGTAAGAAGTGCAGCTACTGTGAATAGACCAATAAGACCGAAAGTACCGCCTGCCAGAAGTTGTAATTGCATCTTTCCAAACGCCCTCCTGCTTTGTGATGTAAGATTCAATAGAGCCTGTGGCACATCCCTTACTGTTTTTATTTGAAAGGTTTATTTCAATCCAAATGCCCAAATCCCAATGTAATAAACGCCCTGGAAATGCAGGAAGTGCTGTGGCTCTGGCCCTGGACCTGACAGGAGCTGTTTCCAGGACTGGACCAGGAAAATCACGGGGCGATTAAATTTTTGGTTTTGTTTTGAGGCAATAAGGAGATTTTTAGTTGACTTACAGACTTGATATTTTGCACTTTTGTAGCTAAGGCCCTAAATTAAGCATTTTTATGTCCAAAAAGTTGTTTATACATCTTTGCTGTTGTTTTGTATGAAATTTGAATTTAATTTTCCTTTTCTTTTTTTGCTTTTTATTTGTATTTCTGGTCCCACAGCTTTTATTCCAGCCATAACTACAGCAGCAGATTGTGAAATAACAGGTTGTACTGAAAAAAGGATGTAGAACACTTCATTAGGGGGTAAAAGAGGGAATTTTAATATCAAAATTAAGACAATAAAAAATCCAGGTTGGGACAAATGTGCTAAAATTGTTCTTAGGCCTGGGAGGGTTAAAATGGGCCTGCAAAAATCTTGGTTGTCTTGAAAAAAAATTCTCTAAAACATCATTTGCAAAAATTGAAAATGATACATTGAATCACAAAAATGCATGAAAAACCCAATAGAATCGACTATGAATAGCAACAACAGTTATAATATTGGCTGTTGCTATAGAAATAAAATGAAATGCATTATAAATTTCCCATTAAAACCCCTGTACGTGTTTATTTTTTCACCTGTATTTGAGCAAAATGTGTCTGTAAGAGTTATGAAAAGCGTTTAAAACCTCATGACTGTGAATAATCAGGATGTGAGGATTAAGTTCGTCTATTTTTACATTTTTAAGACGACAAATAAAATCAGTTACAGCCTTTAAGATCGAGAAATCCTCTTTCATGAACACGTTTTTCTCTCTTAAATGATTTGAAGGAGCGAGTCTGATTATTAACCAAGCGCACTTATCGCCGACCGTCCACTTTCTTTCTTCTTTCGTCTTTTAATCAGACTCAGAATCAGCAAATGAGACGCTCACGCTTTAAAAAAAAAAAAAAATTATACCAAGACTCGCACTGTAAAATTATTCAAAGACGTATGCACAGTTCATCAGGATTTGGGGCATTGTCGTGAGAGTCAGTGTGAGACTGCATGCTAATAGTGATTTATTGTGTTATGCCGGTAGGTGCTCTGTGAATGCTCATGTGTGCATTTTTACAATATTAGCCGATGTCCTATGGGTGGAATACATATGAGCAGGAAATGAAGTCTTCACGGTTCTTTAGTACTGCGATTTTTAGATGAGATAGGAGATTATCACTGTTGTTAATAAATGTGTGTGCTTTTAAGGTCCCATATTACGCAAAATGGATTCTTATGAGCTTTAAAGGGGAACTCCGGCACGTTTGAAGCTAAAGTCCATTGCTAGAGGTGGTTGGATACTGTCAGAAGCCAAAAAATGGCACAGATCAGTGTCGGCGGAGATCTCGCTGTGGCAGGGAGTCTGTCAAGGCAACAAACTAGTGTAGTGATGGGGGCAAGTTCTTAACTTCCACGTAAAACGCCAATTTGCTTCACACTGAAGAAGCTTAACACCACTTTAACCACTTTGGATAAATAAAAAAAAGTACCCGCCTACGGTCGAGCGAACGAATCCTAATGCTGAAGTGAAACCGGCTCATGAACCAGGCTAGAACGTCGCCACTTCCGTTGCCAAAATGTGCGTGCAGCTTTTTTTATATCACTTCCTTCCTAAAACGGTCTATAATATTGTTACCTCATCAAAAACATACCTGGAGTTGTGTTTTATTTCATTCACGCTTGTTTGATTAGTTCTTTATCAGTGTTTATCTACTTCCCTACATCTACAAGGCTCAGTTACGCTCTGTTCCAACTTGTGATGTCATGAAGCGGTAGTTTTCAAGTTACTTTTTACTTTTTGTTCAGTAGAAATGGGCAATTCCAGGGCTGAAATGATCCAAGTGAGTCTAGTGAAGGTGTGTGGAGCTTAAAAACACAGTGGAGCACTTCCTGTATTCAGTTTGTGAGAAGAACTCTGCCTAAATCTGCGGGATTTGTGTGTTAAAAGTGTGAATGAAACAAAACACAACGCGACAAGGAAACTATGAGAAATTATAACAGAAAATTGCGTAAATTGGCTCTTTAAGAAGTACGTGCAGTTCTTTTTTTGAGAATCCAAATTCAACAAAATTCATAAACATGAAAAATACAGTTTGAAATGGCGCGAGCTGCTTGCAAATTCCTCACACATTCTGACGGAGTAATCAGAAACCCAAATGAGATCATATCCTTCAAGCAAAAGTTTATTATAAAAGAACTGGAGCATCATTTTTCGAAATATACATCAAGTTAAAACATTAAAACAACAATAGTACATCTTTAGAATTCTGTTTTAGCCATTTTCATATCAGAATGTTTCATAACACATTCTTCGCCCTTTGTCGTCCATCTGTCTCCGCATAACAAACCACATTTGTTTTCGTGTTTTTTTCCTCGGCAAAATATTCAAATTTTAACATTTTTATTATTTATCCTTTTGAAAACTGAAATACGACCACACAATCCTTCCAAATCTATTCTGTTTATGCAAATAGCTAATTACAGCGATTGTCAAACGCCTCTGTGTAAATCTGAAAACAATTCATCCGTATTGAACTAACTCCATTCATATTGTTCAGAGTAAAAGTCAATAGTAAAGTTAATTCTGCTATTTTCTGATCTATGTTATAATGTTTGCTCATCACAAACAGACCTGGAGTCGGGTTTTGTTTCATTCACACATGTTTAACACACAAATCCTGCACATTTTTCGTCTCAAACAGAATACAGGAAGTGCTCCACTGTGTTTTTAAACTCCACACACCTCCACTAGAATCATTTGGATGATTTCAGCCCTGGAATTGTCAATCTCTACTGTACTAAAAGTAAAATTTAAGCATTTTGAGCTGTGGAGATGTAGACACATGTAGATGTAAACTAATAATAAAGCGTGTGAATGAAACAAAACACAACTCCTGGTCTCTTTTTGGGGAGGTAATAAGCAGCTCCTTAATGTCTGAATTTATATAGATGTAAAAAAAAAAAAAAAAAAAAGAAAAGAAAAAAAAACGTTTTGTGTGTGTTTTTGCCTTTAAGTAGATGGTAAATTAAGTTGAGATTATTAATTTGACTATAGCAAAAAAAAATTGTGAATGTTGCAAATTTGCGGCATCTAGAAACAAGTGCTTGACAAAGGTTCCTAGGAAGGTGCTGCATATCGTTAGCCTAATAACATAGTTGCTTAAGTATATTTGAACATTTTCGGAAAACAAGAAAAAACTTTTTTATTTTTAAATATATTATTGATATTGTATCAGAAAGTTCAACCAGATGTGTGAACAAGTTTCCAAAAAAAGAAAGATACAACATTGATTGCAGGGTGATGCAGCAGGAGAGTAAAGTTAAAGGCAGATATCAAAATTTGGCTAAAAAATGACTATTATGCTGTTAGGCTAACGATTTCCCCAAACCTGCACTGGGGGAATGCAGCTGCTATCTCGGTTTATATCTTAATCCAAACGGTTTGTTGCATATTTGTGACACTCGGCGTTAAGGGGTTAGGGGTGGCACATTAACACGTTAATTACGATGAATTAATTACAAAGAAAATGATGCATTAAAAATATGAACGCATTTTATCGCAGTTTTGCCAAACAACGCGGCACGTTTCTCAGTGCACCATGTTGCGGTACAGCATTTATACTGACTGTTGTGGAATTTCTAAAGAATAAAACTGAGAAGTTGTCTTAAATCAGGCAAGTCGTACTTTTTTCCTGCATGTTTCCGAACTCTACCTTGAACAAGCAGATTTCGTGTGTCCTTTTGAGGGTCTAAGCCTGAACAAAGGTCTGGAGGGTCGTTCAAACCTGCTATAAACGCACAGATTTGAATTACTCACTGTTTCGACCCTCAGTCTATGACCCTCGATCGGTCCTCGCACTGGTCTGTGTTTTAATACGTGGCCCGCAGTGGAAAAAGTTCGGACACCCCTGACTTAAATCAAAGAGTCCGATTTATTCCAGCAATTGTGCGCACAATCACAGCCCTGACTCTCCCTGTCTCTTATGTTTGCAATAACCACACAGAGTCTATATACCACCCAAAAGACGCTTAGTTCACAAACAACATCAAGGACGAGTCAGACACAACACTGGGTCATTAGAAGTCAAACTAACATATGGAAGCAAGTTGAATTCAACAAAGATGGAGAGACATAAAACAATTATTATGACTAAGTGGCTATATTTTGAAAGTCCTCAAGCGAACCCTCAGTTATGATTATGTAAAGATTTCCATAACATGACGCATACCGTTCTGGAGCGTGAAAGCACTTTGGGTCTGCTGGAATTTCTATTTAAAAAAAACTACCCGGTGAAACGAATGGCAAGTGTGTTGTTTATTGCAGAAAAGAGTTTGCAGATCTGCCTACGACACCATTTAAATGCAAAACCTGTGACCGCAGCACAGAAACTGCTGGAGCTGTTGGCGGGAGAAGTTCTGGTCCGAGTACAAACGATAGGGTACAAACTTGAACAAATGATGGGCATCAGGAAGAAAATGAGTAATTGATTGAGATTAATGAATTATAAAGCCTGTAATTCATTTTTTTTGTAGTAATACAGTAGTAATATATAGTAATAAACATAATAATAGGGCTTAAAGCTCACACGAGTCCGTTTTGCGTACTATAGGAGCATTAAAATGAATAAATTTGCATCGCGAGGTGGGTGCAGCGGTCTCCAGTGATGGGGCGGGCAGGCGCTGGACAGATGGTCAGTGGGGCGTACAGTCTGATTTAAAGGGGGTTTATTGATGGCGACAGGGCTCCATTGTTTGTGATCCGAAGGCGAATAAACAGTCCCACACCTGAGCGGACTGGACCGGGGCTGAGAGAGACGGAGAGGGGAGCAGATGGTCCAGTCTTACTCATTTTCTAAGGGTGTAATGCGGCAGTAAACAGGTGACTCAGAACACGGTGCACCCTTAACCCCCACCCATAGGCCCCTATCGTCACGGGGCCTAGTAAGACTGGAGTCACCCTGCGCAGGCCTTTTGTCTGCAGTACATTCATTAAAACATGGAGTGTTTCCTGTAAAAGGTGTTACAGTGATCAAACTCTCATTTACAGTAAGAAAAATGCAATAGAAATGAGTCAATAAGGTATTTTTATTAATATTTTAAAACATTTCGTTATTTTTTTAAACTTACAACATTTAGATATACCGGGCAAGCCAATAATGTTGACAATTCTCATTGAAATAACTTCACATTTTCACAAAATGTATTGAAACAGACCAAGATTTTAGATTTAATGTTTTCAGTTTGAGCCGTGCTCTTCATTTCCAAATAGAAGTCATTTTGCGTTTTGGAATCTGCTCCACACACAGTCACCCAAGACTGTGCAGCCTTCAATGCAAAATTTGGAAAAACTTCACCAAGTGGCAACAAATTTGGACTTGGTAACAAAAATTTAAAAAGGAAATCTGTTTTTGCTGGACTAAAGGATGTGGTAGCCCAGTATCCACATCATCATCGAGCTAGACTTAGTAGTTTTCAAGATAATTGCTTTTAAAATTATGTGAATTTTTTGGGACACCCTGTATATTTATAATAACAGTTTCATTCATTTTGATGATTATTATTTTTTTGTTTATTTAAATATTTGTGACTAGCTAATTTTGAGGTGATTTTTTATTTTTTTAAAATCATATTCTTTACATTTAAATAGTTTTAAATGTAATCCGTAACTCAAGAACAAACAAATCCTTGAATTTAACATGAAAAAATAAAACAAATCAATTGATATTCGAAAACTGACCCTATAGAACCAAAGTATATGTGTTATGACCAAACTTAACTATTATGTATTATTTTAAATCATTTCAATTCATATGAAACACCAACTCTTAATGGTAAAAAATAAAAATAAATAAAATAAATAATAAAAGGCTGCCAGGACATTTACGTTTATTATTATTTATTTATACGCATGAATTTTGATTCTTTATGTTTTTCATACGAAGAATTGACAATAAACTTTTTGAAGTGAATTGAAAATTGTGTCATTGTCTAGTGTATGTATTATCCTGTACTGATTTTGGACCCTTTTCCCAAAAAACACACACATACTTCGATTATTAAGTATTTTCCAGTCTTTATTTCACCATGTAGCATATTTTTTTTACAGCTATCCGTCGCTTTCAGAACGATGAAAACTTCGAACCGATGAACAATTTAAAACAAAACCTCATTACATCTTTTAGAATGGGGAAAACTCCTCGAAATATTGTGTGAAAAAGGAAGCGAAAACCCTTAGAACGTTTATCCGCTAATGACATCTCCCACTCGCCCGCTGCAGCATCGATTCAGCAGCGTCTTGTTTATTTGTTGTCTCCAGTGTAACAGGCAGGTTCATTTAGACAGTCAAAGCTTAATAGACCTGTGATTCCGCTCATTGATTTGGTCTCATCAGGTTTTCGATGATCCCCAACGGGCCGCCAGGACTGCAGGGTTCAAGTAACGGCACAATAATATCGATAGGGGCAAAATTAATACTTTAATATCTTTTTTTTCTTTGTAATAACACAAGTTAAAAGGGCTCTACCTCATTCTTTTTCATGTATTTGAGCACATTTTGTCTTGTCCCAGTACAGATATCAGTGTTTCCCATTAATAGAATAGACGACTGGCATAACAAAACACCACTTTGTTGCTCCTTTTTATTATCATTAATATAAAAAGTAAGTACACGGTTCAAAAAGACTGCTTAAATATGAAAAAGAGGCAATAAGTCTGAGAAACACTTGATATACAGGGTGTCCCAAAACATCTGACATCATTTCGCAGGGCAATAATTTAGGACATTTTTGTTGAGATTACCTCAAATTCTGTACAGAAACAGATCAAGGTTTTATATTCAGTGTTTTATTTTAGTTCTGTTTTCAGGTTGAGCCGTTCACTCCCAAAGAGAAGTCATTTTGGAATCTACTCGCACACAGTCGCCCAAGACTGTGCAACGAATGACAGTTTGGCATATTCTGAGGAAACGATTGGAAATGAAACCGTCTGCAGCTCCTTCAGGCTTTAAAAGCCGATGACAAGCGAAAACGTCACGAATTCTGTGTTGACGCTACAGAAACCTGAAGAAACGCCAAACCGTCATTCAAGGAATCTGAGTTTCCAAACTTGTTCTCCTCACGGACTTCTTGGGGCTTCGCAAGAGCTTTTCATGAACTTGCTCGACCTTCTCTTCTGATGTTGACGTTGGTCTACCAGATCCTTTGGCCCTGCACAAACAACCTTCCTCTTTCATTTTTTTCTGTGTGTGAGCAGATTCCAAAACGCCTCCAAATTGACTTCTCTTTGGGAGTGAACGACTCAAACTGAAAACAGAACAAAAATAAACCATTAAATCTAAAATCTTGTTCTGTTTCTATACATTCTGTGGAAATTTTAGGTTATTTCAACAAGAATTGCCACAATTACTGACTTGCGAAATTATGTCAAATTTTCTGGGACATTTTCTGTATTATATAAGCAGCTCTTAAGATCAAACTAAATCTGCTGTGAACTGTCTGCATCTAATTAAAAGATATTTTCTTGTCCATTAATCAGGAAGTAGCGTGTTAGTCGTCGTTAATATTACCATGAAACACAAACTAGGTAAATTCAACGCCTTCTCTGCAACCATAAATAAACAAAAGTGAAAATATTTCTTTAGAAAGTGGTGCCATTATTCAACTCCAAAGATGTCATTGTTGTCAGTTGAATGAACTTTAAACCATGTGATTAATATTAGATTAGATTAAGATTTATTGCAAGTTTGTGGACCCAATCTCAAACAAATAATAGGTTTGTACATTTCTTTTGTGTAGTATTTCTTTTAAAAACAGTAAATCTCCTATAGAGTTCTATATAAAGAGTTGTCCAGTATCTGAGATTACAACGTCGTCAAAATCTAGACCCCATCTGCTCCCCGTGTGACCTTACCAAATCCACTTATCAAAAAAGACACTGGTAAAGACAAGCGAAAAAATATATCGCTTTTCAGTTTGTCACAGTCTGTTTGCCGTGATGGATTACCGTACAAGCTCCAAACAGCTGAGAAAGTGAGCATGCGGAGAGAGCAAAAAAGTGAAACGAGACGGATGAGACGGGGACGGAGGGACGGTTACGAAAAGCGAGCGAGCACGAGGTTTGTTTTATCCCACGGGTCAGCGAACGCGCCGTCGGAGGGAGTATTAAACGCGACGGGAGCAGCTGCACCTAAGGGCGACGCCGCGATGGAGGGCGCCCAGACAATCCCACGAAGAAGGGGAAGTCATGACGAGTCCAATTTGAGGCAGACAGATTACCCCGGCGGAGGAAAACAACTCCATTTCCCAGAGTGCACCAGGGTTCAAATACAATGTAGTTGTGTTTCAGGCACTTAACGAAGCATGTGTACGTTCTGATATTGTCATTTTTAACATCTCGGCTACCAGTATTTTTTCTGAGAGCGGAAATCCGTTGGGCAATTTCTTTTTACAAACTTTTTCTAGCCATGTTCAATTTGTCTTTTCTCCATCGAGATGTTATTTCTTTGTCCAGAATGTGTCACAGTGCGGCATTAAACCTTTCTATCTTCAGGGAGACCAAACCAGACCACGTTACAGGTCAGATCTGTGGAGAGGCGACCCCGCTCACAGTCAGAACGCCTGTTTTTCTAGGTATTTCTGAGCTATAAAACCACCTGTGATTGGATAAATGCAAAGTAGAGCTGGTTAATCTCATATTGTGGAACATTCCAGGCCGAGCAATGACGTATCCATAGAAACAAGCAGGTAACAGACCCCCAACCGAAAAGTTACACATTGTGCCTTTTAAGTTTAGTTATTTTAATCATCATTCAGTTGGAAAACTTATGAAAACTTGTCATAGCAGAGGAGGTGTTAGTTTTATACTGTTACTTTGCAGTGATATCGTGCAATGGGGGGTTCTACATGCATGTCTATTAGAGGTGTAACGATATCCAAGTCTCACGGTACGATATTTATTGCAATATCGTGGAAAAGCTCACGATATGGTGGAGAGGCTCATGATATTACGATATTCTACATAATAACAAGTCTGACGTTCTAAAATGCTTTGACCAGTCATTTGGTGCAACATTTATTGTCATTAGAGATGGAACGATATCCAAATCTCTCTGTACGATATTTTCACCATAAACATCTCATGGTATGATATTTATTGCAATATAAAACTGTGATTATGCCTCTTTTTCCTCTAAAAATGCCTTCACAAGACTTAATCCAAAGAATGAAGATGTAAAAGTGCTTAGAACAGTTATTTCTTCATGTCGTCTGCACTGAAACGGAGCAAAGGATCATGGTCTATGTAGTTCGCTCTGTTTTTTTTAGCTATTTCTGCATCAGAACTATTCATTTAAGCAAGGGGTTCGATATATTGTGATGGTCCACGATATTATTGTGAGACCTTTGACGATACGATATCTCCATATTTCGGTTATTGTTACATCCCTAATGCCTATTTTCAAGGAGCGTTCATGGTCCTGTTTAGGTTTTTGATTTGTCAATTCTTTCTGGTCAGATTGTGTTAAAATAAAGTTCAGATTAGGTCTAATTTTAGTAACAGAGCTTCAGACAGAGTAGTGCTTCCAGTTAGCTTCACACCAATATTGTCATTTGCAACTTTTTCTACCAAGATAAACCATAAAGATGGAGCCTAATTGATTTCTTGGTACATTTTCCCACATTTTTCACCTTTATTAGAAAATGTATTCTCAAAATACAGTGAAAAACATAAACCGCACGACTTTTGACCTCTTGGGCCTGGTACGAAATGATCCTGGATTCAATTTCACTTTTCTTCAGCCTGCAAAAAAAATAAATAAGAAAATCCATCTGTATCTCCATTGGACTCGTAGGTCATGGGTTGCCTAGGTTCCATTATATTACTCGTGGCTTCGGCGTAACAAGGCTGCCAGATCTAATAAAACTGATCAAATATCATAAAACTGCACAACGCGTACACGCCTGTCCCACCAAGAGCGAAAGGCAAGGGGTTAGAGAAGAGGGGCCAAAGAGAAACTAATGAACTTATCTTATTATTCAGTAGATAAAGTCCTTCGAACGCCGATGAATTATACATGAAGAAAGGGTTCATTTAAAGCGAAATCAATGGACGAGAAAGAGGTGCGAGGTTTAATCTATAGACTGTACCACGTTTCGGTTGACTTTGCATTGGGAAATTGTCGCAACTCTCTCTGTAACTGCTGCAGAGAGTCATTTTGGTCGTAAAATGTCCGTATTAATCCATGTTATTAGGTTCTTTTTTTCAGATCAAGGGTTTGTTTTCATACTTGACCATTTGAACTTCTCAGAGTGTTCACATGATGTTGCTGTGATGTGTCCGCTCGGCCGATTTCTACAGGTTTTGGCGCTTTCTTCCTGTCATCTGCATTCGCCATCTGCATTCCGACTTCCTCAGGACAGTATCCCAGGTGCGTGAGAGTAAATAAGCCCCCCTCGTCCCAGTTTATCGTCCAGTGGGCACGTTTCTGTATTTCGATTGCCTCTTTAACCCTTTTAGCCCTATTATTTCCATGCGTCAAAATGTTGCCTGGATTTTTTTGTGTTCCTTTGACTTAAAAAATGTCCCAGGAGTAAGTGCTTTTGCCCCGTTTTACCAGGATGAGTTCAGCTTTCAATATCTGGCAGTTGTTCAACATTACTGTGTGTGTATTAATGTGTAATAACAGCTGAAAGAGCAGAAAAACACCAAAAAACCACTTGTAAAGTCCCGCCACACTCTCCAAATCTCCACCACTCTGCACTTGATACTATAGGCTCCGTGCCGGGTGCTGCAGAAATTTTCCATAATAACTCTATATGTGTAGAAAGGGTGTAATAACAGTTGAAAGAGAAGAAAAACACAAAATCACACACACAAAAAAGAAAAAGCACCAAAAAACCACTCGTAAACTACCGCCGCTCTCTCCAAATCTCCGCCACTCTGCACTCGATACTACAGGCTCCGTGCCGGGTGCTGCTGAAATTTACCGTAAAAAAAACTTTATGTGTAGAAAGCGCAACTTCTCTGCTTTCAGGAACTGTTGGAATTTTTTCGATAGCGCGTGTAGTTCCGGAAATACGGGATGATGTTTGTTGCCCTTTGTTGCAACGATGTTTACAGTGGTCAGAAATGGCCCACTGGAGTTGTTCCTGTTCTGCTTTGTGCCTTTGCCGTTTCCTTCTCCCATTCTTTTTCATGTACTGAACCCTCCCTGTTTCCTCGATGTTTGTTTTATTGCAGAACATCCAGCGTATTTCGTATATGACATTACATTTATGCTCCGGTTCTATTTTATCTTTTGGTTGGACGAGTAACTGCCTGAGTTTTCTGTACGGTTTCTCTAGTTTGTTGATGTTGCGTTTTCTCATTGCCCTCTGCACTTTTTCCGGTGATGCCTTTACGGTAATGTGGAGCTGGATCGCGTCAGAAGGGCGACCAAACGAGCATGCGCTGAACGATCGGAATTATTTTTAGGAAGAATAAACGTTTACATGATCGAGGAATAAATTAATTCGGCTTTAAAATCGGAATAAACCACCCTCTTACTTCGGAATTAATCGTTTGCATTAGGAATTAAGTGTTTACATGCGCTTTTTAATGAGTTTTATCAGAATTAAAGCTCTCATGTACCGTGGAAAGTATCTGATAAAGCAGCCAGAATGCCTACCCAGGTATTACCCAAGTTCTAGCCCTTTGTTAGTATTTTCAACACGTATTCTCAAAGTTATTTAAATAAAATGAACGGTGAGACTCTGACAGGGCCAGAGCAGCAGTAGTTTGTGTAGTGGGGTGAGATGGAGCGGGAGAGTGAGGGGTCCGCGGGGCCGCCACAGCCTCACTGACATTTGTAGACACTTTAATAACTGTATTAAGATTGGCAGCCCAACTCACCGTGCCCCGCTCTGATTACCATAAAGCTATTTATTAGGCTGATTTCCCAGGCTGAGAGCCGCACGGGCCGAGAGCGGTGGGTGGGGGGGCTCGGTTGTGGCCCGGGTTACCATGGAAACAGACTGGGACGGCAGTGACTGGGAATAGCGGACGTCGTTTACAGTCGGAGGAGGTCGGGGTCAGATATGGATGTGATCAGGAGCTTTAAATGAACCACTCGGAATCTGAGTGGAGAAGCAAAATATTCAAGAGAACGAATCGGGAACGATATTTTTGAGATTTTTTTTTTTTGAGTCGTCTGGAATGGCGCTGAACTTAACTACTTTGGCCCAGGTGTGAGGTCAGATCTCTGGAGGGGCGATCCCACTCAAAAAGAATGAAAGAATACCTGTAATTGAAAAATCAAGATCAAGATGGATGTAATGGCTCCAACACGATGGAATATTCCAGATAGGGCCGGGCGACAATTACGATTTTAATTGTTTTAATCAAAGTCAGGACAGAGACTGCTGCTCTTTCAAACAACTCAGTATCTTTTCATTCTTATCTTCTGCGATTATTTAACAAATTGTAAGCTGCCTTCGGTTTATATTTATACAGAGATGTAAATGCAACTGCACACGCTGGAAAAAACAGTATCTAGATAAGTTTAAATGACTTAAATTAAGAACATTTTGCTTTATTTGAGTAGATTCAACTTGACAAGTGAAATTATCCACCAGTGGAATATGGTTTTTTTTCTTAAGTCAAGCAACATTCGATTTTGTTTCTTATTTTAAGTGCAAAAAGGTGTTGTTCTTATTTGTGTAGCGAGATGTATTTTCATATTTTAAGTACAAAAAGTTGTATTCCACTGGCAGATCATTTTACTTCATGGTCAAACGTTCTTAATTCAAGTCATCTTAACTTGACTAGATTTTGTTTTTTGCCGTGTAATAACTCTGCTGCGTAAGTTTAAGCTCAAAGTTTATTGTCGATTCTTCATGCAAAGAATCGAAATTGAGTTTCTCACTAACCCGTGCGTAATAAATAAATAATAAATGGTAAAAAAAAAATAGTGCAAAAGGCGTATAGTGCAAGACCGTCTTTTTTGGGGGGAGAGTCAAGTGTAGTAACAAAGTCAGCTCGAACTGGGTAATAATTATGATATAAAATGACTCCTCAATTTCACAATTTAAGCATTTTTCTAAATACGAATTATTAAAAACTTGAATTAATCGAAATAAATGTATTAATCGCCCAGCCCTAATTCTAGGCAAAGCAATACAATCTCCATGGAAACAAGTATGTGCCAGAAACCCTCTGTTTTTAGTTGTTCTTCCTTTTTTTTTTGTTCTCTCTCTGTAGTAGTTAGTTATAGTTATTATAGTTAGTATAGAGAAAGAGTTATGAGGGATAGTATGTCACAGTAGTAATCTCATAGTTTCCTGTTTCTGTTAGTAGTAAATAAAGATAGTTATGCCACAGTTAGACTCATTTATTTAGTTTATCTTTTTGTGGGATTGTTTGTTGCTCCTTAAGTAACGTTCGATTGATTGATTGATACATCTTTAAATAGGGTGACCAGAATTTCAAAATAAAAAACTGGGACATCCCTGTTTTTTTTGTTTGTTTTTTTTTGGGTGGTTGGTAATAATAAAATTGTGAAACAAGCGCGTAATTAAGGAAAACTATTATGCAGAGACCAAGAGACGAATATGTGAGTCCGTATAGTCACATTTTCCTCGTGTTTTGGTCAATTTCAAGCCGATTTTTTGTATTTTACCTAAACAAATGACAATATATGCGCCTCTTTACTGTCGGCAGGGATCAGATTGGTCAAAAATAGGAGCATTTCTTGTATAAAACTAGGATAAATCAGTGGTTTTGGATAAATCTGCTGGGACAAGGGTAAATGGAGACGTCTGGTCACCTTAACTTTAAACCAGAATAGTAAGTTTGTGAGCCTCAAACCCAACAGTGATTAAATTCAACAACCTAAACTGCAAAAAAGGCCTATTAAAAATAAGAAAATAAATACATTTTGAGATAAAAATGCCCTATTTTAAGTGAAATTATCTGCCAGTGCAGTAAGAAATTTTCACTTACCAAGTTTTCTTAAAACAAGACGAAATACGAATCTTGTTCTGAGCAGAAAACATGAGTTTCAAGTATTTATGGCAAGATTTTTCACCTTATTGGTTTGAGAAGGAAGTTAAAGAGGCTTAACCTGGCTTGATTTAATATAAAAAGTGCTTAGAATAAATTGTAATATCTAGAAAAGATAAATCAGGATGGAATATCTTGAAACAAGTAAAAAAAATCTCATCTTATTAAGTAAAAAAATCTTAAAATTGACCTTTTAAGATGAATCTGCTTAATTCAAGTCAGTTTAACTATGCTAGAAAATCCTTTTTTGTAATGTAGAAACGTCTTTAGGATATTTCGTCAACAATCGACTAATATTTGATTGGACTGGATGGTGATTCTAAACAAAAAGATCCAGCAGAAAACCCAGTCCTACAGGTGGACCTGCTCTCAGATCTCATGTTTGCACACAGTTCACATACAATTAGGTTCATTGGCCCCTGCAGCTTATTAGCGTGGTCGCGGCTGTAACGGCGGCTCAGACTGGCTGGAGGTCTTCATTAGCGCTAATCAGGGGCTCGGTGTCGCCCACAGCCGGGGGCCCCTGACACGCCGCCCCCCCCACACACACACGCACTTATGTCACTCTAACGCACCGCGCAATCAGACCGGTGATTACAGAGGGGCTCCAGAACACACGCAGCCCGATCCAGGTCATTTTCAGCTAAAACGGTGAAGTGTGAATGTTTTTAATGTGATCATAATTGAAGTATGTGTCATTCAGCTCGTTTTATTTAAAGTGTGCGGGACAGGTCGGGCGGCTAATTTCACAAAAACACGGTTAAAGGTTAAATATTATGCAAAGTTGATTGTTGGTACCTCATCAAAAACATACCTAGAGTCGTGTTTTGTTTCCTTCACACGTGTCTAAGTAGCCTAATGCTCTGTTCCACCTTGTGATGTCATGAAGAGATGGTTTTGAAGTTAACAGCTACTTTTTACCTTTTGCTCAGTAGAGATCGGCAAATCCAGGGCTGAAATTATCCAAATGGTTCTCGTGAGGGTGTGTGGAGTTTAAAAACACAACGGAGCACTTCCTGTGTCACCGCATGACATCACAAGGTGGAACGCAGTGTTTTTATCTTAAAGAACTGAATGCGAATGAAACAAAACACAACTCCAGGTATGTTTTTGATAAATAACGATCAGAAAATAGCACGATATGGACCCTTTAAGTTATACTGTATTTAAGATTTTACTCCAAATCTTACCTATTTTTTTTAAATTATAATTATTTTACTATTTTATTCATAATTTTGGAGAACTTCATGGCTAATTAAGATTTTGCTCCAAAGCTTACCTTTTTTAAAATAATTTTTGAGAACTTCCTCACCAAAGGGAATCAAATCTTACTTCTTTTTTTAAAATTATTATTATTTTGGGTAACTTCCAGGCTATTTGAGATTTTACTCAAAATTTTACCAATTTTTTCCCCAGTTTTATTATTTTGGAGAACTACCTGGCTATTTCAGATTTTGCTCCAAATCTTACCTTTTTTTTTTTTTTTAAATAATTTTTGAGAACTTCCTCACCAAAAGGAATCAAATCTTACTTCTTTTAAAAAAAAAAAATTATGATTATTTTGGGTAACTTCCTGGCTATTTAAGATTTTGCTCCAAATTTTACCTTTTTTATATATATATATAATTTTTGAGAACTTCCTGACCAAAGGAATTCAAATCTTACTTCTTTTATTATTATTATTATTATTATTATTATTATTATTATTATTATTATTATTATTATTATTATTATTATTATTATTTTGGGTAACTTCCTGGCTATTTAAGATTTTACTCCAAGTTTTACCTATTTTTTTCCCAGTTTTATTATTTTGGGTAACTTCCTGGCTATTTAAGATTTTACTCCAAGTTTTACCTAATTTTTTTCCGGTTTTATCATTTTGGAGAACTCCTTGGTCAGATTTGAGTTAAAACAAAACTCAGAGTAAGTCTAATTTGAGCAACAGACAGAGCAGTGCCTACAGTTAGCGTCACGCCCGCAGAGAATGTTGATGGCTTCAGCTTCAAAGCATCAACAGAACAAGAGAAAAGCGTAAGATTTTAATCAAACCGCATTAAAGCAGCGAGTGTCCAAGGTCAGTTCATTAGAATCTGAGTCCTTAAGTATCTGATTCACTTATTAAAGCCTCTATGATCCAAACACACTTTATATGCAGCGGCTTTGGTCTAATCCCATCACAATAACATCCGTTTCAGTAATTATCCATGTCCAGAACTAACCGAGCCTGTGTCCACAAAGCGCGGACTTGAGTTTTCAAAGGACCATTTTACAACAGGAAATGTGGCCCAAGCCTGCACGTATTTATTTAGTTGAAGTGAGAGGCTTTGATGATTTGTTTTACTCCGAACGAGAAGCAGTTCGTGAAGAAAAGTTGAAAAATGTGTTGCAAATTACAGGAAGTCGAGCGTTTTATTTGGTGAGTTCTGTATTAAGGAGATAGTGCTAGAGTAAGGGTCTCTAACCTGTAGCTCGGGAGGTACCAGTAGCTCGCCAAGGGATTTCTGAATTCTGTATAGACCCTTTTGGTGTGAGTAAACAGTGGTGACGTGGGCTCGGTTGCTTCACGCATTTCGGCAACAGAAGTACGGCAGAACTCAGCGGCTTGTCGAGCTCTGGGAAAGGATTATCGTCAAAAGATCGTGAATATTTCCTCAACAAGCGACTTTGACAAACCGTGTCCGACTGCCAGATCCTTGAGCGATCAGTGAGTAAAACTTTAAAACTTTAGTCCGGCGGTAAAATATCGATTCTGACAAACACACACAGAACAACCAGACATTTTGGTGCTGGAAATGTTTTTTATCTCCGTCTTCTTGTGTTCGTGTTCAGTCTGAATGAATCGGAATGAATGGGGAACAATGACACTTCCGTCGCCAAAATGCACGTGCAGCTTTTTTTTTAATCACTTCCCTAAAAGGGTTTATATTGTGGATACCAAGTAAAATTTTATTAATCACCATTGTACATGTAACATTTTGACTTGGTGCACCGATAAATGGATAATGGTTTATGTTTTATCTAAGCATCTAACTCTGGGTGGACAATTATTTTTTCCATGGGGCCACATGACAAACAGAAAATATTGCGGAAGGGCCAAAATACTTAACTCAATTCTGCGTAATATTAACTGTATTTCTTCATAAAAAGCCGTAAATTGCGTTGTTTTGGTGCAGTTTGGTAAGAGTTTATGTTATGGAAAAGTGAGGCTGCCTTACAAAAACTGTCATAAAAACTGAGTCCACAGCTGCTCTACCTCAGCCCACTCCCACGTCCCGCTCGCAAATCCAAAGAGCAGTGGAGGAAGGTCCGAAGAGACGACTGGTGGAGCCGGATCGTCTGAATCGCGTCAGAAGGACGACCCAACGAGCACGAACGACCACAATTATTTTGAAGAAGAAGAAACGTTTACAGGATCGAGGAATGAATTAATACGGCTTTAAAATCAGAATAAACCACCTATTTCAGGAATTCAGCTTAATTCCAAATAATCATTTTCATTAGGAATTAAGTGTTTACATGGACTTTTTAAAGCTGAACTAATTTTTATTTGGAATTAAATTATTTTTATTCAAAATTAAAGCTCTTATGTAAGTGGCAAGTATCTGATAAAGCAGCCAGTACGCCTACCCAGGGATTACTTAATTGTATTTCGTTATAAAAAGCAGTAAATATTGTTTTGAATCGCTGGTCAGACTGGTAAGAGTTTAATATGTTTATTTTGTAATTCCCAATTACCTTAAACAGACCAGTCAGAGTCAAACCACTGCTGAAACTAGTACTTCTCTGGCATTTTTGTTTCGTAAAAGTTGCTCACTGGAGAAAAAAGTTTGGAGATCCCTGCGCTATAGGGAGAATTCTATACAAAAGTGCTAAGACGAAATTTTTTAAACATGATTTCAACAAAATAAAGCTGTTTTCTTATATTTTTATGAGTCAAATAACAATTTCGGTGCACATTAGAGGAGTTTTGGTCCAGTGTAAAACCTGATTTCTATAGGTAACAACATTCCCCAGGGTGTGATGCTAACTGTAGGCGCTTCAGTGTCTGAGGATTGTTAGTTCTGCGCTTTACTTGAGCACAATCTGACCAGAAAGAGCTGGTTTAGTTGGAACGGCATCAGATGAGATGATTTTTTGCTGTTAAACAAGTCTCTCACACATAAAATAAGTCGCAAAATAGATTTCTTTCACCTTTTTGTTGAAAACCAAACACCGAAACAGGATCGTGAACGCTCGTTTTGACTCCTGTTGCTGTTTTAAATCTACGTTGTTTTGTTTTTTTCTAGAGTTTTCAGACTATATTAAAACTGTTCTTGGCTGTGTTTGCTAATGTGCGCATTTTGTCACCATGGTAACTGCAGAAACATTCCACCAAAGAAATACATACAGGGTTGGGGTTGTGTCACCGCAGAGTACTGACACCGTGAAGCTTCATTTCGCCCGTGTTTCGCCAACTTAAACAAACTTAGACTGGGACAAACTTTACCGAACCACAAGGGGAAAGATTTGGACACAGTAGCTCACAAATATAAATGGACAGTATATATGTATACACGTGTCCCTGTGGTTTGGTCTCATCTCTTATTCATTCTCGCCTGTGAGTTGGACTGTCACAGCGGCGGCTCTGGCCCACTTCACGCTCAGTATTTGGGTTAGCGGGTTCACTGCATGAGCTGCGGTGCGTCATTCTCGCCGTATTGGGGTTTAAGCCGTGAGCCCGTCGCCATAAATCAATAATAACGGTCGAAGAAATGAGGCGCACGGTGACGTCATGGAGAAGCCAGCAGCCAATCAGGAGAGACTTGAATAAACTTTTATTTTCAGTTTTCTGGAGATATGAAAGAAACGATGAGTTGTACAGTTTCTGGGTGTATTTTTAAATTAATGATAATAAAAAAAGACTATAGTTAGTTTTCTTTAGACAATAATACACACATACGCACAGTGGAAGAATCATTTTTTATATTTTCTCAGGGTTTATATGAGTCCAATCTGTTCTAGAGTTAATTTAACTTTTTTTTGGGAAATGTTAATGAAGTAACACTGGACCAAAGTTCCCGTTTAACCCCGAAATCAAGAGTTATATTAAAGTTTTGAGAGTAAACGGATAACACTTTGTAGGGTTATCCTGATTTAGCTGAACAACACACAGAGGTGTTTTATTTTTACACTTTATTTTAGTTAATTTAAGATTAAATTATGTACAAAACTGGTTCAAACTGGTTTTCTCTCACAGGAGTATGAAGTGGTGGGTGGAAGGTGCCAAATTAACACTAAGGAATGAACACATCACATATCAACTCTGGCAAATAACCCCAACCCTCATTTAACTTTCAAATAGTTAAAATAACTCTGTGTTGAAAACAACTCTTAAATATTTTCCTCTTTATTTGATTTTATTTATTTCTTTATTTCTACACTGGGCCAAAGTTGAATTAACTTCAACCATATCAACTCTGGCAAATAACCCCAACTCGAACCCCCATTTAACTTTCAAATAGTTAAAATAACACTTTTTTTGTGGTGAAAACAACTCTAAAATATTTTACTCTTTATATTATTTGATTTGATTTATTTTTACTTTATTTGAACACTCCACTTTTTGCTGTCTAGTTCAAATTTAGATAATTCAGATGAGTAATTTATGCATTTTACAATCCAAAGAAGAAAAAAAGAACCTTAATTAAGTAAATAACAATATCTGAAATAATGATTTAACCTACAAAACGTATAAAAATTCATAAATGATTGATTTAAATTCCAAAAATTGCAGTTATTCAAAAATTTTGTGCATTCTCTCATTTCATTTAATCAATTTATTTATTTATTTTTTTGTGGCAAAGGATAAAGTCAATTTGGATTCTACCTGGACGACTGAGGGATTCTACACAAATAAAAATTTTTGTTCTTTTAAAATTTTTAATAGCAAAAATTCTCAATCTCTCTCTATCCCTAACCCTTACATATGTACATGAAGTTATTTTACCATTTTAATTGTCAGTTTTCATTCAGTTGTCGTTAAAAACTGCGGTCGTGGACAAAAATATGACTTCAGCAGATAATAATAATTCTCTTCGTTCTCCCCTTTACATCAGCGCCTCCTTTGTTCCAGACAGGACACAGGTAAACCCATGAGATCAGGAAGCGATGACCTTATATGGATTCGACACGGTGACATCACGGGCCCCTATCGCATCATCGCCGGGCCCAATAGCCACAGCTGGGGTCACCTTCGCCAAACAAAAGCCTGTTTCTTCCTCCGATGAAACGAACGGCCCCCGGAGTGAGTCACGGCCATGAGGTCATCCGTTCACGTACAAACCCCGGAGGACTTCATCATTCGACCGACTGCTTCTTTTTCCGATAAAGTATCAGTAGAAATCCAGTATATTGTGAGTATGCGATAGTGAATATGTCGATTAAGGTCGTCAAATATCGAAAAATCTGATCATTTTTCTGGTTAAGGGTCCGTCAGATGCTTTTTTTTCTTCATGGGGATGTTATTTCTTTGTCCGAAATGTCTCACAATATGGCTTTAAACCTTCCTATCACCACGGAGACCAAATCGGGCCAAGGTACAGGTCAGATCTGTGGAGAGGCGACCCCGCTCACAGTCAGATCGGATGTTTTTCTGGGTATTTTTGAGCTATAAAGCCACATATAGTAGAATAAATACAAAGTAGAGAAGCGCCATCTCCATAGAAACAAGCAGGTGACGGACCCCTAATCAAAAAGTTACACAGTGCGCGCTGCAAAAAAGCTTAAATCTATCGGAAAATGAGTTAAAAGTGGTGAAATGATCTTGCTGTGGGGACAGACCACTTTACTTAACACGTTATCTTAAAAAAAAAAACTAGAAAGATACTAGATACATACTAAAAACTCACATTCACGGGAGCGATATGAAGCTTTTCCCAATCGTTTTAGAAGGATCTTGAGCTGTATCAGAACAAGTATTAGAGCACATAGACTCGTCTACGCCCATGGACCACAGAGGGTTTACACAGATATAAGACCACGTGGTAATATAAGAGTGTAAAACTGTGATTGAATGTTGAAAATCACATTCTGTCGTCTAAAGAAAGAGCAAAATGGCCGGAAATGTCACTGATTCAAGACGTTACGAAAACTAAAATCTTAACTCCAATGATGTGAAATGAAGAAAATGTTATATTGATCTGAGTACATTTCAAATGAAAAGTAAAAAAAAAAAGAAAAATAACAATTCTTTTTAACTATTTGAAAGTTCGAGGGAGTTTTGAGTTGGGGATATTTGCCAGCGAACATATGGTTGAAGTTAATCGTGGCCATAACGGTTTGTTAGCGCCTGATCCCTGAGGCCTGGTTGGTCTCAAAACGTTAATATAACACTTGATTTTGGGGTTAAACAGCAACTTTCGTCCAGTGTTGACTTCATTAACATTTCCAAAGATGTTAAATTGCACTTTAACCGTGAGCCAGTGAATGAACGCACTTTAACATTAACAATGTAAACAAATGCACTTTAACTGTGAAACTGAGAATGAATGCACTTTAACATTTAAATTGTATCAATCAATATCAATCAATAATCACTTTATTCATCCCCAAGGGGCAATTAAAAGGCACAGAGAGTTGCAGTGTACAGTACAACAATATAAAATTCCACATAATAAATAAGCCACACACATACATTCATTCATATGAGCGCATGTTTAAAGTGCCGTGATGTATATTTTAGTATATGTACGTTTTATTTTCTGTGTAAACCGAGGACATAGACGGCAATTATCTTGAAAAGCTATAATCTGATACAAGCATATTTGCCCTGTGCATAATGTAATTTGTATACTGTCCTTATAAATAAATAAATGAAATGAAATGAATTCTAGATCAGACTGGACTCGTATAAACCCTGAGAAAATGTTAAAACTGATTCTGTGAGAGTCCGTTTAACACTCCACTTTTTGCTGTGTACAAATTGTTCGGCCTCATAGTGAAGCGATTTAAGATGCAAGATGGTCGATAAAGTTTAGTGAAGATGCAACAGGTTTTATTACCGACACTGGGCCTGTCTGACAATGACATTTAGATAAATAGATAAATAAACCGGGGACATTTTCTCGGTTTTCCCAGATTTATTTTTGCCAAAATCGCCCGCCCGAAGTCACCATCCACACGTTTCCAAACTTTTTCTGGTTTTGTGACATAAGCGTAAATAGAACCTACTGGAGGACGATATAAAAACACAGAAAATCGAAACGGGAATCCTTAAAATAACATGACAACCAACTGTGGACCCCCACTGCGGAGTAAAATGAACGCTGTTATTAATTTCAGTGAGAAATTCAGTGTAAAAACGTGTTAAGTCAGGTTGAATATGGTTAATGTCATGAGTTCACTTCACGTTTGTACCTCATTTCACAAAAATTGAGTAAACGCAGGGTTATTTTTTTTTAATTGCGGGAATGTTTTGACGAGGAAAACAATGATTTAAAAAATGTTCAGCAAAAAGTTGAATCTCAAATTTTCAGGTTTTCAAAATGAGGAATTGTGCTGAAATTTGCTCTGCTGGGTTGATTTTGCTTTCACCTGCAGGGTTGGTTGTAATGAATTAGGAAACGAAATAAAAGGAAAATGAAACCCAAATTCTCGTCTGAATAAAAGCGGACCCTGGATTCTGGGCTCTGGTTTATTCATGTGCGGCGTTCATATTTATGAGTTTACGAACACACGACAACGGACGGAGCAAAAAGTCAATCTGGACCGGGAAGAAATTTAGTCTAAATTTCGCACCGCTGGATTTTCACAAATAGTAAAATCACTTGACAAAAATAAATAAATTTGAAGGCAAGAAGAGACACAAGGAGAGAAAAACTCACACCGATGATCACATTGGAAAAAAGAAAAAAAACAATAGACAACCAGTTTATTTATTTATTTATTTTGTCTGTCTAGTGATTTATGGACATTTCTTATGTAGTTTAAAGATAATATATGACAAGAAATGTACTTGGTGATTTTAATTAATTAATTAATCACAAAATAAACAATTAAATTTGAATGCAAAAGAGCATAATAATAGAAAAAGATGTAAATGATCGTGTTGGAAAAAAAATCACAACAATAAACAACCATTTTTTTTATATATGGAAATTGCTTTTATATTTTAAAGATAATATATGACAAGAAATGTACTCAGTGATGCAGGATTTGTGTGTGAATGAAACAAAAGTATGAATCGTACTTAAGTTTTTTGTTTTTTTGTGTGCATGATTTCAAAATAGGTTAATTTTCAACCTTTTCTTAATATAGGGTTAGATTGAAACAAAATTGAATCTTGCTTGAATTAAGAAAAAAAAAAAACTTATTCCACTGGCAGATTATTTTACTTGTCAAGTTAAATCTGCTCAAATCAAGTAAAATGTTCTTAATTTAAGTCATTTTAACTTATATATTGTTTTTTTCCAGCGCATGACACAATATGACAATACCGGTGAAGCCCACATGAGGGCGCCAGCAGGAAACTAGGGTATTTCTCTTTTCTCTGACCCCACTATCTGTCTCCCTCTCTCTTTGTCTCTTTCATTCTCTTGTTCACGCCTTCCTTTTCTTTCTTTCTTGCTTTCATTTTCTCTTTGTCCTTCTCGCTCCTTAACCACCCCTTCACTTTCACATCGTTTCTCAATATACTCCCTCTCTTTCTCTTTCCTTTCTCCTTACTCCCTTTCTCTCTTTCTCTCCCTCGCTCATTGCCCCTTCTCTCCTCTCCTTTTCTCTCACTTTTGCATTATAAAGGGTGCGGCAGATGGAAGTAAATGTCAGGGTGAAAGCGCCGCTCTAACGATCATCCCCAAACTAGAACAAGAATCACATCACGTCACATTATTTTCTGTAGTATTCGAGGCTTAAAGGTCCTGCAGGTGCACGAAATTGACTCTTGTGAGGTTCAAGCCAGGTAAAAATGTTGTTACCTCCTCAAAAACATGCGTGAAGTTGTGTTTTGTTTCATTCACACGTCAAGCGCTTCTTGTATTACCACAAGACGTCACAAGGAGGAGCAGTTGACTATTGGTTAAAGTGTGAACTCCTGAAGACCTAAGGGCAATTTTAGTACATTTCTCCTCGCCTGGATTTTTTTTCTTAATTTTGCTTTTAAAACTGCCCCTTTTGCCCTATAATGAAGTGTTCTACATCCTTTTGTTCAGCACAGCCTGTTATTTCACAATCTGCTGCTGTAGTTGTGTCATGTGGCTGTGATAAAAGCTACAGGACCAGAAATAGAGATGAAAAAAATAAAATTCACACTCTTGTATACAAAACACACAGCAAACTTGTATAAACAACTTTTTGGACATAAAAAATGCTTAATTTAGGGCGTTAGCTATAAAAATGCAAAATATCAAGTCTGTAAGTAAAATAAAAATCTCCTTATTGCCCTAAAAACAAAAAAAAGTGTAATCGCTCCATTACTTTTTTGGTCCAGTCAAACAAACAGCTCCTGTCAGGTCCAGGGCCAGAGCCACAGCACTTCTGCATTTCCAGGGCGTTTATTACATTTGTATTTGTTCATTTTGACTGAAATAAACCTTTCAAATAAAAATAGAAAGGGATGCACAATTACACACACCAAGATGCGTAATTTGCCATTTATTTGAGAAATAACTCCACTTAGAGCGACTTTTTCACTCGTTATAAACACACAGTCAGAGGAGTCGACCATCTTGACTCACTTCACTCTTTGGCAAAGTTTGGCTCGATCAAAATGGACGGAGCGCATGAGTTTGGCTGAAAACAAAGTTCCTATTGGACACTCGTTTTGCGCACGTCATCACACAGCGTGAGTGTGACGTAGGATAAAGCCACAGAAATGTATGGAAACCTCTATGTCTGCACTTTCAGAGGGGAAAAGGAAGTTTCTGTCTTTTACTGTTCGAAAGTTATGCGCGGTTATAGAAAACATATTCCTCGGTATCGTATACGATACCGTAGGTCTTCGAGGGTTAAAGTGACAGTATGGCAGTTAGGCAAATAATACAACATAACAAAGGATGCATTATATTGTTCACACAATACATACAGCACTGCGCAAAAGTTTTAGGCAGGTGTGGAAAAAATGCTGTAAACTAGGAAAACCTTCAAAAATGGAAGTGTTCATCATTTATTTTCATCAATCAACAAAATGCAGTGAATGAACAAAAGAGAAATCTAAATCAGATCAATATTACAACAAAACATGTGTTCTTGCTGTGAACGGGGGTCGCCTGTCCATAGAACCGACCTGCAACTCAGCCTGATCACTTCATGATCACTTCATGATGACCCTAAACCAGAAAAGAGATAAACTGCCTTTTTAAATGCATTTTGACTTCCGGCTTTGCCTTTTTAGCTTGTGTAGCTCCTGGGACCCTCCTGTATTGCAATATACACATTTTTTGGTAATTTTCCATTTATTTGAAGGTAAATAAACACCTTTGCATTTAGATTTTGTTCATTTTATTTTGATTTTTTTTATCATTTTTAACATGTTGGGAACATTTTGGTGTTTAATCCATGTGAAGTTAACAACCGAACAAAAACGACTTTTTCGACGACCAACATCAAGTTTTTAGACCCCCTTTTAATTTCTTATTTTTTATTTATTTCTTATTATTGTTATTATTTTTTAATCATAGTGCAGCAAACAAACTAACTCTCTATTAATTTTTTAAAATATCCTGGATGTGATAATACCCGATAATCCCCCATCCCTATTTAGATAAGAGGAACCTAGATAGATATCGCAGGAAAACTACTTAAAAGATCGACCGGTTAACTCGATGTCCACTAAAGGATGAAAATGAACAGGCTGGATCAGGAGGATGTGTGAATAGGCCTGTTACATATGGCAAAATCATGAAGAAAACGCTTGGAGATCAACACAAGAGTCTGTCATGGGTCTGTGGCTCCCTCTAGTGGTCACAAAGACGACTCTCACCCTCTCCGTCAGTCTGTCACGATTATCTTGAGCACCATCATGCTTTTTTTTCCCCCTTCTTCCCTAATTTCGTCCTTTTAATTATTTATTAGACGTGGCATTTTTACATTTTGATGAATAGGAACAATTATTTCAATATATGCGCATATTAATAACAGTCCATAAGTCACTCGGACAGCAAGAAGAAAACCAAAGAAGAAGACAAAGGGCCCAACACGACCCCCCAGAGAAATACTACGACGAAACTAGGGCCCCAGGCAGCTGCAAGTACCTCTGTGACCACTAGATGTCAGTATAGTATAAGGACGTGACTCCATACACTTCTGCCTGGGTTTTTGTGAATGAAAACCACGACCAAATTGAAACTGGAATGTGCCAAAAGATCATTAAACGTATTTAAATATGTGAAATCGTGAAATAAAAACTCGGTGCACTGTGTAACTTTTTCTCGCGGAGGGTCCGTCAAATGCTTTTCCTCACGGAGATGCTATTGCTTTGTCTGGAATGTCTCGCAGTAGGGCATTAAACCGTCCTGTCTTGGCGAAAACCAAACCGGTCGAAGTTACAGGTCAGATCTGCGGAGGGGCGATCCCGCTCACAGTCCAAATGGCTGTTTTTCTACGTATTTTTGAGCTGTAAAACCATTAGAAATTGCATAAATGTAAAGCAGAACCGTTTAATGTCATATTGTGGAACATTCCGGTGCGATTTGGTAAATCCTTAATCGGTAACCTACTGCATAAATAATGTTTGAACACTTTTTACTATAAAAATATGCGAATGTTCGTAATTGTAATGTTTGCAAGGCCGAGTTTTTGTATGTCGACCTCATGAATTGAACTGAGCATTAATGGTTGTTGTTTGAGGCTTTCACCACCAGAGGGAGTGAGAGTTCTGCACCGCTATAGTCACACACACACACACACACACAGACTTACTATACCTAACACCTTAATATCTATAAGTAAATAAGTCATTTCACACACAATGGGTCATATAATATTTATTGTCTGTCAGTCATTGAGTCTTTATGTTTTGTGCACACAAGGTTCGGCAGACATTTAAACGGCCAAAAAATTAAAAAGATAACCCAATAATCCAGTGTTTAAGTGTTAATTGTTGTTCATTTTGGTCCTCATTAACACCCACAGTGTTCTGCAGCAGCTACTCTTCCTGGGGTCATTTCACATTTGAGTTAGAATCATCGCAATCACATCCACAGTCGTTCAGCATTTTCTGGAGCTGCTTCACTCTAGTCTAGAGGGAGTTTATTTGAAGAGAACTTGTCAAGTAAAATGATCTTGCTGCATGGACGGATTATTTCACTACTTTTAAGTCATTTTCTGATAGATTTAAGTGTTTATATCTTAAATTTGGCCAAGCTTTTTTTTTTTTTGCAATGATGAGCTAAAGCGTAATATGAAACTACTACGATACATGGGTGTCAGAATGGTGAAAAAACTGTCGCCATAGTGATGAATAAAGTATTTGATCTTATGAATGAGAAAATTATATAGGACTACTACTACTACTACTACTACTACTACTACTACTACTGCTACTGCTACTGCTACTGCTACTGCTACTGCTACTGCTACTACTACTACTACTGCTACTGCTACTGCTACTGCTACTGCTACTACTGCTACTACTACTACTACTACTGCTACTGCTACTACTACTGCTACTGCTACTACTACTACTACTACTGCTACTGCTACTGCTACTGCTACTGCTACTACTGCTACTACTACTACTACTACTACTACTACTGCCACCTGCTACCGCTACCACCACCATCACTACCACTGCCACCGCCTACCGCCACCGCCACCGCTGCCACTGCTACTACCACCACCACCACCACTACCACCACCGCCACCGCTACCGCTACCGCTACCACCGCTACCACTGCCTACCACTGCCACCGCTGCCACCGCTACTACCATCACCGCCACCGCCACCGCTACCACTACTACCACTGCCACTGCCACCGCTACTGCCACTACCGCCGCCACTGCCTACCGCTACCATCACTACCACCACCGCTACCGCTGCCACCGCCACCGCTACCACCATCTACCACCGCCACCGCCACCGCCGCTACCACCTGCCACCGCTACCACCACTACCACCACTACCACCGCCACCGCCACTGCCGCTACCACCGCTACCGCTACCACCGCCACCACCACTACCACCGCTACCACCGCCTACCACTACCACCGCTACCACCACTGCCACCGCCTACTACTACCACTGCCACCGCCACCGCTACCACTACCACCACTGCCACCGCTACTGCCGCTACCACTGCCACCGCTACCACTACCACTACCACTACCACCACCACCTACTACCACCTACCACCGCTACCACCTGCTACTACTACTACTGCTACTACTACTGCTACTGCTACTACTACTACTACTACTACTGCTACTACTGCTACTACTGCTACTACTACTACTGCTACTACTACTGCTGCTACTACTACTGCTACTGCTACTGCTACTGCTACTACTACTACTACTAATATCTATACTCTACTAATATCCATGGGAAAACTACTACTACTATTACTACTACTACTAGCACTACTACTACTACTATCCATGAGTTTCAGAATAATAAAACACGGTTGCCATAGTGATTCAACAAAATATGATATCTCATGAATAGGAAAACTGCGTAGGACCACTGCACTACTACAACTACAGGGTGTGGCAGTAAAATTATCTCCAAGAAAAAGCTGCATTTTCACTCTTGCGACTGTTTTTGGGATCGAGTTTTGGCTTCATCGAGCGTCGCGCTTCGCTCAGTGCACACGGGGTAAAGAGAACCGATGAATCCCTCACGACCAGCTCCAGATCGACAATCGTAGGTCGCAGGAATATCGAACCTGTTGGAAACGCAGTCGCCCCTCGTGAGGGTTTTACACTGTTGAAGTCGTTCTTCAGTGTGAGAACATGAACCGTGAGCTGTGAACTTTTACACCCTGAGATTTGGTCGTGCTTCAAATACTATCTATCAGATTAAAACACATACATACATAAATACATACATAAATGTGATGTTTAGCAGCTCCAGCCTCTGCATATTGTTGTTGTGTCCACGGGCAAGACGCTTTACTCACTGTTTTTGTGAGTTTTAGTGGTTAGAGCGACCGAACACAAAGTCAACATACTGGGGAGAGCGGGAAACGCATAAAACTGTGAAGCAACTTAGGTAAATGCTTTCGTATTAACCAGAGTGTCCCCAGGTTTGACTCCTCCAAATGTAACACTTTTTCAAGACCTTTTTCACACCACTCAAACGAAAATTAGTACCGACTTCGGACCCGTTATGCGGGCGAAAAATACCAGTGCCAAATCTAACAGTGACCATTACTCACTACTTTAAATAGAAAAAGACTTTAATTATAAAATCTCATTCAGAACTCGTGTATAGTCGTATGCTTTGCTTGTAAAATGGCTAAAAAAAAATCATTTACGACATTCTAACAAGACAAACTAAGCTTTCCCATTGAAATTTAAGACTTTGGTAAAAAAAAAAAAAAAAAAAAGACATGGGCAACATAATTTAAGACTTTTTAAGGCCTTAATTTAGGAACATGAAATTTAAGACCTTTTAAAGACTTTTAACATTACACTGCAAAAAAGGATTTTCTAGCATAGTTAAAATGACTTGAATTAAGCAGATTCATCTTAAAAGATCAATTTTAAGATTTTTTTACTTAATATGATGAGTTTTTTTTACTTGTTTCTAGATATTCCATCCTGATTTATCTTATCCAGATATTACACCTTATTCTAAGCACTTTTTATATTAAATCAGGCCAGGTTAAGCCTCTTTAACTTCCTTCTCAAACCAATAAGGTGAAAAAACTCGCCATAAATACTTGAAAGTCATGTTTTCTGCTTAGAACAAGATTTGTATTTCGTCTTGTTTTAAGAAAACTTGGTAAGTGGAAATTTCTTACTGCACTGGCAGAAAATTTCACTTAAAATAGGGCATTTTTACCTCAAAATTGGTATTTGTTTCTTATTTTTTGAGAGCCTTTTTTTGCAGTGTACCCTGATGATTACTATTACTTTAAACAACATCCTAAAGTGCTTTATCACGTAGCATCATGGGAAGTGTAGTCCCCGTGTCTGTTTAGCCGTCGCCCTGGAGCTTTTGCCCTGTCGGTGCCATTGAAACCCTCTGAACCTCACTTAATGTCTATCGGAGCATATAAAGGGCATTTCCTCCACCGTCCGGCTCCCCGCGCGTAGAAAGGGGCTGACAGGTGAGTGGGCGGGCCGACGTACCTCCATCCATCACTTAGCCTGGCACACGGACACGCCCCGTTCCCATGGCGATACAATACGGACCCATCTCGACCGTCCTCTGCTTGGGAGAGTGCAATATGGGAGTCTATGCATATATTTCGACGGCGCAAATATGTCTTATGCATAACAATAAGGGACAAACAGTGAACACGCGCTCGGCTTCATTTGGGGCAATTTAGGATGTCACAGACTTAACGTGGCGAGGGACAGAGGAAAGTCATTCAGCGTATGTAGCCTAGCAACCGAGCTGGCATCACCGCACATTTCTCTGATCTGGCGAAGATTTTAAAACTTATATCGGGTTAATTCATCTTGTTTTCAGATTTATTATCGACTTTACCAGTTCTGGAGCTGCTTCATTCTAGTCTACAGGGAGTTTATTTGAAGAGAACTTGTCAAGTAACATGATCTTGCTGCATGGACGGATTATTTCACTACTTTTAAGTGATTTTCTGATTTAAGTGTTTATATCTTCGGCCAATCTTTTTTTTTTATTGCAGTGGTGAGCTAAAGCGTCATATGAAACTACTACTATACATAAACTGTCGCCATAGCGATTAATAAAGCTATTTGATCTTATGAATGAGAAAATTATATAGGACTACTACTACTACCACTACTACTACTACTATGACTACTACTACTACTACTACTACTACTACTGCTACTACTACTACTACTACTACTACTATTACTACTACCACTACTATCTATACTATACTAATATCCATGGGAAAACTACTATTACTACCACTACTACTACTACTATTTATGGGTGTCAGAAGGATGACAAAAAACTGTTGCCATAGCAACAAAATATCTGCTGATCTTATGAATGAGAAAACTATATAGGACTACTACTACTACTACTACTACTACTACTGCTACTGCTACTACTACTACTACTACTACTACTGCTGCTGCTACTACTACTACTACTACTACTACTACTACTACTACTGCTACTGCTACTACTACTGCTGTTACTACTACTACTACTACTACTACTACTGCTGCTGCTACTACTACTACTGCTGCTGCTGCTGCTGCTACTACTACTACTGCTACTGCTACTGCTACTACTACTGCTGCTACTGCTACTACTACTACTGCTACTACTACTACTACTAATATCTATACTCTACTAATATCCATGGGAAAACTACGACTACTATTCATGGGTGTCAGAATGATGAAAAAACTGTTGTCATAGCGATTAACAACAAAATATCTGATCTTATGAATGAGAAAACTATATAGGACTACTACTGCTACTGCTACTACTACGATCCATGAGTTTCAGAATAATAAAAGACAGTTGCCATAGTGATTCAACAAAATATGATATCTCATGAATAGGAAAACTGCGTAGGACTGCGACAGTGACGACCACTGCACTACTACAACTACAGGGTGTGGCAGTAAAATTATCTCCAAGAAAAAGCTGCGCTCTTACCGTGAGCTAGATCACATCTCCATAGATCTGACTCGTAACTTCATGTCTTCTACTAGTTGCCCTGGAGATCGTTTTAATGCCGTTTAATGCAGTAATAGTAGTAGTAATCGTTGCAGTAGTTTCCCATTCATGAGATATCATATTTGTTGAATCACTATGGCAACCGTGTTTTATTATTCTGAAACTCATGGATAGTAGAAGTAGTAGTGCTAGTAGTAGTCGTAATAGTAGTAGTAGTTTTCCCATTCATAATATATAATAGTTTGTTGTTAATTGCTATGACAACAGTTTTTTCATCATTCTGACACCCATGATTAGTAGTAGTAGTTTTCCCATGGATATTAGTATAGTATAGATATTAGTAGTAGTAGTAGTAGCAGTAGCAGTAGCAGTAGCAGTAGTAGAAGTAGCAGTAGTAGTAGTAGTAGTAGTAGTAGTAGTAGTAGTAGTAGTAGCAGTTACAGTAATAATAGTAGTAGTAGCAGCAGTAGCAGTGGTAGTAGTAGTAGTAGTAGTAGCAGTAATAGTAGTAGCAGTAGCAGTAGCAGTAGTAGTAGTAGTAGTATTAGCAGTAGTAGTCGTAGGTTAAGCAGTAGCGGTGCGTGGCAGCAGTAGCAGCAGCAGTAGTAGTAGCAGCAGTTACAGTAGTAGTCGTAACGGTAATGGCAGTAGCAGTAGTAGTAGTAGTAGTAGTAGTAGTAGCAGTTACAGTAGTAATAGTAGTAGCAGTAGCAGTAGCAGTAGTAGTATTAGCAGTAGTAGTCGTAGTAGCAGTAGCAGTAGTAGTAGCAGTAGCAGTAGTAGTAGTCCTATATAGTTTTCTCATTCATAAGATCAGATATTTTGTTGTTAATTGCTATGGCAACCGTTTTTTCATCATCCTTCTGACACCCATAAATAGTAGTAGTAGCAGTAGTAGTGGTAGTAGCAGTAGTAGTAGTAGTAGTGGTAGTAGTAGTAGTAGTACAGTAGTAGTAGTAGTAGCAGTAGTAGTAGTAGTAGTAGTAATAGTAGTAATAGTAGTTTTCCCATGGATATTAGTATCGTATAGATAGTAGTAGCAGTAGTAGCAGTAGTAGTAGTAGTAGCAGTAGTAGTGGTAGTAGTCGTAGTCCTATATAATTTTCTCATTCATAAGATCAAATACTTTATTCATCGCTATGGCGACAGTTTTTTCACCATTCTGACACCCATGTATCGTAGTAGTTTCATATTACGCTTTAGCTCAACATTGCAAAAAAAAAAAAAAGCTTGGCCAAATTTAAGATATAAACACTTAAATCTATCAGAAAATGACTTAAAAGTAGTGAAATAATCCGTCCATGCAGCAAGATCATTTTACTTGACAAGTTCTCTTCAAATAAACTCCCTGTAGACTAGAATGAAGCAGCTCCAGAACTGGTAAAGTCGATAATAAATCTGAAAACAAGATGAATTAACCTGATATAAGTTTTAAAATCTTTTCCTCATTCTGAATCCCATGAGTCGTAGTAGTAGTAATAGTAGTAGTAGTAGTAGTAGTAGTAGTAGTAGTAGTAGTAGTAGTTTTCCCATCCATAATATATAATAGTCTGTTGTTAATCACTATGGCAACAGTTTGTTCATCAGTCTGACACCCTTGGATATGAGTAGTAGCGGTAATAGTCTTGTATATTTTTACCATTCATAAGCTATTATATTGTTGTTAATCGCTATGGCAACAGTTTTTTCCTCCTCCTTTCACCCACATATATAGCAGTGGTATCGCAGGAGCAGGCCTATAGTAACGGTGGAAACCGCGGTATCTTATCTAAACGTGTCTCGGCGCACGCAGACACCAGCACAAAAGGGGCTGATTTTCAATACAAAACTTTATCTTCTGAGGCGACCGTGAAAAGAAAATACGACTGTAAAAATGACAGCGTAAACGATATCTATCAAGGAACAAAATGGATACGTTTCTGATGCTTTCAAGGAGCTTCTAAACAAACGCCTCTGCGATATTGAGCCAAGAGAAGAGAATGTATAGAGAAGACCCAAAAACAAGCAATGCCCGCAGCCAAATTAACCATGCACACGTAATTGGTGCATTGTCCTTGTCACAATTTAAAAGAATTCACTAATGTGGAGCTCAGTGTTGCATTTTAACTAGAAGCCTGAAGCCACCGGTCCCCCAGGTTAAGCGGTCTGATAGTAACAAGAGGAGCCACTGTATTATGCAAAATCCACTTTTTTGAGCTTTCTACCTTGTTATAACATTGTTCCCTCAACAAAACATGCCTGAAGAGGATTTAGATGTCATCCGTGTGTGTTTAAGTCATCTAGCGATCTCTACCGGGCCGTATCTGAACCCTCTTTACTGTTATCTGTAAGATTCTGTCCATTGTTCTGCTCGCAAACCTACGTCATCCACGCTCTTATACGCGACAATTCTCCATAAATGTACAAAAGCAGTATAAAAAACTATATACTACAACTTCTCAGAGTTGTTTTTAACACAAAAAGTGTTGTTTTAACAATTTGAAAGTTAAATGGAGGTTCGAGTTGAGGTTATTTACTAGAACTGATACGGTTGAAGTAAATTCAACTTCCCCTAGTGTTAATTCAACTTCTCCTAGTGTTAATTCAACTTCCCCTAATGTTAATAAAATTCCCCTAGTGTTAATTCAACTTCCTCTAGTGTTAATTCAACTTCCTCTAGTGTTAATTCAACTTCCACTAGTGTTAATTCAACTTCCACGATTGTTAATTCAACTTTCTCTAGTGTTAATTCAACTTCCACTGTTGTTAATTCAACTTCCCCTAGTGTAAATTCAACTTCCACTAGTGTTAATTCAACTTCCCCTAGTGTAATCCAATTTGCCCTAGTGTTAATCCAACTTCCCCTAGTGTTAATCCAATTTGCCCTAGTGTAAATTCAACTTCCTCTAGTGTTAATTCAACTTTCCATAGTGTTAATTCAACTTCCCCTAGTGTTAATTCAACTTCCCTTAGAGTTCATATAGGTTAAATCATTATTTCATATGTGATTATTTACATATTTAGGTTTATTTTTTCTTCTTTGTAGTGTAAAATGCATTCATTACTTAAGTTACCTGAATTATATCAATTTGAACTAGACAGCAAAAAGTGGAGTGTTAAAATAAAGTAAAAATAAATAAAATAAAGAAGAAAGTTGTTTTTAACACAAAAAGTGTTTTTTCTAACTATTTGGAAGTTAAATGGGGGCTTGAGTTGGGGGTTATTTGCCAGATTTTATATGGTTGGAGTTAATTAAAATTCCCTTAGTGTTAATTTGGCGTCTCCCACCCACCACTTCAAACTCCTGCAAGAGTTTGAACCAGTTTTGTGCATAACTTCATTTTAAATGAACTCAAAGTGTAAAAAATAAAACACCTCTGTGTGTTGTTTAGCTAAATGAGGATAACCCTGCAAAGTGTTATCCGTTTACTCTCAAAACATTAATATAACTCTTGATTTCGGAGTTAAACAGGAATGTTGGTCCAGTGTGACTTAATTAACATTTCCGAAAGTGTTAAATTAACTCTAGAACAGATTGGACTCATATAAACCCTGAGAAAATGTTATAATTGATTCTGTGAGAGTCAATTTTAACACTCCACTTGATGACTGTGTTCCGATAGCGCTCTGAAGGGGGAGTAACTTAGCATGGAGAAGATGCTCAGAATCTATGTGTACGTTGTTTTTGGTGAATAGAGCAATTTGAAAACAATAAAAAGTAACACGGAGATCTAAATATATCACTTGTTAGCACCTCTCTTAAAGGATTCACTACGAAATCGTCTGTAGTCGTAAAAATAAAAACAAAAACATATTGAAAAGGTAATTATAATGAGGTGTGATTTCTCATTGGGTGAAGGGCACCGCTGTCTCCATGGCAACCATATTACACTTGCTAATATGAGATTGAGCTTCGTTTGCTCGAAAGGAATGTGCAAAATCGCTGCGTATTTGTGGCAAAAACAGAATATGTTCACCAAGTTCATAGCAATAATAAAATAAAAACGGCACCGAAGGTCAAATTGATTCTTTTTTTTTTTGTAATTTATTTAATAGTTCATCTAGACTCATAATAACACAATTTAGTCGTTTTTTTTCTTAGTCGTCAGCCATTCAAGAATTCAATTTCCATTTAAATGTGCACGTCTAACCTTTCTAGTGCTCGTCTCCATGGAGATGATATGCTTTGACTGGAATGTTACGCGGTATGGCATTAAGCAAACAAACAAAGAGAGGTAGATGCTTGAAATGAGAAAGGAATGTATTGAAACACGCAAAAACACGAATTAAAAGGAATCTGGGAACTAAATATCAGCCTTAAATAGTCAAAACTGTGCAAAATATCGATTCTGAACTCCAGTTATGACCATTTTAACCACGCATTTTAAGAGTCAACTTGATACAGTGTTGGGAAAGTTCATTTTCTTCACAAACTAGGTCAAAGTTCAGTTCACAGATTTCAAAATGAGCTCGTTCGTTCAAAGTTCATAATTGTTTGTAGTTAGCAGTTCGTTCAAAGTTCCAAAAAAATGACTTAGTTCATAGTTTGTTTTTTCAGCACGTTGCTGCAAGCTGTTATTTTTCAGTAGCTTTGCCAAAGCCCAGACAGAACCACAGATGGCAATTATATTATCAGTTTTAACAATGGATCTATGTGTTACACTGGAAAAAAACAATATCTAGGTGAGTTTAAATGACTCAAATTAAGAACATTTTACTTTATTTGAGTCGATTCATCTTGACAAGTGAAATGATCTGCCAGTAGAATAAGTGTTTTTTTCATAATTCAAGCAACATTTGATTTTATTTCTTGTTTTAAGTGCAAAAAGTTGTTGTTTTTCTTATTTTAAGTGTAGCCAGATGTATTTTCATATTTTAAGTACAAAAATCTTATTCTACTGACATCATTTTACTTGTCAAGTGAAATTTACTCAAATCACGGTAAAACTTTCTTAATCCAAGTCCTTTTAGCTTGACTAGACGTTGTTCTTTGCTGTGTAGATTACATTTTCATATCAAATTTTGAATCCTCATCCAACCAGGGTTCACGGGAGCATTTGGACGGCTGCAACACCATTAAATTATTGAAAGCCGAGAGACAATGGAGCCGCTACTGTCCGCGGTCAGTGGGATTTGGGTGGAGGATCTGTCTTGACTTTTGATTTCGGTCGTGCTTTCATACACCTCGAAAGTCTCGCCGGTTGCTTCAGCTCAGTGTGTCATTTTAAGTTTGCCGATGTGGCTGAAGCGCGGATTTTCCTTTTGAAAGTCGTCAAGTTTTGCACAAATTTCCTCCCCTTTCGATGGCGGCGATGTGCGGCTGGTGGCTCGTGTTGTTGGCAGATTTAATGCTTTTTTCGTTTTTTCCGTTCACGTTTGCCCAAAGTATGAATGACTTTTTATTCATAAGATATAATATTTTGTTGTTAATCGCTAAAAGGACCAATATAGGACCATTTTTTAAATCATTCTGACAAACCCATGGATGCGTTTCGAGAGCCAACTTGATAAAAAACAAAAATAGTAGACACGCTTGCTTGAAATGACAGAAAAAAAAAATACTCCAACTAAATGTTACCTACCCAAAACTCCTCCAAGGTCAAACTACAAGATTCTGAATAATACGACTATTCCCACCCGTTATTATCATGTTCTACAAAGCGCTCGTTTCTCAGCACAAATTTAACCTCGGCGTTTGAAATTACAATCGTCATTCATGTCTTCGCCCCTATTTGCTGTACCTGTCCCGCTTCCATTTGCCCCCATCTGTTTGAGCCTCATGCATATGCTTATTCCCCGTCTAATCTCTGTCTTGTTGTCGGCTGTGGTCAAATCACACGTTTCGGTAATTTCGGTGGAAGAAGAACCACCTCAAAGTCACTTAATCGCCTCGGAATCTCATTTCCCCTCCCCTCTTCAAGGTATTCCCACTTTTCCAGCTAAATTTATCTTCGCCGGGAGCATTTTTTCTTTCCCCCAACCTTCCCAACCCCCTACCTACTTTAATATCGATTCTTCTTTCGCTATTGATTTGAATCTTGAGTCTGTCCATGCGCATGCACAACCCCGGTGTGGCATCGTGGGTATTTATTTGAGCCAGACCAAACAGAATTTAAGCTTTCGGGGGCTCCGATCCAAAGAGAATCCCGGCGAGAGCTCTTAAACCAAGTCTTTATTTTGGAAGGACTTCGCCTGAAATCAATGGGGCTGCTTTAAAATGTAAGCGTTGCCAGGAGTTGAATCACAAAAACGAAAGAGTATTATCGCAGCACTCAAATCCCATACCTCCTCCGATTTTAATTACAATATTTGTCATTTGAAGATGGAATTTCACAGCACGGAAACAGTTTACAAGGATGTTAAATTATTCCAGGGCGACTTAAAAGAAAAGCGACTGGAAAGCGTACTGGGGAAATGATTGTGATTCCAGTCGTGTAGGGTTTCTATTAGAGGAGCTTGGTGTTGACTGCTCGTGTTGTCGAAGATAACGGTTGAAGAAGGGAAAATAAGTGATAATTTTAACTAGAAATATGGGGGCAATTTCTAAAGTGTGATTAAAAGGCTCATATTACGCCATTTTCTAATTTATTATAACGTTTCCTTATTGCAAACATACCTGAAGTTGTGTTTTGTTTCATTCGCACACACATAAGCAAAGTACGGAGAGTGCGTAGGGCCCCAACCACCTGACGGGGGCCCCAAAAATTAAGATTGATTATTAAAAAAATTATTTCAAAATTCAAATTATTACATTGCAAATAAGTTTATGAATTAGTTGTGAGCAGATCCATTGTTTTTGTAAAAAAAAAAATGTGTACACCATGACTCAATTTGGGCAATTTGGTTTTGTCTAATACAGGCATGTCCAAACTATGGCCCGGGGGTCAAATGTGGCCCTCAAACCAATTGTTTTGGCCCTCAGGCTTCCAGGTGAATTGGCCCATACTACCACAAGTAGTACTTTTTACTGCATGTTTGTGAAATCTGCCTTGATCACCTATGGTCCTGAGCTCTGGGTAATGACCGAAAGGACGAGATCGCAGATACAAGCGGCCGAAATGAGTTTCCTTCGCAGAGTGGCCGGGCGCTCCCTTAGAGATAGGGTGAAGAGCTCGGTCACACGGGAGGAGCTCGGAGTAGAGTCGCTGCTCCTCCACGTTGAGAGGAGCAGCTGAAGAGACTCGGGCATTTGGTCTGGATGCCTCCTGGACGTCTCCCTCTGGAGGTGTTCCGGGCATGTCCCACCGGTAGGAGGCCCCGGGGAAGACCCTGAGGGACTATGTGGAGGGACTATGTCTCTTGGCAGGCCTGGGAACGCCTCGGGGTCCGTCCGGAGGAGCTGGAGGAAGTAGCTGGGGAGAGGGAAGCTTCGGAGCCAATGCTTAGACTGCTGCCCCCGCGACCCGGCCCCGGATAAGCGGAAGAAGATGGATGGATGGATGCCTTGATCTAGCAAATTTAGTGTGTCCTCCTGAGGGTCTAAGCCTGAACAAAGGTCTGGAGGGTCATTCAAACATGTTATAAACACACAGATTTGATTTAGTCACTGTTTTGACCACCAGTTTATGACCCTCGATCGGCCCTCACGCTGCTCTGTGTTTTAATACGTGGCCCTTGATGGAAAAAGTTTGGTCTAATATGAGTCTTGCCACCCATCTTCCCTGAAATGCTACAGCCCAGTTTGCGTTTCTGCCTTTTCTGCCAACCAGTCCGTGACCAGAGATTAGGTAGGCGGATAAATTTACGAAGAACAGTGAGAATTATTTCAGAACTTTTATTTAAGGCATATGCATAATGTACGTATAATAAACGCACCTCTTACTTTGTTGGGTTAATACTGTATGCACTATGTGGTAAAAAGGGTGACGTCTGCTGGTACATTTTACAATTTTTCGTGATCGTGCCATAATATGGTATCTGCACTTTTGGTCCTTCACAAAACGCCACCATTGTTTTAATGTGCAGGATTAGAGTCATATTTAAGGTATTTGTTCATGTTCCACCACCACATCATATTAAAAACACTGTAATATAATGGTTTCATCTAGTTCTTCCAAAACCTTAGCAATGGCCCCGTTCGCAAATGTCCAACGCACAAATCCTGCACGTTTAAACTGAGCTCAGTGAAGGTGTACGGAGTTTAAAAACACAGTGGAGCGCTTCCTGTATTGCCACATGACATCCCAAGGTGGAACAGAGCGTTTTCTGCTTGAGAGAAACGCCTAAATGTGCAGGATTGGTGCGTTAAACATGTGCGAATGAAGCAAAACACAACTCCGGCAATGTTTTGACGAGAAAATAACATTAAAACATAGATAACACAAAAAAACGCAATATAGGCTCTTTATTTATGTATTTTAAGAGCTTAACTTTGCATTTGTTTCTGCAGAGTATCTGGAAATCCTTGACTTTGTTGTCCACTCCTTTGCCGCAGGCGTGACTCTATAATCTGTTACGGTAGTGTTCTAATGGGTTTAGAAGTGGGCTCAGTTACATACCCTGAGGAGCACCCAGCCTTATTAAGTCTCACTCTGTAACCTTTTTGGACATTGCTTGTGGCAGATAATCTAAGTGCCCTTCCATTTTCTTCCCCTTAACTCTCCAGTACTAGTATATGTCACAGTTGGATTGACATAATGAATGAAACAAAACAAAGGACTACTCTGAAATGGATTTGAACTGTGTAACTTTTACGAAGGAGGTCCGTGACATAGTGTGATATTAAACTAATTTGTGTTGCATTTATTCAGTTACAAGTGTTATTTATAGCTCAACAAAACCAAAATGTCCAATCTTACTGTGAGTGGACTCATAGTTTGGTTCCATGGAGGTTCATACGTTTATTTTACTTCCTAGTAGCTCACCAAAGGATTTGTGAATTACATATATTGTCTTGAATAAGAAAAATGTGATTAATTAAATGCTGTGTGTCATTTTGATGCGTAACTTCATGCACTAATAAATGGATAATGGTTTCTGTTTTATAGGCGTCTAACTGTACCTCATGTAAGGCTCTCCGTGGTACTTAAATATTCTCCATTTCTTGTGTCCGCTAAAACTAGAAGCTCTCTGGTATTTTTGTTTTGTAAAAGTGACTCGCCGGAGGATAAAATGTTTGAGACGGACCCTCCAGCGGACACAGTGCACCTTTAAGTATAAAAATCGATTTGGAAAAAAACAAAATAATCACCAACGCATCATCAACTTTACACATTTATGATTTTAAAATGCTTTGATTAGTGAGAGTATGGGATGGCAGGAGCGAGCGGAGGCTGAGAAAGATGATGCTGTGCAAATGTAATCATTATTAGACGATTTGGTTGTCTGGATAAATTCACAGTATTTATGACTTGCCTGTGATTAATCCCAACGCATTTAGTGAAATCTGAACTGTCAGAAGCGCTTCTAATGGTGTTGTAAATGAGCCTATAGCTATAAACACTGGCATCTGGCATCAAACTTGAGTCAGATTAATTGTTAAAGGGCCTATGTTATGCTTTTTTCTGATCTGTTATGATGTTTCCTCATCATTAGGGGTGTGCACACATATCCAAATACCGATATATCATATGGTTTAATGGGATGATACAGTCGTGGGCCTGAGAGAATTAAATTTGTCAACTCGACAAAGTTTATTTAGTCAAATAGGTTTCGCAGCTCATCTAAACTGCTTCTTCAGTTCAGGTCAGAATGCTGGAGGACACTGCCTTATATCTGCCTGTCAGGGGATAAGTAGGGTGTTGGCTTCAAAGTAGTTTAAAGTATTTAACATACTTTTTGTTTTGTTTACTGAAAACTATGAAAATAAAGGCCTTAGAAAAAGGAGTGAAAAAAGAAAACACAGAGGGTACTTCCTGGGACCATGTGCAATACATAAGATAAGATGTCCAGCAGTCACTTTACCCACTACACATTTATTTATTACTGTAAGATACTGTAGCTACTTTACAGATATAACGTTATTTATACTGTACAAACTGTAGCCACTGTATTCAGATAGCAATTTATTGTATATAGAATTTTATTTTATTTTATAATCCTTATCTTTATAGAGCTTTATAGAGTTTGTCTATTTCTAATTCTGTACTTCTATTGCTGCTACTGTTTTCTTACTGTTCTCTTAACTGTACGTTGCAACATAGAAATTTCCCCACTGTGGGACAAAGAAAAGATCTTATCTTATCTTATCACCACATGACATCACAAGGTGGAACAGAGTGTTTTCAGTCTGAGAGAAGAACTCTAAATCTGCAAGATTTGTGGGTTTAAACATGTGTGAATGAACCAAAACCCAAAACACAACTCCAGGTCTCCAGTTTGTGATGAGGAAACCACACCAGACCATAGACCAGAACATAGTGTCGACCTTTAACAGAAAGATAATCGTATTTATTACAAGGAAAGACTCATGCTTCCTTCTCCCCGTGTTGCCCAGCGTATCTGAAATCCCTTTTATTACCTAAACTGAAAGCCATTGTCCCGCAATATTGAGAAACTGTCCCTGTGCATTATCCAGCAGCAGAGCACTGACAGATTAAAGCCGACGTGGGCGTGGGACGGGAAGACTCCGCCCCCTCGCTGCTTGGCCGGTCGGGGGTATCGAGAGCCAAATACATTTTTTCTCCCCACTCTACTTTCATTTCACAATCCTCATCACAATCTTGTCTGAAAAGTCGATCGATGCCCGGGCTATAGACTTTGTGAATTATGCCGCGGCCAATGGAGTGTGATTTATGTGCTGCGTGGGCTAAGAGCTTGTACTTGTGCCAGATTTCCTCAAAAGACCACAAAGATCAATCAGAAATCTGGCTTGTTTAGCGCTCGGGTAATCTTTAAAAAGCTCGGGACATGATCTTTTTCCCAAGTAAAAAATCTTCTTGTCCCACTGCAGATGTACTGTACTAGTTCACTGTGCGGTTTCTGTATCTAAATCTAAATAAAACGCGTTTTACTGAGGGTTGTATTTTATTTTTTATCTTATTTTCTTTGTCAATTTAATTTAAATTTTTTTGTGTGTGTGTGTAAAATCCCTCAGTCATCCAGGCAGAATCCATGACAAAAGGAGGAATTCAATTTGTCAACTGGACTAAAAATAAATAAATAAATAAATAAATAAATAAATACATAAATACATAAATACATAAATACATAAATACATAAATAAATAAAAATTTTAAAACATTTAAAAAATGTAAAAAAAAATTTAAAAATTGTCTAGTTGACAAATTGAAATTCTCTTTTTGCCTTTTTTATTTTATTATTATTTTTATTTTATTGCTAAATATTAAAGGTGCAGTATGTAACTTCTAAGGTTCAGGGTCTTGTCTCTATGGAGATTTTAATTCTGTGCATGGAATGTTCCGCCGTAGGGCATTAAACATATTTGTCTCGCATTTGTTCAGTTAAAGTTTTATTTTATTTTATTTTTTAAATATCTTGAAAAACATGAATTCTTACCATGTACAGGCTTGCCTCTCCATAGATCTGACCATTTACCTGTATAATCAAGGCGAAACAGTAATATCTCCATAGAGACAAGAATGTGGCAGACCCTCCACCAGAAAAGTTACACAGTGCACCTTTAAAACCAAAAAAGAAAGCGCTTTACTGTCGACTGCGAGATATCAGACTAGTTGTCGTTCCCTTTACAGTAACGACAAAACTCCACTCTGGTTGCGTTTTTTTTACTTTTTTGAGTCGTAAAAATCTGGTAGAACGCCTTTAACTTTATTGATTCAAAAACGTTTCATACTTTTCGTCTAATTTGAGCACGCGGGCGTTTCGTCGGTCACGTTTGGCGGCTCGTTTGGACAGGGGCTCGGGCTCTGTTGGAGGCTGAAGATGTGCGGTGATGGTTTGGTTGCGCTTTATCTAATAGAGTGACGGTTATTGAAGCCGTTTTCTATTACCGAGCAATGAAAACTGAAGGGTTTAAAGTGGAGCTGGGGACGTAAAGGTGAACCAGAAATGGCAAAAAAAAACTGCAAAAGAGGCGCCGCTCTGATTTTGGGTTTAACAAAAATAAATTGGCTCTGTTAAAATTCAAACTGACAGTGAGGAATTGTATTATAGTTATTTTTGTATTTCAGTCTAATGACTTAACCTTGAATCAGAAAATGTGCTGGAAGGTACGATTCCTACTTGTCTCCGTGGAGATGTTACCACTTGGATGGAATGTTTCACCATATGGCATTAATTAAACACATTTATTTAGCTTTTTTTTCAATTAAGGTTTTATTGCTTAAACTATGTAAGAGCCAAATACCAAATAAGAGCCGGAGCGTTTATTTGTTTCAATCGCAATTTGGGGCAGGCGATTCATTCCTTCCTCACAAAAATCTTGTTCAGCAAAACTGGGAAAATCTGGGATTCAAATTCTTTTAACCAGTATGACTATAATTTAGGCGTAGGCGAGTTCATTTGAAATATTACAACAAAATATCTACGGAGCGGAGAGTTTCCCACATTGAAATGCGACTCCTGAATTACAGAAAGTGAGTAAAACCCTCCCATAAATGTCTTTAGCGAGTTAAAACAAATGACAGACGCAGCGAGTGTGGAGCAGCAGAGTGAGAACGTTCATCCACCGCATCAGGGCACAAGTAGAGCTGTTTTTTTCAGCGCTTATAGCTTATGCAAATGAGCCGTGTGGTTTTAAGTTTGGTTTGTGTAGAGACGACGCGAGCATCAGTCCTGCGTCCTGTTGTTGCAGCACGACTTCTGTCTTCCAGCGCGAACGTTGAACTTTATTTGGAAGCGATGGTTATTTATCGAAATATACACCTGCACCCGAAACAAACTGACCATTTAAACCGATATTTTGCAGATTTTGAAGTGCGAAAAGTCCTCAAAACGGCAGCTATAATCGAAAAATCCATGAATAAAGATTGAGATTTCGTCACATCTGATTTTCAGTTCGCGTCGTGTTAAATTAATTATATTTTAAGATGCCAAATCCTAAACTTATGTTAATTTAGAAGTAATTTGACACTACAGAGTGACAAATCCGTTTACCATTAGTAACCCAGCATCTTATCAAGTTTATTATTATTATTATTAATTAATTTTTTGTTACATTTAAGCTTTCTGCCAATAACATGTTTTTGATGTATGATCCTGAGCTTTATTTTGTATTTACATATATACTGTATACTGTATATGAGAAATCAAATGGGCCTAAACCTGAGCCTTGGGGGATGCCTTTAAAAATTAGAGTGTTTACAAATTAAAAGTAGTTTAAGATTAATTTGTAAAAAATAGGTAAACCTTAATCATTTATGTTATTATACTGTACAAGTGTTACCTACCTACCTATTGAAACCCGGCTCTTATTTGGTATTTTATGGTAGATTTAATGTGATCTTACTGTCTTGATTAATGCCTTGGAAACATACTCGATAATCACAATGGAGTAAGTTAATGGTCAGGTCTATGGAGTAGCAAGCCTGCACATGGTAAAAAGAACTGAATAAATGCAGGACAGACACTGTATGTTTAATCATGTCAAGCTGTGCGACATTCTGTGCAAAGAAATAACATCACTACGGAGACGAGCAAATACTGTAGCTGACTTTTTGCCTTAAAAGTTACCATTACGCATCCACATGTCCATGGAGACGAGCAGAGACACACAGCGCACCTTTAGTTCATTCATTTTTATACTTTTGTCCCCCCACGCCAATTCACAAATCCATGTTCAGGTCGCACACACTATGTATTATTAATCAGGCTTCTCTCTCACGTGGCATCTGGTTTACACTGTTTTGTAACTCTGTCAGGAAATGTCAATAGCGTTTGAATAAATTATAGAATTTTAGCACCGGGCACAGCGGGGTCTGACAAATGAGTGCGAAGTGGAGGCACAGACTCAGGCTCCGGATCAGGGAAGGAGCTGTTTTCTCGTTGATTACAGGTGGACCAGGCTCTTTCATTTTGGCTTCATTTCCAAACACAACACAAAGAAGTCAACTGTTTGGTGTAATTATAACCTGTTTGTGGCGGCGCAGGGGGAAAGATGACAGTTAAATGAGGCGCCCAGATTAGAGCCTATTCATAAACTGCACTCGTTGGACTGTTGGAAGTCCAAAATATAAGATGCATAGGAGCTGCTTTCTGAGTCTGTTATTTTTGTGATTTCACTGTAGGTTTCGGAATAATGAAAAATGACAGTTGGCATAAAAACTGACCATTTAAACTGGTATTTTGTAGCTTTTGGGTTGTGAAAAGTCCTCAAAATGGCAGCTATAATCGAAAAACTCAGGAATAAAGATTGAGATTGTCATCACATCCGATTTTTCTGTTAAAAAATAGTGTAAAAAACGTAATTTAACACTATAGAGTCCAGACAAATCCGTTTACCATTAGTAACCCAGCATCTTATCAAGTTTATTATTATTCATTTATTTTTTGTTATATTTCTACTTTTTGCTACTGCATATTTACAGATCTAATAACATGTTTTTGTCATATTACCTTGAGCTTTATTTGGGAAGCATTTCTTTTGTATTTACATATATACTGTATAAAGTACGTGAGAAATCCAATGGGCCTAAACTTGAGCCTTGGGGGATGCCTGTAAAAATCAGTGTGTTTATAATTTAAGAGTAGTTTAAGATTAATTTGTAAAAACAGATAAGCCTTACTTACTGTATTTATGTTATTATATCGTACAAGTATTATCTACGGTGGCTGACGGGGGCCAAACGCACTGCAACAGCCCAATGTGTCTCCATTTTATAGATTTCTATACAAATAAAATGTTTATTGTAAGATAAGATATCCTTTATTTGTCCCCCAGTGCACATTTTCCCTACCTCCCCCAAACCCTTAGGACAGCGGATGGAAATTAGTATTCTGCTATAACCCGGTGTGTTTACATTCATGCTATATATGCCCGTCTGTTCATTAACATGCACCGTCTCGTTGAAATAAATAAATAAAATAGAGAAAACAGCTTCAAGTACAGAAACAGTGCACATTCCCAAACTCGTCACATGTCGTTGTTTATGAATATAATCAATTAAAAGCCACATTACCGTGAGTAATCTGCTCCCGCCGTAGTTTATAGTCAGTTGGCCGTTTTCTTTCTCTCTCATAATCAATCCATTGAGCTGTTACACTGAGAGCGCCCCCTGCAGGTTTGGAGCTCTTCTGTCGTGGTGACTCTTTATGCAGCGTTTTCGTTTTTCGGCGTTTTCTTGGTTTACATCTTTTTGTGCTTTGCATCGTTTCTCTGTTTACAACACATTTGATGACGATTCAATTGTCTCTCAGCTTGTTTTCATTTGCACCACGTTTTTTTTTTTTGTACCACGTTTAAACTCGTATTTCAGTTTGTGAATGTGCATCGTTTCTTGAAGCACTTGAAGCTGTTTCCCCGAGACGCACTGGGCCGTTGCGGCGCGTTTGGCCCTGTCGGTCACCGTAATTATCCACAGACAAAACGTTGAATAGATTTCATCAAGCAGGAAAGAATCATTTAATATTTATGTTACACGGGGAAAAAATCGTGTTATTTCCATGCCACTTATCACATGTAGTTTTTATTTTTGTATTTATTGGCTCGAACAGATGGCATACAGTTCACGAATGAATTAGTCAATATAACTTACTTACTTACTTTTGCTGTGTCTGTTTTTCCACTAGGCTGGCAGCGATTATACATGAGATGCCATTTCATTCATTCAGACTTTGAAGGTGTACAAAAATAAACGCGTTTGACGTTCACATCTGTTACGTGCATTATTCTCTAAGCTGTAACATCTGTTCTACCGCCGCGAAGAGTCCACACGCCACTGACACTAAACCACACTTGAGAACCACAATTATGGTCTAATTACTCACTGCTTAATGTCTTACGCTCTTCTTTTAGATACATACCCCCTTAAGCTGTAAAGCCAGAAGCGCTGTGCCTAAAAATCTATAGGGCACAATTAAAATAATCCATTCAAAGTTCATTTAAGACGACTACAATTCCTCACAATGTAATTATCACGCGCAGACATCACGAGCCATTACGTGGAGCTGTGAGGATCCACAAAAGTGTCGGTAATTTTGAACATTGAACTGTCCCTAATTGCAAATCTATGTATCATTGTCTGGCGGGACAGGTTTTCATTATAAGCCTTCCGCGATGAGATTAGCGCCTTGGCAACAATGGGAGCAAATTGGAGTTTTCCTTTTTGGGTTAATTGAATTATTCCTACCCGTCAACTCCGAACTCCGGCTATTATAAGATTAACCACGAAGCAGTAATTATATCATCGCTGAAAATATCTGTCAGCGCCGTGATGGATGGCGCTTTCAGCCGGAGCTGTGTCACTGTACCGTCGAGGAAGAGGTTCGTCAAACGCGTTATCTTATGGAATACTAATGGTTATTTTAAATATCCGCTGCGCTGTGTTTCCAGTGGAGGTTCTGCTACTCACTTGCCTCCATAGACGGGTTATTGCTGTTCCAAAAATATTACACACTATTGCATTATTCATAACGGCGCAGAAAAAAACAGACATCATTTTGGTTTGTTTTGTTTGTGTGTGATATGAAAACGCCAGATTTTGTGCATATTTCTCGACAGAACTACTCTTTAAGTTACTTTTACTTGAGTAGTACTTTTTATTCACATTTAAAGTCACAGTATTAGTCACTTTTTAGCCTTTTTTCCGTTTAGTTGTCTTTATTGCGCTGAAAACCTTTCTTTTTAGCTAGAATCTTCATCAAATGCCTCATGATATGGAATACTAATAGTTATTTTAAAGATATAATGTGTTTTCTAGTAGAGATGTCCCGATCATGATTTTCTGGCTTCCAATCCGTTTTTTTAAGGAGTGCTCTTTCCTATATCAATTCGATACCTTTTTTTAAAGCTCCAGTAGCACCGTCTCTGTAATGTAGTGTCGCGAATGAAGTTTGTATCTTAACTCCAAAAAGTCAATCAATCAATCAATCAATCAAACTTTATTTATAGAGCGCTTTTCATACAAAAAAATGCAACAGAAAGCGCTTTACAGTGATTTAAAAAAAGAACAAGTCCATTAGACGACGAAAGCCTTACCTACGTTACTTTCTTTGAAATTCCTCCTGCAGTGTTTGCTGCTGTGGCTTTATCGTCTTGTGTTTGTAAATCTCAAACTCGTCCGGATGATTCTTTTGTAAGTGACGAATCAAATTGGTCGTGTTAAAATGGCTCTGCTGGTTCCTCCATGAGAAACTGTTTGTTTGCAGCGATTGTGTCGCTGTTTGACTCTTGTTTTGTTGTAGTGAAAAGTCCCACACAGCGACATGGCGGAGTTTTGATTTGCGGCTGCTGTAAAGGGCGTCGATGCCACAAAAACCTGAACCTGGATCTGATCATGTGACTGAATTAAATACTGTCCGATACTCATAAAAGAGCCGGATCGGGAGCCGATACCGATACTGAATATTGGATCAGGTCATCCCTATATTCTAGTGGAGGTTCTGCGACTAGACAGGTTATTGCTTTGCATGTTACAGCTCAGATCTGTGAAGAGAAGAGGAGTAAGCATGTTTATCAAGGTGTTTTTGAACAATAAAATTTCACATCCGTAGTGAAATAAATACTAGATTAGATTAAATTTCAATGCCATACTGTGGAACATTTTAGACAAAGCAATAAAATCACCAAGGACACGACCAGAAAAGTCACACAGCGCACATTTAAATGAGTGCGTGGCAGACTTGTAACGTTGAAATGATTTTAAATCTTAAATTAAATGTTAAATTATTCAGTTGTGCCCCAAAGCAGTAATTCACTATCATCGGAACAACTGCGAAAAAAGATTGGATCGCGTTCGCGTCAAACCGAGATGACAGAAAAGCCGGTAGCAGCTGAAGTGTATGTTTTCTTCCGGTCGACGTAAATTAGTTTGTGTCACTGTCCATTCAGAACCCTTCCCCACCCCCAGACGTTGAGCGGAAAATAAATAAATAAAGACGATTTAACGTGTTTTCCATGTAAACCCCAACTCAGAATGATTATTTCCATGTAAACTCAACTGAGAATATTTTAATTCCAAACTATTTAATTCAGAACAATGAAAAAACATCACGTAAACGTGGCCGGCGTAGCTTCAAACCCAGGCATATTCGGTGTCAGGTTTGTAATGTTGAAATTAGTTTAAGCAAATCAGGCCTTTCTTGGGAGTCGTGCCCTAAAGCTGCATTAATCTGTATTGACGCGTGGAAAGCTCATACAGAAGAACAATGGAAGAGGAGTCAGCAGCAGCCATCACTCCCACATGTCCAATACTAAACGCACAAAGCATTATTAACATATGCACGCTATAGGAGAATGGATAAATCACATTAACTTGCATTGATTTTGTAAAACTGTAACGTCGAAGACACTGTGTTGTAATATATAATAATTAGAATGGAACTTTATAAGGAAGACGAGAAGAAAATAACATATAGACATATAAAGGGATGGTGGCAAAATGTAGACATAGTGATACTTTGTGATGCTAACTGAAGGCTCTGCTCTGTCTGAGGCTTTGTTAGACTTTAATCTGTTCATATATTAACTAAACACAGGCTTTTCTTGAACATTTTCTGTAACATTACCTTTTATTTTGATGCCATCATAAATGAGACATGTTAATAATAATAATAATAATACATTTTATTTGTTAGGCGCCTTTCAAGGCTCTCAAGGTCACCGTACATCAAGGAACATAAAAACGGTACAATACAAATAAAACAGTGTAAAAAGATTAAAAATACATTTAAAAATCAAATCCAGATGAAATGTTGATGTTGTGCCTTCTTTGTCATTAGTTTGTATGACCATAAATAAAAACAAAAAAAATCCTTAAATTTTCTCATTGTGGTTTAATTTGTACGAAACGATAAACTTTTGCGCCTTCGTTAACGTTGTTAGTTTGTATGACCATAAACAAGCAAACAAAAAACTCTGACATTCTTCATTCCCATTTTGCTTATTTTGATACGATACATTTTGTGCCGTCTCTATCATTATTCTTAGTTTGTACGACCATAATGTGTCGTTTATTTTGCTATATGTAAATATTTGTAATGTTCCATGATCAATGTCCATAAGGAAGCAAAGAAACTATGTCACGAACAGGGGTGGGTTAATACACGTTTTTTCTTCTTTTCGAGAAATGTGCTTTTCTGTTGTTTCCGATGTGTATGTAGTATGTGTATGATTATTGTTTGTCTCTTGGCACAAACTCGAAATAAAAACGATTTATTTTAACACCATGAAGAACTGACTTAGCCGGAATGAAACCATATGGGCCTATTTGTGCTGTTAAACAATTCTCTCGCGCATAAAATTACAATCACAAGTCAATCAATGTGCGATTTTTGACCCTTTTTGAGTCAATTTCTTACTCGTGTGACTCGTTTTTGGGATCAAGTTCTGGCTTAACCGTGTGTCGTGCTTCGTGTAGTAAACGTGGGGTAACGACAACCGGTTAATTCGTCACGGCCAGCTCCTGACCGGCAATCGTAGGTCGCAGGAATATCAAACCTGTTCGAAATCCAGTCGCTTCTCGTGAGGGTTTGGCACCGCTGAAGTCGTTCGTACAGTGTGAGAACATGAATCGTGAGCCGCGAACTTTTAAACCCTGAGATTTGGTCGAAAATATCGCCCCGTGTACGCCCGACTTTAGTCACTCTTACCTTCTTTGTTGCAAATCAAACACCTAAACAGGACCATGAACGCTCATATTCGTACTCGTATTTTTTTCCTTGAGTTTTCGGGCATGTGCGCATTGTGTCACCATGGTAACCACTAAACTTTCCACTGTAGAGATACATGTAGAACACCCGTAGCGCGATGTCACTGCAGTGTATCAACGTACATGTTAGCAAAAGGTCAACCACTCACAACCACTATTAAAACGGATGGAAAAAAATATTGTTTGGCGAATTTTCTGTAAAAATCAGTATTAAAACGCTTTAGTTTAGCTACACTTTCTCAACTTCTCACAATTAAACCTTCTTAAAAGTAGTACCAGTAGATATTTGATTTTTTTTTCTTTATGTATTCCCATTTGTCAGTCATGTGCCAAAAGTTTTAAACTATTTTTGGATCTATAATTCTCATATTTATGGTGAAATGAAATTGAAAATCAGAACTGTAATTGGAGATTAGAAATATGGAGAGATATGTCACAAATGTACACAATTTCTTTATTAATTTGCAAGAATCCTGTCAATATATGGTGTTATTTTATTCTTCTGCGATCAATCTTAACTTATATGTGCTGCTATATAGAATTTCACGGTAAAGATGCAAAAGGTTCGGTTGTGAGAAGTGAAATACACGCGTGAGAACTGACACATTCTATAGAGCTAATGAGGTCCACAGGTGTTTCTGGATACAGGAAGTACACGGACAGATATTTTCAACTTTCATCTTTATGCACAATCCTTCCTTTACTTCTCCGGATAAACAGGACGTCTCATCTCCCCTTTGCTTCCTTCCACCGTCTCCTAATTTATCCCTACGTGTCTGTGTGGTACGATTCACCCTGACACGACCGCGGGAGGAGATGTATCCTGTTTTGGTAGGTAAGAATACACGACCTCAGCTTTCCGGCTTCGTTTCAACCACATTTATGTTCCATTTACATTTACAGTAACCTTTGAAAAGAAACGGCGCTTTTCTGCTGCGCACATGATCTATAGTTCATAACTTGAACTATAATCTCATTCTCATTGGACGAAGAGTTTTGGTTCCTCCAAGTGATGAATGGTTGACGAATGTTTTGACCCGCTGTTCAGGTGCCACAGGGGGGCGCCAGTCACAAAAACTGTTGTGTCCTTAGGCAAGACACTTCACCCACATTGCCTTGTATGAAAGTGGTGTGTGTGTGAGTGTTGGTGGTGGTCGGAGGGGCCGATGGTGCAGATTGGAGCCTCGCTTCTGTCAGTCTGTCCCGGGGCAGCTGTGGCTACATTAGTATCTTACCACCACCAGTGTGAAGTGAATGAATAATGAATTGTAAAGTGCTTTGGATAACCTCAGATAGGATTGTTTTCCTCCATTTTTTGTGGTCTACCCTTTGAAAATACCAGATTTTGTGTATAAATAATAATATATAATAATAAATCAGATGCTATGGCGCAAAAGTTAGGCCTATTCATTAAGTAAATTCATACACCAGTGGACGCAGACACTGGGGGCTTGGTGGGTTAAGTGTCTTGCCTAAGGACACAACGACAGCATTCATCAGTGGAAGCCAGAATCACACTGCCAACCTGTGGGTCAGTGGATCTGACTGCTCAACCAACAATTGTTTTTTTTTTATGTTGAGAGCGGGATTCGAACTGGCAACCTTTTGGTCAGTGGACAAACGCTCTACCAAACTGAGGTCTACCTACTGCCGCCCGTGACTCGTACTTGAGTCGTTTTCCCAAGTCGTTCTCTCCACAAACCTGACTCTTACTTGGCTTGGAGGAGACAAATGATTTCACTTGTGGATCAATAAAGTTTGCTTAAGTCTAAGGAGTTTTTTTTCCCTACTCGTTTCCATGGAAATGTTCCTTTAGCTGCAATATAAAATCACAGTCTGGCATTAACCCCTGAAGACCTAAGGGTTTCTCCTCGTCTGGATTTTTTTCATAATTTTGCTTTTAAAACTGCCCCTTTTGCCCTATAATGAAGTGTTCTACATCCTTTTGTTCAGCACAGCCTGTTATTTCACAATCTGCTGCTGTAGTTGTGTCATGAGGCTGTAATAAAAGCTACAGGACCAGAAATAGAGATGAAAAAAAAAAGAAAATACAATTCCCACTCTTTTATACAAAACACACAGCAAACATGTATAAACAACTTTTGGGACATAAAAAAAATGCTTAATTTAGGGCCTTAGCTACAAAAATGCAAAATATCAAGTCTGTAAGTAAATTAAAAATCTCCTTATTGCCCTAAAAACAAAAAAAAGTGTAATCGCTCCATTACTTTTTTGGTCCAGTCAAACAAACAGCTCCTGTAAAGTTCAGGGCCAGAGCATAGAACAGAGCCACATCACTTGTAATGCATTTCCAGGTGTTTATTACATTTGTATTTGTTCATTTTGACTGAAATAAACATTTCAAATAAAAATAGAAAGGGATGCACAATTACACACACCAAGATGCGTAATTTCCCATGTATGTGAGAATTAACTCCACTTAGAGCGACTTTTTCAATCGTTATAAACACACAGTCAGAGGAGTCGACCATCTTGACTCACTTCACTCTTTGGCAAAGTTTGGGTCGATCAAAATGGACGGAGCGCATGAGTTTGGGGAAAACAAAGTTCCTATTGGACACTCGTTTTGCGCACATCATCACACAGCGTGAGTGTGACGTAGGATAAAGCCGCAGAAATGTACGGAAACCTCTATGTCTGCACTTTCAGAGGGAAAAAAGTAAGTTTCTATCTTACGTAAGTAAAAGTAAGTTTCTATCTTTTACGGTTAGAAAGTTATGCGCGGTTATAGAAAACATATTCCTCTTTATCGTATACGATAACATAGGTCTCCGAGGTTAAACGTATCTACTGTATCTCCATGAAAGTTCCAAGGTATGAAAATTATTTAAAAACTTTCTATTTCCATCTTAGAAAGTTACACACTACACCTTTAATTAAGTCATTTCTTGCGCCATTACTTCTACTTAAGTGACATTATGTTGCAGTAACATTCCTCTTACTCGTGTACATTATGTTGGCTCCTGTGCCTCTGTCCGTGGTACCAAACAAGCTGATTGAAAAGTCTTTAACTGTGTAACAGACGGGCTTCCCCAGCGCAGAGGAGGCGCGTCACGAGGACAAATCGATAGAGCGAAGTGGGGAGAGAAGGAGAGAAAACCGAAATATGAACCAAGTGCCATCGGAGCACTGGCCACAGCCTGTGAACGAGGGAATCCGTTCAGACGAAGGGACGGGAGCCGGAGATGCCTGAGGAAATGGATTGGGGCGAGCGAAGGGGCGGAATCCACTTTTACTGAGGATTCACCGCCCGGTAAAACGGAGAAGGCGACAGGATCGATCAAGAGACAGAGGAGAGATGGAGGGAGAGAAGAGGGAGAGAAAGAGAGAAGAAGAGACAGAGGGAGAGAGAGAGAAGAGGGGGGGAGGAAAAAGAAAGAGAGAGAAGAGGTGGAGGAAGAGGGAGTGAGAAAAGAGACAAAGGAAGAGACAGAGGGGGAGAGAGACAGAGAAAGACAGAGAGAGGAAAGAAAGGCAGAGAGAGGAGAGAAAGATGAACAGAGAGAGAATGAAAGAGAGAGGAAAGGGAGGGAGAGGAAAGGGGGAGATACAGAGGGAGAGAGAGATAGAGAAAGAGGAAAGAAAGGGAGGGAGAGACAGCAGGGAGAGAGAGAATGAGAGAGATGAAAGAAAGAGAGGGAGAGAGAGAGTGGGAGAGACAGGGGAAGAAAGAGAGAGAAAGAGAGAAGGAGAGAAGAAAGAGGAAAGAGAGAAAAGAAAGAAAGAGGGAGAGATGGAGGGAGAGAGAGAATGAAAGAGAGAGGAAAGAGGAAGAGAGAAAGAGTGGGAGAGACAGAGGGAGAGAAACAGAGGGAGAGAAGAAAGAGGAAAGAGAGAGGAAAGAAAGAGAGGGAGGGAGAAAGAGTGCGAGAGACAGGGGAGAGAGAGAGGAAAGAGAGTGAGAGAGAGGGAGAGAGAGAGAATGAAAGAGAGAGGAGAGAAAGAGTGGGAGAGACAGAGGGAGAGAAACAGAGAGGGAGAGAAGAAAGAGGAAAGAGAGAGGAAAGAAAGAGGGAGAGACAGAGGGAGAGAGAGAATGAAAGAGAGAGGAATGTGAGGGAGAGAGAAAGTGAGTGGGAGAGACAGAGAGGGAGAGAAGAAAGAGGAAAGAAAGAGGGAGGGAGAAAGAGTGGGAGAGACAGGGGAGAGAAAGAGAGTGAGAGAGAGGGAGAGAAGAAAGAGGAAAGAAAGTGGGAGAGACAGAGGGAGAAGAAAGAGAGAGGGAGAGCAAGAGAAAGAGAGGAAAGAAAGAGAGAGAGGGGGATAAAGAGAGCAAGAGGAAAGAGAAAGAGAGAAAAGAAAGAGAGAGAAATGAAGGAGAAGTAGTTCTTTTCCTTCATTTCCCACAGGCCGGAGTTTCGCTCTGAGCTCATCCGAGGAGGCGCAGGTTTGGCTCTGGGACATTTATAAAACCTGACACCAGAGGAGGAGGAATCACTAACTCCTGAAGCCGCTCGCTGTCAGATTCTCTCTCTTTTCTTTCACTTTCAGGCTTTTTTTTGCAAACATTAAACAGGCAATAAACCCGCCACTAGAAAAGTTACACAGTCCAGCTTTAACTTTAGGCAATGGCATGAGAAAAAAGCACAAATCTACACAACAAAACGCAAGACTGACAATAGTTTCCATCGTTTTAAGTCGTATTTAGTGGCTCGTATGTTCAGGAGATTCTACCCGGAAGGGCATCTGGCATAAAATAAGAGACTTTATGATTGAAACTCCACATTTGCTTTTTTTGAGGGGAAGTTCACACCTTTTCTGAATACAATTTTGTGAGGAAAGTGTTTTTTTGTTTTTTTAAGTCTTCCACAATCTCAAATTTATGGTTGGAATTCTTTAAAAACATAATTCACAACCAGTGCAATCGAGAAAAACAAAATGCCTTGGAGAAAAATAATAGGAAATGGATTATTGGAATATTTTCTCACTGGTATTAGAAATATTGTAAATATTGTCATAATAATCATCATTATTGTTCTTTAGTTTAATCTGGTTTGAGCCCTTTGTAAAGATGCTTCTTTTTACACTTTTAATTTGTGTTTTTTATGTAATTTTTGTTATTATTTATTATAGAGACGAGAGAGAGAGAGAGAAAAGAAAGAAAGGGAGAGAGAGAGAGAAAAAGAGGACAAAGAAAGAGGAAAGCGAGGGAGAGACAGAATGAGAAAACAGAGAGGAAAGAAAGAGAAAAGACAAGGGGAGAGGGCGAGAGAAAGAGAGATGGCAGAAAGAGAGAGAGAGAAGAAGAGGCCGGGAGAGAGGAGAAAGGAAAGAGAGAGAGAGAGAGGGTGAGAGGAAGAGAGAGAGAGAAAGGAAAGAAAGAGAAGGAAAGGCAGAGGAAGAGAGAAAAAGAGGGAAAAAGAGAGAGAGGAAGGAGAGGGGGAGAAAAAGAGAGGAAAGAAAGAAAGAGAGGGGGAGAGAGAACGAGAGGAGAGGAACAAAAGAGAGAAAGACAGGGGAGAGGGAGAAAGAAAGAGAGAGGGCAGAAAGAGAGAGAGAGGAAAGAAAGAGAGGGAGAGAAAAAGACAGAGAGAGGAAAGAGAGGGAGAAAGAAAGGGAGAGAGGAAAGAAAGAGAGGGAGAGAAAAAGACAGAGAGAGGAAAGAGAGGGAGAAAGAAAGAGAGAGGGCAGAAAGAGAGAGAGAGGAAAGAAAGAGAGGGAGAGAAAAAGACAGAGAGGAAAGAGAGGGAGAAAGAAAGGGAGAGAGGAAAGAGAGGGAGAGAAATAGAGAGGAAAGAAAGAAAGACATGGGAGAGGGAGAAAGAGAGGGAGAGAGGAAAGAAAGAGAGGGAGAGAAAAAGAGAGGAAAGAAAGAAAGACATGGGAGAGGGAGAAAGAAAGTGAGAGGGCAGAAAGAGAGAGGAAAGAAAGAGAGAGAGGAAGAGACAGAGAGAGGAAAGAGAGGGAGAAAGAAAGGGAGAGAGGAAAGAAAGAGAGGGAGAGAGAAAAAGAGAGGGGAAGAAAGGAAAGCAAGAGTGGAGAGAGAGGATGAGAGAAAGAGAGAGAGAGGATTATTAATTAATTAATTTATTATTATTATTAATTAATTTATTTATTTTTTAAGTAATTTTTTTTCCCCTTATGGATCTGTATTAAGTATAAGTGGATATGTGACCTCCTTGGGTTTGTCAATAATCAAAAAATATATATATATACAAAAAACAAAAGAAACTAGTTAAATATGCAACTGCAATCTCACCATATAGACATTTTCTGCCTTTTTGTCCTCCAGCCTCGTTCCAACCCGCACTCTGCTTCATTGTTTACCTTAATTGCTTATTTAGTCGTCTCAATCGGAGGCGGCATCGCCAATCAAGCCGCGCGCGATCAATTCCCTCTTATTTAACAGGAATTCTGTGGAGGAGGACGCCCAGAGCAGCCACTGGCCCTGCTCTCCTGTTCCAATCCCCTGTTTCATTTACGCTCCACCAGCACCACGTGTGCTGTCCACACCCCCACCTCTCCACCACCTCTGCGCCCGTCTCCGCTCAGCTCCGGACCCGGATAATGACATTGGAAATCCCCAGGTCCGGACGCACTTCTCCGCAGAGCTCCGCGTCTTTGCTGGTCCCTCGGAAAAAAAACAAAGAAAAAGAGACCATCTGGATGAGTTAAAGCCGCGCTGCCTGATTTTCCCTGTCGTAAAAACGGGAAAACAGAACAGTCTATTTGAAAAGGTTTGCAGCGCGGCGAATTTATGATCCGAAAATCCAGATTATTCACTGTGAAGAATGCATAAGCGCTTTCCACATCGAGTTTTGCCGGTATAACGAACAACTAGCATGCTAAGGGGCACTTTCTGATCATCGTACAATACAATACAGTGCGTGCGTACGTGGTGGACTTAGTTTGACCCCTCAAAGCTGCTTATACAATATATCTGCACCGGGGAAAGACATAATTTCAAATTCAATCCAAAAAGTTTATTGTCAAATTTCCATATGAACATCCTCTAAATGAAATAATAATAAAATAAAAGGAAAAGTCCAAAAGTTTTTTTATTTATTTAATTTTTTCTTTATTTTTTCTTTACTTTTTTTTTTCTTCTTGTATTTTTTATTATTATTTTATTTATTATTTATTTATATTTTTATTTAATCTATTTTTTATTTATATTTTAATTTTAATTTTTTTATTTTTTTATTTTGCTGAAACATATGGGAGTTCATGCAGGGCCTTTACTAAGAAAAAATAATGTGCATAATGTGAAGCCTATTTTTTTGTCATTTTTATCTTAATAGTTTGACTTATATGTCAGATCTACACGATTTGATTTGTTTTAAGATGTTTCAGATGAGACACTGTGATACAGGTTTGCCTAGTTGACCAATATTTGTTCACTTTGTAGTAGTCGTAGTTTATTCAGTCATTTTGCAGCACTACAAAACAAAACGTAAAGGTCTTTTCCATTAGTGTTTAGCACGGCACAGCACGACACGCTTTGTTTGCTTTTCCACCGGGGGTTGGACCTTGGAGCCGTTAGGATTTTCCGTCGCTGCTTCGGGGCGGCGCTGAGCCGATACGACGTGACGTGGACGGACTAATGTCCACCGATTGGTTCGAGGAAATGTCGTCATAGGCGCGACAAAGCTCGAGGATCTTTAAATAATCACCCGGCAACGGCGAACACGACAACAGAGGATAAACAACGGAGCAGATTGTGGAAAACCGCGGTGCGACGCGAGTAACGTCGCCTAAAAATGACGCTCCACCCGCTTCGAGGTGGTAGCGACTGCATGGAAAAGCTTCACCGTGCCGTGCCGTGCCGTCGAAAAGCCCCAATAGGCTACAGTCCCGTAGATCACGACTGAAAGGGTGAAGTAAAAGTGCTTCTGACGCCAAACCCTATTAAACAATCGCAGAATTCCAAGAAAGAAAAGCAGCGTATGAACAGCAAGTTTGTGTTTACAATTTCACTTGCGACTTCGAGTATGTATAAGAGACAAAATATAACTTAAAACAAACTAAATTTAATGCATAATTCATTCCAGAGCACACTTTATACTCTATTTTTAAAGGCTGCTGCAGTGTTAGACTTTTGAAAACCATCACTCAGATTGTTCCATTTACTCGCCCCTTGAACAGAAATACACTTTTTTTTCCTTAGTTCTTATCTTCGTTTTTTTTAAAAGACGCTAGTTCTTGTTTTGTTTTTTTCTCGTTTATGGTCGTACAAAGTAACAAAGATGAGAATGAAGAAACTTTTTTTAAATAACGAGAAAGAATGTCACGTAAAATCACTTTAAAAAAAACGAATTTCTTCTTCCTCTTGCCTTTCCGCAGCTTTACAGAACCATAACCCACTTTGCATATGTTTTGATTTGACTCGGTTTTGTATTGGCGACGTCCAAATCAAATTGAACAGCAGAACAGTATAAATAACCTTTACGGGTACAACATTTCCATTTTTTAACATAATTCAGTTTTCCCTACGCCAGGAATATCAGCTCTCTCCTTTCATATTCTTTCCTCCGCTAAAGTCCAAGAACAGAGCAGAGTCCAGTGCCATTATAAATATACTCCACATTTGTCTCCCCACATGTCTTATCCTCTCTTATGCAAGGCTATGGACGGTTATTTTTGCACCCTATGCTATATACTAACCTAGAATTAGCCCGAATAGTCCGAAAGCTTATTTTTCTGGGCATTTGCAGAGACCATAAGGGAAAGCATTGGGATTTACAGAGGTCAGATCGAAGTTTGTGCAGCGGATCCGTGTGGACTAGTTCAACAGAGCAGAGAAAAATGTGAATGTACTTTTACTTTTTATATCCAGGGTGTCCCAAAAAAAACTGACATCATTTTAAAAGTAGTTATCGTGAAAGCTACTAAGGCGAGCTCAGTGAAATCGAACAGTTTAGGTGTTGAACTTCGTAAGTTTCCCAGTTGGTGAAGTTTTTCCAAATTTTGCAGTGAAGCTGCACAGTCTTGGTTGACTGTGAGCGAGCAGATTCCAAAACGCAAAATGACTTCTGTTTGGGAGGGAACGGCTCAACCTGAAAACAGAACAAAACATCAAATATATAATCTTGATCTGTTTCTATGCATTCTGTGAAAATCGGAGTTTATTTCAAGAATTGCCAAAATTACTGGCCTGCGAAATGGTGTCAATTTTTTTTTTGAGACACCCTAATCTTGCATCACATGAATCATCACATGTTGAGGGACTATTTGTCCTTCTACCGTGTAGAAAGAACCATGATGACACTGTTCTATAAGACGTTTATGGAATCAATTTTAACTTTTTCACTGGTCTCATGGTTTGGAAGCATCTCTGCTAAAAACAAGAACTCCCTGAATCAGTTGACTAAATGGGCGAGTGAGGTGATTGGCCATCCTCAGAACAGCCTGGACTCACTGTACTCAGGACAGTTACAGCGGATGTCCCAGAATATTCTTCATGATACGCAACATCCTCTAAATTCAGAGTTTAAGCTACTTCCCTCTGGTCAGAGGTTTTCAGTTCCAAGATCAAGAACAAATCGCTTTAAAATGAGTTTCGTTCCAGCTGCTATTGTATTTATGAATAAATTATAATTTATTTATTTATCATGTTTTTGATATAGTCCATATGTGTTGCAATTTTTAGCTCAATCAGATGAATTCTTTTATTTATGGAACAACCACTCTGCACTGGAGAACTGCAACACTTTGTTTATATTTATTTATATTTGTGTTTTTATTGGTGTTTATTGTGCAGAATGTGGATGAATGAAATGTGGGACCAGCCTCTCAAATCTGCAAAGCAAATTTACCTACGGGTACAAATAAAGCCACCTAACCTAACCTAACTATTTTCTCATATTTCAGTTAGAACTGGGCAATTTCCCATCCCCCAAAATTTGTTTACATTTTTTTTTTTTAAATAAAAAACTCGATTCACGATTCGATTTCGACCGTACAGCAGCATCCAAAACTTTCACCATGTTATAAAAGCCTCTCTTCTCCACCGAATAAATTGGAAGCATTTCATATGGTCCACATTGGGACGGGCATTTGATTAGATTTTCTTAATCGATTGTCGGGAGAATAAACGATTTATCGATCAATCATTAACTTTATATTAAAATTATCATCATTATTACTACTATTACTAATCTGCATAAATAAACTCAACTCTATGACATATAAACCATCACCACTATAGAGCCACATCAGCCTGTGTGAGATTAGAATGTGTTTAGTGCAGCTTTGGCACATTTGTTTACGTCTTACAGAAACGAAACTTAAAACCTCATGGCTCATTTGTATAAACTGTAAAGGCTGGGAAAAAAGCAGCTCTTTCCTTGTGCCTTGATGCGGTCAGCTTCTGTCAGACTAAAGGACACGACTCAGTGGATTATATGAGCGTTCTTCCTGTGACAGAGATTTGTTTGTGTTTGTGCCGTTCTCGGGGGAAAGTGAGAGAGAGGCACTGCAGGAAGTGACTACGGAAGCCTTGGCGAATGCAAAATGTACACGCTGTATAAAAAAAAACTTAAATATCGATTTTCCCAAAAACTTAATCAATCTGACTTGCCAACTCGATTTTTATTTGAAATCGATTTTTTGCCCAGGCCTAATAATCAGTCTGCCGCTGCCGAGCTTTCTATCAGGAAGTCCAACTCACTGCTGCTGCTCTGACATAAATCCTTCAAATGCAACGGTTGGTTTTACTACTAAAATTATTCTATGGACACAGACGTTCACATGGACAGTCTGCAGTTCTAATAGTTTTGCCTCGGGTGCTCTGTGGAGTGGGTAAGACTTCTTTTTAGTGGCAGGACGACTATGGCCACTGACATGCACTAGTCTAGCACCAGCAACCTCTGCGAATACAAGGACTGGACGGAAGATTTTAAAAAAGTGTGTCCAAAAACTCAAAATTAACTGTCTTTTTAAGAAGCTAAAAATCAGGTATAGAGACTTTTAATCAGAAAAAAAAAACCTTTTGGACCCACAACGCTCAGTTCGACCCAGCGTTAAAGGTTCAGCGAGGACACATCCAGTAGCTCTTTTGGTCCGTTTTATTTCAAAGGTTTATAATAACAACACGACCACAAACGTCAGCCCGGGTCAGTCTTTAGTGTACCGTGTGAAAAGCATCAATCACTAATAGTCACACTGACGACTGGAAAGATTCTCTCCGCTGCCAGTATAAGCCCGGTCTGCGTATGTTGGTCCGTTTCATTGGAAAATTATCGGTCCAAAGCTCTATGTACGTGCAATTACGGGTTTATCGAAGCCTTCCATCAAACTCCTTTCTACTTAGAGTTACTCAAACAATGTGGTTCTGGGGTTTTGGGTGAAATTCAGTTAAGTACGAAAAAAAAATACACCGAATAAGTCAAGAGTAGAATAGAAAATGTATTAAGTTTAAACACAATATTGAAATTTCATCCCGATTATCACGGAATCAAAGGAATTACACATCACGATAATATCAGATTAAGTATTTAACTGGTTGAAAGTTTTAAAATGTTATCAATACTTATAATTTTAATATTATGCTTAAGTCCCGTGTTTAAAGAACAGTTATTAGTGGTTTTCAGCGCTACTATTTATGCAGATTAAGTTGAATCATGAGTTTAATTTGCCTTTTTTAGCGCCAAAAAATACAAAATCTTCAGCTCAGTCTCTGAATAATTCCGCTAAATAATTCATAATGTAAATAGAATGATACTTTTCTAGTAGAGGGTCGTCACCTGCTTGTTTCCATGGAGATGTTATTGCTCTTTGAATGTTCCACGGTAGAGATTAAACCTGTCTATCGCAAGGAAGACAATTATAGAAATAGTGGTCTTCATTATCAGATCTGTGGAGAGGGAAACCTTATTCACAGTGAGAATTATCGTATTTTTGAGGAACAGAAACTAGGGGTGTAACGATATCCAGGTCTCACGATACGATATTATCACGGTATCAATGGAAAAATCAATATGTTCCGATAGCCAATTTGGGAAACAATGGACAATTCACTCAAATACTGTGGTAGGATGAACTATCACGGGTTTGGCAAGTTAATCTATTACTTCTGTATCGACGGGTAGATCTTCCTTGGTTACCGATCACTCCCATCGACAGTTTCTGCAAAGAGACGTGGGACTGTCGTGCGAGATTGGTACTGGCCGAAGGTTCAGAGGCAAAATTAGGCTGAAAATATCCATGGGTTTCAAAGAGTGATGAAAAATGAGTCCATTTGCCATAGCGATGAACAATTTAAAACAATATAGTAGGCGTGTAGCGATATCCAAGTCTCACGATACGATATCGTCACGCTATGAACCTCACGCTATGATATTTATCGCGATATCGTAGGAAAGCTCACGATATTACGATATTCTACATAATAACAAGAAAAAAAAATGTTTTGACCAGTCGTTTGGTACATTTATTGTCATTAAGGATGTAACGATATCCAAATCTTTCTGTACGATATTTTCACCATAAACATCTCACCGTACCAGATTTATTGCAATATTTTACTGTGAATATGCTACTTTTTCCTCTAAAAATGCCTTCACAAGACTTAATCCAAAGAATGAAGCTGTAAAAGTGCTTAGAACAGTTATTTCTTCATGTAGTCTGCACTGAAACAGAGCAAAGGATCATGGTCTATGTAGTTCCCTCTGTTTTTTTTTAGCTTTTTGTACATCAGAACTATTAATTTAAGCAAAGAGACTTGATATTATTGTGAGACCTTTGACGATACAAATCACGATATTTCAGTTATTGTTGCATCCCTAGTAGAAATACCCGTGAATGAATGAATGGTAGATACAGTAGATGTCTTTCTAGGTAAAGCAATGACATCTCCATGGAGACAAGGAAGTGACGGTGCACGTTTAATCCAAATTTTGATCAACTACGAAATCAACCGACCGAACGACCGAACTACAGGCCCCGGTGATTAGGTCTTCACTGTCAGATTTCGACCTCCGCTCTACATTCACCAAGGAGCGAGATGTTTGATCATTTAGTAACAACGGCGCCGGAGTAGCCGCCTTCAATCAGCCCCGCTCGACTTCGGTGCGCTGCCCTGATGGAGCTTTCGCGGAGAGAGGAGGTGGAGAGAGGGGGAAGGGGGTAGAGGGGCTTGAGGTTGAAGACTGCGTGCTCGGAATACAGGAGCCATCGCTGTCGTAACACACATGTAACAGCCCGGCAATCGGAAACCAGGTGCTATTGTGCGGCAGAGACCTGAGAGGAGAGGGGTTCACGTTCAGTCGTTCTTGTGTTTTTAATCGGTTTAACTCATTGCAGTCGACTTATATTATATCCAGTTTGATTCCCGTAAAATAAAACATGTTCAGTGTGTAGAAGAATCAAATCAAACGCTAAGTAAGTGACTAACCAGGTGTAGGTAAAGCTTATTGTGGCGACGCTTATCTCCAACTACAGTACGTTAATGGACATTTATCTACAAAATGAATACGATATTAATACATTTTATTACATCAGACTTAGACTTAGACTTGACTTTATTGATCCCGTTGGGAAGACCCTTCAGGGAAATTAAATTTCCAGCATCTTACAAGTAAAAATTAGAACAAACAGTAAGAATAAGACAAACAGTAAGGATAGAACAAAAAAAAACCTCTTAATATACAAAATAGGGCATCAGTACAATACAAAAGGAGAATATATAAACTCGAATTGTCGAAAATAGAATAAAATAAGATAAATAAGAGAAAAAGAGAAAATAAAATAAATAGGGTAGTATGGCAATCATAATAAATAAAAGTGACGGGGTTCTATTCTGGGGAAGTCAGAAGGATGTTTTTGATGATTATTAATAATAACATTCCCAAAATAACGTTTAAAAAGTGCTATATACAACAACAAAAAGATATAGTACTGTGCAAAAGTTCTAGGCAGGTGTGGAAACTAGGAATGCCTTCAAAAATGGAAGTGCTCATCGTTTATTTTCACCAATCAACAAAATGCAGTGAATGAACAAAAGAGAAAATCCATATCTGGTGTGAGCTTTGCCTTCAGAAGAGCCTCAGTTCTTCTAGGATTTACTTGCAGACAGTTTGTGAAGGAACTGGGCTGTTCGTTGTTCCAAACACGTTGAAGAACTAAGCCCAGATCTTGTGTGGATGGAGCTTCCTCACATCCTTCTGTCTCTTCATGTTAATCCCAGACACACTCCATGATGTTGAGGTCAGGGCTCTGTGGGGCCCGTCCAGCACCAACACAACTTCTGCTTCTTCTTCTTTACGCTGAAGTTCGTTCTTAATGACTTTTTCTTTTGTTCGCTCACTTTGCATTTTGTAAATTGATAAAAACAAACAATCATTATTTATATTTTTGAAAGCGTTCTTTGCTTACAGCATTTTTTCACACCTGCTTAAAACCTTTGCACAGTACTGTACAATACGCACACACAACAGCAGAAATATGCTTCATAATTATAAGGTCTGTATAGGTTGTTACCTTCTGCGTATAAGTCCAGGTCCAGACCGGACTGAGGGAGGGAGAGTGGCCCTTTTTTACCCCCCCAAGGCTCCTCCCCCAAGCCAGTTAACACAAAAATACAGGTTTTTACCACTAAAACCCAAATAAAAACAAAAATATAGAAAAATTCATGGAAGTACATTTTACCACATGGCCACGTATCTTGATCATTTATTGCGTGAAGTGATATGTTGTGGTGACGTCACTGTGATGTCAGACACCAACAGTTTTTTATATCCATCCATCATCTTCCTCTTTATCCGGCTGGGTCACGGTGGCAGCAGTTCACCGCCCAGTCCCCTGCGCACTTGACCCCCTATGAACCCCTTGTCTAAATTAACATAAAATACTCTAAATTACAATTAACTTTGCATTTCCAACCACCTTTTAACCAAGAACCCTTAAGAAGAAGTGCTTATTCTAATTATAACGAAATTCTCTTTACGGTCGTTATTCTTTTAAATATTTTTCCATTATTATCCTTGTTATTCTAGTGATTTTGAATTGAAAAAGAGAAGTCGTTTGTTTTAGCTCATTGCAGAAACTGTTCCATAACTGAACTCGTTTGCTTCATAAACAGTTTTCCCTCAAAGTCTTTCTTACACGTGGCCTGTTGAACGTACATGTACCTTTTAGATTGTATTTACTTTGTCTCTGAGTGAACGTTTCCGGCAAAGAAAGAGGAATTTCATTACGTTTGACTTTGTACATGAACTTAGCCGTGTGTAAATCGACCAAGTCATAGAACTTTAGAACATTTGATTGGATGAACAACGAGTTAGGTGGATCATAAGATGCGTTTTTTATCAGTCTAATGGCTTTTTTGAGGGGGATGAGATAGAAAACAATGGTACCGAGGTTTAATTTGGTTCTTGGGGTTCGTAAAGGTTGGTAAATGTAGAAAAAGAGAGATATGAGACAACAACGTAAATATGAGAAGATGTAATTATTTAGGAAATGATATAGGAAATGGAAAATGATTAGAAAATGGAAAAATAATGCACCTAGAAAGACTCTTACATCAAAGGCTACCTGAAGTTAACAGCATTACATTATACCTCTAGTTCAAAAGAGATTGGAAAACCCAGGGCCGAAATTATCCAAATGATTCGAGTGAAGATGTACGGAGCACTTCCTGTATTACCACATGTGAAAAACAGAGCGAGTTCATTTAAAGCAGTTTGCCGTGGTCCAAAGTTATGATGAGAGATTTTCACAACTTTTAGAAACGTTTTGCTGTCACGGTAGCAAACTAACAACTAGCATGTTAACAGCACACGTCCTGGTTTGCACACAAAAAATGCTTATTGATTAAATACATAGAACGCAAACTAGTGTAATTTTGAAAGAGCTGCTTTTACACTAAATAAGTGGGTACATTGACACGTCATGCAAAATAATGCAAATTTCACTTAAATTTTAAAATGTCAGTTTAAAAAAAGCTTATTGATTTGATTAAATTATTGACAAAAAGAGAGAATAACACTGGCCCAAGGATTGACCCCTGAGGGACACCAAAAATCACAATCCATGCATTGAGATTCAAACCAGTTAAGGGTTTAAAAGGTGACATTTTGAGGACTATTCAACATGCTAAAAATAGAATATTTAGTACAAAATTATTCACCGCTATAGCAACAGTCCAATTCTTCATCAGCCTGAAACCCGTGGATTGTTTTCCCGTTACAAACAGCGCCACAGTGACCAGACTTACGCCACTTATAGCTGAAAAAAACAAGAGTCATGCAAAGTGGGGCTACTCCGACCTAAAAAAAATCCACTTTCTCAGACTAACAGATGATCCGGATGACCATAGAAGCCTTCAGAGCGCCGGGATTTATGCTCGTGTTCTTTATTAAGAGCCACACGCCGCATCTGAATGACAATGCTTCAGCCATGTGTCGCTCCATCTGGTCTCCGCGGGCAGTTTCCACCCCACTTTTACAGGTTACGACACTTATTTCACCAAAACAGTGCAACATCTTTGGATTGAAGATTTTGCTAAAAAAATATTATCTATTTTTTTTTCTAGTTTTTAAAATGTCGGTTAAGGATTTCATTTTACAGCAGAAATGACATACATTGGCTACTAGTATATAGACATAATCACAGAACTGTTACCTAGCAACCATAAAGCAACAAGGGCCAAAACGTGTCTAAATTGCTCAATAGGTATTAGTCTAACAAAATAATAAAATTAAGTTAAATAAAAAAATTAAATTAAAAATATAAAAAATACAATAAAATAAAATAAATAAAATAATATAAAATATAAATAATATATAAAAAAAAAAATAAAAAAAAATTGAATTGCTAGAAAATGCCTTTGTTATTCATAAATTGTCACTGCTTTTTATATGAAGTTTTCTGTATTAATGACAGATGTAGAGGTATACCATTTAAAAACTCACCACTACTTCCTGTATTTTTGTACTTTTCTTCGTGGAGATCTTATTTCTTTGCCTGAAATGTTCCACAGTAGAGCATTAAACATATCGCTCTTAAATTTGTTCAATTACAAGTGTATTTAATCTCTAAAATATCTTGAAAAACATCAAGTCTTTTCATTTCCAAGCTTGCTTCTCCATAGATCTGACCATTAATTGGTCTCCATTGTGATTACCAAGTTTATTTTTGTTATAATAAAACTAGTTTTGAGACGGCTTAATTCCAGTCTAGAGGTAGTTTATTTTAAGATAACTTCATTACTTTTAAGTCATTTTCTGATCAATTTAAGTGTTTATGTCTTAAATTTTGGCCAAGCTTTTTTGCAGTGTTGGCTAACCCTCCACTAGAAAAAATCCGCAGTGCAGCTTTAACTTCCTGATTAAGTAGACCTCCTCAGACGACATGCAGCTCGTCCTTTTACAAAAAAGACCCCAGTGCAAACAGGGGTCAAACATCCCCTCCCCTCTCCCCATTCACGTTGAACCACAGCTCTATTCTCTTCCTCTGCCATCTTGGGGCCCCGCTGTTATGACTGGACATGCCAGGGGCCCCCAGAACTCATTGGTGTCAGGAAATGAATTGTAATTCCATTTGGTGGACAAACAGGTCCATTTGTGTCACGTTGAATGTATATTTTTCTTGAATTAAGCCTTCGGGGGTGAGATCATTTCAGCTGACTGCTCCCGAGTCGTTTGTCCCGGAGATGGCTGTGGGCTAGAGCTGTTTTTGAGAAGGATTGAGGTTTTGATATTATAGGGTTGTACGCCATTTTTTTGGTTTGTTTTGGTTGTTTTACGATAGAGGATTTCAGTTGTAACCAAGCAAAGTGCAACTGGATTTAAAGATGTGAAAAACTAAACAAATTCTAGGGCAAATATAGATTAAATGCACGTTTGTTCTATCATAATCCTCTATTCTTAAAGGGATAGTTTGGGTTTTTTGACATGAATCTGTATGGCCTCCCTGTCAGCAGTGTCGTACATCAGCATCAATGTCCGGTGAGCCGAGTTCTTGCCCGGTTTTGGTGCTGATGAAAGTGTCCGGGGTCAGGAAAATAAACCGTTTTTCTTCTCAAAACAATACGTGTTAAAAAAAGTGATACATTTGCAACACAAAACGGTGAACCAGGAAAAAGTCAGACCTCATAATTGCTCGGTACTATTTTCTCTCCGGTCATATCACTCCGCTGCCACCAGGTGAAGCCGCGCACGAATCCAACACTTTTTTCAGTAGTTCGGCAGTGTTTACGTGCCCAGACCGACGACCACCGCGAGACCTAACGTGAGAGCTACAGCGATAAGTATAAAAAATTGTGCGGACTTGTGATTCTCCAGGCTGGAACAACAAAAATCCAGCTTCAGCTTGTCCCACTCTGTCCCTCCTCTCTCTCTCTATGCTGTTCTGACTCCGTCTGGTGAATTTGGGCCTCAGTATATTCGGGTTCATAAAGATCTCCCCTTGGCTCTGTGCTAAAGGCGACGTCTTCATCGTCGGTGTCGTAGTCACACATGTTGTCGTGAACTTTCCGAGCGGGAAACACAGTGAAACAGGCGTGGCGCCACCTGGAGGCAGCGCGGAGTGATACGACCGGAGAGAAAATAGTACCGAGTGATTATGAGCTCTGACTTTTTCACGGTTCACCGTTTTGTGATGTAAATGTATCACTCTTTTGAACACATATTGTTTATTTTCGTGACTCCAGCTTTATTGTCGTGACTCCAGCTTTATTTTCATGACTCCAGCCAACTTGCCGGACACTTTCATCAGCACCGAAACCGGGGAAGAACTCGGCTCAGAGGCTGTCGGGAGGCAAGTCAGTGGTGATGCAGATTAAAGATACAGATTCAGGTCAAAAAACCCCGACTGTCCCTTGAAATTTTCTACCAACTCCTCTCATACCACCTTAAACCAAACAGTGACCAAATGTAGTCAACGTATCTGGAAGAGGGTGAGCCACCTACTAGTCTCCATGGCGATGTTAAGTCATGTTCCACAATACGGCATTACATTTATCTCCTTTCATTTAACAGGATAATGTGCAGTCGTGTAATACCTGAGGGAAAAGGGAAAAGATTCTAGTACCCGATCGTAGTTTAGGAGACTCATTTCTACACGGTCACTAGGTCAAACCCTAACCCTAACCTCCTTGTCGTCATAGAAATAAGGACGCGGGTGTTACAGGTCAGATCTACGGAGTGGTGACCCTGCTCACAATAAGAGTTTGTGTTTTGGAAGAGCAATAAAAACAGAATATGTTCTAAATAAACACTGCAATCCCCATAGAGCTGTAGTGTTTAATAATTAATGTGGGTAAAATGTAGCTGTTCATTTGAAAACTACCACCTCATGACATCACAAGGTGGAATAGAGCATTTTGAGCTTTGGAGATAATAATAAAGGATTAAAAAACACAACTCCAGGTATGTTTTTGATGAGGTAAGAGCATTATAACATCACCTTCTTATTTCTATGGATATGTCATCATTCTGCCTGGAATGTTCCACAGTATGACATTAAACAGCTTTGCCTTTTATAGCTCAAAATACCCAGAAAAACAGATTTACGGAGTGGTGAATTCATGTATTTGGAGATATCTGTAAGCAATAAAAACTGAAAACATTATAAATAAACATTGCAATCCCCATAGAGCTGCGGTATTTTATAATTAATGTGGAAAATGACAGTAAAAACATATTTTTCCAATTCCAGTCGTTTTCATTTAAAAAAAAACTTGCCCCATTTTTGTTCATACTGTATATAGTCACACGTACTTACTCCTTCCATACTTACATGTCTTTTTACTATGTATCAGCAGATTTAAGATATATAATCGTACAAATTTGCGAGCAATTTTAAGCCAGAGCAAGGAATTTCCTGGGAACTCCCCGATTGAACCTGACCTAATGTTAATAATGACCCTTTTAGGCCGGCGGTGGGGGTCTTTGAGGAAGGGAGGAGCCGTCTGTGGTGGGATCAGATAAGAGGTAATAGAGGTAGTACAGTGTGTCTGTATTTAAGCACATGTGTGAGGTCACTGATAAGTCTCCGCTAATGTGGGCGTATTAGCGGAGCACGAGTGGCCCGGTGATCACACAGGACGATTCGTTAGGATTAAACTTCGGGATGGACTGAGGAGACACGGATACGAGCGGGGTTTGAGATCTGCTTTGGATAAACCTCGGAAATGTGAGAATCAAGGGTGAAAGGGAGAAATCAAACAGTATATTAGATGTTTTTAACTTTTAACTCTACCTTAAAAACCAAAACGTGTTTAATTAAACTTAAATATGGGATCTCTACAGGATAAAGTTCAATTCAATGTGTTATTTAAAAGCCAAAATCACAAAAGCTGTTTCCTTGCAGAGTTTAAACGGCCCATATTATTCTGTTTAAAAAAAAAAATCTGTTATAATTTCCTCATCAAAAACATCGTATTTGGTGTTGTGTTTTGTCTCATTTACACGTTTAACACACAGATTCTGCATATTTAGGCTGAGTTTTTCCACCTTCTGATGTCTTGTCATACAGGAAGTGCTCCACTGTGCTTTAAAACCAAAAAAGAATGAATAATAAAAGAAAAAAAGAAAAAAAATGTGTTTTAAAACTCCACACACCTTCACTAGAATCATTTGGATGATTTCAGTCCTAGAATTGGCGATCTCTATTAAACTAAAGGTAAAAGGAGCTGTTAACTTGAAAATTACCTCTTCATGACGTCACAAGGTGGAACTGAGCATTTTGAGCTTTGATAGACCCTTATATAACTTTAATATTTATGGTTGTGATTCTGTATGTAGAAAAACACTGAATTTACCTGTGAAAAATGTTAAAAGAGTAAAATGAATGGGGAGATGCCGTTAAGTTGAAAAAGTAATAATAATGTGCTTATTACAATATTTTACCATTAAAAAAAGGTTTGAAATAAAAAATAAAAATTGTATTTTACCTGTTTTACTTTTTTCTTTTTTACGGTAAAATATTGTAATAAGCACATCATTTAACTGTGTAATCAACAGTATCAATACAACGTTTTGCTGTAAATGAAGGAAAAGTTTTACTGCAATTTAACGGTCGAGTTCTGCCAACCGCAGCTGCCGTTATGTTACCTTAAAAATGTAAAACGGAATTATGAAATAAACTGTTTTCCCATTTTATTGTTTATCGTTCTTAATTGAAATTCAAAAGAACAAATGGTACACGGACACTGCTAGAATCACACTCCCTACACCTTTACGTGTTCTGAGCCGTCCAAGCCCTCTGCCCTTACGATACCTGTAATTACCCGCTACTGTGTCCATCAGCGCTCTCCCTGACAGCGCCCCCTGTCTTCCTCATTGTGCGACTTCACGGCTATGATTATCGGCTGATTGGGACGATCGTTCCAATCGATTTTTACACCGCGCCATCAGTCAGCGGTTCACCTGCGCTTCTGTGCGTCCTTGGCTTTCATAACGTGACCTTCGCCTGAACGGTGGGACACGGTGTCGTCGGGAGGGCTGTAGAATTGACTTTTTTTATCCGGTGGAATAGCCAGACGCAATTCAAGGTGAAATTCTGTGCTAAATTGAATTTTTTTTTAAATGTTTTAATGGAGTTTCCTCATCAAAACCGCCCCTGGAGTGGTGTTTTGAGTGACTTGCTGTGAAAGGTAATGCTGGCAGTGAACCCTTTCAGCTTTACCCATCGAGCTCAATGTTTAATCAGTGCGAGTGGGCAACCGGAGTTTTTGGGATAAGTTCATTAAAATTCATTATACTTTCCATGCTTTTATGATGAAAAATGTGGAAAACAGATGGAAAAAAGTGGATTAAGAAAGCTTGATTGACAACTTGGATCGGAAGTTTTTTAACCAAACACACGACCAAAGACTTACTGCCGTTGGGAGGTTGTTTGTTATCGCTTTACCTGGAATGTTCCACAGTACGGGAGCGACAGTAGCTCAGTTGGTAGAGCTTTTGTCCACTGATCCGAAGGTTGGAAGTTTGGAGGTTCAAATTCCGCACTCAGCATAAACACAGATGAATGCTGCCGTTGCGTCCTTGGGCAAGACACTTAATCTTGAAGGTGGGAAAGTGTTATATTGGACCATTTACCACTGTGACCATCAAATGTATCCGACTCCAGCGCGACAAGAAGGCAGTGCAATTAGGACAAGTTATAGATCCAATCTGTGGAGAGCCATGTTCCCTCTAAGCTCTTGGACCTGAGCGTACATGATTTTTCAGACGGCGCATCAAATACTTGCTCATAGTTTTGTTTTTTGTTTTTTATTAGACTGATATCTCCAAGGCGATATATACACAGAACAGACTCACCATACCTCCGTGAAGTTGGCCCGCCATCAAACTCACAACGTTTTCAATAATGTTCTTTCTGTTTTGAGCTCTATTTAACATTTTAAGGGGCTGGATGACGTCATCGGCCGAAAATAAACCTGCAAATATCTTAAGAACCAGAATCGCACAAACAAAACTTTTTGCAGCACAAACGAAGCACAAACGACTGACACCATTTTGGATTGTTTTAGAGCATTTTGAAGCTTCCTGGGGGTTCGCTGACTCCAGTTTGACTTATAAAAGAATCGTTAATTTCTCCAAAACTAAAGAAGCACAAACAAAAAATTTTGCAGCACAAAATGGCACAAACGATTGACACAGTTTTAGTGTAGGTTTGTAGGGGGGCTGACTTCATGCAGGTACTCACCATCAGCAGACATCCCTCTGTCACAGAAAGAACATATAACCCACTGTCCTTTAGTCCAACAGAAGCCAACGCATCAGCGGGACCGAGCTGTTTTTTTTCAGTGCTGATAGTTTATGCAAATGAGCCATGTGATTTTAAGTTTCTTTTCTGTAAGTCGTAAACAAATGTGCCAAAGCTGCATTACATGATCAAACGGGCTGATGTGGCTCTGTAGTGGTTATGGTTTATATGTTGTAAAGTTGAGTTTATTTATTAGATTTTAATGAAGAATCTGCTGCAGTATAGAACAATCGTGTTTGGAAACGTCCGGTTTGATCTGTTAAAACTGTTCTAAAGTTGTTTAAACAGCCCATAGCCCAGTATTTGTAGTATATAGATTTCGATTTCATTTGGACTTAACGTAAAGACACTGAAATAACTATAATGGAGGATTAAAGCTGCAAATACAACACAACAAACACGGCTGTGCGTCGTCAGCAGTTACAAGTCTGGATGAGGGAACATAAAAACAACATAGTATATCATAACAATAATAATAAAACAACATAAAAAGCACATTAGTATAGTTAGGAAAAGAAAAAGATGATACCAACGGGAGTAGAGTTCATTCAGTCTGAGCACTTCCTGTATCGTGACATGACATCACAAGGTGGAACAGTGTTTTCTGTTTGAGAGAAGAACCTAAATATGCTCCAGGTATGTTTGTGGCCCTTTAAGTAAAACAATATATTGCATTATATATGATTTAGCAGTTTTTATTCCAAGGGCCAGACCACAGAAAGAGGCATACCACAAATGGCCCAGGGACCGCACGTTTGAATAGCGGTTTATATCATATTTACTCCTTCGTTGTTTTCTTCTGTTTGTTTAACTCTATTACCCTCACACTCGGGTGGTCTGGAGTCAACAGCCGAGCACACAGGCCTGTCTACATGTTGGCAAACAAGCGCCGCGATATATGACCTTATTACGCGAAAGATGGGGTAATTATCGGACCACCGCGGGGAGATCTGATCCGTCTGGAGGTTCATGTTACGCGGAGGACATGAGATAATCTGCAGTTACGTGATTGACTGGTTCTGTGCGGAGCAGTGGCAACCGCGGAAGAGGCCAGCTGAGCGCCGATCGATCCCTGTATAAATACATACGGTACAGTAGGAGGCTTCAGGCTCTGATTGGCAGGAAGGGGAGGGATAGAGTTACTGATGAAGTGTCCTTGAAATGCAAAAACGAATGAGGAAGAAAAGTGATCAGGGGATATGTGGAGACAAGGTTTGTGAAAAGTATCGGAAAGCATAGACTAATCAATGTTGAAACTATCGAATCTAGTCATTTGAGCAAGAATCGATACTAAAAAGTCACAGAACTAAAATGAAGACCACATAGGCCACATTTACATGTTTTTTTTATTCCAAATTAATTGTTCTGAATTGAAGGGGAACTCCGGCACATTTGAAGCCAAAGTCCGTTGCTAGAGGTGGTCGAAGCCAAAAAATGACACATATCAGTGTTGCCTCGGTGGAGATCTCATCTCGCTGTGGCAGTGAGTCTGTCAAGGCAATGATCTAGTGTAGTGATGGGGGCAAGTTTTCAACTTCCACGTAAAACGCCAATTTGCTTCACACTGAAGAGGCTTAACACCACTTTAACCCATCTTACAACAGCCACGAGTCCAACAAAACGCTCTGCCTGGCTCACCCATTAGTGTCTGGAAACATTATAAAATATCTTCATAAGCACCTTACACTTACCTCCGATTTCCCACTGCACATGCGAAAGCCCAAAAGACTCGATCGCCGATGTTGTTTCTAATACCATTTATTTACGAGTGAATTATATTTTTTGAAAAAAAAAACATTCCCAAACCATTTTCTTTCAACAACTTTCAGTTTCTCTTCTTCTTCACCGTCAGTAGTTGATCCTCAGTTGTTGCTTCTCCACTGGAGTCGACAATCGAGTCTTTTGGGCTTTCGCATGCGCAGTGTGAAATCAACAGGGGTAAGTGTTGAAATGTCTGTTCTTGGTTATACTTATAGTCAGGAAAATAGAGTATAACAAATGTATATATACAAGTAAAAATTTAAAAAAAAAAAGATAGAAATACAAATAGGCTATATACAAGAGGTCATCTGTTACATAAGGGTAAGTTGTACAGTTGTAGGGAGTATTATCTGTTACATAAGGGTGAGTTGTACAGTTGTAGGGAGTATTATCTGTTACATAAGGGTGAGTTGTACAGTTGTAGGGAGTATTATCTGTTACATATGGTGAGCTGGTATGACTATAGTCCTGTATCTCTCCCTGTTTGAGCGAAAAAGCTGAAAAAAATATGCAAAACAAATAACTGAGCGAAATAAACCGAACGTTTAAAAAACACTTTAACCAAAACGAATGCATTTATGAAATGGGCCGTTAAGAAAACCACAAAACTGAAATTCGTCCCTCCAACTCCTACGAAGGCGTAATTACCGACGAGGTATAAATTAGCGTTGACCCGGCTCACTAATAGCCACCCAAGAAGTAGCCTGTCTCCAGCTTCGATTCACGTTAAAACACCAAATTCATTATAGTTAGAACCGCAATTTTCACAACCACACATCTCACTTTATTCCACCTCTTCACTGGCAATTTGTTTGTCTGAAAAACCCATTTAAAACCCGCATTCGCTTAGTCCTGTTATCTCTCCCGCAAACAGCAATTCTCTCCACTATTTTCTGCTATCACAAAGTTGCTTATCTGCGTCGTATTGAATTGAAATGAACTGCCATAAACCGAGTACTGTGGTTACCGTGGTTACCGTTTGGGCTTTTCGGAAGGGTTAATTTTTTTGCTCAAGAAGGCTGGAAGAAAAGCGGGTAAAGGTCATTGCTTTTTGCTACAAGCTCGTCCGCTTTATCGGTGACTGGCTGGAGTACCTGGGTGGGTTACTAGGGTTGCAATATTAAAGGTGCACTGTGGAACTTTTTGGAATGTTCCACCGTATGACATTCAACAGCTCAACCTTACGTTTACCCAACGACAAGTGGTTTTATGGCTCAAAAATCCCGAGAAAAACAGGCATTCCGACTGTGAGCGGGGCCGCCTCTCCACAGATCTGACTTGTAACTTGGTCCGGTTTGGTCTCCATGGGGATAGAAAGGTTTAAAGCCGGACTGTGAAGCATTCCAGACGAAGCAGTGCATTCAGTAACTTCTCCGTGAAATGCTTTTCTCCGTGAACGTGTTATCGTCTGGAATGTTTCGCAGTACGGCATTAAAACGTTCCATCTTCACGGAGACCAAACCAGACCAAGCTTACAGGTCAGATCTGTGGAAAGGTGACTCCACTCACAGTCAGAACGCCCGTTTTTCTTGGTGTTTTTGAGCGATAAAACCAGCTGTAATTGAATACATGTAAAGTAGAGCTGTTTAATGTCACACTGTGGAACATTCCAGGCAAAGCAATGACAAATCCATAGAAACAAGCAGGTGACAAAAAAAAACAAAAAGCTATAGGGTACATTTAAACAAAACACTACTCCAGATATGTTTATGATAAGAATACAATAGTGTAACATATACAGGGTGTCCCAAAATATTTTGTCAATTTAAAAAAAAATGTAAACATAATTATTTTTATTATCGTAATTATCCGCCTACAACGTCACAAGGGAGAAAATTATTGGAAAAAATGGGACTGTTATATGATCTGTTGATTGTACATGTCACTTTGTTTGGTTTTCATATTTTTGAGTTATTCTTCTGTTTGCCCTAAAACCTTCTTAAAAATAAAGTTACAAAAACAAAGGAATTATCGTGAAAACTACTGAGTCCAGCCCAGTGAAATCGAACAGTTGAAGTGTTAAACATCATAAGTTTATTCTGGGACTTTGTTTGTCAGTTGGTGAAGTTTTCCCAAATTTTGCACTGAAGGCTGCACAGTCTCAGGTGACAGTGTGCGAGCAGATTAATAATAATAACACATTTTATTTATTAGGCGCCTTTCTGGAAACCCAAGATGATTAAAGCCTACAGTTAAAATGGGACAGTATTTATTGATTGATTGTATTTAGTATTGTATTTTATTAGTATTTAGTAATGTATTAGACAGTATTTGAATTGATTGATTGTATTTCATTGACTTACACTTAGTTCATATTCCAAAACGCAAAATGACTTCTCTTTGGGAGTGAACGACTCAACCTGAAAACAGAACCAAAATAAAACATTCGGTCTAAAATCTTGATCTGTTTCTATACATTCTGTGAAAATTTGAGGCTATTTCAACAAGAAATGCCAAAATTATTGCCCTGCGGAACAATGTTTTTCAATGTTTTTCATTTTCTCCACAAACGACAAAATATCCTTTCGTATTTTCTATGTAAAAAACTATCCTGCAGTTTACATTTGCACACGTTCTGAAATACATGTGATTCTTATATTAGAGCGTATTTAAAATGTGAACTCTGAACAAAATCCATAATCACAGTTCAATATTTTTCGCTAATCTTTCAGCCCTAGACGTACGTACACCTCCTGAAACCAGAATAAATGTGCTCAGATATTGTTATTGACTGTAGGGCTGTTTGGATGGAGAGAGGGGATTGGGGAAAATGGGAGAGCTCTGGAGTCTCATTTGTCCGAGGGGGAATTTTCTCTGCCGATATTTTTCCAATTGTCGCTCAGCTCAGCTCAGAGGAACGCTTACAAAATGGTGTAGTTATTAGAAATATATTGATTGAGCCCCGGCCAAATATGGGAACGGCGTATTGGAAGTGAATTAACGGTCTTCTCATTTGATTTTCCTTCATTTTTGGATGAGTGCACCTTATCATTTCGCGGTCTGTATTTACCTTGGATATAGAATAGTTGTGGTACGGACTTATTTATATTCTTACCCACGTGGAGAACGAATATACAGTGCAGAATATAGAATTAATACATTCTGCACCTCTACAAAACGAAGCAAAACATAGAATACAACCCATGGATCATGACCGAAAGGGTTTAAACTGAAGTAAAAGCACTTGGGTCAGTGACATGACGCCTACATTTTCTGTCCAGTTGCAATTTCCTGTTAAAAAGGGTCAAATCTCATAATAATTCAGCACATTTCTGTTGCACCTCTGACCTCCATGGAACCAGATCATTTTTTCAGAAATCATGAGTTATTCTGCATGTTTTTTGTACTTAAAGTGTTAAAATGTCATGTGGTGCGACTGTGGATCATGTGGTGCGACTAATAACAGCAGGAATTCTATGGCTGGAGTTTTAATAACAGACAAAGTAAACGGGTGAATGATTCTTTAGGCATTTTTCTTCATTTGATGCATTTTCCAGGGCAGTAGTTTGTTCATTAAACACAAGCAGGCGACTGTCATATTGGACAGCAAAAGAAAATATCAATATGCATTAAAAATCTAAAGAAATGCAACAGTTTGTTTCTATACACTTCATATTACTCAGAACTTAGATTAAAATCCCAACCATGTTTTAGAAAATAAAACTATTTTAAGGTTATTCTCGGTTGCACCACGATATTTTACACAAAAATTCTTAATATAAACGTTAAACACAGATTTATGCACCTGACAAATATTTGAAAAAGTTCAATAGAAACAAATATTTTTAATATTTTTTAATTTTCCTGTTGAAAATCCTTATATGTCATTGACCTACTTCTAACGCTAAACCCTAGAAGAAAGAAAAGCAGTGTATGAACAGCAAGTTTGCCTTTACAGTTTCACTTGCGACTTACAGTATATATAAGAGACAAAATATAAATTAAATCAAACAAAACTGAATGCATATTTCATTCATTCCACTCTTTTTTTAAAGGCTTTTACAGCCCTACACCCGCTAACAGAAAAGCAATCATAGAATGTATATATGGGTCAAAGACATATAAGGATTTTCAACAGGCAAATTTTAAAATATAAAAAAATATTAATTTCTATGAATTATTATGAAATTTGAACCCTTTTAACTGAGGAAACTGCAATTGGACACGATACATGGTCCATTATACAATAAGTTCACGATTTTGCAATAATCAATATTTTTCACATGATATTAAGATAAAAACAATCTTCAGACAATCTACAAACTTTTTTCACAGTGTTTGCCAACCATACCTCTACCATTAGAGATACATGTAGAACACCCCCGGCGTGATGTCACTACAAAGTATTAATAGACTTTTTTCTGGTTAAATAAAGGTTAAATAAAAAAATATATATATATACATTTTAACAACAGAGTTTCTTTGTTAAACCACGACCTGAGCAAATTCATAAGAGTGAACGCCAAACTGATCCCCGAAATGAGTATAACAATAAAAAAACAGAGCTGCTAATATCAAAATTGGTTGGATATGAAGGCAATTTAATGACCAAAAAGCATAAAAGTTTAAAAACATGGAGGAGCTCTTCTGGATTACCAAATTACACCAAGAATCAGGATTTTGCATTGTATCTGTACATAGAAAACTGCAGCTGAAAACACGTCCACATAACTAAGATTGCTGTCAACGTTGGAGATCTTATTTCTTTGCCTGGAATGTTCCACAGTAGTGCATTAAACATATCTCTTTGCTTGTGTTCAATTACCGGTGTTTTATAGCTCAAAATAACTCTGAATTCTTACCGTGTTCAGGCTCGCTTCGACATAGATCTGACCGTTAACCTGTCTCCATTGTGATTCCCAATTTTATTTCCGTACTGTGGAATAATCAAGGCGGAAACGTTACAGGCATAGTGCAGTTATAAAAAAAAAAAAAACTCAAACCTGTACGTAGAAAATATCCAGTAATCACGCCATAACAAAGAAGTACGTCCCATTATATACTGTACTTTCACGTGCAGAGAACTGTAATACCCTTTTGTATTGGATTGGTTGTGAGCGCATGTGGTGGATGGAGCCACTTGTTGTATCTGCAGTCGGGGGGACCACAGCTAATTTGCTATTCATGAAAAAGGCACTTGAATAAAGCCGTCGTCCGCTGAGGCTGTCTCTCCTGAATCGTCCAATTACACTAATGGAAGGCCCCGTTCCTGTGTTTAGACACAGAAGTGAGGGCTATAGGTCGGCTGTGAAAGGGACAGAAAAAATAAACATGGTGCGTTTATATATGTCGGAACCAGTCGTGGAAGAAGTGCTCAGTGGGGCTACGTAAAGGTGCACTGCGTAACATTTCATCACCAGCTTGTCTCCATGGATATGATTACTTTCTCTAGAATGTTCCACGGTATATTTTTATATTATTTTTCACAGCCGCCGGAACTGCCCCGCTGTAGGTTTGCAGAACTTCCGGGTAAAGCTTTTCTACGGCAAAATATTTGTGGAAATGTCTCTCATATTTTCCACCAGCTTCATAAATCTGCTCCATCACCAAATTTTCAACCAACAAGGTCGACAAAGGACATATTCTGTCCATGAAGAATTTATCCACAACTATCAGGGTAAGAAAGACGAAAACTTAAAGGAAACAACGACGAGCTTTAGTGAAACTACTGAGCAACACTAATGTTATGGTCATGAATAACACAAGTAATTCATTGGACTACACAACTGGACTACACGTGTCTTTATCTTGTGACTGTTGTGTGACGTGTGACTCTTTTTGTTTTTTGTTTTTTTAAGCTGTGGGAACAAATTTTCTCTTGGACAATAAAGTTTATCTTATATCTTATCTTAAGTAATTTGTTGATAAGTAACTTGTTCACTGAGACTGATTGTAGAATTAAAATAAGAAATTGATTTTATGATGTCCATATTAACATAGACAGAGATTTGTGCAGTTTGCTACAGATGTTTACAGATTTCACGTCAAGCATTTAAACTGCACACATTTATCTGTCTATGCTAATATCGACATCATGAAATACATTTTTCATTTTAATTCTAGAGTCGGTCTTAACAAGTTACTGTTATGTTTTATTCATTACGACAACGTTAAAGATTTGCTCAGTAGGGGCAGATTTATGAAACTGGTGGAAAATCTATTCACATTCGTAATAAATAAATGTTAGATGTACATGTCATATGTAATGTCATACCATGGAACATTCCAGGCAAAGCAACAACATCTCCGTGGTAGCGGACTCTCCATTAGCAAAGTTGCGCAGTGCAACTTTACATAGCAGTAAGTAAGCAAAAAATACTCAAAAGTATCACATGCAAAAAGTTTCACATGTTTAAAAATGTTTAAAGTATTTTGCAAGGATTTGGAGGTCTTATAAGGCTTCAAATGAGTTGTTTGATAAAGATTTTGTTCAGTCAAAACTGTTAAATATATAGTTTTTTTCCTCGTTGTTCTTACTTAGATATTTTTGTTTCCTCAAATTATGAAAGAGTGTTTAAAAGGGTTAATACAAGCAGTTTAAGACCAAACTGCAGCTGGAAGTGCGTCCATGGTCACTTCCTATTTAGAACGCGTTAATAACAGTTTTATTAACTGTTTTATAATCCTTATCTTTATAGATCTTTATAGTGTTTGTCTATTTTGAACTTAACTGTACTTCTATTGCTGCTACTGTTTTCTTACTGTTCTCTTAACTGTGCGTTGCAACACTGAAATTTCCCCATTTTGGGACAAATAAAGGATATCTTATCTTATCTTAAGCAGGTTAACTATGTTTTTTTTTTTTTAATGTACAGCCTATGGTAACAGCAAAACCTGATTATATAAAAAACACAGAGAGCTATGATTCTGGCGCCGACATACAAAGCCACTCTTACCCTCACAGCAGTCATAGCTTCCAAACTGCTTGTTCTTGTGTATTTGCGGTGTCCAGGCTGGGGCCACAGATAAAGTGCCAAATGTCACTGAAGCAGCTGGAGAGGCCTAACGATGCTCGCGGGGGTTTTGCGATTTCCCACGTACAAAATTGCTTGAAATGGTCTGGAATTAAGAAGCCATCTCCAGGACGACCACACGACCGCTCTAAAATTATTCCTTCACTTCATTTTTCCGTTTGTGTTTTGGTCTTCGGATGTCGGGCCGCAAGATGAATCGCAAATGAATGAAAAATGCAATCTGAATGGACGCAGACTGCAATTTCTGAAGTGCCATTATTTCCTCCGCAAACAACAAACATCTGTCTTATTCCGCGCAAAGACTGCTAATCTTGTAGTTTAGATCTGTACTCTTTTTAAAGCAGCAATGCGAAACTTTTCTAGCTTGTCTAGCATGGAAATGTTACTGCCATGTCTAGAATATTCCACAGTATCGATTAAACACCGCAAAAAACAATATCTAAGTAAGTTAAAATGACATAAATTGAGAACATTTGACAATTAAAATGATCTACCAATGGAATAAATGTGATTTTCTTAATTTTTCTTAAGCAACATTTGATTTTGTTTCTTATTTTAAGTCCAAAGAGTTGTTTTTTTTATTTTCTTAAGTGTAACCAGATGTATTTTCATAGTTTAAGTGCAAAAAGTATTGGTCCACTGGCAGATCATTTTACTCGTAAAGTGAAATTTACTCAAATCATCATAAAAGTTTCAACTTTTTCAAGCGATTTTAACCTCGAGATTTTAGTTTTTGCGGTGAACCCGCCTATCACGAGGGGAGACAAGCAGGTTACAGCACGACAGTACATTACAATTCAGATCTGTGGAGAGACCGTTAAACCTTCTCAGCATTTTCCTGGGGTATACAGTATTATTGCGACTTATTTAAATTATTTTGTAGCTTTTACCATTCAGAAACAGAATAGCAGCGTTATATTTGAAGATGAGGCACAAGTTTTGATCAAACCAAACTTTGTCAGAGCGTATCTCCCTCCATTTAATGATCTGGGACACGCCGAGACGAGAAAAGCGCAGAAGAGGCAGATTCTGGAATAAAAAGTAAAAGGCGACTGTCCACGGAGTGTGATATTTCCCTCTGCAGCAGGTTGTATCTGACAGACCCGGTGCTCTCGGCACTCGGAGAAGTGACCGTCTCCTCCGTGAAAGTCTGACTTCGCCCTCGAGCGGGAACTTTCTCCTCTTCAGCACAAACTTTTCGGCTCGACATCGCACACGAAGCGTCAGTCAGGTTTTTTTTCTTCTTCCTCGAAAAAAAAGATATTCTCAGCATTTTCCGGTGCCCCGTGTCCGAAGCGACTGTGGTGGGATCTCTGGTCTGACGCAGGGTCGTAGCTCCGTCAACATTTGCCGTCTCGTCCTGTCATTCGGTTTGAAGCCAAAATGCTGCGGATTATTATATTAGGTCCTTATGCGCTGCAGATTTTTTAAAGGATGGTAACGAAACTGATACCGTTGCTACTTTTTAATACCTCGGGATACCATATTACCGTATTAACGCCCAACCTTAATTCACAGAAGGAACTATTGTGTTTTTGAGCAATAGAAACGCATAATCACTAAATGTTAGATGGAAATCCTACCAAGTAAAGTCGAACCATGGAACATTCCAGGGAAAGCTGTAACATCTCCATGGAGACGAGTAGCTAGAGGACCCTCCAGTGCACCTTTAAGTTCATATTTCAGTATTTTCGTCAGTTCTTCTAGTTTAAAATATTAACTTTGAACAGAATCCTACTATTAAAACAAATCAAAAAATCTGAAAAATCACAATTGGGTATTTTCCTCAAAGCTTTAAAATGATTCTCTCTCCTACTGTAATTTTTCTGGCTTGGTGTGTGGTCTCATTCGTGCCAGTTCTCAGGTCCCCGGGTCCCCTCACGGTGGGATCTAAAAGGTCTTTGCAGATATTAACATAGTAATGATTGGATGTAGCGCCCCGGGAAGTTGACCGGTGGTTTTTAGTGGCGGTCAAGAGGGAGTCGATGAAAGGTACCTGCTGGGCCTTGAAGTGAAAAAAGGTGTAGTTCAGGCTCGGCTCCGTGAAAAGACTTCTCCCGTGGCTTAAAACGCAAAAGTAAAACTGGTTTATGGATTTTGTGCACGGCAGTAAGGGCAAAGGAAGCAGGAGTATTGTAATATACGTGAAAAATCGAATTAGTATCTGATTTTTAGGCCTTTAAAGGTGCGTTCGGTGACTTTTCAGGTTGGGGGTTCGCTACCACAGAGATGCTATTGCTTTGCCTGTAATGTAGTCCTGTAATGGCAATTCTTGTTGAAATAACCTCACATTTTCACAGAATGTATAGAAACAGATCAAGATTTTATATTTAATCCTTTATTTTTGTTCTACTTTTATGTTGAACCACTCCATTCACTCCCGTTCTCTTCTGATGTTGATCTACCAGATCCTTTAGCCCTGCATAAGCACATTCCTCTTTAAATTTTTGGTACCAAGTGCAAATTTGTTTACCAGTTGGTGAAGTTTTCCCACATTTTGCTTTGAAGGCTGTAGTGCTGGGCGATATGACGATACATATTGTGGGGACGATGGAAAAGTGTCAATCGTGCCATTTCTCTACTATTGTTTCTATCACTACTAACCTAATTTGATCAACTATTACAGCAAATATATCATTAAATGATTGTATTAGAATTGCGACATGATGCTGCTTTACGTTCTTTGATTCTCACGCGGGTTCACGACATGTTTTATGTTGCTTAACTCATGAATTCTGAACTATGGATGTGCAACTGGCTGACGTTTTATGCCCGGAGTCGCAACAGACAGAGACAGCTACGCAGGCAGCCCAAGAAAAAGCACTTTTACTGAAAAGAGGAGGTACGTCTGTGATTTGGTTACATTTTGGGTTCAAGACGTCCAACACGGAGCAGAAAAGGGCCATATGCAAACTATGCTACAAGACTATTCCTGCGCCCGATGCCACCACAAGTGGGAACATTTACATAGCCAAATGTCCCTGTAATTAGATTTAAAATTTGGAATTGCTTTTTACTTTTCCATGAGAAATGTAATTACCAAAAACGTCTGGTGAAATTTGTCCCTTAAATAGATTTTTAAACTAACTGCCCAATTCGGAAGACAAACCACAATGGATTTTAGAATAGTTGTTCACTCACCTCAATCCTTAACATTTCTCGTTCATGTTTTTCCTTTGCCGCATTCATTTCTAACATATTTTTATGAATTTACTAATTTTGGTAAACAATCTGAAAGAAATTGGATTAGTTACATCAGATATAACTATTGACGTGAACTTTATATCTCCAGAAATCAGATAATGATCAGATTTTTGGTGACGACATGCTCAAAACAATTCTTAGACGTTTTGAATGAAATACTTTGATTGGGTTTCATCAAATACTATAAGAGTAACCAGCAGACACCAAGTATGTATGACACTATGCTATAACAGACCCCCAAATCCACCCATTTCGAAGTCCTGCAGTTATAGATAGCCTAACGAGCCAATTAGGAAGAGTACCAACTTAAAACCTTGACGACTGCCTCACCAAAGCAGAAAACTTCACTTTGAATGGCATTTGTTGCTTAGAAATAGCGTTTAATAGTTAGAACGAATAGTTGTGTTCAGTAAATGTGAGGGTTTTTTTAAAGGTGAGGGTCCACCGCTTGCTTGCCTCCATGGAGATGTTATATGTTCGCCTGGAATGTCCCACAGTAGGGCCTTAAACATATCTGCCTCGAGTTTATTCAGTTACAAGAGTTTTATAGCTAAAAAATCCACTGAAAAACATGAATTCTTATCCGTGCGCAGGCTTGCTTCTCCATAGATCTGACCATTTTTCTTTTCTCCATTGTGAAAATACCGTGGGATAATCAAGGCGAAACGGTAATATCTCCATGGAGGCGAGCAGGTGGAGGACCTTCTACGAGAGAAGTTACACAGTGAAGCGAAACCAAGTATTTTCGAATTGTCTTATAGCCTGTGTTTTATCTGTATTCTCTCTGTGCATTTACTGCAACATTAACCACTACTTTTATTTTAATTATTATTATTATGTCTTCAAAATGTGATGTTTTCCTCGCCTACACGGAGATGTTCACCGATGCGTTGCTTTTGTTGTGATGTGATGAAAATGTGATTCGAAAATTAGGGCAGGAATATTATAAACTTGCTGATGTCGAGACCATATGCTGAGACGCAATAGTGGAAAATAATTAGATACTTACATGAACTGACCGACAAAACTGCAGCGAGTCGGGAAATGTTTTTACAAAAATACCATTAAAGGTGCTGGACTTGATTTTTACGCTCTTTTACGCCCATAAAAGAACTAAATTTGTTCATTTGCTAATCCTAATTATTCTGTGTGATGTGACACAAACCAGAGTAGAGTTTTGTAGTGATGGTAAAGCAACTAGCATGCAAATGATGAATGGTCTCATTTTTATATAAATTCTTGCTTTTTCCATCTTCAAGTCACTCAAAGTGCTTTACAACAAGGAACCACTCAGCCATTCACAATCACATTCATACACTAATATACAAAGACCCTTCGGGGAGGGGTTAAGTGTCTTGCCCAAGGACACAACGACAGCATTCATCCGCGGGGGTTGGAATCGCACCGCCAACCTGAAGGTCAGCGGATCGTACTGCTAGACCAATGAGTGTTTATATCTAGAGCGGGATTCGAACCACGAACTCACCGAATGTACAGGGTGTCCCACAAAATTTGACTTTATTTTGCAGTCCAATATTTCTTGTTCAAATAATCTCAAATTTTCACAGAATGTATTGAAACAGATCCAGATTTTAGATTTTGTGTTTTATTTTTGTGCTGTTTTCAAGTTGAGCTGTTCACACCTAAAGAGAAGTCGTCTTGAGTCTTGGAATCTGCTCGCACACAGTCACCCAAGACTGTGCAGCCAATGACGATTTGGCAGAAACGATTGGAAATGAAACCGTCTGCAGCTTCTTCAGGCTTTTAAAGGAGATGACACGCGAAAACGTCAAGAATTCTGTGTTGACGCTACAGAAACATGAAGAAACGCCAAACCATCTTTCGAGGAATCTGGGTTTCCAAACGTGTTCTCCTTATGGACTTCTTGAGGCTTCGCAAGAGTTTTTAACAAACTTGCTCGACCTTCTCTTCTGATGTTGATGTTGGTCTACCAGATCCTTTAGCCCTGCTTAAGCACCTTTCTCTTTACATTTTTGGAAGCAAGTCCAAATTTGCTTGCCCGTTGGTGACTTTTTCCAAATTTTGCATTGAAGGCCACACAGTCTTGGGTGATTGTGTGCGAGGAGATTCCAAGACGCAAACTGACTTCTCTTTGGGAGTGAACGGCTCAACCTGAAAACAGAACAAAAATAAAACATTAAATATAAAATCTTGATCTGTTTCAATACACTCTGTGAAAATTTGAGGTTATTTAAATAAGAATTGCCAGAATGATTGCCCTACGAAATTTTTTGGGACACCCTGTATTTTGATCTCAATAGCTGCTTATACTGGGACAAATCTCGCTCAGATACCTGGGAAAAAACAGATACAGCCCCTTTAAATGTACAGTACGCAAATTCTAACACTAACTAACTAAGCAAACCTGACAGCACTAGCATATGGCAGCAACATAATTACTTACATCCACCATTTGACCCGTACACGTGTTCTGACATTTTCTTGGTGACAACTACATCGGTAACGAGAGCGAGCTACAAAAGACACGCAACCAGATGAAGAAAATGAACAAACAGCTCCCGCAACCTCTCCAAGTTGCTATAGCGATATTCCAGACAGCCCAGGATCTAAACAGAAGCATTACGATTCCAGACTAGCCTCCACTGCACCTGCCACCGAGCCGGATAATTGGTGCACGTTCCGAAACAACTGCTCTCTTCATTAGTATTCACGGCTAATATTGGTTCAATATCATTCCAGTGCAGTCCAGTCCACACCCAAGGCCTGGACCAGCGGGAATATATAATGATTAAAAAGGGTGGCATGGTCAGTACAACGTGTAGTGTTGGATATTGTTGAAATTTGAATTGGGAGTGTGACGTCTCCCACAGTGTTCTACTCCAGTCAAATGAAGCTCTCGAGGCTAGCAGTTACAGGAGTGAATTTGGACCCACGTCCATTAGGTTTTTTTCTCTAGATTAGAACCCTGCATTTGGTTCCATGTCTGGCCAAACATTTGGGTCCAAATTTTATGCAAATGAATTAATATTTAGATGAGTTAGGGTTAAGGTTAGCTCAATGTTGCTCTTGAAAATTGCCCTTTTTTGCGCTATTTTAATAATTTGTCATTTTATTCTGCAAACACAAACTGAAACTTGCATAAAAATTACTTAGAAAGTCCATAAACATTGCTTGGAAAGTCCGTAGTCCACTCCATGGAGATGTTACTTCTTTGCATGTTCCACAATAGGGCATTAACCTTATCTTATCTGTGTTTTAAAGCTAAAAAAATCCATAGAAAAACATGAATTCTTACCATGCGCATCCAAATTGCAATTTTTATTTGATTGCGATTCATCATGTAGCACTAATGCATACGTTTTACTTTTAATTAAATGTAGTTAATATAACTGGTTCAGGAGCAGGACCATGCCTCCACCACCCTTGACTCCTCTCCAGCAAATTACCGCTCACTTGCTTTTCTTCTTCTTTTTTTTTTTTTTTTTGAGGTGATAGTAGAAGCATTTCCAAAAGCTTTGCTCTTCTGATATGTCTCCCCAATCATTCTCCATTCACTCCTTCGGCATCGGCCACGTTTGCCGCCAAGGCTGGGTTATCCGACCGGAAAATAAAGATCATCGGTCGCTGGGCATCTAGCTCCTACCACTCCTATGTTCGAGATGACCTTGATGATCTCCAAAAAGCCCATTCCCTCTTGAATTCTAACTAAACTTTGGGGGGTCCTGTTCCTGCTGGACCATGTGATGATTGAGACTGAACCCCCCATCCTGAGTCTCAACTCCATCTCACCCTGCCTCGCCTCGTCTTCCTATAATAAACTCTTTTGTCTTCGCACATGTGTTGTTGGCGTGGTCCTTGCTAGTGAACTACTTTTTTAAGAGCAGGTATCTGTACTTTCTACTCCACAAAATATATATATATTTTTTAACTGAAGTGAAAAGTAAAAGTATTTTTCTAGTTCAAAACCCACTGAAATGCTGACGAGTTTATTTATGGTGTGTTAATAGTTTGAGCAAACAAAAACAAACGCTAAACAATTTAAGAAACTGATTTAATTCTTTATGTCCAAATAATTTATACGCAAAAAACGTCTTCTGTTCAAAACCTTCCACAACGCATGGTAGTTCTGGAATAATTGCTCGCAGTAAAGTACCACCAGGTCTCCAGGTTTTATAGCGATGGCAGTTGCACTACCCCAAATCCAATTAACGCAATAGAATAAAATCAAGGCTATAGCTACATCTGGATATGCAAATTCCCAACCTCTCGGAATTTGATTTGATCCCAGAGGTCACTCATGGACATGCCTGTAGCGCTTAAAGCATGTGTTTCCACTAGTTCGCACCCTAAAGACCTTCCAGGGGAGTCATTTGGCAAAACCGGGGCCTCTCTTTTATTGGGTACATTTCAATTAAACGCAATTACGACCGGTTTGAAGTCACTGAAGGGAAGGCGATGGTAGCAGTGCGGACGTTATAGGGCGGTCTCACATATGGGGGACTGGGTGCGTGGGAGGATGGCGGGTGGTGGAGGTATTTTATTTTTTTTTCCCCTCATCTGCGGTTATGCATGAGCACGTGCGGAGAGAGCCTGCCAGTTTACAACCAAATCTGTACATGACAATACAAAGAACATCCATCATTCAGGTTTATGGCGAGAACATGATGAATATATAATGTGGATCTTCATGAAAAAAGAAAAAAAAATCTGTGTTCAGGCCAGAGCTGCCATGGGGTGTTCTTGAAATTTGAATTTTGGAACTATTTTGTGCTATGAAATGTAGTTTGAACGGTCGTATGAGCCGGATTTGACCATAACGTAGCATTGGGTTTCTATTCGGCCAAATCGAATCGAGTTTTTAAGCCGTGTTATAGTTATTTCTTCTTCTCATTTACCCTGTCGAAGTTGTATTTGGGTGGTTTCATGCATGTTTGAGCAATTTTCAAGACATATTGCTGATCAATCCCTGTTTTCACCGATACCAGTACACATGGAAAGCCCTCTACTTTGTACTCCAATTTTATTTTCATTATCAGTGATAGGCAGCGCCGCGTTTTGGTACAAAGGGGGAAAAAAATCTGAAATCTGTGGCTATCTCAGGGTAGGGTTTAAGACTCAGGGTAGTCTTAAAAAGGTCTCAAATTTCATGTTCCTAAAGTAAGGCCTTAAAAGTCTTAAATTATGTTGTCCAAGTCTTATTTTATTCACCAAGGTCTTAAATTTCATGAGCCTATTTTTTTGTAAACTCAACCGGGCTGCAGTGCAATGTGAGACAAGACCATGTGAAAGTTTAGTTTGTCTTGTTCGAATGTTATAACTTTTTGGCCATTTTACAAGCTGAGCATACTATAAATGAGTTCTGAATGAGATTTTATAGTAAGTGTTTTTGTTATTTAAAGCAGTGAGTAATGGTCTTTATTAGAATTGGATCTGGTGTTTTTTGCCCACATAATAGGTGCGATGTTGGTCTTAATTTTCATTAAGTGCTCTTAAAAAGGTCTTAAAAAATGTCTTAAATTTGGGGGAGTCAAACCTGGGGTTATCCTGTATCTATTGGAGTTGCCGACAGCATCAGTTCATAGGACGCCTCAGTTTTCTAACACGGACGTTAAATTGGTGAATTTATAATAAATATTGGTGAATTTATAATTAATTTATAATAAATTAGGTGAATTTTGCGATTTAAGTCAGGCGTACACTGTGCGATTTTTAGCCCTTTTTGAGCCAATTTTTCACTCCTGCGACTGTTTTTGGGATCGAGATTTGGCTTCATCGTGTGCCGTGCATTGTGTAGTAAACATGGAGTAACAAAAAACGATTAATACCTTATGACCAGCTCCTGATTGGCAATCGTAGATCACAAGAATATCAAACCTGTTCAATATCAGCCCAGTCGCCTCTCGTGAGGGTTTGGCACCGTTGAAGTCATTCGTACAGTGTGAGAACATCAATCGTGAGCTGTGAACTTTTAAACCCTGCGATTTGGTCGTACAGTTTGAGCTGGGGCTGAGTGAAACCATCGAAAATATCGCAGTTTACACCTGGCATTAAAGCGCAAAGGATCATGGTGTATGTGGTTCATTCTGTATGTAAGAAACAGGCTTGTAATGCGATATATTGTGTTGGCCCACCGCGATAATATTGTGAAACTTTTGATCATACAATATTACGATAAACGAGATTTCAGTTACAGTTAAACCCCTATGTAACAGTAACATACATCTCAATAATCTCAGCACTCCGGAGCACTTCTTACTTTCCACCTTTTCAGTATGCTTACTTATAGTCTTCCTTTCACACCCCACGGCCTTCTATCCTATTTACTGTGCAAACACATGGATACAGTGCAAACAGGCCAGTGGCTCTGCTCCCTCTCCCCCTTTCCCACTCACTATCCCGGGGTTTTGTTGATGAAGCGAGCCCGAGGTGAGTACCACACCCCTGGAGGAGAGAGCACATTGCGAGGCTACCATGAAATATTTATGTCGCAGTCGCCAGCCTCACAAGGTCATCTGCTTGCTTTTCTTTTTTTTCTTTTTTTTTATTGCCGCGGAAACACGTTGACGGCTTGGGCAATTGAAACTGAAGAGATTTCCACCCCCCGCAACGAATTAAACCGAGGGAGCTGCGGTTCTTTTGTTGGACTGACCTCGTGAGCGTTGCACCTGGAAGGGGGAAGTAATGGGCAGCAAAAACGATGGAGGATTGGATAGGCCGGTGTGGGTTTATTTATCTGCGATCTGCCGTGGTTCTTCTCAGCCAATTTGTTTTTGAAAAACCTGGTGATTCTGTAATTTTGGGAGCTTGTAATTTTACAAAGTGTTCAAAATTCGCTTCGGAAATCTTTTGTGTTCTGATTACTGTGGGAAGAAACACTGCCTTTTTACACATTCGTGATATTCTTTTATTATTATTTAATCAATTCACCCCCTAACGACAGGGTTGCCGGTTCAAACCTCATCCTGGTGCATATTTTACCCATAAAGTATGACTGTATGACATAATGAATACCTTAAAAGTGCACGATGTAACTTGGTTGGGGGTCCGTCACCTGCTTGTTTCTATGCATATGCCATTTCTCTGCCTGGAATGTTCCGCAGTATGGCAATAAACAGCTTTACCTTACATTTATTCAATTACAAGTGGTTTTATAGCTCAAAAGCACCTAGAAAAACAGATTCTGACTATGAGAGGGGTCTGGTTTAGTCTCCATGAAGATTGAAAGGTTTAATGGCGTACTGCGAAACGTTCCAGACAAAGCAGTAACATCTTGACAAAGAAAAGCGTTTGACGGACGCTCCACACAAAAAAGCAACTTCTACTCCATAATTAAGCAGTTACTAATCCCGAATCATTCTCAATCGACTATTTATTTATTATGAAGTCTTTTTTTGTTCTTATTAAGGCTATTCAAGGTGTGTTATAATGCCATACTGTGGAACATTCCGGACAATAACTCCATGGAAAGAAGCAGATAACGAACTCTCCACCAGAAAAGTTACACAATACACCTTGAATGTTTTATTTCCTATTTTGTATATTCTTGTAATATCACAGCGATGTATTTTCAGAGGCTCTCGCGCTAAACTGTCTCTGGAGCTAAACCCTGCATTCCTCTTCAAACGCCTGCCTAAAATAGCAACAATACGGCGGTACAGCGACTGACACTGACGGAGCATTGTTTTTCATGTTTACCTTCACTTGTTCTTTTTGAGCCTCCAAAGTGGCAACGCTTCGCCGGCCCCCACCCGAGTGCTGGAACCACACGGGGCTTATTGCTTTTGGGTTATCAGCCTGTACACACAGAGAGCAACCAAGATGAAAGGGAGGAAAAACCAAGAGAAACGTCTGAGCGGCTGAATATAGAGGTAAATACGAGCGGGATGGAGTACCTCATCACCACTGCGTACTCGGCTTTGAACCCAGGGATGCGCTACTGTATGAACGTGATGTGGAAGTGGTGGAGGGACAGTGCGGCGAGCAGAGTCTCCCCTCCAGTCTTCATGCATCATTGATCTCCAGTATTGATCGGGTCTGTCCTTCAACACCGAGGGCCACGGAACAGGCAAAGTGCAGAGGGAGGTATGGCGTGGGTTTAGTTAGTTTAGTTATTTATTTAATGAGACAGTGACAGTGCACAAAATACATTAACCTTAACAGGAGAGATGCATTGTACCAGGCTGTAGCGCCCATAGATCGTATATACGAGTGGACATAGCTAACCCGTTAGCCGCCGTGTCCCTCTCTCTGTAACTCCTGCAGTGATCCTTGTCATTTTGGTCTTAAAATGTTCGGATTAACCCGCTCTACATGATCATGATTTTTCTTTTTTTTTTGCTATTTGGTCAATCAAAAAAAATGCTATTCATAACATAGAGGCTGGCTCCAAATTCGCTCCTGTATCCGTTAGCATCATGAGCCTCATTTGAGAGGCGCTAAACGCTAAATGGTGACGTCACACTCACTTATTCCATTCATATATATGGTCTATGGTAGTGCCAGTGCTCATTTCCAGTGGTGGAGAAATGAAGGAAGGGGCTAATAGTTTTTTTATAATCTGAAAAATACAGTAAAAATACAGAAAAACAAAAAAATTCATTCTTACATTCTTCATTTTGCTTATTTTGATACAATAAATGATAAACTTTTGTGCCTTCTTTATCATTATTATTAGTTTGTACGACCAAAATACTGTACAATACAAAAAAAGAAAGGAAGAAATTGTGTTAAAATGATATTTAGTATGCAGAGTATGTAATTTATTTTGCTATTTGTCAATGTTTGTAAAGTTTCTCGATCAATGTAACTACAACTAGCAACTACATATTTTTTTGTATTTTTGAAACTGTCATAAACAGAAGTGGGTTAATATAAGGTTGTTTTTTTTTCTTCTTCTTCCTACTCCTTTTCAAGAAATGTGCTTTTCTCCTGTTTACAATGTGGATGTAGTACGTGTATGATTATTGTTTCTCTCTTGGCACAAACTCGAAATAAACAAACGAAATTAAACTCTCTACATGGAGACAAACAACTTATCTAATTGATGCTACCCAGTGTAGTTACAGGCCACATCTGCCGAGAGGCGAGCCCACTCACTCTTAAGGTATTTCCCAGCACAATAACATGATCTTTAATAAAAACAATAATGGTGATTAACAAATGCAGTCCTTTCGGCAGATGTACATTATTTATTTCCCCAAAGTAAGTTGAATTATTGCAGTTTATCACCATGAACGACACACTTTATTGAATGTAGAAAAGGTGACTCTAACACGTGTATTCGACTGCACTCGCTGGGTTTCATTTCCGAGCGTGACAAAGTACTAATGTCACCTCGGTATTGTTTTTCTAGCCAAGAGCTCACATTTTACTGTCAGCCAGCTACGAATTGTTTTCAAATTAGGTAGTGCTCCGACGCTGCCCTCGCCTCTCCCGGTGCGTGAAAAATAATATCTTTTAAAATCCGTCCAAAAAACTGGCTCGATTTTTGGAACAGTCCACGGAAATGTTCTTTTAACAGTTCATACTTGATGTCGTCGACCTTCCTTGGGTGAGAGTGGGTGTGATGCTAACTGTGGGCTCTGCTCTGTCTGAGACTTTGTTAGACTTTATCTGAGGTTTATTTCAACGCAATTTGATCATAAAGAACTGACTTAGCTGGAACTACAAGAAGCGTAACGATTTTTTATACCAATTTACGTTTTCAGGCGATTGTAAACATTTATTTGGCTGTGTTTGCCAATGTGTGTGTTCTGTCTCCATGGTAACTGCTTAACATTCTGCCAATATACCCTTTTAGTGTTAGTATGGTGGAGCTCAGCAGCTTGTCAAGCTCTGCCAAAGGATTATCGGCAAAAGATCACAAATATTTCCTCAACAAGCTGACTTTGACAAATGGTGTCGAGTGCCAGATCCGAGTAAAACTTTATTACGCCGGTAGAATATCGATTCTGACAACCACACACAAAACAACCAGACATTGTGGTGCTGAAAATGATTTTATCGCCGTCGTCTTCAGTCCGTGTCCAGTCTGAATGATTTGGAATGTCACCTAGTGCCTCCACTCAATTTAATTTCTCTCCAGCGACTAGTCAGGAATCAGAATACACTCGGCGGTTTGCAAGAACCCCGGAAGTTGGAGTCTGCGCACTGGCCAATCAGAGCTGTGAAGCCCTGACGTCAAACTCCAGCACTTCTTTTGTCGTTCAGCACAACAGTAAACAAAGCGTCCAGATGGATGTAGTGGAAGCCAGACATTTTGTGTTGCCAACGATTCCCAACATCAAGGATTTAAAGCCGGGAATCGTTACCGTACATTTTGTGTTGCCAACGATTCCTGACATCAGGGATTTAAAGCCAGGAACTGTTACCATACATTTTCTGTTGACGACGATTCCCAACACCAAGGATTTAAAGCTAGGAATCGTTACCGTACATTTTGTGTTGACAACGATTCCCGACACCGAGGATTTAAAGCTGGGAATCGTTGCCGTACATTTTGTGTTGACAACGATTCCCGACACCAAGGATTTAAAGCCGGGAATCGTTACCGTACATTTTGTGTTGACAACGATTCCTGACATCAGGGATTTAAAGCCAGGAACTGTTACCATACTTTTTCTGTTGACGACGATTCCTAACACCAAGGATTTAAAGCTAGGAATCGTTACCGTACATTTTGTGTTGACAACGATTCCCGACACCGAGGATTTAAAGCTGGGAATCGTTGCTGTACATTTTGTGTTGCCAACAATTCCCGACATTGAGGATTTAAAGGCAGGAATCGTTGCCATACATTTTGCGGGGGCAATGATTCCCGGCTTTAAATCTTCAATGTCGGGAGTCTTTGCAAACATAAAATGTACAGTAACGATTCCTGGCTTTAAATCCTCGATGTCGGGAATCGTCGTCGTACATTTTGTGTTGCCAACGATTCCCGACATTGAGGATTTAAAAGCAGGAATCGTTACCGTACATTTTGTGTTGACAATGATTCCCAGCTTTAAATCTTCAGTGTCAGGAATCGTTATCAACACAAAATGTACGGTAACGATTCCTGGCTTTAAATCCTCGATGTCGGGAATCGTCGTCGTACATTTTGTGTTGGCAATTTTTTCTGACATTGAGGATTTAAAGCCGTAACAAAGAGAATGTTTGGTGAATTTTATCAAGGGGAAAGACGTTATTGCCCTTCTTCCTACGGGATTTGCTCTTGCGCCGGCAACACTTGGACACCACTGAGCGTTCCGGCGCATTACAGACGTCACGACCAAATAGCAGCGATTGGTTAAATCAAAAAAGTACTCGCCTACTGCTGTGCGAACTAATCCTAATGCTCCGAGGTCAAACGGTTTCTACGAAGTGAGACCGGTTGATGAATCAGGCTAGAACAAAGCCACTTCTGTTGCCAAAATGCGCGTGCAGCTTTTTTTAATCACTTACATACATGTAGAACACCCCCGGCACAATGTCACTGCAAAGTATGAATATATAAACCAGCGGTAAGCCCGGACGAAGGACAAAACACGTGGTTTATTGCGTTAGGATTGCAACATTTTGTCTTCAAACATACCCATTCTTTTTGATTTTTAGTAGTTTCATAGAAAGACGTACAAACACTGCTTATAGAATTCCAATAAAAACCACCGAAGAACAAAGCTTTGCAGAATATGAGAAAATGTACAGGACTGGTCTGGCTGAATTTCCAATTTTTCAGACCTACTCCTGTTGCTACTGAGAGGACGAGAAAAGATAAGAGAGAGACACTCACTGGAGGTGCTTTTGTTATGTAGTGCTATTTCCCGGTCGCCATGGTTACGGTTTTGGATGTCTCCCTTCTCGCATTTGGACCATAACCCTGCATGCTAATAAGCACGATGGGCTTCTCATTTACACGAGTCTGTTCTCCCAATAACGTTACAATTCATTTCGTGAGTTTAATTTATGACACATTTATCCAAACGGACTCCGAAGAAGATTGTGTTCACCTGATATCGTAAAAATGTAAAAGAATTATCGTTTAAGATTGAAATGAGGGATAGTTTAAGGTGCACTGTGTAACTTTTTGTTCCCATCACCTGCTTGTTTCTATGGATATGTCATTGCTCTGCCGGGAATGTTCCGCAGTATGACATTAAACAGCTCTATTTTATGTTTATTCAATTACAGATGGCAATATATGGCATTAAACTTACTGTATCTTGCATTTATTCAAGTATGGATGTTTTCACTGCTAAAAAAAACATTGAAAAACATTCTGTCTTCTGCGTTCTGTGAGTGGGGTCGCCTCTCCACAGACCTGACCTGTAACGTGGCCAGAAGGCGGCGTTTACCAGTCTCTATGGAGCAATACCAAGATCCTCGATTAAGCGAAATTCTCAACAAAAACGTACCCGGGCTTGTGTTTTGTTTCATTCACGCAGACAGTTTTATCCAATCGGAGCCGTTTCTGGATGCGAACTGTGCGGAAAACATTTATTACCGTTTGACCATCTCAGACAGTTGTTTTTCTTTTAAGGTTCGATTAGATTAAGGTCATTAGAGTGAGACAACATCAAAGACAACTCAGTTACAATGGCTTTAAAGGTCTTATATTACACAAAATTGACTCTTCTGAGCTTTAAGCCATGTCATAATGCTGTTAACTCCTCAAAAACATACCCGGAGTTGTATTTTGTTTCATTCATATGTTTGGGTAACCCGTTATTATTAGTCTGTCTACATCTCCAAAGCTCAAAATGCTCTGTTCCACCTTGTGATGTCACGAAGCGATAGTTTTCAAGGTATCAGCTTCCTTTAGTTCAGTAGAAATGGGCACTTCCAGGACTGAATATCCAAATGATTCTAGTTCTGTCTGAGAGAAGAATTCAGCCTAAATATGCAGAGTTTGTGTGTTGAATCTGTGAATGAAACAAAACACAACTCCAGGTAGGGCTGCTCGATGATAGAAAAAATCATTATCACGATTATTTTGGTCAATATTGAAATCACGATTAATCAAACTATATTTTTTTAGTTCCACAATGCATTTATTCAGCAAAAAAAAACACTTTGCTCAAATTGAAAATCAATATAGGCTACAAATATGTACCTTAGAGCAGTTTTGTGAAGTATAAAACATAAAATGAATAAAATATACTTTGAACAATAGCAAATAAGGCATAGAAAAACATACATTTATTCCAAATAAACTATATATCCAATCTCTATATTGAAAAAATTAAATAAATATACTAATTTATGGGTCAATGACTTGACGCTGTCCAGTTGCAATTTCCTCAGTTAAGAGTTCAAATTTCATAATAATTCAGCACATTTCTGTAGCACCTCTGACCTCCATGGAACCAAATCATTTTTTTCAGAAATCATGAGTTATTCTGCATGTTTTTTGTACTTAAAGTGTTAAAATGTCATGTGGTGCAACCGTGCATCATGTGGTGCGACTAATAACAGCAGTAATTCTATGGCTGGAGTTTAATAACAGACAAAGTCGACTTGAGTGAATGGTTCTTTGGGCATTTTTCTTCATTTGATGGTAGAAATGTTAATCAAACACAAGCATGTGACTTAGTTTTAGAAAATAAAACAATTTTAAGGTTATTCTTGGTCGCACCACATGATATTTTATACTAAAAATGCTTAATATAAATGTTAAACAGATTTATGCACCTGACACTGTAAATATTTGAAAAAGTATAATAGAAACTAATTTTTTTAATATATATTTTAGAATTTGCCTGTTGAAAATCCTTATATGTCATTGACCCATATATTTAAAAAAAAATCCCAATAAGCAACATTTCAACTCAATTATAATAGTTTGGAGATCGTTTGATACATAAATTGAAACTGCGATCAAAATTCGATCAATTGCACAGCCTTAAAGCCAGGTAGATCAGAAAAAAGCCTAATATGGGGCGTTTAAACAGAAGACAAAGTGAACGGCGCAGGTCGAGAGCAGCAGGGGGCGCTGTACAGGCGACAGGCGGGCGTGTTGAGTGAGAGATCCATGTGACGACAGGGGATAAGGGAGTAGACACAGGACCCCCACCCCCCTCTCCCGGGTTTGGTCCTCTCCAGAGTGTTTGAGATATGAAAATTTAAAATGCGTGGAGGCACCTTTGGCTCGTCAGCTTTAATAATTAACCGGCGCAGACTTTGAACGGAGCGAACAGACGCAACTCCTCATTTGGATCAAAAGATGAAAGGGGCTGTTTGGGAGAGAAGTCCGTGAAACACAATGAGAAGGTGGTTTAATCCATCGTAAACTGGGTCCAAATCGTACAACTAATACAGTATTTTTGTTGATTGTGTAGTTTTTGTTCATATTGAATTCAAAAAGTGATTTATTTACGTTTCAGAATTTGAATTTGCAGTAGAGTTCGTCAATTTTCAGTGATATACAATTTATAATCTCAAATACTAAATAAGATATCCAAAACACCACCTGATTTTATATTTTATTTATTTAATGTTTGTTTGTGTTTGTTTCTTTCTTTCTTCTCGTATCCATAGTGATTCAACAGAAAAAATTAAGCAACAAGTTTAATCCCAACTCTATGAAAATGTTTAAACCCATTTTATATTTTCTGTTGCGTTTTCAGGCTTACCTGTAGATTTTAAAACCTTTTTGACAGTGTGAGCATTGTGTCTCCATGGTAACAGGTGAACGTTTCACCATCAGAGATACATGTAGAACGCCCCCAGAAGGATGTCACTGCAAAATAATTATGCTGCATTCGTTTATCCATCCGTCTCCCACTTGGATCGCGGATATAACATCACGTCCGAGATTGAAGCGTTTTATTATGTTCCGTGTGTCCGACTTGGAGAAAAACATGGACGTTAAGCGGAAAGCTGTTGCTTCTTTAGCATTGGCCGAGTACCAGGTGCTCCAAAATAAGGAAGAATTCAGTATAAATAGTAGAATTCTGTTTATTAGTGAAGTGAAAGCGTTGGTGTCGTGTGACAGTCGATCATTTTGGCGCTTTAGCAGGAAATGGGCTAAAAACATGAGCAACACCGACTCCCAAACCCACAGGCAGTGATACAGACGCAGTAAGATATTGCAGTAATACTACCAAACCCATAGGGAGTGACACAGTAAAGTATTGCAGTAACACAGATGCAGTAAACTATTGCAGTAACACGGACGCAGTAAGGTATTGCAGTAACACGGACGTAGTAAACTTGCAGTAACATGGACGCAGTAAGGTATTGCAGTAACACGGACGCAGTAAGGTATTGCAGTAACACGGACGCAGTAAAGTATTGCAGTAACACGGACGCAGTAAAGTATTGCAGTAACACGGACGTAGTAAACTTGCAGTAACACGGACGCAGTAAAGTATTGCAGTAACACGGACGCAGTAAAGTATTGCAGTAACACGGACGCAGTAAAGTATTGCAGTAACACGGACGTAGTAAACTTGCAGTAACACGGACGCAGTAAAGTATTGCAGTAACACGGACGCAGTAAAGTACTGAAGTAATACAAATGACTGAAATCGTCATTTAAACCACCAAAGCGTCCAAACACAATGAAAACAGTTCATACTGAAAAGTGACGCTGGACGCAGCCATCTTGGATTCTGTCTCGGAATCCTTGCTCTTGTTTCTTTCGAGCTCTTCCGAGTTCCGAATTGTACCGTCCGAAAAGGGCGTGTCGCTTGGCACCGTCCTCGAACCTCCAAGTTGGACGGATAAACGAACGCACCATCAATATACGACATTGCCAAGGAGAACCCAGAATGTTTGTGATAGTGGAAGCAGGTAACAACACTGAATTTCCTCTGGGATTAATAAAGTTCATCTGTCTATCTATATTTCTTTCCTAGTTTCATCCTGATATTCAAAGTATTGAAGGTCGTATTATATGTACAGTGAAAACAACTATTCTCGCTTGCTTCCCTTGAAACAAACAGTCTACTAAATAAGATATAGACTTGATTTGCTGCTACTTAAGATAAAATTGTGTTAAAAGAATTCCCAGATGAATTAAATCTAACAGATCTTACTCTTATCCATTTTTTCTATCCACGTCTAGATCTCTATCCATCCATCCGTCTGTTTTAATGTATTTTATCACCAAAAGATCAAGACGACCCCGTATCTCTTTTGTAGTCTGATCCATCCGTGGCTCGTCTCTCTTTAGCTTTCCCGATAAACGCTACTCCAGAGCTTCAGTCCAACTCCCACGTAATTAACACATTTTCACTGCACTGTCCCCGAGCTTTCCAGGCTCTCCAGGCATCGTGCCCGGCCTCTGTTTGGGTCTGAGCGAGCGGAGGAGGAAGAGGAGGAAGAACGAGAAAGAGGAGTTTATGTCACACACAGCTCCCATGTAGTTTTATTACATTCAGCCGCAGTGTGAAAATGTCCCACGAAGCCAACGATACTGTTTCTTTCAGTGTGAATGACAGGCTTTTTTGGCTTCTGTGCAGACAAAAGTAGCTTCTAAATAGAGTTTTATGTGAAGAATTGATGGCGGCACAGTGGCTGAGCGGCAACACTCAGGCCTCACAGCAAGAAGGTTGCGGGTTCTATCCCTCGGGTCGCCCGGGGATCTGTGTGGAGTTTGCATGTTCTCCCCGTGTCTGGATGGGTTTCCTCCGGGTGCTCCGGTTTCCCCCATCAACTCAAAACATGCAGCACCCCTATGAAGTAACCCCCGCGACCCAGCCGGATTAAGCGGGAGAAGATGGATGGATGGATGTGAAGAATTGAGTTAAAATATAGTGAGGTTATAAGTTTCAAGTGTTAAAGGTTTGGAAATGGGTGGTACAATTCCAATGAGTCTTTAATTCAGAAAAGACTGACTGTATTTTATTTGCTCAACAGTCTGGAATTCACATTTACATTTGACAGTATGGCATTAAACATTTCTATCATCATGGAGACTACACCAGACCAAGTTGCGGGTCAGATCTGTGGAGAGGCGACTCCGTTCAGTCAGAATCCCTCTTTTTCTACATATTTGTGAGCTATAAAACCACCTGTAATTGAATAAATGTAAAGTAACTGTAAAGTAAAGTAAATGTAAAGAAACAAGCAGGTGACGGAATCCCCCAACCAAAAAGTGACATAGTGCAACTTTAAAGCTGCCCCGTGTAACATTTCTGGTGAAGTGTACACGACTATGTGTTTGTATGTTGTATGTTGTTTGTATGTTTAACCAAAAGAAAATAAAAACAAATAATATGAATTTTTGTGTATCTGTTAAAGGGGCGGAGCTCTGGAACAACTGTACAGAAGATTTCAAACTGTGCACTAATCTCTTCCACTTTAAAAAGAAGTTTAAATGTTTAATTCTGAGCAGATGAACTATGAGACTTTTGCGCTGTAGTCTCTGCCGTACTGTTACTAATTTGTTTTTTACTAATTTTTTTGCTGTATTTATGAACCGGTGCCAAGGTGATGGAATAAAGAGTAAGAAAAGACTATAAAGAATAAGCTCAAGCTTCAGCCGACACCTTTTTGGTCTGTATATGTTAAATGTGTCTGTGGAATAATGAAGAATATGCTTATGACCGAAATCAATCAACCAATCAAAATACCAAATAAAAAAGCAAAATAAAATAAAATCAATCAATCAAACTTTATTTATAGAGCGATTTTTATACATAAAATATGACACAAAGCGCTTTACAGTGAATAAAAAAGAACAATTCGACACCTCTCCCAAAGCTAAGATAAACAGGTGAATCTTTAGATTATCTTTAGATCTTTTTTACTACTAACTGAAATTAGCATCTGTGACAAACTATGAGATTACTACTCGAGATTACACACTATCTTTCATAACTCTTTCTCTATACTAACTATAATAAATACATTTCCAGTCAATTTACTTGTGTAATCATGTCAAATATCTGTTTTTACCCCGCGTATTTCTCAGTTTTGTTTGATCCCATTTTCTTTGGTTATGATTCCAAGTCAAAATTAAGGACCACAAACGAGGAAGCTGGAATCGTACCCCAAAAAAATAAATAAATATATCATCAAACAAACAAAACTGAGAAAGATGCGGAACAAAAAAAAATAAAGACGGATATTTTACACCATTACACAAATAATAAATTGCAGTTTTATATATTTCATTACTGTTTATTTAGTATTTTGATTTATATTTTTTTGCTTGATATTTCAAAATTGATTCCATGCCACCACCTTCTTGTCTCCATGGAGTTATTGCTTTGCCTGAAATGTTCCACAGTAGCATTAAACTTTATCTTGTACAATTAAGTATTTTAGTGCTAAAACTGTATTGAAAAAACGACTTAGTTTGAGCCAGGTTGCCACTACACCTTTACGCCTGGTGGAATCTTCTGCTTGTCTCCATGAAGATATAGGTTTAATGCCGTATTGTGGAACATTCTAGGCAAACAAACAAGTCAGAAAAGTGACATTGTTCATAGTTAAAAGGTCTATATTACGCTATTTTCTGATCTACAGACCTGACCTGGTGTTGTTTTGTTTCATTCACACACATTTAACACACAAATCCTGCATATTTAGGCTGAGTTCTGTACTCAAGATGCAAACACGATGTTCCACCTTGTGATGTCACACTTTTGGACGTAAATATAGGCACGTATACCTCTTTTCTAGCTACGCCACTGATCTAAACCTATCTCTGATCAAAGGAATGAAGCACAGGTAGCAGTAAATCTCTTCTACTATCTCTGCACCAGCCCCCTCCTCCTCCACCAGGCTGCCTCCTCCTCCTCTCCTCCTCCTCCTCTCCTCCTCCTCCTCTCTTTCCTTTCCTCCTCTCCTCTGTGGACTGACCTCTCAGATTACACCTTATTGACGCTCATTGATCAAGGGCGCAGATTCAAACGGATTCTTCTGTTTCGGTTTGAGCTTTTCTTTGAGCTGTTCTCGTTTCCACCCTACTGCCACACTGATGTCAAATACTGCAGGAATGCTATAGACTGGCTTCATTTAAAGGTGATTTATTATTTAGAACGGACTCTCCTGAGCTTTAAGACATGTTATAATGTTGTTATCTCCTCGAAAACACACCTGGAGTTGTGTTTTGTTTCATTCATCTTGTGATGTTATGTAGAGTAGTAGTTTTCAAGTTAACAGCCACTTTTTCTTTTTGTTCAGGGCAATTCCAGGACTAAAATCATCCGACTGTTTCTGGTGAAGGTGAATGCACAGCAAAAAGTGGAGTGTTAAAATGGACTCTCACAGAATCAGTTTTAACATTTTCTCAGGGTTTATATGAGTCCAATCTGTTCGAGAGTTAATTTAACATTTTTGGAAATGGTAATGAAGCAACTCTGGACCAATGTTCCTCTTAATTAAGAGTTATATTAACATTTTGAGAATAAATGGATAACACTTTATAGGGTTATCCTGATTTTGAACAACACACAGAGGTGTTTTGATTTCTACACTTTATTTTTGTTAATTTAACATTTCGAGAAGTAGCTTTTGGAAACTAAGAGCTATTTCATGGGTACTGAGTTATACGAAGGCACCAGTTTGATATGTTCTTCTGAAATAACAAAGTTTCTCAGTTAAACTTCATGTATAATAAACATATTTTTTAGTTATTGTCATTTTTAAATCTAGATAAATCCAAGGGTTTTTAAAAAAAGAATAGCAAAGTAACATTTTAGATGCAGCTCACTAGTGAGTTGTGCTATTTTTAGAGCCGGCCTGCGGGCACCTCACGTAGTCCTTGGGGGCGACCTGGTGCCCGCGGGCATCGTGTTGGTGACCCCTGCTGTAAAGTGTAAAATAAGGTACACTGTAAAACACATCCAGTGCGTGTAAAGATTTTATTTTCTTTAAAACATTATAAATTAAGTGGTGGAAAGTGCCAAATTAACACTAGGGGAAGTTAAATTGATTGACTGATTGATTTCAGTCACAAACATATTCTTCATTATTCCATAGACACATTTAACATATACAGACCGAAAAGGTGTCGGCTGAACCTTGAGCTTATTCTGCCTGCGCTTTATTCCTCATTGCATCACCAGATTGACAAATTAACTTCAACTATATCAACTCTGGCAAATAACCCCAACTCGAACCCCCCATTTAACTTTCAAATAGTTAAAAAAAGACCTTTTGTGTGAAAAACAACTCCAGTTTTTGCTGTGTGGAGTTTAAAAACACAGTGGCGCACTCCCTCTATCACCATATAACATCACAAGGTGGAATATATAGTTTTTCTTTCTTTTTTTTTCTTTATTTGAGAGAACAATTCAGCCTAAATATGCAGGATTTGCGCGTTAACGTTTGTGAATGAAACACAACACAACTCCAGTCTGTTTGCGATGAGGAAACATGATAACATAGATTAAAAAACAGCACAATAAGAATACGTCACGAAGGAAAGTTAAGGCATATGTTCTTCAAAGTAACAGTTATGCAAATGTAGGAATAACACTTCGTATCTGGGCAAACTTACGTAATGATTCAGCCACTTAGCATCCTTAATCTCCTTAGATTTGGACGGTATTAAGACACACGATGAGACATAAGAAGCCACGCGGGGGTAGATAACACTGAGAGGGGAGATGGCGGATGCTCAAAGACGGCTGAAGGTGACTCTATGGGAGCAGATGTTAGCGGACACGACAGCTGAACACAGGTTATCGGGTTAGCAGATAGCCTTTCGGTCCGGTACACCTCCGCACGTCTCGTAATGTCACCGCTACGACCGGGTAGAACTGTGACAGATACAGCGGGAAATACTGCAAGAAGTACTATAAGACTAAGAAGAGCTTTTACATATTCTGGTTTTATGTCAGGGGTGGAAATAACTAATTATAAATACTCAAGTAACTAAGATCGAGTAGAGTTTTAAACCTGCTTTTGTACTTTAACATTAATTACAATTTTAATATGTAATGAGTCTATTTAAAATCATAGCAGAAGTATTTATCTTACTGTTGTCTCTGCTCCTACTATTTGTACCTATAACTTGGAGAATAAACGGATTCTAGTTTAAGTTAAAATGCTTAAAGTTTCCATATTACGCAAAATTGTGAGCTTTAAGACATGTTATAATGTTCTTACGTCATCAAAAATATACCCAAATTTTCGTTTTGGTTCATTCACACATGTCTGTGTAATCCTTTGTTATTACTCTGTCTACGTCTCCAAAGCTCAAAATGCTCCGTTCCACCTCGTGATGTCATGTAGTGGTAGTTTTCGAGGCAAAGGAAAAATAAAATTGAAAACGTTTCGCAGCTGCTGCTTCAGTATTGGTCTGACTAGTGGACACTGCCTTATGTCTGCCTGCAGGAGGAGCTAACTACTATGAAACTACTCTGAAACTAACACACCTACTTGTTTACAGTTTCTTTTGTTTGCTAGGTCTATTCATCTGTACTTACTGTAGTGTGGGGTCATATTAGCAGAATCATTTAGGGCCACAGTGAGTGCTGACACCTCTGGCCCTGACCTGGCTGCCCCTATTCTTACTCCGATCTTTATTTTAGGTTATAAATGGGAGACAGATGGTGCCTGAGCCCTCTATTTCTGTTCAAGGATGGATTGTCTTTCCTAACAAAAATAGCCTCTTTAACTCCCCTCTTAAACCAGTTCTTCTCTCTGGCTAAGATCTGTACCTCACTGTACTCAAACAAGTGTCCCATGGCTTTTAAGTGGAGATGTACAGCAGACTGAGGTCCACTATTGCTCTCCCGTTTATGTCGGTACATCTTCTTGTGCAGTAGATGTTTCATTTCTCCGATGTAACACTCACTACATTCTTCAGTAAACCACATTGCGTTTGTGGCTTGACATTTTGTCCTTTGGGTGGACGAGTTTCAAGTTGTTTTCTAGTTAACAGCTACATTTTACCTTCGGTTCAGTAGCGATTCCGGGGCTGACATGATCCAAACGATTCTAGTGAAGGTGTGCGGAGTTTAAAAACATAATGGAGCACTTCCTGTATTACCACATGACATTACAAGGTGGAACTCAGCCTAAATATGCAGGGTTTGTGTGTTAAGCGTGTGTGAATAAAACAAAACTCCAGGTATATTTTTGATGATAAAACATTCTTACATAACCAAATGTGGGAAATTTATTATTGTACATTATAACTTAGATAAAAAAAATAGTGCAATATAGTTTCTTTAATTACAGTTTTGAACAAACTTAGCATAAAACACAGATCTAATAGAGTACGCTACTAAAATGACACTGAAACGTTACTATAGCATCTAGTTCTTTGAGTAGTATTTTTCTTGTTCATACTTTTACTTAAAGTGTGATTATCATGCTAGTTGTTGCCAGCACTGGTCTCTGAAAGTACACAAAAGGACGCTCTGAATGCATAAGGTTTCCTCCACTGGCTTTAATTGCAGGAGACACGGGCAATACAAAAAGACTGAAGATGACCACCGCACATGATGATGTTAGCCGTTATGAGACCACCCTTCTTTTGAATTATTCCGCCCTTTCGCGATACCCCAAATTAGCTTTGCAGCGCAGCACTGAGCACGTATCATTTGTAAACACACATTTGTGCCGCCGTGTTGCTATGACGAAAAACAAAGCAATGGGAGGGCAGTCGTGAAAAAGATAATTGCGTATTTTAATTGAATCCCCCGGGCGCCGAATGCCGCGAGGGTGATACGAATCAAATCATGCACATCTACGTTTCCAGTTCTCTTTTTCTTTTTTTTTTTTTAAATGAGAGCAATGAATTCTAGGTAATTATCATTCGTGGTGTATTGGCCCTGCTTTTCCATTTGGCATCGTTTTAATATTTCCTTGTTAGTTGTTGACATAGGCCTCGCTGAGCCTCATGGAGCAAGTTAAAACTGTTTTGTGTTCGGGGATATTGGTGTGTATTTTTGGCTTACTGCAGTTGGAAAGTAGCTAATTATAAATACTTGCTTTACTATAATTGACTCGATTTTTTGGGCAACTGTACTTTGTGTGTAAACAGTCGTCCTTCACTATAACACGGTTCACCTTTCACCGCCTCGCTGTTTTGTGGATTTTTTTATTTTTTTTAACAACGTATGAACATGATTTGTTTTCTACGCCCTGAGTGGCTATTGTGCATGTATTTTCACTCGGAAAAAGACACCTGCACCAGTTTAGATCACAGAGAAAAGTGTATAAAGTGTGTGGTGAGGGGTTTTACAGCCTTAAACATATATAATACTGTATTTTCTGGACTATAATTCACACCAGCCAAAAAATGCGTAATGGAAAAAAAAAAACTTTTATAAGTCGCACTGGACTATAAGTCGCACTTTTTGGGGGAAATTTATTTTATAAAGTCAGAGACCAAGAACCAACATTTCATCTCGAAAGGCAAGTTATAAAAGTTATAGTAATAAAAACAACCAAATAGAGAACAATCCATGTATCATTCATTCATTTGTTTTTCAATATAGAACCAAAAATAAGAAAATGAAAAAAACAAAACTCTTTTCTTCATTATTGGTCTCTAAAACCAAAATGAAAAAAAACAGATGATTTGTTTTTGATTCATATATAGGATTCATATATTTGGTCTCAGGTGCTATGAGTATTGGGCAGCACGCTGCCCCCGCGACCCAGGCGGATTAAGCGGGAGAAGATGGATGGATGGATGGATGGATATTTGGTCTATGGGCTGTCAGTGTGAAAAATATAATATATAAGTCGCACCTGAGTATAACCACCCAAACCCTGAAAAAAATATGGTAATTGTAAAAAATAAAGCTGACTACTTTGCTTTGATTTCGCCTATTGTGGGTTATTTTTAGAATGTAACCCCCACAATAAACGAGGGACCACTGTATTTTTAAACATGTTCTTATAATTGAGTGTAATTCTTGCCATGTAACTATAATCTGCGACTTTTAAAACCACAGACGTCCAAAAATCATCTCCATTCACGGTTCTCACTGAGGGTTTGGAAAATATGCACATTGTGGTTTAAAAGTACTTATTGAGCTTTAATGCTGCACTCTGCAACTTTCTTTAACTTTTGTAATGGGTGTGGGTCCTTCATCTGCTTGTTTCCATGGAGATATAATCAGAAAGTGTGTAAAGTCCCTCAGTCGTCCAGGTAGAATCCGCAGCAAAGGAGAGATTCAATTTGTCGACTGGACAAAAGTTCACTTTGGTCCAATACGTTTCTGCTTCTCCAGTTCAGTGAGCTGAAAATAAACTTTTGTCCAGTTGACAAATTAAATTTCTCCTTTGCCTTTGCCTGGAATGTTCCACCGTATGGCATTAAGCTTCTATTCTTTGCATTTACTCAATTAGTCATGTTTTTTTGCACAAAATATATCAGCATTTTTACTATAAGCAGGGTTGTCTCTGTAAAAATATGACTTGTCACTTGCTTGCTTGTTACCATGGAGATATGTGTAAAGCCATACTGTGTGGAACATTAAAAAGCTATAACTCCGCCATGGATACAAATAAATTAACCAGAAAAGTTACATAATGCACCTTTACAACGTTTAATTAATCACGTTTTGTATTAAAACTGGTATAAAATGCTACTAAAACTGTGTTAAGTTGTAGTAACCAGTACTAACCATAGTATTTATACTTTTACTTAGTACTATAGCACTATATAACTCCATGGAGATGTTATTGCTTTTACCTGTAATGTTCCAAAGTATGGCATTAAACTGCATCTTTTCACTGTGTTTTTATTGCTCAAAATGACTTTAATTCCATGAGTGGGTCGTCACTCCACAGATCTGACCTGTAACTTGACCTGGTGGCGTCAACTTCTTGTCTCCACGGTGATAGACAGCCTAAACGCAATACGGCGGAATATTCTAGTCAAAGCTCCGACATCTGCACTGCACTTTAGCAGAATCTAAATTTTCCACCTCTGGCCGGGTCTCCTCCCCCTCGCTTTGTATCGCGCTCCGCTCAGGTCTAATTAGGCAGATTCCTTTCAGATCAATAGAGCGCCCCCTAGGGAGTGCAGGGGAGCAGGGCTGAGTGTGTGTGTGCGCATACAGAGCAGCGTCACAGGGTTACAACCTGAGCGGGCTTCGTTAACGCACAGAACGTATGTGTGTACACGGAGCTTCGCCCAACCCTATTCACACCTCGAATTTGTTTTGCATGATTCAGGAGGGAGTCTGATGGGTGTCGTTTTATTTATATACACACTTTATTGGGTCAAAGTTGCACAAATATATGGATTTTTTGGGGTTGACATTGTCGTGGACATAATATTTATGCTTTTTTTTTAGTTTTTTAGTTTAGTTTTTTCAAAAATACATACAGTACTGTGCAAAAATTTTAGGCAGGTGTTAGGCAGATAGTAATGCCTTCAAAAGTGCAAGTGTTAATCATTTATTTTCATAGTTTCACAAATATATGTTTTGTTTTTTTGGTTCACATTGTCGTAGACACAATATTTATTCTTTGTTTTAGTTTTTTATCCACATTTTTCCCCCACACTTGTGCTTAAACATATACCCCCTATGAACTAACATCAAGGACCATAATGTCCACCCTCCTGTGGGCTCACCACCTGCAGAGGGGTTCATAGGGGGGGTCAGGTGCTATGAGGATTGGGCAGCAAGCTGCCCCCGCGACCCAGCCGGATTAAGCGGGAGAAGATGGATGGATGGATGGATTTTTCCCCCACACTTGTGCTTAAACATACAGCTTAAGACTGTAAACAGATTAAACTAAATATTGAAAAAAATTAAAGAAAACTATAATAATAATAATAATAATAATAATAATAATAATAATAATTTCAAAAATACATACAGTACTGTGCAAAAATTTTAGGCAGGTGTGGAAAAAATGCTGTAAACTAAGAATGCCTTCAAAAATGAAAGTGTTCATCATTTATTTTCATAGTTTCACAAATATATGTTGTTTTTTTGGTTCACATTGTCGTGGACACAATATTTATGCTTTGTTTCAGTTTTTTATCCACATTTTAACCCCACCCTAGTGCTAAAACACACAGCTTAACACTGTAAATGGATTAAACTAAATATATATATAAAAATAATAATAATAATAATATAACAACAACACAATAACGCAATAATATAATAATAATTTCAAAAATACATACAGTACTGTGCAAAAATTTTAGGCAGGTGTGGAAAAAAACTGTAAACTAAGAAAACCTTCAAAAATGAAAGTGTTCATCATTTATTTTCATAGTTTCACAAATATATGTTGTTTTTTTGGTTCACATTGTCGTGGACACAATATTTATGCTTTGTTTCAGTTTTTTATCCACCTTTTTCTCCCACCCTAATGTTAAAACATACAACTTAAGACTAATAATAATGTCAAAAATACACAATTACATAATTAAATCCACATACATATAAATCCATCAGCTTGTTTCTTGTAAATCCGTGACGATGCATAATAAACATCTCCAGTCTCCAAGATCAAATTTAAGACGAAGCTTCTGATTCCTCCAAATGAATCTTAACGTTATTATTTGCTTTTTGTGACGGAACGTTGAAAAATTCTCTGTCGTATCATTATGTCCCAAAAAATCCTGTGGGTACTGACTGAAAATGGACGGAAAGTTCCAAGGTTATCCTCCCCATCCGTTCCTACATGGCTGAACATCAAAAAAACGGATTGTCACTGAAGACCTTGTCGGCTTATTACAAGTGACCTGTGAGTAAATATCTTTATCCTTTGGACAGTGTAGCAGGCTTCATCAGCAGAATGTTACGGCCCATTAACTAAAATGATGTTTCCCATTCGACTAGAGCCGTCAAAAAGTACAAGGCACATTTCTCCGATCTGGCCAGTATTTTAAAACTTCCATCAGGTTCTTTATCTTGTTTTCAGTTTTATTATCGACTTACTAGTTCTGACACTGATTCATTCTAGTCTAGAGCACATGTGTCAAACATGTGGCCCAGGGGCCAGATCCGGCCCTCCAAGACCTTTAATCTGGCCCCCGGCTGATTTTTCTATTAAAATACTTAAAATTTTCAGATTTTTCTGTTAATTTTTTGCACCGTTTAGCATAACAGCGTCTCCGGCGTTTCTGTACGTTGCGACTCCCACCAGAGCAGCACAAATGAAGACTTTCCTCTTTCCAAACGCTCTTAAAGGATGATCGTTTTGACTGTCGACCGTGACCCTCATCAGCAAAATGTCAAAAAATGAGAAAAGCAGATGCTGAGTTCAGGATTTCCCAAGAAATATAGTCTAATTCTTATTTGTTGACAGAGGTGAATGGGAAATCTGTGCTCAGTGTGTTTGGCACAAGTGGCGTTGCTTGAAGAATATAATCTTAAACACCACTACGAGACACGGAGAAAAATACAATAACTTGAAGAGAGAACTGAGTTTTCTGATCCGGCCCTTTTGGGATCAAAGTAGGTTGCATATGGCCCCCGGACCAAAATGAGTTTGACACCCCTGGTCTAGAGGTTTATTTTAAGATAACTTGTCATTTCACTACTTTTAAGTCATTTTCTGATAGATTTAAGTGTTTTTTTTATCTTAAATTTTGGCCAAGCTTTTATGCAGTGTTTAGAAAATCAGATACTATAACGAGAATCGAAGCTTTATCCTCATTTGAGCAGGTGTCAATGCTAAAAAAGTCACATTCACAGCACAGAAATGAACCTTTCCTGAAGATTTAGAATGATTTTGAGCTGTATCAGAGCAAGTATAAGAGCACATAGACTCGAATACAAAAGAATCAGTTATTTTCAACATTGAATCCTAATACTTTCTTTAATATTACGCATATAGTCTTATATCTGTGTAATCTTTGACTGTACACAGCAAAAAGAGTGTTGAAATTGACTCTCACAGAATCAATCTTAATAATTTCTCAGGGTTTATATGAGTCCAGTTTGTTCTAGAGTTAATTTAACATTTTTGGAAATGTTAATGAAGTAACACTGGACCAAAGTTCCTGTTTAACCCCGAAATCAAGAGTTATATTAACGCTTTGAGAGTAAATGGATAACACTCTGGAGGGTTATCCTGATTTATCTGAACAACACACAGAGATGTTTGATTTTTACACTTTATTTGAGTTAATTTAAAATGAAATTATGCACAAAACTGGTCCAAACTCTTCTGGTGGGTGGGAGGTGCCAAATTAACACTAAGGGAAGTTAAATGAACAATGAACTTCAACCATATCAACTGCAACTCAAACCCCCATTTAAATTTCAAATCATTAAAATAACATTTTTTATTTTTAAAATTTTAATTATGTATTAATTAATTAATTAATTAATTTTTATATTTATTATTTAAGTATATATTTATTTGTATAATTTTTTCTTCATTAATTAACCCTCCTGTTTTTGCGGAGTATTTTTTAATGATATTTAACTTATTTTATGTTGTTGTAAGGCGATCTTGAGTGTCCAGAAAGGCACCTAAGAAATAAAATGTATTATTATGATTTTTTAAAATTATATTATACACTTTTATTATTAATAATACTTGTTCTGATACAGCTCAAGATCATTCTAAAACCGGTATCAAAACTAGATCCTCATTTGAGCAGGTATCAATACTAAAAAGTCACATTTACAGGACAGAAATGAAGCTTTAGAATGATTTTGAGTTGTATCAGAACAAGTATAAGAGCACATATGATTCAAAATTGAAAATAATTCATGCTATTCGAGATAATTTGTGTTTTTTATTATAATCGTGGTACTGAAATCAAGTTAGTACCGTTAGTATCTTGACAACACTACATCCGTCCCGTAGAGTGCACTCTTTATAATGATGCTACATGTACTTTCTCTAACAACACCTCTGCTACTCTTTGCACATAATTACACTAGACCGCGCTAATTTCCCCTTTTTAAGCTGACGAGGGACGCGCCGTGCCTCAAGGTGACCGTGAAGGCAGTTTATTAAATTTTAATGACGTTCATACACAAAGATTTAAAGTGAGCAGCGCAGCGCGGGGAATTAAAGCCGCCAGCACGCACCATAAAGAACAAGAGGGGGCTTCTAATGAGTCAGGAGTGACAGATGTAAATGCATTTGTGTCGGAGAGCCCGGGGCCAAACGCAGCACTGTTTTCTACTATAGCCGTGAGCGCTGTGCCTTTTGTTGCTGTTTAGGTTCTTGTTTTTTTTATGATTATGACTTGGTTTGTGTTTGTGGTAAATGTTTCTCATAGTTTTACATGGGTTAAGGTCACCAGAAAGAAAAGAAAAAATAAAAGTAGAAAAACACAAGAAGTAGTGGTGAGTACTTACCCAGAATTCCTCCACCCAATGCTGAAAACTCCCAAATCCAAAATGCAACGACAATTTGAGCCAAATAAATACTTTTTGGTGATGTTAAAGGTGCATTATGCAGCTTTTCAGGTAGAAGGTCCACCACCTTGTCTCCATGGAGATGTTCGATCATTTTGCAGCACTACAAAACCCCAAAGATCATGACCGAAAGAGTTTAGGCTGAAGTAAAAATACTACTAAAGCCAAATTCTATTAAACAATGACAGAATTCCAAGAAAGAAAAACTGCACATGAGTAAGTTTGCAAAATATAATGAATAATTCATTCATTCCACAACTCTATAGCTTTCAAAACACAACGCTTCCACTGCATAGCATTACATTTTTTTCGGATTTATTTTTTGGCAATTAAGAAATTTACATTGTTTTACAATAGAACATATAACACTAGTGAAATCATAACAGAAATAACAACAATAACAAAATGTGCAACAATATTATTATTATTATTATTATTATTATTATTATTATTATTATTATTATTATTATTATTATCATCATTATTATTGGGATTTTCCAATAATAATAATAATAATAATAATAATAATAATAATAATAATAATAAATAATAAATAATAATAATAATAATATTTTAAAAAAAATCAATGAACAAAAATAATATCAATAAATAAATCCTTGGCCTTATTGCTTCATTGGAAATTAATGCTGCTGTAAAGTTACACATTGCACCTTTAACATGGTTGCTAGGTAACAGATATAGAATTACCTTTACGTACTGCATGTCACATCTGCTCCCCGTGTCTAACTAGAAAGTAAAATCTAAACTTCAAAATAAACTGGTGACTTTTTTTCTCTCAAAACTACCACGAAAACATACATTAATAGCGTGAGTGGCCGCACTTCTCCACAGACCTGACCCGTAACTCGGCCCGGTCACGGCGATAGTTAAAGTAAACGCTGTACTGTAGAAGGTTTCGAGGGAAAAACAAAAAAAAAACATCTATGTGGCCTCAACCAGGTTTGGGACCTTCTACCTGAAACATCACCACCGTCAATACGTAAAAAATAAATGAGTAAAATCAGAAATATAATGACGTTAACGATGTTTTAGTGAATCTAAGTTTTCGTGCGTGCTTTAAAAATGCACGCGTCACCCTATAGGAAGCCTTAATGCTGCTCTCCGGTTGTGTTGTTTTCGCAGAAAGCCTTTCTAATCTTGCAGGAGGAACACAACAGCCAATTAAAATGACTGTATGCAAAAGGACCCAGGCCAATTTCCCCGTTTTCCTTTTATATGCAGAGCTGAGACTTGACTGTGAGTAAGCATTAAGCTGAACTCTGCTGCGCCAGAGCTGAAAAACAAAGCCCGAGATGGAAAAGACTAGCCACGCTTCACGGGCTCCTGAGATCTTCAAAACCCCAACAGCTCATTAGCTTTTTCAGACACAGAATAAATTTAGCGCCTGGTCAATTAGCGTTGCGCGTTGGCCGATAGTTACTTGTAGCTGCGATCTGGCAGTTATCCGGGTTACTAATACCGTGGGCGTGCTTTTTTACAAGCTTAGTTGGTTACTTAAAGGTTCACCGCGGGACATTTCTACCGCTTGTTTCCGTGGAGACGCTGTCCCGATGTGGCGTTAAAACCATCTTGCGCTTATTGATAACGTTGGGTTTTTATTGACCTAAAAACTCGCATTCTTGCTGTGCGTTGGCTCGCCTCCCCGCAGATCCGACGTGTAACCTGGTCCCATGGCGTCACCTGTTGTCTCCATAGAGATAAATAAGAGTAATGTTGTCTTTTTAAATGCTTAGGTAACATTTCTCAACCCTACATAAACGATCCAGATTCTGAATTTTTGAAACGTCGTATGTAAAGAGAAAAAAAATGGGCGGGGATAGGGGGTAGGTGAAAACAGATTTTTTGAGTAGTCAAGTCTCAAATGCGAAACAATTACGGGATTATACAAGCACATTTGAATCAATCAAAATAGAGCTTTAAAAGTGAATTGTGGAGGAATTGCCATCTGCTCGTCTCCATGGTGATGTTATTGATTTGCATGGGATGTTCCACCGTATGGCATTAAACAAATACAGGGTGTCCCAAAAAATGTAGGCAGTTCTTGTTGAAATAACCTCAGATTTTCACAGAATGTATAGAAACCAGTGCTGTCAAAAATATGGCGCTATTATCACGTTAATTCAGAACTAATTTTTTTTTTTAAGACGAGATTACTTTACACTTTGTGACCCAGTGGACTAGTTTTGCTGTGGTCACTGCTGTAACGTTAGAAAAACTGCAGAATCTGGTTGCAAACAGGAAAGAAAACCATCTAAGTCCCGGTTGGAGGAGGTGGGCCAAAGCACGGCACACCTGCACACCGATGCCCTCGCAGTACCATGGACAGCGACACAAACAAAAACAAAAGAGTATTAAAATGATGATTCAAGGGACAAAAAAAGTGTGATTAATTTGCGTTTAATCGCGAGTTAACTATGACATTCATAAGATTAATCACAATGAAATATTGTAATCGATTGACAGCACTAAGAGAAACAGATCAAGATTTTATATTTCATGTTTTCAGGTTGAGCCGTTCACTCCCAAAGAGAAGTTATTTTGCGTTTTGGAATCTGCTCGGACACAGTCACCCAAGACTGTGCAGGTTTCAGTGCAAAATTTGGAAAAACTTCAACTGGCAAACAAATTTGGACTTGGTACCAAAAATTTAAAGACAAGGTGCGACTAGGACTAAATGATCTGGTAGACGTCATCAACATCAGAAGAGAAGTGAACGGCTCAACCCTTTCTATACAGAAAATTTGAGGTTATTTTAACAAGAATTTCCAGAATTATTGGCCTGCAAAATTTCAGTCAAAATCTATCAAATCTATCAAAATTTCAAAGTCAAATCTATCAAAAAGTATGTTGTATTTATTCAATTACGGGTGTTTTTATTTCTCAAAACTACCTCCATGGAGATACGGTAGTTGAATTAAATGCCAAATTGTAGAAGATTCCAGGAAAAATCAACATCTACATCAGCGGTGTCCAAACTTTTTTCACTGAGGGCCACATAGTAAAACACAGACCAGCGCGAGGGCCGATCGAGGGTCATAGACTGGTGGTCAAAACAGTGAGTAATTCAAATCTGTGCATTTATAACAAGTTTGAACGACCCTCCAGACCTTTGTTCAGGCTTAGACCCTCAAGAGGACACACGAAATTGACTTGATCAACGTAAATTTCAAAAACATGCAGTAAAAAGTACTTGCGGTAGTCTGGGCCAATTCACCTGAAAGCCTGAGGGTCATAGTTTGGACATGCCCGATCTACATGGACACCCTCTACTAGAAATGTTACCCAGTGCACCTTTAAGTAGACTTATCAAGGGACCGCACTTTAAAATCTCACGAACGTGGATACAACATCACGTCTGAACCTCGAAAGCAACATCCCGCACACCTCGAGTCACTTATCGGGGTGTGATCCAACCAACCCCCTACCCTATTAACAACTGAACGCACCTCCCACTATTTATCCACCATTTACGTACATTAGCCAACTGTCCGCTTATGTCACGCCCGCCTCTCACGCCGAGATAATAACCCACCCATTACTCCCCCCGTATCTCCATCAATCTGCCCCCATACCCCACTGAGGGTCCCACCTGTTTCCCTCTGTCGCATTTACCCACATATACCCCCGTCGCAGCTTCGTATCACCCCCCCCGATTTACAATCCGACGCCCGCAGGGATCGCCCCGTTCTTTACGTTATTTACGAGCGCGTTTTAATTGGGCTCTGGGCGAACGCCGGTCTCCGATTGGCCGCGACTCCATCAGGACCACGGGGCGATCTACGAAGGAAGGCGAAGCGCAATTAATGGAGAATTCAATGTTTCGCTTGACGTATATGGAACAACGGAGAGGCCATAGCTCTGTCTAATCCTCGTTTTTATGTGGACATTTGGTTGTAAACAATTTGCTCATTCCATTGGCGAGATGATTGCTTCGCGGATGTCTTTATTAGCGGTACCTTGGATAGCTACGTGACCAGAATCAATAGCCATGAATGAATAAATACCAAGCGCTCCGGTTAATTTAGACATGTGCAGGCTTCGGTCTCATTTCGGACGTCTTTTGTGCTCCCGGATCACAGGGGAAATTAATATTATAAAGCTCGCAAAGTGTAGCGCTTGTGGAGAATGGACCTCGTAACACTGGGTAACCACTGGTATCCCCGCTGCGACGTATTGTGTTTGGATTCTATTGAGTTAAAGCACTGGAAAGTTTGTAAAGATTCCATTAGGTGGTAATTTAGAGGTACTATTTTTCTTGATTTCCAAAGATGAACTCGTACTGCTTTCGTTTTTTTTCATGCATTTGAAGTGGATCCGTAAATTGTGACTAATAAAGTAGAAATCGTCAGTGGGACATATCTACACAAATCTACTTTTTATAACAAATGTGTTTACAAATCTGAAGTGAAAGCTTGTTTTTCCGGTTAAGCCAAACTTTTAGGTAACTATTCGCCGTAGAATAGTGTTAGAAAAGGGTGTTGAGAAATCCATGTATTCTTCGTTCATTCGTTTTTCAAAACAGAACCAAAACATTTTTTTAAAATGAAAAAAACAACTCTTTTTTTCATTATTTGTCTCCAAAGCCAAAATAAAGAAACAGATAATGATTAGGTTTTTTTTCTGTTTTTGATTTTGTGTTTCAATGAATAATGGAAAAAACGGATAACAAACGTTTCCCCAAACCAAACTCCAGGTCCTAATATCCAGTGTGGAACGTCTGCGGACAGAGGGTCATTAGAGGACTGCCAAGTCGATTAGGACTGGACCAGGACTGAAACAGGTCCAAACCAGGTCCAAACCAGGTCCAAACCAGGCTTAAACCAGGACTGAACCAGGTCCAAACCAAGTCTAAACCAGGACTGAACCTGGACTGAACCAAGTCTAAACCAGCACTGAATCATGCCCAAACCAGGTCTAAACCAGGACTGAACCAGGTCAAAACTATGTCTAAACTAGGACTGAACCATGTCCAAACCAGGTCTAAACCAGGACTAAACCAGGACTGAGCCAGATTTAAACCAGGTCCAAAACAAGTCTAAACCACGACTGAACCAGGTCCAAATCGGGTCTAAACCAGGACTAAACAAGGACTGAGCCAGGTCTAAACCAGGTCTAAACCAGGACTGAACCAGGACATTTTTTCCATTTAAACATAAAATCGAAAACTGAAAAAACGAATTATCAGTTTTTTCATTTTGGTTTTGCAGACAAATAATGAAGAAAATAGTTGGGTTTTTTTTTCGTTTTCTTATTTTTGATTTTATATTGGAAAGTTAATGAACGAATCATACAGGGATTTTTAAAGGTGCACTATGTAACTTTTCTGATGAAGGGTCATTGCTTCGGTTGGAATTGGAACAGTTTTTGTTTTTGGACAGTCGCAGGTTCCTTTGGATATGCGTCTATCTATGTACCAGTAATATTTCACACAATGGCATTAAACTTATCTATCTCCATGGAGACAAGAAGGTGGCCCCACCAGACCAACTTACAGGTGGAGGTTTGGAGATGTCAACACGCAAACGTTGAGTTCTTCTTCATGTGGTAATACAAGAAGTGCTCCAATGTGTTTTCAAACTCCATACTACATACTCTTACATACACCTTCTCCATACTTTATATTATATTGTAATAACTTTCTATTTTATTTTGTACATCTACATTTATATAATTATGTCTTATTTCACGCTTCTCTCTTTCTTTCTTTTTTGCTGTTTACTTAGAATTTATTATAACCATTTATAATTTTGCTCTGTTATTATTGTATTCATTGTGATTTGTGAGCTCCTGTGTCTGAATAATTTCACTTGTGGATCAGTAAAGTTTGTCTAAGTCTAGAATCAATTGGGTGATTTCAGCCCCGGAATTGCCAATCTCTATTAAACAAAAGGTAAGACGTAGGTGTTACCTTGAAAACTATACCCTTTAAGAACATCTCAAGGTGGAACATTTGGAGCATTTTGAGCTTTGGAGATGAACAAACTAATATTCCCAGATTACTTATGTGTGAATGGAAGAAAACACAACTCCGGGTATGTTTTGCTCAAATATTCTAATATATTCAACATTCTGATACGCCGTAAAGCTCACAAGAGTCAATTTTGTGTAATATAGGACCTTTGCGAGTCACAAATTCACACTAAATATGCGACGCTCACACAGCCTTCAACCGCCTCTGATTATAAAGAATGAACTCGCCAAGACTGTCAAACTCCATGGCGGAAAACTACTGCTGAGCCAGGCAGAGAGGCGCGACGGGAGACAGCTTCTATCTTGTAATAAAATGAAAATGAAAAGTGCCTTATCGAAATCTTCCCCTTTGCAGTGCATTTCCATGCGCTTACACGGTACAGAAGTATAAGTACTCTCACCTCGGGCAACGGTGAGAGCAGTTTCTTCGATTCACCTATAGAGAAGCGCAAGGTCAATACGAGTTACAGTCTCCGAGCTCCTTACTTGAATAATTACTCACCGTGGAGGATTTCATTGTTTTCGCCCATTCTCGCGCCCTTTTCAGATAAAGCAAATGCCGAATCAATACATCTGCCCGGAGAGAGAGAGAGAGCTGGACAAATAGAGGATATCTACATTTCGCCATGACTATGGAGGAAAAAAACAGATTCAGTCCATTCTAATTTTAGTGTATCCTTGTCAGCGGGTTGAAGGTAGACGTAAGAATCATTTTTGTTGTAAAATCTGTCCTTCACATTTCAATTAACATTCTGTTTTTAAGGAGCGTTATGTAAGTTTTCGGGATGGTGGTCTCCATGGAGATGTTATTGCTTTTTCCAGTACCCCATAAAATACTAATAATCAGTCTTGTGTCTGTCTTACAACTATCCGTACCTTGAAAAACGTTCATTCTAACAGTGACGAGAAGCCTCTCCACAGATCTGACCTGTAACAGAGCTTGCTGGTGGTGTAGGTGGAGATCGATAGCAATTCAAAGCAAAGCAGTAACATATCCATAGGGAAAAGCCAGCAGAAAGTTATTTATTTATGTATTTATAAGATAATCAGGCTTCAGACTCCACCAAACACCACCCACACATCACATTCATACCCACTCATACTTAATACAGATCCATAAGGAAAGAATCAGTAATAATAATAATAAAAATAACAATTAATAACAAATAAATAACTTTTTCTGGTGGCTTTACCCTTATAGAAGTAATTGCTTTGCTTTGAATTACATCTCCAAAGCTCAAAATCCTCTGTTCCGCCTTGAGATGTTCTCAAGAGGTGTAGTTTTCAAGTGAACACCTACGTTTTACCTTTTTTGTTTAATAGAGTCTGGCAATTCCGGAGCTGAAATCACCCAATTGACTCTAGACTTAGACAAACTTTATTGATCCACAAGTGAAATTATTCAGACACAGTAGCTCATGCGTCACAGTATAATAATAAAGACAAACAAAACACTAATTAAAAAATGATAAGCAACTCAGCAAACGGCTCAAACTAGATTAAAATAAAGAGCACAAGAAATAAACAATAACGTGGTGCTCCATGGGTGTATATTAGTCTATATGGTCTTGTATTTGTTCTGATAGAGCTCAAGATCATTTTAAAACTATTCAGGAAAGGTTCATTTCTGTCCTGTGAACATATTATTAACAATACCTGCCCAAATGAGTAGCCGGGTTCGATACTAGTTTTAGCATGGATTAGTGTCTGATTTTCAATATTTTTGACTCAAACCGGTAGAACGCACATTGTTTCCCATCACACCTCTGCTTCGTAACCCCATTCATCCGACAGTCACCATAATACATTGTGCAGAGAATGAATAGCCATTTGTTTGTTTGTGCTTTGGTGGTCCGGCGTCGTTTGTTGGGGCTCGAAATGCGTCCAGACCCCGGCGAACTCAGCCAGCTCACTCCTGGAGAGACACTGGCAACGCTAGCCTCCTGCACTGCCCAGAACCGAAACGCACGGGGAGATAATTGGCTCGCGCCGCTGCAGAGACGGACCGGACTCCAGGCGAATTAACAAGCTGACCGCCGCAATATATAACGCTCCAGCTCGGAGAGGAGACCAAGCCTGATGAGCCTCTACAAAGCTAATGATGTCTGCCATTAACAGTGCAGCATGAACAATGGGAACCAATGCAGCTCCGCCCGCCACTGGGTTTATACCACTTTAATGGGCCAGTACGGCTTTTTATTTCATGTATTGGGGATAAATTTGTCTCGCTCCAGGACTGATATATCGTAAAAGCAGCTCTCGAGGTCAAATGTGTAAAGAGGAGGACGGTGTTTATTTGTCAGGTATGTCCAAACTATGGCCCTTTCTGGGTCTGCAGGCTTCCAGATAAACTGACCCACGCCACAAAAACTTGACTTGAATTAAGAAAAAGTTAACTTGATTGAAGTAAAATTACTTTTCAGATTATGAGCCACAATATCAATGAACAGGTCTATTTTCATACATAAGGAGCACCGGATTATAAGGTGCATTAAGCGGGAGCAGCTGCAATTTAACTTTGAACCGATATCTAGAGGTTGGAGTTCTTTGGTTAATCTGCCTGGAATGACCACAAACACCGAATTAGTTTGCATAATATGATGTTGAAGCACAGTACGTATTACTCTGCCAGGCTCCTGATTACGGTCGCCGTAACGCTCCGACAGCTCATCAAGCGGTAAAGTAAAACATTTTGACAGATTTTTGAGCGCCGTGTACCACATAAAATCAGTTACAGATCAATAAGCACAATGAGAATTAATACATAAGGCGCACTGTTGATTTTTGAGAAAACTGAAGGATTTTAAGTGCGACTGATGGTCCGAAAAATACGGTATCTACTAGAAACTACTAGCCTTTCTGTAGTTGAAACAGGAAAATACACCTACTTACACTTTGTACTTTAAATAAGTTGCTATGATGTATGTATTTTATTGTATTGTATTAAGAAAAAAAAGTATTCCATTAGTAGATAATTTTTTGTCAAGTGAAATCTACTCAGATCAAGTTAAATCTTCTTAATTTGAGTCATTAGAACTTACTAGGATATTACTTTTTGCCGTGCATATTACAGTAAGATGACTAGATTTAACTTGACAAGTAAAACTATTTACCAATTGAATAAGAATGTTTATTTATCAATGTTTTTGTCCAGTTTAAGGCAAATTCTTAATTCAAGCAACAGAACTTTTTGCTTCTTATTTGAAGTGCAGAGAGTTTTTGTTTTCTGGTCTTACATTGCAAAAAACAAAATCTAGCCAAATTAAGATGACTTGAATTAAGGAAGTTTTATCACGATTTGAGAAAATTTCACTTGACAAGTAAAATGATCTGCCAGTGGAACAAGATTTTTTGTACTTAAAATATGAAAATACACCTTGCCACAGTTAAAATAAGAAAAACTTTTTGCACTTGAAATAAGAAACATAATCAAATGTTGCTTGAATTAAGAAAAACACACTTATTCCACTGGTGGATCATTTTACTTGTCAAGTTGAATCTGCTCAAATAGTCAAATGTTCTTAATTTAAGTCATTTTCACGTACCTAGAGATTGTATCAAGATGTATTTTTAGATTTTAATCACAAAAATTCTTGTTCCATTGATTGATCACTTAACTTGTCAAGAGAAATTTGCTCAAATCATGACGGAACTTTATAAAGTGAAGTCATTTTAACTTCATTTTCGTGGATAAAGGTCTCGCGGCTCAAGCTAAAGGCAAATATTTTAATTATTCACCGTAACGATCACTAATCTACGGCCTCTGCATTTTAATTCTTTCTCCTGAGTGGTAGTTCTGTAGAAAAGGGAGTTACAGTCATATTTGTGAGTTTGCTTTGTTGTTGGTAAAAAGAAGAAAAGATAAATTGTTTCATGCGTACTGGAAGCTTCCCAAAGTTTCACACTTGCGTTCACACCCTAGCGGCTTTGACGAGGAGCTTAACCCGACTGTACGAGAGAATCGGATGAGCAGAAGTGGCGCATTCAAGAAATCTGATGTAACAGACTTCGCTCTTTTGCTTTCTTATTGCAGACGATTTATTGAGCAGTTACAGTTTTAACAGTCTGGTTTTATCGTCTGTGCGTTCATAAAATGTGCCGGGAAAGTACTATTGTGGTCGTATACGGAAAAACTACCTTGGAAAGAGAGAAAAGTTTACGCGTTATCTTAGAAAAAAAAACTCGCCAATCCACATTTTTACAACAGCTGCAGATACGAATAAAAAATAACAGCTTGTTTTCGAGTTGTTTTCAACTTTTAGGTAACCGTGCATGCAGTCCTTAGTCCGGAACACATTTTGAACAGTAGAAAAGCATGGGAAAAGGGCATTTAAAGCTGTATTATGTAACTTTTCTGGTGAACGTTTCGTAGAATTATTTGTTGTGCGTCTTCTCTCTGATTTAAATGTTAGACAAATGTTAAATATGCACCGCTTGAGTTTGAAATGAAGCTTCACTGATTGAGTCATGGCATTTAGTAACTTAATTATCACCATGGAGACAAGCAGGTTGCCCCATTACACTGACTTTTGGTTTAGATCTGTGGAGAGGCGAGGCCGCTCACAGTAAGAATACTTTTTTTTTAGGTATTTTCGAGCTACAGAAACACCTGCAATTGAACAAATCCAGGACAGATACGTTTTAGACCAACTTTTGTGTCAGATCTGTGGAGAGGTGTTTCTGCTCACAGTCAGAATACATGTTTTTTCAGGTATTTTTGAGCTATAAAAACACCTGCAGTTGAACAAATCCAAGATAGATATGTTTTAGAACACTTTTCAGGTCAAATCTGTGGAAAAGTGACGCCACTCATAGTAAGAATATGTGTTTTTTGAGATATTTTTGAGCTGTAAAACCACTTGCAATTGAACAAATCTGAGACAGCTACGTTTTAGACCAACTTTTAGGTCTGATCTGTGGAAAAGTGACTCCATTCACAGTAAGAATACATGTTTTTTGAGGTGTTTTTGAGCTATAAAAACACTTACAATTGAACAAATCCAAGATAGAATTGTTTTAGACCAACTTTCAGGTCAGATCTGTGGAGAGGCGATGCCGCTCACAGTAAGAATATGTTTTTTCGGGTATTTTTGAGCTATAAAAACACCTGCAACTGAACAAATTCAAGATAGATACGTTTCAGACCAACTTTGGGGTCAGATCTGTGGAGAGGCGACGCCGCTCACAGTAAGAATACATGTTTTTTGAGGTATTTTTGAGATACGAAAACACCTACAACTGAACAAATCCAGGACAGACGCAATTAAATTCATAGTATGTGCAGCGGAAACTAGTTTTGTGGTCTTATGGAAAAGCTACCGGCGAGAAAGTGAAGTTTTACAAGTCTCCTAGGGTGTTAACGCCGATATCAAATTGGAAATGCCAGCAGTGGAGTACAGTGGAGGAGGAGTAAGTATACCTAGAGGAGAGAGGTCGCCGGGATCAGCCCACTCGTGATACGGGGTAGTATATACCGCATAGACCCAAGACAACCCCAATCCTGGAGTCTATTAAGAATCTCCTGCACATGTTGAGATGGCGTGACCCTCAGACATAACAACCATAAAGAAAACAGAGAAATCCGATACCCGAGCCCAGTTTCCTGAAGTTATTATAAATTGTGAATGAGAGTCTTGGTTTGTTTGTATAGTCCACAGTGAGCGGAGACAGATACTCGTACACGGGGTTGGGAATCTACTGGTTTTGGCGATGTTTTTACAGTCTTAAGATCAAATGTTGGTTGATCGATTAGTTGTGATTAAGGTTGTCAAACTGAAAATCAATACAAATCAATATTATCAAGTATTGGTACTAAAAAGTCACATTCTTGGGACAGAAATGAACCTTTCTTGAATAGTTTTAGAATGAAAGTATAAGAGTACATACTGTAGACTAGTATAGACCCATGGAGCACTATGGAACCGACCTGGACGAACGTTTTTAATATCATTTTAAAGGAGACCACTGCATTTTTTCTCTGAAATCAGCGTCTCTACATGTGTGACGGCCGTTTCATTCCAGCGTCTGTTGAATCCAACACAAACACACCTCATTCTGCTTCATGAGGCACTGATGAGATCACCTGAACCAAATCTGATTTAAGGAGGAAAAGGAGAAAAACCACTGCTGTGTTCATAATCATTATTATTATTCCACCAAATAATGATTTCTGAACACTTTAAATGAATATGATCTTCTTTTCTTCGCATTATTTGAAGTCTGAAAACATTTACCGTAATCTTTTTTGATATTTTGACCATTTGCAAATAAATGCTTTAAATGACGATATTTTTATCCACAACACTATATCAACACCGAATTCCTGGCACATATTTATTTATCGTTACTAGTGGTTTGTGAAAGTAGTAAGTACTTCACACTGTGTTTTACTTTGAAATACCACAGATATTCCATTTATTTATTTTACTTGTGCATTAAATACATCATAAACATAAAGATAAATACTTCATATAAATATCATTTTTTAACTGAAAAAAGTCAACAAAATACAAGATGCAGATATGTTATTATTTGCCAAAAAGTTTTTTAAAAAAAGGGCCATGACAACTTTTCAAGTGGTTGGGGGGCCCCAAAACCTGCTCTAGAAGTTATTTTTTCAGTGTGAATATATCATTAGTTTGTCTTGAATGTCCCACAGTGTGACATTAAACAGCTCTACTTTACATTTATTCAATTACAGGTGGTTTTATAGCTCAAAAATACCTAAAAAAAAAACAGGGATTCTTACTGTGAGCGGGGTCGCCTCTCTGCACATCTGACCTGTAACTTGGTCTGGTTTGGTCGCTATGACGATCGAAAAGTTTAATACTATAAGAGTGAAGCATTCCAGACAAACACATGACATATCCACGGAAAAAAGTCACACAATGCGCCTTTAACACTAATTACACCAAAAATCGCATAATCCAGATTTTCTTTACAAATGCACCTATTGAGAGTGAGTTTGCTGCATTGTCACTGTCCCAACACTGTATTACTGGCTTTTCTTTGCTGGAACATTAGCACAAAGCAAATCCCTTTTACACTGGAGGCTCAAAATTGCCTTTGTCATTCTCTCAAAATGACTGTTGTTTCACCGGCTTCCATTTGTTCTACCTGCCTTCCAAAACAAAGCCATTTCAAAATCCAAACGCATGATCTTTCTGCGTGCATTTCACTAAAGCTCCCATCACATCACAAAGCACTGGCTGATCCATCTCTCCATAATGAGACGCATTTGTCTGAAAAACTGAGCCAACACCGCAGCCACGCCATAAACTGCATATTCACCAGTCCTCTTCCCTCCTTGGGGGAACTTTTTTGTGAAATCAGAGTCGAAAACAACACCACTCAAGGTAAAGTTATTATGGAAGCTAAATGAAACAGAAAACAAAGGCTCTTTCTTATCTAAAAGCCGCATTGTGGAATTGTGTATGCCAGGCTAGACTAAAATAAAAGCTTTTTTTCATTTTGTTTGTGTTATTGCACTGAAAAACATGCATTGCTACTGCAAATGGGCTTGCATCTCCACAAACCTGACTCATACATGGCCTCTTCCTGCCTGTAATATAGCACAGTACAGCATAAATTGTATACATTTCCAAGGAGAATGTTCTGACGTACGGCTTTAACTCCAGAAAGTTGCATACTCTACCTTAAAACATAAAAGATCGAGCCACAGCCTATATATTTTTGACAGACTTTATTGATCCACAAAGGAAATTACTCGGACACAGACGCTCACACAGCAGAAATAAACAAGAAGCGATCGAGTTAAGAGAAACGGCGTGAAGAAGAAACGGTGATTTGACACGATACTTCCCACGTTTACGAGCTTTAATTCCGAATACAAATAGTTTAGTTCTGAATAAAAATGAATTCCGCTTTAAAAAGATCATGTAAACACTTAATTCCTAATGAAAATGATTATTCAGAATTCAACTTAGTGGGTGGTTTATTCCGATTTTAAAGCCAAATTAATTTACTCCTCGATTATGTGAACGTTTATTCTTCTTAAAAATAATCCGTTGTTCATGTTCGTTGATTCGCCCTTCTGACGCGATCTTCCAGTCGTCTCTTCGGACTTTCCTCCACGTCTCTTTGGATTTGTGAGCGGGATGTGGGAGTGGGCTGAGGTGTGGCAGCCTCAGACTCAGTTTGTCTTCTTCCTCCTTCTCCGACACTCTTCCCTTCTCCTCCTCAGCTCACAGACATAAAGCGTGAGGAGAGAATTCTCCAGCTGCTGCTTCATTATCATTGGAACGACCGCGGAAAAAGTTTGGCTCACGTTTGTGTCGGCGGCGTAACGACAAACCGAGATGACAGAAAAGCCGATAGCAGCTGAAGTGTTTTCTTCCCAAAGGCGTAAATACGTTTGTGTCGCTGTCCAATCAGAACCCTTCCCCACCCCCAGACGTTGAACGGAATTAAATAAAGGCGATTTAACGTGTTTTCCATGTCAATTCGAAATTATTATTGCCATGTAAACTTGACAGAGAATATTTTAATTCCGAACTATTTAATTCAGAACAATTAATTCAGAATTTAAAAAAAAAACATCATGTAAATGTGGCCATAGCGTTACCTATTACATAAGAGTGAGTTGTTGTACAGCTGTATGGCGTATGGTTTCTAATTCGTTTCTATTTCTAATGGTGGAATGTTCAAGCGTTGCCATGGTGACACGACGCACACATTAGTAAACGCAGTCACACACAAAAAAATAATAATTAAGACCCTCTGAAAGCTCAAAATGGATTTAAACAGCACATTTTCAGAACTTTGTGATCAATACAAGCATTTACGGTCCTGTTTAAGAGTTCGATTTTCAACAAAAATGGCAAACGTGCTTTGAATTTTACCGCGAGACAGAAAAGGAATCCACAAAAGTACTATATGAACTGCGGTAGCACTTAGCCGTCTGACTGTTCAACACCCCCGTTCGTTCGAAGTGTGATCGCTGTGCCCTCGCCGAAGAAAACCCAACGGCCATTTAAACGCGAAGGGTCGATGACATCTGGCCAGCGCGACAAAGAGATTAGAAACACTCTCGACATTAACCACCGTGTATCCTCGGACGTGCTCTCAGTGCTTTGCGTGACTCAAATCGGTGAGGAAATAGCGGAAATGGCTGTTCGAGTCTGGAGAGCGTCGGTCGGGATGACAGGGCTGAGCTGCGTGGGCGCTGAGAAGTGCAAATGAACCTTCGTCTGTTTGTTTCATCTGATGGCTTCCGTAATAGCTGCGTCTAGAGTGTTTTCTACTCGGACTCTGAAAATAAAAACCAGAAAAAAATAGCTTGGCTTGAAATCCTCTGCTCACTTTAGCCATATTGCACTTCTACGGAAATAAGATTCCAGTTTGATGATTTTTGCAGCTTGTTCTGTTCATACTTTGCAGAGGATGTGAATACGATGCTCACTGTAGGCACCGCTCTGTCTGAGGCTTTGTTAGACTTTTTAACGCATTTGTTCACGTTGGCTTTTGACACAGTTTGAGATGTGGACATTTTATTACATTATTTTTTTTATTTTATTAAATTCTGTTCTATTCATGTTGTTTTATTGTTTTTATGAGCTTCAGATTTTAGTCATAAGCTGTTTTATTGTTCTTATTGTCTTTATTCAACTCTGTTTTGCAGCACTCCGGTCAATCTGTTGTTATAAATAAAGTTGCAGTTGTAGTTGCAGTTAATCCGAGTTTTATTTGAAGGCAATCTGGCCGTAAAGAACTGATTTCACTGGATGTACGACACGTGAGCCGATTTGCACTGCTAAACAAGTCTCTCGCACATAAAATTACAAATTACAAACTTCCAACAGCTTTTCAGTTAGTCAAACACACATTTTTATGGAAAATCAAACACCTAAACAGGACCACGAACGCTTGTATTCATCACAGGTTCATGAAAATGTGTTGTTTAAATCCATTTTGTTTGTTTTGTGAGTTTGTGACTTAAATACGTTAAATTGCAGGGATGTAACAATCACAACAATCAATGAAAAATGGTGATATCGTATCGTCAAAGGTCTCACAATAATATCGTGGACCATCACAATATATCGAATCCCAAGTCTCTTTGCTTAAATGAATAGTTATGATGCAGAAATAGCTAAAAAAAAAACAGAGGGAACTACATAGACCATGATCCTTTGCTCCGTTTCAGTGCAGACGACATGAAGAAATAACTGTTCTAAGCACTTTGAAATCTTCATTCTTTGGATTAAGTCTTGTGAAGGCATTTTTAGAGGAAAAAGGAGCAGATTCGCATTAAAATATTCACAATAAATATCGTATCGTGAGATGTATATGGTGAAAATATCGTACAGAGAGATTTGGATATCGTTCCATCCCTAATGATAATAAATGTTGTACCAAATGACTGGTCAAAGCATTTTAGAATGTCAGACTCGTTATTATGTAGAATATCGTAATATCGTGAGCTTTCCCACGATATCGCAATAAATATCGTACTGTGAGGTTCATACCGTTACGTGAGACTTGGATATTGTTAGACCGCTATTAAATGGTAACGGATTAACTGAAAAACGACCATTATTTAGTACTAAGCTCTAAATGTGGAAAAATCGAAACAAATCTTCAAAACTTTTACTAACTAGATCACTGGCACTGCTCGCGCCAAGAACTCGGTCATTAGCAGCGAGTCCGGGCTAATGCATGCGAATGAGGCAGGGTCTAATTGGACGGGCTTGATCGCAATTCCAGTCTCGGTCCATATTCCTTTGCTTAAATGATCCACACCTTATTTCCATCAGGCTGGAAGACCAATTTAAAGGATCCGTGTTGCGTCTCATAAATATTAAATAATCCTAATGTATGGACAGAGTATGGCCTTTAGCGGGGTCAGTTTCGCCGCTGGTCCTGTGTGTAGATTCAATTATAAGGCGGTGTGTGTAATGTGTGTTGGGTTTCAAATAGGAAGAAGTTTGATTAAAACTTTGAAGGGCCCATCTTATACTCTATATTTTCTGTTGTTTCCTCAGCAAAAACAGACCTGGAGTCGTGCTTTGTTTCATTCACACATGTTTAACACACAAACTTTGCATATTTAGGCTGAGTTATGCCTTCTTTAGAGTCATTTGGATGATTTCAGACCTGGAACTGCCCATTTCTACTGAACTAAAGATGAATTAAAGGTAGTTGATAACTTGAAAACCACCTCTTCATGACCTCACAAAATTAAACACAGCATCTTAAGCTTTGGAGATGCACACAGACTATTAATAATGGGTTACTCCAACATGTGTAAATAAAACAAAACTGAATTTTAGATTTTTGAGGAGGTAACAACATCATAACCTTTAGGATCTTTAGACTGTGACTAAGTTCACTGAGCAGATTTTGTGTTTCGCCCACCTTTCTATTACTTTGTTCATAAAAACTTTCTTATACCACTTTATAATAACTAAATTATGTGGATGCGTCTCTATCAGAGGTGTTAATCTGCGGAACCGTTTGGACGGGACATTAAAAGGCTCTAAAACAATTTACACATTTTAAAAAAGACCAAAATTGTAGGGAAATAACAGAGAAATACAATAAATGATGTAGCTTACCTTATGAAACTTACAAATTAACGATAAGCATCAGTTTTACGAACGTGTATTGGACTGTGTGTCTGTAGTGTGTATGTGTGTATACCAGAAGAACCAACTTCTACGTATCCTCGCCTGCTCTCATAAAAGATGAGTTTTGTTTTTATCTGCAGTCGTTTTTTTCTGCCGTCTTGTATCCTGTTCTATATGTTAATATGGTTTAGGCAAAATAAGTGTCAAAACTTCATCTTAAACCCCTTCATTCTGTAGAATAAGGGCCAATCTCATTTGTAATTTCTACCCCTTCCCCTTGAAACTGAGCAACAAGAGGTAGGGGTTGATTGTCGACCTTTACGAATTGGGACACCCCTTCAACCATCACATACGTCATCAGAAGTCTCCGCCAGAATGACACGCAGACCATTGGAAAGGACAACATGAGCTTCTCTAAGGGTTAAACCAATGATATCACTTTCAGTTACTTGGGTCACAATATCGAAATAACAGCTGTGCAGCACGGACGCTCGCAATTCATTCACAACTTTATTTCCATGCATCAACCGATCACTCAAGTCACGAATAACAAGACATTACTCAACGTAGTACTAGAGGTTTTTTCATGTGCATTTTATGAAGAAAATGACCATTACGGACTGGAACGACGTTAAACTTAAGACTTCAGTGGTTATCACAAATTTTAAACCATAAATAATGGAGAAAATGTATGAAGTTCTTTGGTCTTTGGTCTCTTTGGTTGTAGCAGATCTTGCCGGTGATTCTCAAGACATTCTGAGAAATTGCTCATATCCTTCCATTTGGAGTGTGCCTCTGAAAAATCTTTGTCTGGAGGGGTATAAAGCCCTACCAATTACCCCTACGCCTACACGTGAACACGCAAAACGGAGGGGTAGGGCCAAGGGGTGTAATGGGATTCAGCCTAACTCTTGTTTTATGTGTAATTTTGTGTTAAAGCATTGTAATATGATTTATGATTATGTTAACTGACTGAAGGAAATAAACTAACTAAATTAGCCTTCATAAATCGTACCTTACTTTCAAATTCGTTGATTTAAAAATGAAGAATGGCCTCTTTAAAAATAAATTAAAACGTTACGTGTAAATGTCAGTATTAAGTATTAAGCTCCTTCCTCCAAAGTATTCAATTATGGTTTAAAAAAGACCCAAGGTGATCACCGTTGATTAAAAATGACCAAAATTTGATTCATTACAAACGCCAAATCTCCAGCTCGCTCGACTGAAACTTTGGCCAACTCTTTGACTTCTCGCTGTTGTTACGGAAACCACGAGAGGATGATGTCATGACCGAATCCACGGGAGGTATAGGAAGCGGTAATGGACTGTACCTAATGTGCCCGAGCAGTTGCCTAAAACAGCTGCTCCCGTTTTAGTTTTTGTCTACGTCGAATGCCTTATCCGGCCCACTTCCTGTTTTGTGCAGTAAACTAGACTCCCCTTCCCAGCATGCATTTCCTGACAGACTGGACGACTGTCTCTCTGCTCTTTGGCCCGTCCACCTGCTCGAAAACGCGTAGAAACAGGTGCGCACTGCCTACATCCAGACTCCAGATCGCTGGAAGAGACGCTGTTTTACTTCTATAGGGTATTTATTTCTTACACATAACATGAATCACCATGTTAGCTTATATTGCTTTGAAAATGCTATATGCTGTTTCTGATGTTTTTCTGAGTATCCCGTCCTTTTGCTCTCCACGCTAAGTCACTCCCCCTTCAGAGCGCTATCACAAGGCAATCGCCATGTGTCTCACTAATGAAACTACTGCATGTTGCATCAGTTTGCCAAGTTGTGTGCAGTTTTTGTATATTTTTGGATAACTCTTAAAGCTATCCGTAATGCAGAGTGTACACTGCACAGTTGTCCCTCACTGTATCGCGGTTCACCTTTCGCGGCCTCACTATTTCGCTGATTTTTTGTTTTTTTTGTGCAATTTTAGATGCTTTTTTTATGAATGCATATTGTGTTCTACACCCCGACTGGCTAAGAGAGAATCCTCACATTGTTTTTTGCATAATCAAAGGTGGCATGTCTATTTATAGGAATTAAAAACAGCGGCAACAACTACCCATAACTATGTTTTTCACCCCCCGCGCTCCTCAGTTTAGATCACAGGCTGATTTGTAAGAAGCGATCCCCCTCCCCGCTCCCTGCAGAGGGGTTTTACAGCCTTAAAACAAATGTACTAATTGTTAAAAATAAAGCTGACTACTTCACTGATTTTGCTTATCTATGTTGTGCATGTTATTTTTAGAACGTAAACCAGCGATAAACGAGGGACCACTGTATTTTCGACGGTTTCACTCAGCCCCAGCTCAAACTGTACGACCAAATCGCAAGGTTTAAAAGTTCACAGCTCACGATTCATGTTCTCAGACTGTACGAATGACTTCAACAGTGCCAAACCCTCACAAGAAACAGGTTTGATATTCTTGCGAACTACGATTGCCGATCGGGAGGTATGAATCGGTTCTCATTACCCCATTAAACTACACGAAGCACGCATGATTAAGGCAAAACTCAAAATAGTCGCACAAGTGAAAAATTGTCTCAAAAAGGGCCAAAAATCGCTTATGGAGGGTCAGAATAGGACCCAGGAGAGATCGCTAAATTGCTGAAACATGCATGGATGACATCTAGAACCTCTTCATGCATGTTTTTGACGAGGGAACGTTACGAAATTATAGAAAGCTAAAACAAAATAAGAGATTTTGCATAATACCCCATCTTTAACAACTGCAAATACCTAATTACTGTAACTGCTGACTCATGGCTGCTGCGCTGTGTGAAAATAAAAGCAAAAGTGCTTCTCTCCCCAAGTGCGAGTTAGACAACCAAAGCAGATGAAATAAGTTGTTTCCACTACTTGCTGAGGCATCACTGCAAAGAAATGTACAGCCTACAGGAAAACGGTGATGCAGCCAGACAGCTAGAGTCCAGTCGTAATTCTACTCGGCAGTTTTTTGGAGATCACTCGTAGTATTTCTGAGGTAGCGTGGTGTTTGAAATCAGGAAGAAATGCAAAAAAATCCATAGCCTAACTGTTCGAAACTGCGCTATAGATCTCACAAGCTTTATGAGCAGAAGTTTTGGATAATTTAAGATAAAACGCAATTGATAGGTGTAACTCTTCTCGTGGACTGTCTGTGACTTGATTGTCTCTTTGGAGATGTCGTGGCTATGCCTAGAATGTTCCACAGTATGGCATTAAGCATATCTCAATGGGTAGAGATGGAGATGAGCGGGTGGCATAGGGTAACTGTTGGCTGGCTGGTAATAATAAAATTGTGAAACAAGTGCGTAATTAAGGAATAATGTTATGTATGTCTCGGCCCATTCATGACTTATTTACAACTAACTAAGGGTGGCAGGTGAGTTAGTATAGTCACATTTTCTTTGTGTTTTGGTCCATTTTAAGCAGGTTTTCATGTTTTATTTAACAAATGACAATTTATGGCTCTCTTTACTGGGTTCAAATTGGTCAAAAATTGGGACACCTAGGACATTTCTGGGACAAACTGGGACAAATCAGTGGTTTTGGATAAATCTGCTGGGACATGGGACTCAGCTGGTCACCCTAGCGTGGCGCCATTAGTTACAAGATTTTTAGGAAGAATGAATTTTTAAGGTATTTTGAGCAATGAAAGCAGCTATTAGGTCTGCTGAGGTTTAATGCATACTGTGGAACATTCTAGGAACAGCATTTCCATGGAAACAAGCACATATGCCATGTGGTAATACAGGAAGTCCTCTACTATGTTTTGAAGCTCCGTTCACTAGAATAATTTGGATCAGTTCAGCTCTGGAATTGCCAATTTCTACGAACCTAAAGGTAAAAGGAAGCATTAACTTGAAAACTACCACTTCATGACATCACAAGTTGGACCATTTTGAGCTTTGGAGATGCAGATAGACTAATAATAAAGGGTTACTGAAAAAAACAACTTCTCAAACCAATTTATTATTTCGCTCTTATACTACTCCCAAACTGAGCTTCATTTTGGTGTATGTTTTTCCATTCGCTTCTATACAAACAAGCCGTATTTGTTCAGCTGATTATTTACCCGGATGCCGTCTCTATTCCCCCGTCACGTCGCCTGAAATCAAAGTGTCGGGAGTGTTTTGTTCTTTTCTGTTCCTAAATTACATTCAGCGAGCGTTATGAAGAGCGTAAACAAACAGCTTCTGAAATATATTTACTGTTGATATGAGAATTACTTAAAGATTGCCCCGTTCAGTGTTTTTGTGTGAAGAACTTAAGACTCCAAATAAATGAAGCCACACTGGTGAGATTTGTGAGGTGATTTGCATAGAAATGATCGCTTAAACATATATAGTTGTACAGGATGTTGTTGGTGGTCTGAAAACGTAAGAAAAAATACAAAATGGATTTAAATAACACAATTTCAGGAGCAAAAAGGGTGAAAGTGACTGAAAAACTGTTGGCTAATGCTATCTGGTAACGGCTGTGTGATTTGAGAGGAACTCATTCTGTTGTAGTTTCACACCCACAGCAGTTGGTGCCAAAGGTTCCATTCAAACCAGAAGCTTTTCGGTTCATTTTCGTTGGTGTGAAAGCATCGATCGCACTAGGATCCGGACTAAATCAAGCGGACCGAGACCTGAGAAAAAAGGTGGTCTTGGTCCACTTGACTCCGCACCAAATGCCAAACTCTGGTGCAGTCCATCTGGTGAGAACTCGAACTCGGGTCCAAACCATAGGCAGTAGGTCCAGACCATCTATTTGAAATGCATCATGGGAGGGGATACTAATTATTTTATTTTATGTCCGTGGTGAGTGAAGAAGACATGGGTTCAAGGTTCGCCTTTGAACCGTGGCCAAACATGCTCCAAGTAACAGCAGAACGATCAAAGGAACCAGAATTGATTTAATGAGCCATTCGCAGTTTCCCTGTATCGGCCAAGTGGACTTAGACCTGCACAGCTTCATCTTTGAGACAAGCACATGCTACAGGCAGGTCAACCAGGTGGACCTATGTGTGCGCCACAACAGTGGGCCCTTGCATCTGGGTTAAGGAGTTTGGCGGGGATGGAGTTGGGTCCGGACGCCTGTCCTGTGGCGGGTGGTCCATAGGTTTGCGAGACCGAGGCCGGGGAAAGGTCTTAGGCAGGGTTCGAAAAACTGGAGACTGGCCTCCGCTTGGGAGGATAGGGATCGGCCCACGCCATCCGTAACCCACCAAAGAGCTCCGCGGGAAGGCCACTGGGCAAGACTGTACATCTCGGCCTCTCTTCCTAGAGGTCTGACATGCAGAAGAGGTCAACATCCTTAGCCACGTGCAGTTGAATCCTGGATCTGAATCCTGGAGTCTTGGATATACGACAATCGGACCAGTTTTGGTTGGTTTGCAGGTATGAAAGGACTACACTGCAGTCTATATGCTACAGAAGACCTATTTTATTGCCTGGACCAACTAATCAAACTAGCGGTGTGAACGTGCCCTAAGTCAGTTATTTATGGTCAGATTGTGTTAAAACAAAGCTCAGAGTTAAGTCTAACTTGAAGAACAGAGCTTCAGACAGGGCAGTGCCTTCAGTTGGCTATCAAAACTACATTCTTAAAGTCAGAACAGAAATTAACCTTTCCTGAATAGAACGATCTTGAGCTGTATCAGAACAAGTATAAAAGCACAAAGACTAGTAAACGTCCTTGAACCAGTATGGAACCTACCGGGACGACAGGGATAGCACAGATATAAGGCCACATAGGGATAGAAAAGAAAGTTCTCCAATAAAATGTTTTCTTTTTTCATTATCATTGTGCTATTGAAATCTGTATTAAACCACTGCAAATGTATTATGCATTTCAAATATGTGCAATGTTCCTTTCCCTATATCATCAAGGTCTATAACAGTTATGTTGCTTATCAGTGAATAGATTTTTTTCCTCTTCCTTTTTTCACTAGAGCCAAACAAACATAGCCTGTGAATAACCTTTAGAAAAGAACATATAGCTTTATATCTTTGCAACTGAGCCGTGAGATAAACAGACCTCCTCTCCACACTTGTACATCTGCTCAGAGCCAGTCCGAAAACCCTGCCAAAAAAAAAAAAAAAAACCCGAACGGAAACGGACAGCTGCTTAAAAAAAACTGCTTTCACTTTCTGCCCTATACGAGCATCACGAGCGCTGTTTTCCATCAGCGACATCGGACAACAATACAAAACATATGACACCTTCCCCCGAGGGACAATGTAGGATCACGGCGGCAACTCTCATTGTTACACTTAATGCGTTAAACCTCCCTCTCCCCGAGCCGCTTCCCCCTCCGAATATCACCATTATTCACCCTTCCTGGTCCAGTGTTGCGTGCAGTGCGGTGATAGACCCCCTTTCAGGCTCTACTTCAATCCAGCTGACTCCCCCAGAATGACGGGCAGAGGGGAAGGGGGGGAGCTATTGTTTTCTTCCCCAAGTAAAGCCTCGGCACAGGGCACGGATGTGGTGTACGCCGAAGGGGCCATCGGCGTACTCCCCGAGGTCAGAGCCTGTCCCTGTTCAGGCTGCAAATACCATAAATAAAGACAGACAGTGGATAGGAGGGAACAATAGACTAGACCCCCTATGAGTGTGGAGATGGGCTTGGTCCATTCTGTTTCTAAATTACACTCAGTAAATGGGATTAAAGGGAGTAAACAAGTGGATTATTAAATATTAGTAGTGTTTTTTTAATCGCGTTCATTTTTTTAAATCACAAACTTGTTTTTTATAAACTGTGGTCAATGGGGATGGGCAAAATTTGTCGAATAATCAATAATTGATCATTAAGAATTTCGTCACATCACGTTCATTTTAATCAACAAACCGAATGTCGGTTGCATATTGGGGTTGCGGCCCCACAGTCCCACGTCTTGGCTCTGGCTCCTTGGAGATCACGATATCCCTCAGAGTGTGTTTACCTGCACATCAGTGTCCCGGATATGATCGGGTTTTTTGAATATCCCGGTTTCATTATGGTGCATGTTTATGCAGTATCTAGACCTACCCACAGAACAGACTCACCAGCCTCATCACATCCTCTGTCACAGAAAGAACACTCATATTTCACTGAGTCGTGTCCTTTAGTCCAACCAAAGCCGGCCACATCAGGGCACAAGGAAAGAGCTGCTTTTATCACTGCTTACTGTTTATGCAAATGGACCATACGGTTTTAAGTTTTCTTTCTGTAAGACATAAACAAATGTGCCAAAGCTGCATTAAACACATTCTAATCTCACACGAGCTGATGTGGCTCTATAGTGATTATGGTTTATATGTTGTAAAGTTGGGTTTATTTATGCAGATTAGTAATAGTAATAATAATGATAATTTTAATATAAAAATGTTAATGATTCATCGAAAATCGATCGTTAATTCTCCCGACGATCGATTAAGAAAATTTAATCCCTAGTGGCCACTACTGTAATGTTAGAAAATCTACAGGATCCGGCTGTAAATAGGAAGCAAAACAATTTGTACGAAACTGAGAAGCTCTTTGCATGCGCTGATGTTATTCATATGAGGAAAACATAACAATAAAGTCTGCTGCAAAACATATGTCGAATCCGCGCTGAACTTCCATAAGGATTGTGACAGAGACAGAAGTTTTGCAGCCTCCCCTCCGGCTGTTTTCACTGCTCTGAGTTGTTATGTCCATAAACTCACAGTGGAGCGTATCACAGCAGCACTCAGATCTGTCTCACTATTTAAGATACCGCTGGACTTATTTTCTCTGCTAAAGCGTTCGCTCTGCTGCAACACATGTAAGCAGACCGCACCATGTGATGACGTCTTCGCCCTGAGTACAGCAGTGTTGGGGCGACAAACAAGGTCACAAACACAGCTGCAATTAAAAAAAATAGCACAAAGCCTGTCCACTTTTCTATGTTGATAAGAGGATTAAAATGATGATTCAAGGGACAAACGTGTATTTTAATCGATTGACATCACTATTAAATATGTTTACTGTTGATATAAGAATTACTTGAGGGAGCTATAAGTAAGAATGAATTTTTATAAACTTGACCTATCTGTGAAGAGCGCGGGTTCAAATCAAATATAGCGTTCACTGATAACAATTTTAATCCTAATTGTTTTTTAAATGCCAAAACATTGGGCTAATTTGTTTTTGTTCTCAAGACAATTGATGAATGAGCCTCACAATAGCCTCAATGTTAAAATCCAGCTGGTTTGAACCTAAAAAGCACTCAAAACTTAAACCCTAGCTCCTACAGTTAATCATTTATCAGAGCTAGTGCAGCCTCTGCAGCTCAGTCAGGGGATTGCGGAGGTTCTGAGATTTCACATGAGACTTTCAAATCCCTGTATGTGTCCTCTATATGCAGGTTTAAGCACTGGCAATACAGGCTCAGTTGTTATTGTAATAAAATCTCAGGTTACATTTGTCCTTTAGGTCTTTTCAACAAAATTTGAATATTATTTTTGACTGACTTGTTTAACAGCACAGATCAGTTCACCTGTTGTATTTCCGAGTCTTTCTCTCCCTGAGGTCAGAGCTTTTCCCTGGTCATGCCGCAAATTCCATAAATAAAGCGAGACAGCGGATAGACAAGAACAATGGCCCCCTCCTGCCCCTCTTCTACCCCTCTTCTACCCCATTGGCCGCTCCCAGGTCTGTCTGTCCTCCTGTCAGTGGCTGGAGACGCCGTAAATCAGGGGGCGGAGGGGCCAAAGAGAGCGAGGAACCCGATCCCAGGGCCGGGGTAAGGCAAGGAGACATAAAAGTGGGAAAAGGCAGCGCTCCGAGGGGTCCCGAGCCCCGTCCTGTCATTAGAGGAGAGCGTGGGAGACGGGTGCTGAGCAGGAACAGAGAGCGAGGCCGAATAATCCAAGGACGGAGGGACGAGAGGACGGGATCTGTGCCTCGTGATTTGGTGATCATCGGGCAGCATCTCTTAAACCGCAACTTGAACAACAAAAATTCAGTGATCAGTGAATTTTTTTACGCCTCGTGTGCTAAAACTCACTGACGTTGTGGAATATGCAACATTACAGATTATGTACAAAGCAGCAACAATCAACAAATGTTTACTGTAAAAGAGGGCAGTGTACTCAGGGTAAAGACGCCATTAACTAGAACAACTATGAAAAGTATGTGTGTAACAGTGAAGAGTGCAAAAATGTGGAATAATTTGAGTTTAAAGCATAAATATATTTAAAAAGAAGCTCAAAGACATTATGTTGATTAAATATGGTTGCGAAGAAACGTGTATATTATGAACATAATAATATAATATAATATAATATACATAGTAATGTATTAATGTATTAAGTAATTAACAAAATCAACGATGAATATTCAAGTGGATACATGTATAATAAGAAATAAAAGGATAAATAACTGTTTATAATTAAAACAATATGTATATATAAATATTCATATATAACTAATTACTGAAGGGGAAAAGGAACAACAGGGGGTAGGAACAAATGAGCGTTTGCTTCATCCTACTCCTTTTCAGACAAGTTGTAGCTTTATTTTCTGACCTTTTTTTGGGTTACTGTACTTTATTTGGTTTGCTATATACTTATATATATATTTTTTTTATGTTATGAAACGGTAACATATTTTTGATATGCTACATGTCTGAAATAAACTGATTGAATGTTCACGGTTAGTTGTAGCCTAATTAATGCTTATATAAGACGTTATTTCATTTTAAACTACTAACTAATGCCAGTAACATAGCAATAGCAGTAATGTGCCTAGAAATACTACGTAGTTCATTAATTGTATTTTATTAGATAATACCATATTGTCAGATCACAGATCCGAAACACAGGGCAATTCAACAAAGACGGTCTTCTGTTCATCATGACTCTCTCTGATTTTATGAATGAAGCTCCTCATTTAGCTTCAGGACAGACTGATGCATAAAGACGGTGTGAGTCTGACCCTGGTAAAGCTCGGCTCAGTATCTACGCCTGGATGGTACCAGTGCATATTCTGTGTGTAGAACATGGCTGGGGTCAGAGGTGTTATAATGATCCACCGCCTCAAACAGTCCATCCAGGGGTCGGCCCACAATCTTCCAACAGATTTTAATCAAACGTCTCAGTCCAGATTTTGCGGTGGCGGAGAGACAGATGTACCACACAGCGCCACAGATCTGCAGCACACTGAGGAGGGCAGAGTTGAGGCTTTTATGTCATGGAAGGGAATGGAAATTTCATTGTGCCAAATTTTCAAAATGTCTGTGGTTTAACTTGAACTAAACTAACTATTATGCAAATAACATAACAGTATAGAGTTATTTATAACAAAAACATTCATTTTGACTTTTTTATTTAGTTTATTTTTATTTAGCTTATTGTCAGAACTAATTTATTGTTTTTAAAATAAACAGAAGTTGTAAAAGATGAAGAAGTACATGGTTTAGGCTGCTCTATGCTCAGGCAAATACTCTCATATGTAAGTTGTACATCGCCCACCTATGAAGTAATTACAAAAAAGCCAGTTTGCAAAAAAACGCAGGTTTTTCTTCAATGACACTTTGCAGGTGATTTTCGAGGAGGCCACGATGAACGAGTGCGACTGAGTTGTTTGTGAACACTTTACAAGCTCTAATCAGAACTTCAATGTACAGTTTTATCTACAAACTGAACAAAACGGACAATGAAACAAAAATGTCACTCACAAATTTGAGATTCAGCAGCACAATATCAGTCCAGTATGTGGAGACACTGGTGTGGTCTTTTAAAAACGTAAATGTTTATGGTTTTGTATCGTCGCTGTCCTTGTCTGCTTTAAAAATGCACCATGAGTCCAGAATAAAGATGAACTGAACTGAGCTGATCATGGATATACGGTTTCAGTCCTGTCTACCTGAGGGCAAATACACTGAAAAGAACCATAGTACAACTAAGTTATGTGGAAAAACACCCCTGGGCCCGTTCGGTAATGCCGCCATTAGCAGAGTATATTTTTATTTCCACCCTCTATTGAATATTCATCACGCGTTTCTTCTTTTTACTCTAATGACGGCCTAAATTAAAATGAATGGATCACCACTACAACATTATTCCACCACACACAAATCAAAACATGTAAAATTGTCTTTCCACGGTCAATTAGTCATGAATAGATCTAGTCAGAATAGTTCCCTAGCAGATGTCATCAACAGTTCTCTGGGGGTGTGATGCTAACCTGAAGCACTACTCTGTCTAAAGCTTTGTAACATAATCTGACCAGAAAGAGTTGACTTGGTTGAAACTACAACAGGGTAAAGTCAAGTAAAATTACATTCGAAAGCCGACAGTTTTTCCAGTTTGCCACTCTCATCGTTTTTATTGAAAATCAAACACCTAAAACAGAACCACGAACGCTCGTACTGACCACAGGCTGCTGAAAATGTGCCGTTTACGTCCATTAAACGATAAACTTTTGTGCTTTCGTGAATATTATTATTAGTTTGTACGACCATAAACTGAAAAAAAGGGATTAGTATATGGAACAATCTGAGGGATGATTTTAAAAAGAGTATAAAGTGTTATGTTTTGAAAGATATACAGCTCTGGAAAAAAAATAAGAGACCACTGCATTTTTTTTTCTGACCTCATTCACCTCATTCTGCTTCATGAGGCACTGATGAGGAGATCACCTGAACCAAACCTGATTTAAGGAGGAAAAAGAGAAAAACCACTGCTGTGTTCATCATTATTATTCCACCAAATATTGATTTCTGAACTCTTAAAGTTAAAACAATAGTATTGAGTTAAAATGAACATGATCTCGTTTTCTTCGCATTATTTGAGGTCTGAAAACGTTTATTTTGACCATTTGTCATTTTCTGCAAATAAATGCTCTAAATGACAATATTTTTATTTGGAATTTGGGAGAAATGTTGTCAGTAGTGAATGAAAGTAATGAAAGTAAAATGTTAATTTTACTCAAACACAAACCTATAAGTAGTAAAATCAGAGAAACTGATCATTTTGCAGTTTTTTTGCATGAATTATGCGTTAAATTTTGTTTGTTTTAATTTATATTATGTCTCATATATACAGCTCTGGAAAAAATAAGAGACCACTGCAAAATTATTACATTTTTGTTTCATTCCATAAAGTACTGACAACATTTCTCCCAAATTCCTGATAAAAATAGTGTCATTTATTTGCAGAAAATGATGAAAATGGTCAAAATAACAAAAAAGATGCAAAAAAAATGCAGTGTTCTCTTATTTTATTCCAGAGCTGTAGACTCTAAGTCGCAAGTGAAATTGTAAATACAAACTTGCTGTTCATACACTGCTTTTTTTTTCTTGGAATTCTGTTATTGTTTAGTAGGGTTTGGCGTTAGAAGTACTTTTACTTCAACCTAAAACCCCTTCGGTCATTATTTATGGGGTTGTAGTCTATGTTTTGTTTCGTAGTGCTGCAAAATGACCGAATAAACTACTCCTACTACTAAAAAAAGACCATATTAACACACTCGTATCTGTGTTTGCTAATGTGTATATTGTGTCACCGTGGAAACAGCAAATAAAACACCTCCAGCATGACGTCACTGCGAAGTATCAGTAAATCAACCTTAGACTCATCTTATCTTCATTATGTAGTCTCGTACGACACTGGAGTCATACATGCCACATTAAGATTTGGGGCGGAGAAGCGGGTTGATCTTTTGAGTAAACTAGACGGAGCTCGGTCTGTCTTGCACCTTCCCCGTCAGTTGTAATTGTCGCCCACGTCGTAAATCCAACTTGGGCGTGCGGGCTTTGGTAGTGACAGCTCGGAGGGACAAAAGGTAATCCAGCAATAATTTTCCCCTCCGAACAAGGGATTCTGATTTCAAAACCTGTCAGAAGGCAACGGCGGCGGCGGTGTGGAGGAGGGGTGGGCCCAAATCACGTACGAAGGATCTTTCTTACTGCACTCTCGTCACCCCGTCTACAACCCCGGCTATGTCCTTGTATTCACCAGGATAAAGCCATTTTTGACAATAGCGGGACAGAAGAATGGCTGCTGGAGAGGGAGCCGCTGTTGAAAAAGACAGAGGTGAATGCGAGCACTTTTTTCTGCGTTTCCCATAACAACCAAAATCGGTATTAGAAGTTTGGAAAAATACCACCTTTTTTTGGAATTTGAGGATTCCAAGCGAGCGTCCTTATCCTCATATTTGACCTTAAGGACAGATGCGAAAACATAACAGTGCAATACGTGTTTCTTATCACCATAACGACCGAAAGCACAATTAAAATGCCCATAACAACCAAAATCGTTATTTTAACTTTGGACAAAATATCTGCTGAATCCAAGCATCCTTTTCATTACGTTTGAACTTAAAAACACAGATACTGAGATATGGCGGCGCAATATATTTTTCCTATCGCAATAACAACCAAAATCATAATTAAAACTTCTATAATAATCAAAATCATTGTTACAACTTCAGAAAAATATCTGCTAATTCAGAATTTCTCGATTTCAAGCATTCTTACCATTACGTTCGATCTTAAGATAGACAAATACGAAGACTTGGCGGCACAATACGAAGACTTTCCCATCACCATAACAAATAAAATCACTAGTATAACTTTTTAAAACATTATCTGGGAAGAGAATTTCATGTTTTCCATCACCTTAACAACCAAAATCACAATTAAAAGTTCCAAGACAGCTAACATCACTAAGAAAACTTCCATAGCAACCGAAATTGTTATTATAACTTGAGAAAAATGTCACCTTTTTCGGAATTTCAGGATTCCAAGCATCCTTTTGTCATTACATTCGACCTTAACGACAGATTTTAAGATATGGTGGCGCAATACATGTTCCCCATCACCATAACAACCAAAATCACTGTTACAACTTCAGAAAAATATCTGTTTTTTTCAGAATTTCGCGATTTCAAGCATCTTTATCATTATGTTCAATCTGAAGATAGACTTGTGGCACGATACATGTTTTCCGTCTTTGTAACAAATAAAATCATTAGTATAACTTAAAAAAAATATATCTGGTAAGAGTATTATCAGGATTCCTTAGTATCCTTGTCATTACATTTGACCTTAAGGACAGATTTTAAGACAGTGGTGCAATACATGTTTCTTATCGCCATAACGACCAAAATCACAATTAAACTTTCATAACTATTAAAATCATTGTTTCAACTTGGGAAAAATATCCGCTTTTTCAAAATTTTAGGCTTCCTTGACGGTGCAATACATGTTTCCGATCACCATAGCAACCAAAAACACACTAATAATTTCCGTACGTACCATCGACTGTATAAAAAAGTGGACTGAGCAAATGTGACGTCGCCCACAGTGTTCAGCAGCACGGTTATGGGAGCAAATTTGCAACGAGGCTTTATAGGATTTTTTTTTTTGACGGGCAAAATAGCAAAAAATAAACCAAAAAGAAACACTAGGATCGTGTAGATTGGGTTAATGTGGACATTTTAAAACCAAAATGACGAGGCTCACAGCTGTTATGGAGAGAGGAGCCACAATATTCCAGTGCAAGTCAATGGGAGCCAGAGTCAGAAGGAGCCGGAAGAGCCGCATGTGAACTACCTGTTCAGAAGACCAGAGTTAGCTAGGTCCATTTACATATATAGTCTGTGTTTCCATCACAGCTAACGTCAGGATTATGACTTCCATAGCAACCGAAATGACTGTTATACCTTCAGAAAAACATCTGCTTTTCAGAATGTAGAGCAGCCTTATCCTTACATATGACCTTTGGAAGGACAGAAGAATTAATAATACAAAATCAATACAGGCTAACAGAGCAGGGCTTGGCTTATAAAAGTAGAGATTATAAATATGTGCCCTATGAGTTGAATCATTAGGTATCTCCTGGTATTGATTCCTCAAGGGTGAAGGAAGGCAGGGTGTGGGTGACCTTTATCATAATGGTGTTGTGATACTAAAATTTCACATTCAATTTCAATAAGGAATAAATTAGAATAAATCGCAGGACTTTCTTTGATATTTCCACGCGGGCTTATATCTGTGTAATCCCTCAGTCGTGCAGATAGTGCTCCATGGGCGTAACACTAGTCGGTGTGCTTTTATAATTGTTCTGATACACCTCTAATTCTTATTCAAATGAGTATCTAGTTTTGATTAGGGATGGTGAAAACTACAAAAACAATCATGACCAACCACCGAGCCTCGTTAACTGGGGAAAATGAGTTCAGTTCAGTTTAAAATCTAACCTAAATCTAAACGCTATTTGAAATAAGAGCCAGTTGGACTGGTCTCACACATGACAGCGCTGAAGATAAAGGTATTTGTATTTATTTATTAAAGGGACAATGCATATTAAAAGACAAGATAATGTAAGAAACAAACATGTACTTGTAAATATGCAGGATCGTAGCCAACGCCAATTTCCATTCTTAGTCTCCTGCTGGACCAAGGCCACATCCCCCGCTCACATACGTCACTCACTGTAAAACACACTCATACAGTGTTAGTATTAAAATGTGCAGGTCAAATATGAAACTCTCATTACTTACAAATGCATTAACATCTATTTACTGACCTCTATACAAATATGCAAATATACAAATATTGCAGTCCCGGCTCATGTGCAAAAGACGCTGTTGTGTGGACAGATCTGATTGTCCAATAACCGTGATTTAAGTTGAGCAGAGAAGGAGCTGAGTGTAGCAGCTCACGTACAGTCACAGGGACGGTGTTCCAGGTTTGAGAGGCGCGGAAAGAGAATCCAGCCTGTCCAACGGCACTTTTCCTTTATGGTTTTATACAATCACCTCTGGAACTCGCTCTTGTTGATCTGTTCGGATTTATTTTGACAAATTCTTGTAGTGGGACAGGGGCCAGACCATTGGAGATTTTGTACACAAGAATGGAGTCTGCAAATTTGATCATGTTATCCCAGCCTAATATGTTGTGTTTCTTTAAAATAATGCAATGATGGTGGGCCTTCGTTTTTTTGTCTAAAATTTTGAGAGCTTGTTTAAATACTATTTCAATTGGTTTCAGAGTGGTTTTGCAGGCTGAGGCCCAGCTCGTCATGCAATATGTCAGGGGCCGGGGCTCATTTCAGAAAATGACCGATCCAAAGAGACGTCGCTTATAGATAATGGAGCGCAAGTCTCTTAACGCCACACATGAAGTGTTTATACATGGACACGCACGTAAGGCTCAGTTTAACCCAGCATCATGACTTCAGTCCATAATATGTCAGCACAAAACGCCAAAACATCCAACAGTCGCCTACACAACAAAAGCACTTCTGTGGCAACTCAAACAACCTGCTCGTTGCAGCACTAAAGCTTTTGTTCGCTGTCTTAACTTTGAAACCCTCAAGATGTGTTAGAAATAGAATTAGGGCCGTTCAACAACAACAAAAGAGAAAAAGGAAAGAAAAAGAAATCTGAAATTGAGGTGTATGTATATATGTAGATATATCCTACTTTGTTGATGGGGTAATGACAATATTATTATTGTTATTACTGCTATCATTATCTTTTTGTATTTTTATTTATTTTTTATTCTATTTTATTCTTTGTACATGGTTTATTTTGAGACTGCGATTTGGGTGGAGAATGTTTTCTTGAAGCTTAAAAAATAAATAAAAAGAATTTTTTTTTTTAAATAAATAAGAATATAAAAAAATTAATAAAAATATAAACATAAATATAAAAAGTTTAAAAAAATAAACATTAAGTGAGAGTGAGTTTGCTAGTAGTATACAGATATGTACTGTATTTGTACTCGATTTAAAACTTTTTGAACATTTTTCTAACCTATCTGTTAAAAACCAGAATTTCTACTATTAATATATTTTCTAATGTTTTAAATCAAGAGTCTCCAACTACTGCACCAAGGCCCCATACACTATTACACCTCGTTTAATTTACTGAGTGAGAACTAATACAAATAACTTTTCGCTTTTAAACTAAGCTGCTCTAGTAGTTTTTAAACTTGACCAAAATCCACTTAGTTTGTAGCCATCCATAACCTGAACAGTCTTTTTCGAGCAGACAGAAATGCTATCAGTCAGTCTGAAAGTCTGTCTTACTCATACAGTGTATCTAACCTGTCAGCCTCCTTCTCTTAGTTAGCGCCCGTTAGGTTTGGGCGAAGACCGATCACGTCCCTCCAGGGCCTCGTACCTCAATGATGGAGCTCTAAGCCTTGTGGAATGCACCTTTAGCTGACCTCTGCAAGTGTACAGACCGTCTCGCATTTTACCCCAAAGGAGGCTTAACCCTGACAGACTGAGAAGAGGTTTGAAGTGTTGTAAGAAAGAAAATCTACTTTTTTTACCTACCTGGACTGCGGGGTTGCTTGGGGCGAGCATGGAGCGCGGTGCAAGAAGAGACATTTCCTAGAGGGACCTTTGGGGGAGTTATTCAAATCCGAGAATGGAGAGTCTGAAATGCGAGATTAATCGTTTTCGAAATGGATTTTGAAAGAACACGTTACACACATTAGCAAATCGCAAAGGTAAATTTAAAGAAACAATATTACGCTATTTTCTGATCTGTGTTATAATGTTTTTTCCTCATCACAAACAGACCCTGGAGTGTGTTTTGTTTCATTCACAGATTTAACACACAAACTCTCCATATTTAGACTTCTTTATCAAACTGAAAACACCATACACCTTCACAAGAATAATTTGGATCATTTCACCCCTGGAATCTCTCCTGAACTAAAGGTAAAAGGAGCTGCTAACTTGAAAACTAACACAGTATTTTTAGGGGTGTAACGATATCCAAGTTTCACGTCACAGTATGAATCTCACGGTACAGTATTTATTGCGATATCGTGGGAAAGCTCACGATATTACGATATTCTACATAATAACAAGACTGAGATTCTAAAACACTTTGACCAGTCATTTTGTACATTTATTGTCATTAGGGATGGAACGATCCAAATCTCTCTGTACCATATTTTCACCATAAACACCTCACAGTACGATATTTATTGTGAATATTTTGTGTGAATCTGCTACTTTTTCCTCTAAAAATGCTTCACAAGACTTAACCCAAAGAATGAAGATTTCAAAGTGCTTAGAACAGTTATTTCTTCATGTCGTCTGCACTGAAACGGAGCAAAGGATCATGGTCTATGTAGTTCCCTCTGATTTTTTAGCTATTTCAGCCTCAGAACTATTCATTTAAGCAAAGAGGCTTGTGATATATTGTGATGGTCCATGATATTATTGTGAGACCTTTGACGATACCATATCACCATATTTCAGTTATTTTTACATCCCTATTACTCATACATATGTAATTAATGAAACAAAACTAGAAAGATGAGATTTTCAAACTCAAAAACTGGGGCACCCTCAGTTTGTGGCGGTTGGCAACAATGAAATTGTGATTTGAGTGCGTGATTAAGGAGAATTGTTCCGTACTCAGCCCATTCATGACGAACATATGAGTCAGTATAGTCACATTTTCTTTGTGTTTTGGTCATTTTTAAGCAGATTTTCTGTGTTTTACCTCAGCAAATGATGGTTTATGTCTCTCTTTACTGTTGTCAGGGATCAAATTGGTCAAAAATAGAATATTTCTTGTATAAAACTGGGACAAATTAATGGTTTTGGATAAATCTGCTGGGACAGGGGACACAGAGCTCAAAACTGGGATTGTCCCAGGTAAATAGGGACGTCTGGCCACCCTAAACAAAACACAATTCCAGGTATGTTTTTGATGAAGTAATAATATTCTCACAAGACTCAATTTCCCTTAATATAGAAGTCCCTTAATATCCTCCTCAAACAACAAAAAAAAGTATTAACCCTGTACTTCAGATCTGTGTAAACACGCTCTGAAATTCTTGTATTAGTTTGTCAGTTCAGTCTTTTTGCCAATTCTTCCGAACGCGTTTACAACGTGAACTTTGAACTGAATCTCATTATTAAAATCACAAATCTTATCGCCAGTTGTCAAAGAAATTCCAATTAAATATTTCCCCAACTCCATCAGGCCCAGGGAGAGTTGCGTAGACTCTGAATCTGATCTGCCCTCCTCGTTTTTCACTCTTGTTTGTCCCTGTGTTGTGAAGGCGCATCCACCTCCAGGTTCCGCGGTTTTGATTTCAGCTAATTAGTTAACAAAATGCTCCCTCTTCATTACCGAGGAGCTTTCCCGGCGCGAGGTGTGTTCAGCGGAAAGGAAAACGTAAAATACAATTAGCGGAGACAAAAGGGAAGCGGCGTTCAACAAAGTATCCGTAATTGATTGTTGTTCGCGGTGCTGGCTGTAGACTGAGGCTTGCATCAGGGTATGGGAGAGTTTTCTTTTTTTCTACAGAGTTCTGGGAGGAGGAAAGGCTCGGTATACTGTATGTTTTGAAAGTTTCATAAGGCGAAATTATTGAAGGACTTAGCCGCATGACGCAAGAAGTACAAGAATCATTCAGGTGTTTGGTAAGGCGTTTAGAGAGTCAAGATGTATTGACTAAACTTCAGCTTTGAAATGCTGAGATTGTGAGTTTGGGTTTTGCAGGCCTATAATATAACTGATAATTGTATCGCCGCGTTTCACTTACGTCGCCCTGATGACGCTCGACATTCAGATGGGGGCAGGAAGTGTTTTGCTCCACTTCAAAACACACCACAGTGGGTGACAGCGAGTACACAAAAAGTTTGAACGGGCCGGCACAGACCAGCTATCGCAAAAAAATAAGTCTTAAATACAGGTTATGACCCGTACGATGTGGAGAAGTAGGACTTTTCATACAATTTGGAGGATTTTACCGGTGTTTAGGTGGATATAATAAATGATCTGGTGCTGCAGACCTTGTATTACACTGAGCCAAATGAAAGCTTTAAAAGCCTGGAGGCTGCAGCTATTTAGAATTAAAATCAGCCGCTGCACGAGGATAACCTAAAATGATTAAAAAAGGTATGAAACGCCAAATTACTGAAGTAAGCTAATAAAATCAGCACCACATAAAGCTTTTTGCATGAAGTTCGGACCTATAATGCAACAGTTTACTGTCATTTACGATTCTTGTCTTTCTAAATAATTGTCAAAATATGAATTCATAAATGACACAATCCCTACCTGTTCCAAAGTGGTCGCTGCAAACTTGGGCATTGTCTTCTTCCACGCCTCCTGTTTTTAGCTGGAGATTGTCGATCCACTTTTGTCGTCTTTTTTCTGTACGTTTTTTGAAACTAACTCCCTTGTGTTAGTTTCAAACACAGCACTTTTGATACACGAAAAAAACATTTGTCTTTCTCCCGATTTAGGCCATGTACACACGTAGCCGGGTATTTTTAAAACCGAACATTTCCCCCCCTCCGTTTATAAAAATAGTTTTATCCACACCACCTCGTCTTCGAAAAAAATACCTTCCACACATAACCGAACATCTGCGTTTTCAACCACATTCATACACATTCCAAACCTGTAGATGGCGTTATTTCCATCACTTAACTGTCACTTCCGCCTAAACTTAAACAACAGAAAACAGGGCGCCGAGCTCCTTTGTCTGGACAGACTCGGAGTCAGAATTGCTCCTAAACACAGTTTAGGAGCAATTCTGCTCTCAACACACACACAGCTCTCAAGAAACGACTCCGATCCATATTCTGCTCTGGCTTTGGCTTTGGCTATTGCAGTCGCCTAAACAAATGTCGCACGTTTGACGTCAGGGCAGATTCATATTTTTGGCGCGAACAGTGACGCGTTTTAAAACGCAAAACCCCAGTTATCTCTGTCCACACAAACACGCATAAACGGAGTTTTCAAAAATCTTCACTTTGGCCGGAGTTTTCCCTGAATACTCGTTTTTGATGCGTGTTCGTGTGGATGACAGGTCAAAACGCAGCAAAACATCTTCGGTTTATCAGATACCCGGCTACGTGTGGACAAGGCCTTAGAGCGGTCGCAGCAATAGTCTGCACAGAATTTAGGCATTTTGGCGCTGAGTCCTTGGAGGTAAACGGGGTTCTGTGCTTCTGTCATTACTTCCTGACCCTTTTAATGACTTCGATGTGACCTCATCTGAAGCCCAGCAATATACTTCTATATACATTTTATTAAGTAAAATATGGAATTATGTACTAAAGAAAAAAGTGAAATAACTAAATATTATATACTATATAAATATTTTTAGTATTGTGGCTCCTCTCAGGACTGGAAAAAGTTCTTAAAGATCAGTTTTACAATTACAACTCCTGCTATTTGCAGCTGAAATCATCAACATTTCCCATAGACTGTACTGTATATATGAGTGGACTAAGCCAACGCGTTAGCCGGCGCAGGAAGTGCTCCAGGAGGCTTTTCCGGCTCCTTCTCTCTCTTTTTCCCATTGACTTAAACTGGGATCTTATCGTCCCTCTCTCTGTAACTCCTACAGTGGCCTCGTCATTTTGGTCTTAAAATGTTTGTATGAAACCGCTCTACATGATCCAGATTTTTTTTTTGCTATTTTGTCTGTCAAAAAAAACCCATCATGAGCCTCATTTGAGTGACGCTGACGTGACGTCACACTCACTTAGTCCACTTCTTTTATGCGGTCTATGACATTCCCACAGTGCAAAAAACAAAATCTAGTCAAGTTAAGATGACTTAAATTAAGAATGTTTTACCATGATTTTAATAAATTTCACTTGACAAGTAAAATGATCTGCCAGTGGACTTTTAGTACTTAAAATAAGAAAAACGACAACTTTTTACACTTAAAAGAAGAAACAAAATCAGATGTTGCTTGAATAAAAAAAAACACTTCCATTGAAATATAATTTTACTTGTCAAGTTGAATCCACTCAAATAAAGTAAAATATTGTTAGTTTAAGTTATTTTAACTTACCTAGATATTGTTTTTTTTTCCAGTGCAGGGGCATCACTGTAATCACTGCTCTGTCTGAAGCTCTGTTACTCAATTTAGACTTTAATCTGATCTTTAATTTAACACAATCTGACCAGGAAGAGCTCACTTAGCTGGAACTACACAGACATCCAATTACAATCACAGGCATCGCCCAACAGTGTGTCAGTTAGTCACTCTCACCTTTTTGTTGAAAATCAGACTCCTAATCAGGACCGTGAACATTCGTGTTCATCACAGGCTCCAGAACATGTTTTGTAAAAGTCCATTTTGTATTTCTTCTCGAATTTTCAGACAATCGTAAAACTTTCTTGGCTTTGTTCGCAAACATTTATCATTCTTTCTGCCCCATTAAGTTAAAAACGACTTGATCGAACATAGCTGCAGCGCTACTTTTCAACAAACGTCTTTAGATTTCAACACATGTTTTGGCCTCGTCATTTCCGTATAAAATTGAGGATAAAGACGTCTCACGCCTACACAGTCTTTTCATTAGTTCCTTTCAGTGGACTCTCACAGCCTGGGCTCGGAGCAAAGTGGATGGGAAAGCTGCCGTTAAAATGTCAACAGGCGGAGGATAATAAGGTAAAATCGCTCAGTGTCCCGCTCCTGTCTGAAGTCTGGCTGCTCTCCGCCGCTTTTAGCCGCAAAGAGTCCTGATTACAAGTAATGCGCGGTGCTCATGCAGGTTGGAGATGTGTGAGAGGTAAATACAAAGGAAAAACTCCAATATACTGCGATATAGGCCGCAGATCTTTTCATGTAAGCGTGATTATTGGCTTTTGGCAGAGTTGGCGAAACTCTGAAAGATTTTGATGGCCACAATTTTGCGATTTGAGCCGAGTTACCGCGTGACAACCTCGAAAAACATCACACAAGCTCTGTATGAAGAGATGCTACGACTAATAATAATAATTTGTAAATGGTTTTATATGGTAAATTTTAAGTAGCGTTTTTCCATCTTCAAGGCATTCGTAGCGCTGTACATCATCATTCACAGATCTTGCCCAAGGACACAACGACAGCGTTCATCTGTGGGAGCTGGAATCGCACCGTCAACCTGTGGGTCAGTGGCTTGAACCGCTCAATCAACGGTGTTTACGTCGAGAGCGGGATTCGAACCGCCAACCTTCGGATCAGTGGACAAACCCTCTACAAACTGAGCTACTGCCGCTACTGTAGTATTTGTAGCATTTGAATTAGCTGCTAGTAATCTGTAGCAATAAAAATCTAAATTGTATAACTAACATTTTAGAGCTTTGGAGATATATATGTTATATTCTTATATTTCTAGAACTTGGCTTCACTGATATAGGCTATTTGCTCTCAAACTATTCACATTATCACTTCAAAAAGTTTAAACTTAAGGATCGGATGAGCTTTCAGACAGCAGAAATAATGTACAAGGCACAAAGGAAAGAACTACCAAAAAATATTCAGAAACATTTCATTGAAAGAGAAAGTACTTCTAATTTAAGAGGAAGGCAGTACTTTAAAATGATCCGAGTCTGTATGACGAGGAAACGGTTTTGTATTTCAATTTGTTGGGTAAAAATCTGGATTTCTGTGAATGATGAGCTCAAAAAATGCCTAAATATGAAAATGTTTAAACAGAGATATGAAGAAATGATTATAGCTGAGCGGGCAGGAGAAGGAATTTGAAGGTGCATTAAAACATTATGAAACGCAGTTATTTATTTTGGATCTAGAGTAATGTTGGCAGAAGCACATTACTGTTTTGATGCTTTTGTAAAAGGGGGTGGAAGCATTTGCATTTCTTTCCGTATAAACCTTTTATTATTATTATTACTACTACTAATTATTCCAGATCTAATCTAAGGCTAAACTAGGTCTGAAAGTAAAGAGTAGAGTGGATAAAAAGAACTCTTAACTAGGCAAAACCCACAAACTGAAGAACTACCCAAAGAAGCATGTACACTACAGTTTAAGAAGACTGATCTGCATGATATACTATGTTTTTTATTTGTACAGAGACAGTGAACATCATTTACCAAAACAAAAGTCATAGGAAAGATGTATGTGCCCAGTTATAGCATGAACAGCATTCTAAGGTTGGTGAAAACACTGAAAATCAGATTTGGTTTTAATGTATATAGATAAAATGACCACAAAAACAGATTTTCCAGATATTATAGTGTCACATTGTTCATATACTGTACAACATACACCAAACATACCCCTTCCACCCTTCTGGCCAAGATTTTAAAACTTATATCAGGTTATTCGTCTTGTTTTCAGATTTATTATCGACTTACTAGTTCTAAGACTGCTTCATTCTAGTCTAGAGGTCGTTTATTTTAAGAGAACTTCCATCCATTCATCTATTTTCTTCCACTTATCCACGGCCGGGTCGTGGGGGCAGCAGTCTAAGCAGGGACTCCCAGACTTCCTTCACCCCAGACACTTCCTCCAGCTCCTCCTGGGTCTTCCCCGGGGCCTCCTTCCGGTGGATAACTAAGATAACTTGTCAAGTGAAACGATCTGTCCATGCGGCAAGATAATTTCACTATTTTGAGTCATTTTCTGAGAGATTTAAGTGTTTATATCTTGAGCATGTTTGCATAGTGAAGCCATTGACATGAACTGTTCTTGTTGGTTTGAAATTACAAATTAAACCCTGGAACTTGTCAGATATTTGTCGCCGCTAATGGCGTCATTCACAAATAACAGTGGACGTATGGCGCGCTAGTATTTTACCCTGTGTCTGCATCTCATTGCCACTTCCCATTAAAGTAAGAACATATCTGCCAGCTACTGTTCTTTTTTCTTTACTTTATTAGATCTATTCTCAATACGTACAAATGAGGTAGCCCGGCGTATTCATGGCGTAATTACTTTCCCTTTCCAATTTGCCAGACACAACAGCCCTGGTCGGGAAACATAATGGGCTATTTTGCATCAAATGTAGCTAAAGTAATAACCGAATATTAGCTTACCTCTCAGCGGGAGTCGGATGCAGATGGGGTCAAACTCAATGCCGTAGACAAAGCTCCTGGCATTCCGGGTTTTCAGTGTAAGGTTGGCGATCAATAGGCCTGGGTGAGTCGAGTTGGTGGGAGTAATTGCAGCCCACGTTGGGATATGATGAAACAACAGGATGGGAGAGCGGATTATAACTGGGCGCGTGTGATCGCTGAAGAATTCTATTTCGTTTTTCATTTTGTGGGTTTTCTCATTGTTCAAAATCAGATCCGCAGACGTCCACTTAACGAACTCTGAGAAACGAGACCCCCGGCGATGTGATATGCTTATATGACAATGGCGGCATGTTTACCCAGAGCAGATATGGAATTAAACCAGCAACCAGGGTTCATTTCCTGTTCATAAATATCCGTGTGGTCACAATAATAAAATTTCTGATTAAATTTACTGAGGGCAAAATGGTAGACAATAGAATGTTATTTTATCACGTTCTTTATGTTGCCATGTGGTTTTATATTAGTTTTGGTATAAAAAGTCATTGCTTCAGCAGGTAGATCCACTGACCCACAGGTTGGCGGTGCGATTCCAACTTCCACAGATGAATCTCACTAAACATTAGACGTCTTATGGACATACAGATTATGTCTATGTTGTGTCCGTCGGTCCAAGACCAGTTCTGGACTAAATGACGTGCAAATTACATCCACTATTTGGACGTCTATGACCCGACCTATGACTTGGACGTCAATCTGCAGTTAAACATTTGAACCGTGGACTAGGAGACTTTTTTGGGCGTCATGGGACCTCCGTGAAGTCGCCCCATCAAACGCAAACGTTTGTGCTTCGTTTGTGCTGTTTTGTGCTGCAAAAAGTTTTGTTTGTGCTATTCTGGTTTTTAAGATATTTGGAGTTTTATTTTCAGCTGAAGACATCGTCCAGCCCCTCAAAATGTTTGTATTTCGTTTGTGCTGTGACAGTTTTCATTTGTATATTTCTAAAATTATTCATTATTATTTCTGCGGCAATTATAGGACGTAATTTCCGCTCAGCTGACGGCGGCAAACTCCGCAAAACTAGTGGCGATAAACGACCACAGGCTGTGGAAAAGTCTGTACTAGTATATAAAATATGAATCAAAAGCAAATTACTAAAGACTGATACAGACTTTTCCGCCTGTTTTGAGGCTGTTTCACATTTTGTCATCGGCTGAAAATAAAACTAATATCTTAAGAACCAGAATTGCACAAACAAAACTTTTTGCAGCACAAACAAAGCAGAAACAATTGACATAGTTTTTGTGTATTTCGTGAATACTATAGTAATGTGAATGTGTGTGTTCTAATACAGTATACAATATTCTGTGACTAAAACATCTTGAAAAGTATTCTTCCCCACACGGTTTAGAAGACAGCAGCTCCTCTCTCCTTTTTATTTTAAATTTTCAGAACAATATCCTTCCATTGTCTTTGAAATATTGTTTGTGCGTCTCGTGAGCCACAGTTTCAAAGAGAAAATGCGCTGATGCAATTGTGCGAGCTCTTTGACATTCAAATAAAAGTTGAATATCTGTTGTCGATTGCACAACTTTAAACCCAACGTCGTGTTACCGCGTTTGCCCCCACTTGTTTCTGGGTGAACTTTCATTCCAATAGGCTGAAGGACAAGTCAGGACACTACTTTAACAGGGAAACTGGATAACTGGCCTAGTCCGATTAAAACGGATTTATCAAAATGCATGAAAACCGTATGTGTGTGTATATCTATGTACTGTATATGGGTCAGTGACATTAGCATGAACTAGGAGAGGCGGTCAACCAGCCTTTGAAAATCTTTAACGTGTGTTTTGACATTTAAACACAACAGAATTTTGTTGTTTTATTATAGCGTCCTCTGATTTGACCAACGCCATCAGCCCTGCTCACCGTTTTGGCTTGTAATTTTACCAGTCCTGCTCCAGTCCTGCTTCCCCGTACCCCACCGAGCTCCCATCCGTCCCCTTTTCCTCAGATGAAATGACTATTCCAATTCTCTACTCTTGGACGGGGGGGTTTGGAGGGGCTCTGGGCAGCGGCAATTACAAGCTGACCCCCCGAAATCCCTCCCGCCTCCCGCCTCACAAAGCTGCCGGAGAAGCTGAACAAAATTGTCTATGCTGCAGAGACAAGCTCCTCCAGCTCTATTCGTGCTTTCACCTGGCGTTAACAGGCAGCGCTGGCCTTTCATAGGAGCCATTATAGCGTGGGACAGGAGCCATTCAAGCCTTGCAGTTAGCCGGTGAGCGCGGGATGCCTTATTTTCTGCCAGAGTACATGGTATGTGACTAGAGGCGAAGAGAGATGCGCGAAAACTGCAGTAGGCATGCATCGCCTCACCGAAAATGGACGGGAGTGTTTCTGTGTAATTTGGTAAGCCAGGGAATGGTCATTAGATACAGCAACAAGAATGAGCCATGGGCGTTAGTTAGTGCTGGCAAACCAACATGAAAAAATCACTAATGAGAAAGGAAATAACTGGATTTTGATGCTAATGCAAGACAATCGAGATTTGTCTTATCAATATTTCAATGTGTACTTAATATGACTGTATGATTTAGATGCTGCAAGATACTGACTTTTAGGCTATGTTCAGACTGCAGCCTGAAGTGACCCAAATCCGATTTTTTCACCCCTATGTGACCTGTATCTGATCTTTTAATGTCAGTCTGAACGACACAGATCAGATTTTTTCAAATGTGACCCAGGCCACTTGGATATGTGGCCCTAAAACTGATACATATCCGATCTTTTGACATGCGACTTGAGTCTGAACGGCCTTTTCGCATTCATCCGACCGACATCCAACCTACTGTTCCTTTCTATGGATGTTGCTGCCACTGCCCCACAAAATGCCATCATCCCATCTTTCTCCTTCTCAATCTCCTCCTTCAAACAAATAAGCTGTCAAGCTAAAAAACATCATTTAAATTGCCGTTTTCTGTTTTTGGAGGATAGTTTTTGTGGCTGACAACTTGATCAAAGCGCTTTCCAAATGTGGTTTTCTTGTAAAGTAGTGCTGGGTGTTGTTAATAATGGAGACAGACTGATATATTCTGTATCTTTTTGCACTTTTATCGTATTAAAATTCCCACAACCAGGGCAGGAATGATCCAAATGATTCGAGTGAAGGTGTGTGGAGTTTAAAAACACAGTGGAGCACTTCCTATAGTATCACATGGCATTACAAGATGGAACAGAACAGAGTATTTTCTACTTAACCTAAATCTGCAACGCCACGGCCAAGAACCTTCTCCTTCTCAATCTCCTCAACAAAAAAACAAAAAAGCTGTACATGTTCTGGATCCGGTACAACAGCAGCTTTAAAATCACCAGGTGCTCGATGCTCATGTCCATGTTTAGGCGACTTCCATAAATACTGAGCTCACTCACTGCTGTGACGTTGTCGTGTCCTCCAGTGTGCATGCGGGACACTTTTGGGGCGTTTAAAGTTCACATTGGAGATCATATACAAGTTGCAATTCCTTGGAAATGTGAACAACCTCCCCGCAAAATTCGGATTTCACAAAAAAATCTGTGTTGAGCACATAGAGCGTATATATGAGTGGACTAAGTGAGTGTGACGTCACCCATAGCGTTTAGCACCGCTCAAATGAGGCTCCTGATTCCACGGTTACAGGAACAAATTTGGAGCCAGGTTCCACATTTGGAAATCCGATCGCAAGTATCATAGCAACCACAAGAGCCAATCATGATTGAGGTCATTAAATGTGCCGCCCTCCTCATGGCAGAGCAGCGACACTCTGCACCATTCTGCACAGACCGCTGGATTTCGGTGATTCCTGAGAATAATAAGAAAACTTTTAGCTTTTATCATCAAACTTTAAATAGTAAGTTTAAGTCATTGATTTATGTTCTATGCCATGTTATGTACGAACAACAATAGAGTCGGCAATTTAATTCACTTTACTTTATGCTCGTTAAATTATGCTAGTTTAGATTCTTGTAACGTTAGCTATTGTAATTGTTTGAGATATTTTGTCATTTTATTCCAAAAATAGTCAATCGGGGCAGGAAAGAGGAAAGGGGACTTCAGTGAAACGCACTCGCTGTCAATCGAACCTGGTGCTAACGCTCGGCGGCAACGACCTCGGGGAATGAAGGCGTCTGATTGGTCCGTTATTTATGTTCATTTAGGAACAAGAAGAAATGAAAAGTTCAGGATCACGTGTCGCGGGCTCATACGAACATTTTAAGACCAAAATGACGAGGCCACAGCAGCAGGTCCAGAGAGACGAGCGAGAAGATCCCAATGTGAGTCAATGGGAGCCAGAGTCAGAAGGAGCCGGAAGAGCCTCGTGGAGCACTTCCTGTTTGGCAGGTAGCGGCAGGTAGCGCTTTAGCTATGTCCACTCATATATACGGTCTATGGTTGAGCATTAAGCCCTGCAGTCTGAACGTAGCTTAAGATCAAGAAACAAATGAACCAAAACGTGCTGAATTATGTTTGTCAAAAGTGTGAATGTGTAATAAAAGCGGATTAGTGGCCCAAAAATGTAACCACATCTACTCTTTCCTTGGGTAATTTTAGTTATGAGGAGAGAATGAATAATAATTTACTATTCAAATTTTCTTTTTTGCTGTTAACTGATTTGTAAATATGCTTTTTACCTGCTGTTCCCCCAATTAGAAACAAAAAGTTGGAAAATAAATTGTTTCGTTTGTCCATCTTATTGGTCCCACCCCTGATTTAGCAGCGCTCTAATTGCAATCCAATATAATCCAATTATCTAAACCAACCAGGTTCATTTTGTGCATGACTGCCCATCCTAATGACTCTTACCAATATTACATTACCGCACATGAATAGGTTTTATCAGTGCTTTTTCTGTGGCCCAAATTAGAGATAGCAGACCGCTTCCAAAAAAGAAAGTATTGAATTTAAGTTGTTGAGAGGGTGATCTTTTGCTGCAAGCCCGGGCGCCCTTCCATTCACACTCAAGTCAGAATCCAATTTTAGGTCCAGACTACCTCAGAGCAGCACAATGGTCAAATCTGAGAGCACAAAATGACACCAGTGAATGAGTTTAGTCAAAGCTTAGCACACGGGAACTACTTAGATCACAACGTTTAACGAAATACACGTTCAAAGAGGCGGTGCTGCACTTCTGTGGGGTATTAACTGCGAACACATAACCTATTTAGATCACCTTTTATTGTTTTATTGTAAATTATGATATTTGACGATAACAAAACAACATTTTAAAATGGTTTATGGGCTGTAATGAAACTACTGCACATCAGGTTTGTGAAGGTGTAGTGCATTGTTTTGTATCCTGCTTTTGTATATTTATGGAGAGTTGTCGTGTGGGAGCGTGAAAAGTGCCTCAGACCTGCATGGACGACATACAGTATAAAACGTCTCCAGGCAGGTTTTAAAACACGGTAGAGAGCTCTAATCAATTTTGCATATTACCCCCTCTTTAATAACAGTGCTCAAAATGACAAGCAAAAAGTGGAGTGTTAGAATTGACTCTCATAGAATCAATTAAAACATTTTCTCAGGGTTTATATGAGTCCAATCGGTTCTTGAGTTAATTTAACATTTTTGGAAATGTTAATGAAGTCACGCTGGACCAAAGTTCCTGTTTAACCCTGAAATTAAGAGTTATATTGACGTTTTGAGAGTAAACGGATAACACTTTGTACAGTTATCCTGATTTAGCTAAACAACACACAGAGGAGTTTTATTTTTACACTTTATTTTAGTTAATTTACGCACAATACGGGTTCAAACTGGTCTTCAATCGAGGGAGTTTGAAGTAGTGGGAGGTTCCAAATTAACGCTAAGGAAAGTTGAATTAACATTAAACATATCAACTCTGGCAAATAACCCCAACTCAAACCCTCATTTAACTTTCAAATTGTTAAATTAACACTTTTTGTGTTAAAAACAACTCTGAAATATATTACTCTGAAATTTTAACCCTCCAGTTTTTGCTGTGTATATTGTGGAACATTCTAAGCAAAGGCAAGGCAAGTTTATTTGTACAGCACAATTCGTACACAGAGTAATTCAAAGTGCTTTACAGAATAAGAAATACATTAAAATCACAATTCAAACAAATCAAAACATAAATAATCATCATAAAATTTTAAAATAGAGATGGGACATTAAATTAGAGAGAAGAGTAGAGTGCGGAATAGAAAATGAAAGCGATTTCATTTCCATGGAGATATACAGGTGATGGACCCTCCCGTAGTAATTTTATTTTATTTATGTATTTATTTTGGGCAGTAAACAAATTTACATTCTTATCTTATTTTTGAAAACTTGTTCTTGGTTGGTTGCATCTGTAACGAAGAAATTTTCACCTCGGGGATGAATAGAAGTAATTCTGATTCTGATTGATTCTGATTACAATGGAACATATAATTGTGAAGTGAAATCATAATAGACAGAACGAAATATTACGCAGTGCACCTTTAAATGTGTCACTATGTGTTCAGAATATACCATATCTATCATATAATACCATTAAAGTCTATTAAATCAAACATGAAGCCCCACATATGTTATCTTTAAACCGTTATAACCGTGAATATAAAACTGTAAATGGACAGGCTCATGGTTTCATGCCCTGCTGCGGCGCCCCCTCTGGTATTGCGCTTAATAGCAAAGCATGACGCTGCTCTTAAGAACGCGCCATCTGTGTTCGAGCAGCCATTTCTACGAACCAAACTAGACCCGAGTGAACAATTAAACCCAATGTAATCCTTTACCACAGCTAAGCATCCTGGGAGGGACTGCTGGAAATCCTCGCCAACGATAGCGCTATTACCCCCCTCTCCAACCCCAAACCCCCCTCATTTGCCCTTGTAATCTTTTTAAAGCAGCACACAGCCAAGCCATAAAAACTAAACCGTAGTTAAACGTCCAAAATAGCAGTTTTATCGGCCACTTCAGCTGCTGTTCATAAGTGATTATTCCGGCGCTGGCGACGCGCTCTTGTGTGTCTTCAGAGGCCGATCCGTGCAGCCCGACGTTACCGCGCCAAAACTAATCCCCGCTCATTACAAAAAACAATCAGCGCGCGATACCTACTGCTAAATTGTGCGAGTCAGACAGCGGTGGAAGTAATGGATGAAATCTGTGCTTGAAATGTGTGACTAAAACTATGAAATGCTCAAATGAAGTGTAAACACAACTCTTCAGCATGTGGGTTTTGTCTGATTTAGTTGTTTTTTCCACTTTTTTGTATAATTTCCTGTTAAAACTACAACAGAAATGACACAGTCCGATTTTAGACCTGATTTAGCCCTAGATTAGACCTGGTTTAGATCTCAAGGTACTCAAAAACTTTACGAGCTTGGTGTGAAACGTTTGAAACTCACTTAAATATAATCATATAGCAAAAATACAGCTGCAAATATTTCTACTACTGTTCGAATTATAGCCTACAACTCCTATTCGGACTTCTTTCGCAACTTGGTCTTGATGCTAGACTAAAATACTCCTGATACTACAAATATAACCAACGGGTAAATCTTGCTACTTTCTTAAGGTGACCAGATTTTCAAATTTAAAAACTGGGACATCCTTGGTTTGGGTTGGTTGGTAATAATAAAATTGTGAAACGAGTGCGTGATTAAGGAAAATTGTTATGCTCTTGGCACTGATGGGAGTCAGTAAAGTCATATTTTGTTTGTTTTTTTGTAATTTTTAAACAGCTTTTCTGTATTTTACCCAAACAAATGACAGTTTATGCCTCTCTTTACTATTGGCAGGGATCAGATTGGTCAAAAATAGGGACACCTGGGACATTTTTTATATAAAACTGTGATAACTCAGTGGTTTTGGATAAATCTGCTGGGACAGGGGACACAGGGCTCAAAACTGGGACTGTTCTGGGTAAATAGGTACGTCTGGTCACTCTGTACTCGCTTGGTGAACAAACTTGACTGTCCGCCTTATGTATTCCTGTTCTGCTTGGGGAATCCTATTCATTTAGTGAATTACAGAAAATTCTCATCAATAAAGAAGGTTTATTTGTCTAGTCAACAATGCATCTTTCTCTATTAGGCTTGAACACAGTTTTGTTATCTGTAGGATAGGGGGACCAGAAGTTCTTATTTAACCAGAACAGTCCCAGTTTTGAGCCCTGTGTCCCCAGTTTTATACAAAAAATATCCCTGGTGTCCCTATTTTTGACCTATTTGATCCTTTTCAACGGTAAAGAGAGGCATACATTGTCATTTGTTTAGGTAAAATCCAGAAAAGCTGCTTAAAAATGACCAAAACACAAAGAAAATGTGACTGTACTGACTCACATGTTCGTCATGAATGGGCGAGTGCAGAACAATTCTCCTTAATTATGCATTGTTTCACAATTTTATTATTATTACCACCCACCACAGACCGAGGGTGTTCCAGTTTTTGATTTTGAAAATCTGCTCACCCTACTGTAGGAATTATTCACTATCAAGAGCTCCACACAGCTTCACTAGAATCACTTGGATGATTTCAGACCTGGAAGTGCCCATGTTGAATTATCGGTAAAAGGAGCTGTTGGGGGTGTAACGATATCCAAGTCTCACGATACGATATCGTCACGGTATGAATCTCACAGCATCTACTGCGATATGCTGGGGAGGCTCACGATATTACAATATTCTACATAATAATTTTGTACAACATTTATTGTCATTAGGGATGGAACGATATCCAAATCTCTCTGTATGATATTTTCACCATATGCATCTCACCGCACCATTGCCATTATTTATTGTGAATCTGCTATTTTTTCCTCTAAAAACGCCTTCACAAGACTTGATCCACAGAATGAAAATGTAAAAGTGCTTAGAACAGTTATTTCTTCATGTCGTCTGCACTGAAATGGAGCAAAGGATCATGGTCTATGTAGTTCCCTCTGTTTTTTTTTAGCTATTTCTACATCAGAACTGTTCATTTAAGCAAAGAGACTTGTGAGTCGAAATATTGTGATGCTCCACGATATTATTGTGAGACGTCTGACGATACGATACCACAATATTTCGGTTATTGTTACATCCCTAGTAGCTGTTAACTTGAAAATGATCACTGTGTGAATGAAACAAAACACAACTCCAGATATGTTTTTGAGGAGATAACAACATTCTAACATAACTTTCAGCAATGTAGGACTGTTAAATATTATCGAATGTAAAAAACACTTATTTTAAAGCACATCTTTCGTTCACATCCGACGCTCTCCGTGGACCGAACGCTGTCCCCTCCTCATTACACAACACGGCGCTTATACTCGAGACCAGTTGAACGCCGAGTGCCGCGGACGCCGGACACGAGGTTAATGTCTCCTTTGGAATGAGTCCAATCTGGCCTTTCCCCTCCTGATGTGCGAAACCGACAGGCGCTGCTCTCCTCTCCCCGCTCGGTCTTCAGACGCGAGACCGTCCTCCATCTGCGGGGAGGCGCGTGAGGGTCTCGCTTCACGGCGCCAAAATTAATGGGGGCCCCCTCTCATTACGGGGAAAGACAAAGGGGTCTGGGGCCGAGAGCGAGCGCCAGAGGTGGATCTTATAATGAGACCAGAGTGTGAAGAGAAGGAGATGGGAGATGTGTGGAGAACGGAGAGGACGGCAGTCGACTGGGCCGTGTGGAGGAATCCGATGTGAAAGCTATTAGAATTACCAGCGTTACTATTATATTAAAGTGCGTACGGCAAGTCAGACTGATCATTTTATTACAAATGTAGTTAACAAGATTTTACTAACCTTTTTTCCTGTTTTTTGTTCTAGCTTTTCAATTTGAAGAGCCTATATTGCACTATTTTCTGATTTAGGCCTATGTTATAACGTCGTTTCCTCGACAAAAACACACCCAGAGTTGTTTTTTGTCTTATTCTCACATGTTTAACACACAAACTCTGCATGTTTAACTTGAGTTCCACCTTGTGATGTCATGTGGTAATACAGGAAGTGCTCCATTTTGTTTTTAATAACCACACACCTTCACTAGAATCATCATTTTGTTCATTTCAGCCCTGGAATTGCCGATCTCTACTGAACTAAAGGTAAAAGGTGAAATCTTAAGATGACATCACAAGGTGGAACAGGACATTTTGAGTATTGGAGATGTACGAAGCCTAATAATGAAAAGAAAAATGTGTGAATGAAATGTGTTTTTGAGGAGTAGAATCCCTCATTCGTCCAGGTAGAATCCAGGGCAACGGGTAGAGTTCAATTTGTCAACTGGACGAGAGTTTTTGGTAGAAGACGTTTCGCCGCTCGTCCAAGCTGCTTCTTCAGTTCTGGTCAGATTGTTGGAGGAGACTGACTTATATCTGCCTGCAAGAGGGAGGAGTTAGATGCCGCAATTCCTTTCTGTTGTTAGCTCGGCCTATTGAAATAGACTTGGAGTGGGGTCATATTAGCAGAATCATACAGGGCCATAATGGAGCTTTCACACCTCTGGACCTGACCCGGCTACACCTATTGTTTTGTGTTGTTTTGATTTTGAGGATCTACCAGCATTATGGCTTTTAAATCTCACAATAATACTTTTTTTTATGGAAGTTTAAACTGTCAGAGAATAATTTTCAGGATGGCGAGGATGGACAGGTAGAAATTTTCCACTTTAGAACTCAACACTTCCTTGTATTTTTGTACTTCTCAATTGTTCACAGCAAAAACTGGAGGGTTACCATTGCAGAGTAAAATATTTCAGAGTTGTTTTTGACACAAAAAGTCTTATTTTACCTATTTGAAAGTGAAACGGGGGTTCGAGTTGGGGTTATTTGCCAGAGTTGATATAGTTGAGGGTAATTCAACTTCCCCTAGTGTTAATTCAACTTCCCTTAGTGTTAATTTGGCACCTCCAATCCACCACTTCAAACTCCCACGAGAGAAGACCAGTTTGAAACAGTTTTGTACATAATTTCATCTTAAATTAACTAAAATGAAGTGTAAAAATAAAACACCTCTGTGTGTTGTTTAGTTAAATCAGTATAACCTTTCAAAGTGTGATCTGTTTACTCTCAAAATTTTAATAAACTCCTGATTTTGGGGTTAAACAGGAACTTTGGTCCAGTGTTACTGAATTAACATTTCCAATTAACTATTTCCAAAAATGTTACATTAACTCTTGAACAGATTGGACTGAGAAAATGTTAAATTTATTCCGTGAGAGTCCATTTTGACACTCTACTTTTTGCTGTGTTTCCCCCCCAAAAACTGCTCAACTTTCCAAAATACAGACCATAAGGAAATGATGAAATTTTGAGCATTGGCATGGATACCACAGAAGAAATATGATGAAATTTGCCTAAAGAAATATATGCTGCTTCTATAACGGCATTTTCTGGCTCACAATGTATCTGGTCATGCAGCTAAGCATATCCAACCACTCACTGGGGCTTGTAATCCTGTTAGTGTGGCTAAGTCTTGATAAAAATATTGGCGCCTAATCTCCATAAAACGCTATTAAACGCCTATCTCCTGTATCTATATCTGCCCACTTGAACTCACACCGGTGCCTCCTCCCATTATTCGTACTACGTGTGCACATTTCCTCTGACCCGGAGCTGGTAATGGGGGGACTGGCCCTTTAAGAAGCTCCTCTGAAAAGGATTCTATTATAGATTAATTGATTAAGCGGGTGGCGCTCTGAAATGACAATATATCTCTTTATTGATCTGCCTTTCAATGGGCTGTTACCCAACCTCCCCCAGGGATGAAAGAGGGATGGAGGAGGGAGGAGGAAAGAGAAAGAAGGGGGCAGGTACAGAAGACATGCTGCTCACTTACTGCTTCTTCACTGGCTTTGTGTTCTGTCTTGTAGATTTTCGTGGGCAAAACAAACTCGAAATCGCAGTAATAGTTGTAGTCCTTCCTTTTTAAAGTGTTTTTTTGTGTTTTCTTCATTATACTAGGGCATTTCCATTTGCTCTGTTCCACCTTGGGATGTCATGAAGTGTCGTTTTCGAAGATAACAGCTGCATTTTATCTTTTGTTTGGTCAATTCCAAGGCTGAAATCGTCCAAAATGATTCTAGTGAAGGTGTGTGGAGTTTAAAAACACAGTAGAGCACTTCCTGTATTACCACGTGATATAACAGAAGAACTCCTGCAGGGTTTGTGGGTTAAACAAGTGTGAATAAAACAAAACACAACTCCAGGTATTTTTGTGATGCAACATAGAGCAGACAATAGCGTAATATGGGGAATTTAAAGTCGTCATTCGTCGACTGATTTCAGCGCACACATTTCCTTCACTACACATCTACAGTGAAAAAAAGAACTTGTAAGATTTACTTGAAAAATTTCTTGTAACAATTTGCACTCATACTTTTAAGTCAATGTTACTGCTTTAATATCAGTAAATTATCTCAATAAATTAAGTCAAATATATAAACTATTGTCATAATTAATTGCATTGTTGTGATGAAATAATTAAGTAAATATTCTATGTCTAGTAATTATTGATGTTAAGTGTCTAACCCAAGGACACAACGACAGCATTGATCTGTGGGAGCAACAATCACACTGCCTCAGATGAATGCTGTCGTGTCCTTGGGCAGGACACTTAACATCAGTAAATACTAGACATAATGTATAATATTTACTTAATTATTTCATCACATCAGTGCAGTTAATTATGACAATATGTTGTTTGTTTTTTACCTTTATTTACCCAGGAATGTCCCATTGAGATTACTAATCTCTTTTTCAAGGGAGTCCTGCCATGCACACATCACATTCATACTAGGCAATGTGGGTGAAGTGTCTTGCCTAAGGACACAACAACAGTTTTTGTGACTGGCGCCCCCCTGTGGCACCTGGAATTCCCAGTGGTCTCCCATCCAAGTACTAACCAGGCCCGGCCCTGCTGAGCTTCTGAGATCTGACGGGATCAGGCTTTGACAAGCCGGTATGGCCACATGTTATATATTGGACATCACTGATGACATGACTTCTAACTTAAAAAAAAAGAGTAACATTGACTCACTAAATTCATGACTGTTAATCATGGGGATAAGTACATTTTACTATCCAGGCTGGCGCCACCTAGTGCCTCCACTCAGTTTCATTTCTGTCCAGCGACTCGTCAGGGATCAGAATACACTCGGCGGTTTGCAAGATGTTGTAGTCGTCGCACCGGCCAATCAGTGAAGCGATGTGTTGGCCAGAACCAACCGGAGTTATGATATCAGACTGCAGACGCTCTCCTCCTTTGGACTTCCTTTGTCAAATAATAACTTTGCATTTTTTATCGCCTTTAATTCACAAGTTCACGACAATGCTCATTAACAGACGTGTTCACTCTCTGCTTTGTTTCCTGTTGTACCGGGATTACTTGGACGCCACTGAGTGTTCCGGCGCATTACAGACGTCATCACCAAATAGCAGCGATTGGGTTCTTTTTTTCTACTGCAGCTACTATTTTCGCCTGATTTTAACTTGACTCCTCGGTGCTTTTCACTCTGCAAAGTCAAATATTCACTTACTGAAAAAATGCCCTTAAATCGTACCCATAATATGCCCGTGTAATAAACTATAATAGTACGTCTTTAAGCTTTCCGAGGCCTATATTGAAAGCTATTATGCCGCAGAGAATTACCCAACTGGAAACCCGATCTTCTTCTCCATCTATCATTATGAAAAGTAGCTCTAAACATTTCTGAAAACCGCCTTCGCCGAACCCGCTCTATGGGCTGTGTATCGGTCGTTAGAGGCCTTGACATGTTGGGGTAGGGAGCATTCAAGTGCACGGGCATAGCTGTGGTCTCCTTCTACATACAATAGTCCCATTCTGTCTGGAGGGGTATGCGCAGGGCTGCCTTAAGCTAAACACGGAGCTCCCACTGATGCTATCTTAACGCCGAGTTATTTTCTGCTTCGTAGCGCAGTAGCAGTACAGTAGTCTTAAAAATATTTCTCCGCGGTCAGCCGTGCGGGTTTGTGTAAAGACTCGAAACATGGTGGTGTCTGCTGAGGTGAAGTAGCCAGAGAATATCGTGCATTATAAAAAGGATCTGGAATTGGGCTTTTTCGAGCGCACGCTGAGTAAAGTCTAATATTTAATTGGTGAAAGGACTTGCATCTCCACAAACCTGACATGTATTCCTCACTTATACATATACAGGGTGTCCCAAAAAATGTGACATCATTTTAAAAGCAATTATCTTGCTCTTGTTGGTCTACCAGAACCTTTAGTCCTGCATAATCAGTATTTGTCTTTACATTTTTGGTACCAAGTCCATATTTGTTTGCCAGTTGATGAAGTTTGTCCACATTTTTTTGAAGGTTGCACAGTCTTGGGTGAAGAACCTGAATACAGAACAAATCTTGATCTGTTTCTGTACATTCTGTGAAAATTTGAGGTTATTTCAACAAGAATTGGCAAAATTATTGGCCTGCGAAATGATGTCAGATTTTTGAGGACAACCTGTATTTTCTTACTTGGCCTGGAGGACGGCTTCCTTCTTGTTTCCATGGAAATATTGTTGCTTTGGCGATAATATTCCACAGTATGGCATAAAACAAATAACCTATGTCCATCAAGAATCCTACAGAGTATTTGGAGTTTTTTACTTTCTAGTTTTGTGGAATCAGTTGTAAAACTTTGACTTTATTTATTTTTATTGATTTATTTAGTTTATTTATGACCCAGTAAATTGGTGCATGTTTTTGGGTTTAATGGGATATAATATGGAGGGAATAAAGATAATTTGTCCTGGATTCAAGCAACAGTTTAGCTGAGTGTAAAAACTAGAATGTTCCAAGAGTCTTAAGATAGATGTTAACGTGAAAACTCCCGCTTCATGACATCACAAGGTGGAACAGAGCATTTCGAGCTACGATATTCGAGGTTTTTCTTCTTACTGTGAACATTTTACTGTGAATATGCTACTTTTTATACTACTTAATCCAAAGAATGAAGATTTCAAAGTGCTTAGAACAGTTATTTCTTCATGTCGTCTGCACTGAAACGAAGCAAAGGATCATGGTCTATGTGGTTCCCTCTGTTTTTTTTAGCTATTTCTGCATCAGAACTATTCATTTAAGCAAAGAGACTTGTGATTCGATATATTGTGATGGTCCACGATATTATTGTGAGACCTTTGACGATACGATAACATGGTTTAAAGCTCAAAAGAGTCAATTTTGTGTACCTTAAATATAAATTGCACACATATATTAGCTTATATTATCTGCCTGTGCACTGACAGACTCCTTTATATGAGGCCGATGAAGAGAACATTTGAACATATCTCTGTATTTTCACATTTTCCACGTTTCCCTTTGTGTAGATGTTACAATGAACTCACAAACGAATAAAAAGGCTCTTATCGGTCAGATCAACAGCTGTGGGCGTACTGTATCCCTCCTCTTTATCAGGCCTAATTGTAAGCATGCGAAATTGCCTCTCTCGACTCCCAGCGCTATCGGAGCGGCGATCTCTAGTCTTCGTTCGTGCTTATGGTGATTTATGTCGAGGAAGGAAATGGCGCACCAGTGAGGAACGGGGCCGGAGCTTTGGTGGGGGAACACTTCATAATTTCCTATGGATTTCTGGTGACAAAAAGCTCTTGTTTGCGTCCGTGTAGCCGACAAGTGTAGCTCTGTGGTTTGACACTGTTTCACTGTGAGTTTGTAGATGGAGATCAGTCTGCGTTCCTTTATTTCCCAGAGGATTTTAAAGGAGATGGATTACACAAACATTAAGAGTTTTATTTATGCTGCGTCCCCATCAACCACATACCTGGAATGTTTTCTTTCGTTTCATTCAAGCATGTTTAAGTAATCCAATTCCTAGAGGTCTTAAAAATGTGAAAAATATCGTTCATTTGAAACCGTTTGCAGTGGTTCAAAGTTATGTTTCGCTCACCTAACATCAATCTTTCTGAGGCCGGAGCGGACTTTTGCCGTCCCGGTCATGCTATCAACAACCAGCATGCTAACAGCACACTTCCTGAGTCCACTTTTTCTCCAAGGAATTTACAGGAGTTGTATCATATCAAACATTAAAAGTTCGCTCAAGCTGGAAACTGACTATTTTTGCGTTTTCAAGTAACTTTTTTCATGGACTTTATGGAGTTTCTAAGTAATATTTATGCCAGATTCAGTTTGTGTTTGCAGAATAAAATGACAAATTATTTGAATAAGCCTTATTTATTTGGTTCGCTATGTTATAGTGTAGGACAATTTTCAAGTGTCTTGAGCAACCTCTAAATATTAATTCATTTGTAGGGGTGTAACGATATCCAAGTCTCACGATACGATATTGTCACGGTATGAACTTCACGATACGATATTTGTTGCGATATCGTGGGAAAGCTCACGATATTACAATATTCTACATAATAACAAGACTGACATTATAAAATTCATTTATTAACATTTATTGTATGTATGGAACGATATCCAAATCTCTCTGTATGATATTTTCACCATATACATCTCACCGTACCAGATTTATTGCAATATTTTGTGAAGGCACAAAACTGTGAATCTGCTACTTTTTCCTCTAAAAATGCCTTCACAAGACTTAATCCAAAATATCCAAAGAATAAAGATTTAAAACAGAGCAAAGGATCATGGTCTATGTAGTTCCCTCTCTTTTCTTTTTAGCTCTTTCTGCATCATAACTATTCATTTAAGCAAAGAAACTTCTGATTTGATATATGGTGATGGCCCACGATGAGACCTCAGACAATACGATATTTTGGTTATTGTTACATCCCTATTAATTTGCATAAAATTTGGACCCAAATATTTTGGCCAAACAAGGAACCAACAAAATTTTTGGACCACCCTAATTACAGTGCACCTTTATTTATCCATGTAGGCCAATTAAGAACAACTTGGTCAAGAACAGTGAATACAAGGCAAAATAAACATCCAAAAACATCTTTAAAAACTCAAAATACCTGCAAAAACATCACAATCGGCTTAAGTACGGCGCGATAGGTTGAGCAGCGAAAGGCGGTGCTGGTGTCGGGGAGTGGCGCTCTTCCCTGACGGTCACTACACGTCCTCTGTGAGGTCATAGGCCCGCACACTAATCAAAGCGTCCATTTTTAATCCAAAGAAATACGGCGAGAACGAGTCGACTGTGTCCTCTCTTTCTCTTAATGAGCGAACGCAAGGTCAGCTATTATTCCAGCGCGGGGAGGTGAGCCACGTGTCCACGGCCGGCCCTGGACTCCAAATGTGACACTGTGACAGTCCATGGATCACACGGGCTCAGATTTGACCCAGTGCGATGAAGGTTAGTTTGATTTTAAAGGGTTTTCGAGAACAGTGAAGTTTTACCGTTGTTACTATGCGTTTAGTAGGTTTAAGTAATTTCAATAGCGCAGGAAACACATAGATAAACATAAGTAGGCACTGGGTATGGCTCTGGTTACTATATTTTCAGCATACAACTACAATTTCCTTCTATGTTCCATCGAGCGATCAATCTTTTCTATTAATGTGAACAAATCAAGGTATTTTCTTGACATTCTCCTCAGATGAAAGTGGAAAAGTGGACGTTTTTTTCAGAATCAAGGTTATGGAGCGAAGCGTCGCTGTGAAAGGAGTTGTGGAATAGTCTTAACAGAGATTTAAAAGGATCAAGTACAATAACTGCATTTAAAAAACACAGAAAATCCAGTGTAATGTGTATGTATGAAAAAGAAGTTTGCCATTGATTCATAATTGTGACGGAAATGAAATGTACTGATTTGAAATGTTTTAAAGTAACTGTTGAGGTTTTGTTTGCAAAAGGGAAAAGTGGACAAATAACATAAAATTACTCTTTTTTTTTCTGCTCCTTTCCATTCATTTCATATGTTTGATGTTCTAACTGTTAATATCTTTTTATACGTCACGAATGAAAGAAACAAACAAATAATAAAATAATCATCTTATAGTCAATTCAAACACTAACATTTAGGCTAATGTCTGAAAATTATTATTTTTTAAATATATATTTTAGTTTGATTAATGTTTATAGATGGAGTAAAATAATAATGCATTTTATTTAAAGGCGCCTTTCTGGGCACTCTACACAGCGAAAACTGGAGGGTTCAAATTTCAGGGTAAAATATTTGTTGTGTTATTTTAACAATTTGAAAATTAAATGGAGGTTCGAGTTGGGGTTATTTGCTGAGTTGCTATGGTTGATTGGTTAATTCAACTTCCCTTAGTGTTAATTTGGCTCCTCCCACCCACCACTTCAAACTCCTGCAAGAAAAGTCCAGTTTGAACCAGTTTTGTGCATAATTTCATCTTAAATTAACAAAAATAAAGTGTAAACAAAAAACACCCCTGTGTGTTGTTCAGCTAAATCAGGATAACCCTACAAAGTGTGATCCATTTACTCTCAAAACCTTAATATAACCCTTGATTTCGGGGTTAAACAGAAACTTTGGTCCAGTGTTACTTCATTAACATTTCCAAAAATGTTAAATTAACTCACAGAACAGATTAGACTCATATAAACCCTCAGAAAATGTTAAAATTGACGCTGTGAGAGTTAATTTTAACACTCCACTCTTTGCTGCGAGGACACCGTACAAACAACAATCACGACACACAATTAAAAACAATTAAACAGTACATGACGTGGATAGATGTATGGTTCAAGAAGAGAAAAACACAAAAAAAGATGCAAAATTTAAAAAAACTCATTTGTATGTGTAATGAAGTTATAATATATGTGTTAATAAGTACAATAAAGGTGCGGTATCCAACTTTTTTTCATGCAAATACATTCCCCTTGTATAGATATATTGTAAAAGCAGCTCTTTGTGAGAAAATGAGACTGTCGGCATCTTATAACGAAGTGTTACTGATCGCAAATCCGGAAGTAAGTAAGTAAAAATGTCGATTTAGTATTGACTGCTGTATTCTGCGTCTCATCTGAAAAAAAGCCCAAAAATTCAAGCACATAAATAGTCAAAACCTACTAAAATCTGGTCACAGACTAAAACTGTATTTGACTTCAATTTTAAAACACCAGCAGCTATTTGAGTTTGACATATACAAAATAAAATAAAATGGCAAGGAGACAAGGTAAAAGACTCATCTTTGGTGCTTTGTCATCTTCACTGTAGCTCTTAATTATTTCCAGACACCTCCATCCGAAGTGAGTTGTAATGACTGGGGCTGTGATATGCGCGCTGCTCATTTAGTGCTCCGTTTTCAATCCCGACGTGATTTCAGATGGGAAAAAACGGGCATTCGTCATTGCTATTTCTTCTCTATGAAAGCACTTAATCACGTCCAAATGGGGGGGAATAATGGAATTGCTTGTAGCGGCAGTCCAAAAAAATAAGCAATCTGGAGGTCAGCTATACATCACAGTCGCCCGCTCACTCACAAGTCTATATTCAAGGTTCAGTTAGCGGACACAGCGTTCGCGGATACTGTATATGTGATTTCTTTTTGCTTATTTTAAGCCCTTTTGATGAGCTGCAATAACAAAATTTGTGTCATTTTGCCTCTATAACGGTTGAAATCATGTTGGTGGTGGCGTGGTTTTTGTTCACCTGACAGCTGGAAGGTCCTGGTTTGATTCCTAGATGTATTATGTTATGTTATTATATTATGTTATAGTATGTTATGTTTGTGTACCTGATTTTTCATATTAAAAACATAACCCATAACCATAACCTTCAGTTTCATCAGGGTTTGTGAAGAGATGTGTCCAGATGTTTCACTTTAAAGGCCGCCGCACACTACAGGATTTTTCAGTCTTAAACGATTTTTAAACGTGCTACAAAAAGCTCACACCACAGATTACGTTTATACTGAAATGAATCACTGTATCGGAAACTATTTGCGTCCAGACAGGTCGCTTCTGTGTCCATGAAACTGCCTGAAACGCTAGTCACGTGACTAGGCCAGCGTCACTCCGTCGCACTGTCACGCGGGCGGTAAAAGCAAGAAAGTGTCTGAAGTTGCAGCAGCCGATTTCATGCTGAGGAAGATGCAAGCGTGAAAACAATCTTTTCGTGGACAGACAACAAGGTTCAGTTTCTTGCTGCGCTGTTTCCCGTTTGTCTAGGGTTTGTTTAATCAGTTTTCCGCAATAGCGTCACATGACCGATGTCACAAACCCAACGAATCAGGAAGGTGCAAGTCACAGTGATGTGGTCCAATAAGGACGGCAACTAGAGCTCCTACATCAGCGTATCAACGTTTTCAGGCATCCACACGGTGCCGGATCAGATCCCTGCTCAGGTGAATATGTGGGAGCTGGCGGCACCAGATCGTTCCATCTCTGGAGTCGTTTTCCATTGGATTAGTTTGGACGAACACTGCATCCGCAATGAAAACAACTCGAATACGTATTAGTGTGGACGGGGCCTCAGACACAAGGAGAATCTAATGAGAATGAGACCTAAACTCAGGCTCCTGTAGTGTGCGGTGGCCTTAACTCGCTGATAACATCTTAACCTGGGATTTCTCAAATTTTCACAACTTTCAGAGACCAGAAAGCTTTAGATACAGACAGCCGACAACACACAGTGGACCCACATTGACAATAAACTGTGATTTTACATTATATCTTTCATAATTTAATAATAATAATAATACATTTCAATTGTTTGCACCTTAAAAACTAATTAGAAACCATAAGCAGCTTTGAAAAGGTGTTTTTTTTAGTGGGATTTAGAAGTAATGAAGCATAATTTGGAAACATTTGGCTCACATTCCTGAAAATAAATACTCCTCCTCCTACTTAATCCTAACTTGGTTCATTCAAGGACACTTCATAATACAAACATGACAAATTAGAGATTGTGCACGACTTAAATTGTGCGTTTCATATTGACGTTGAGCCAGGGATGGAGGCTTATCAATGAATTATAACAAAGGGAACATCCGTGCTCGCCTGTCTCCGTGTGCAGCACTATGGCGGGGCCTCTGATGTATTATACAATCACACAGTGCATTAGAAAGCCCAGCTCCTGAACCTCATGTGTCTGTATACGTCTGGGCTGTAGCGAGGCAGACGCACAAACCTTTCTATTTAACTGCTCGTTCTAAAACATACACGCTTCTCTCGCTGGTGCCAGGAAGTCATTCAGCGCTGACATTTCCCGAACGCAAAGAAGTTCTAATTTCTAACATGGTTAAAACCCCACTAGAGTCTATTCTGCATAATGTAAGACCTTTAAATCCTAAAAATATTGATGTTGTTGTTTTGCCTGGAATGGTTCCCTGTAGGGATGGAACAATAGCTTGAAATATGGTGATGTCGTATCGTCAAAGTTGTATCGTGGACCGTGACAATATATCAAATCACAAGTCTCTTTGCTTATGCAGAAATAGCTTAATGAAAGAGTTTATTTAGTTATTTTAAGACTAATTACCACTTGGTGACATATTGACAAATTGTCGAGATTTAAGAGAATAAATCTTGGTTAGTTTTATGAAATTTGCAGTTACGGGTTGGTGAGTTACATCTCTAACAGTTCCAAAAATCAGAACTAGAAACAAAATTATGAAACCAAATAAATAAAATATTGTGAGGCCAAAGATCTGGACCCAATCTCGTATCTTGTTTCGTCTTGTCTTGTGTCTTGTGTTCCTACTTTCTATTATGGAAACCAAAACAGTTCAAGATACAGGTCAGATCTGTGGAGAAGCGACCCCACTCACAGTCAGAATGCCTGTTTATTCTACGTATTTTTGAGCTATAAAACCAGCTGGATTTGAAAACATATAAAGGCTGCCACAGGCTACAGGATTTTTCAGTCTATTTTTAAATGTGCGACAAAATGCGCACACCAGACACGAGGAGAATCTCCGATCGCAAAGTCTGCGGACCACAGGATGTAAATCTGTGAGCGCGATGGCGTCAGCTGTTTCCAGTCTACAGTAAAACCAGTTGCTCTGAGACTCTGAAGTGTTCAAAGATCAGAGCTCAGCACTTCTAGTTTAGATACAAGTCCAAACTGTGTTATTATTTGTGAAATGTGGTGCAATACTTCAGATACAGGATTTTTAAAGCAGAAAAGATTGGAGATGAAGTGCAGGAAGTAGAGTCACAGTCGCTGATCTGCAGCTTCACCCCGATCCGTGCGCTGTGTGGATGTAAACAGACACACTATCTCGACTTTTTACTTTTAAAGAACACTTCAAACTGGATTAATAGCGCAGTTTTGTGGACTGGACGTCATTATTTGCGGAGGACAATTCCTATGGATAATGTGGACGAGACGCTGCACTTTAAATTTACCACTTTTTGAGAGGCGAGGAATAAAGTCTCCTCATTATCCACCCATTCCATTGTCCGTCACTCCTCTGCCCCTGACGCTCTGTTTTATCGGCTGTTACCGTAGAGTTGCTGATGTTTGGTGGTTACGATCTGACACTGACACCACACATGAGGAGTGCAGCGGCTTCAGAAACGCACACAAAGACAAAAAGTCGGGCCATGCCTTCACAAACTCGGGGAGAAGAAGTCACAGCCAAAATTGGGCAAATTCTCCTGTAGGTAGAGCTGTTTAATGTCATATTGTGGAGCATTCCAGGCAGAGCAGTGACACATCCATGGAAACATGCAGGTGACGGACCCCTGACATGGCGCACCTTTAACATATTTGTATACTAAAGTGCCTGTAAATTGACCAATTTAGGTAGTAGTTTAAGTAGATTGAGGAGTATTTTCAGAAATGTAAGCAACCACAGAGTTCTGATCAGGAATACCTACTTAGGGCATTAGTTCTCATATTTTAGGTCACATATTTTACCTGCTTGTCTCCATGGAAATGTTAATGCTTTGTCTAGAATGTTCCACAGTACAGATCCAAAGAATGATGATTTCAAAGTGCTTAGAACAGTTATTTCTTCATGTCGTCTGCGCTGAAATGGAGCAAAGGATCATGGTCTATGTAGTTCCCTCTGTTTTTTTAAGACGTATTAACTAAAATCAAGAATAAAACAGCTAGTTTTAAGATGTTTCATCTTAATTTATTCTTAGAATTAGTGTTTTATGGCTTATTTTAGATCACTTAAAACTTAGATTATTGCTTAGAATAGAGATTTATGAAGGCCTAGATATATTTTCTTATTTCAAAATTTCTTGATAAGTAAATTGCACTTGTTTCTAGAGCATTTTAACTTAAAAATTTTTCTAGTTTTAAGGAGGGGGATTTTTGCAGTAAACTCCTTTTCTGTCCAATCCAAATTTAAACACATGGGATCAAAATCTCCCAAGATAATTATTCTTTTAGCAGTTTTCTCTCGTGAGATCTTATGGCACGAGCTCTTGTAGCAGCCTTAATCGAAAGGTTTAATACCACAGTGTTTTCCATTCTATACCATTCTATTTAATTGCACTTTCTAAAACATGCACGCTCTTCACGCCACTGCCAGGAAGTCTTTTAGCATCGACATTTCCCGAACGGCAACCGCGAACGCCAATACAAAAGATGGAGACGCAACGCTAAAATCAGCTCATAAAACGCGTCCTTTTGTGCGGCGCTGGGATAATTCCATGATGTATAGCTCAGATGCCAGTGCGCTCGGCGGGCTCGGTGCCGCTGATGTGCTGTCATTGTAATTCACTACCTAATGTGGATAATTACTGGAAATTCATGGAGTGCTTGATTCGTGTGACAGCTCCCCCCAAACGTTTGACGAAGGCCCAAAGTAGCTGCATCCGTCACAGGCGAGCGGAAATGCATTTAGCGTAGGGCCCCATCATGTTTTATTCAATCACGCAGCGATGCTCAATTAATCAGATTCTGCAATTAAATTAAATGTGTACATGCATAAAACATGGCGCGGGCTGTTTAAGTGTGGTGTTATCAGTGGTGCTGTTACCTTAAAGGGCCTATGTTGCGCAAATTATTAGATTATTACTGGATTCTTGTGAGATTTTAGACTGGTTAGAATGTTGTTGCCTCGTTCAAAACATCCCTGGAGTTTGCACGTGTTTGTTTAATCATTTATTGTTAGTCTGTACATCTCCAACGCTCAAAATGCTCTGTTCCTTTCACCTTTTGTTCAGTAGAGATTGGCTGAAATCACCAAATAATTCTAGTGAAGGCGTACAGAGTTACTTTCTGTATTTCCACATGACATCACAAGGTGGAACAGAGTGTTTTCTGTGTGAAGAGCTCAGCCTAAATATATAGCAATTGCGAGTTACGGCCGGAGACTTTGCCCGATTTTGGCTGCAATTTCTTGTTCTCGATTTCAGGGAGGCGTGACTCAACTTTTGTCTCCGTGTGCGACTTTGAAGCTGTGTTAGTGTCAGATCGTAACCACCAAACATCAACAACGCTACTGTAACAGCCGATAAAACAGAGCGTCAGGGGCAGAGGAGGGACGGACACAGAAACGCAACATACAAACTCGGGATATAGAGAAAATAAAGAGACTTTATTACTCACCTAATGTAAAGTGGTACATTTACAGTGCAGCATCTCACCCACATTATCCATAGATATTGTCCTCCGCACATAATGACCCCAGTCCACAAAACTGCACTGTTAATCCAGTTTGAGGTGTTCTTTAAAAGTAAAAAGGCGAGATAGCTCCTCACGTGTGTCTGTTTACATCCACACAGCGCACGGATCGAAGTGAAGCTGCAGATTCGCGATAGTGACTCTACTTCCTGTGGACTTTATCGCCTCTTTTATGCTTTAAAAGTCCTGTATCTGAAGTATTGCACCACATTTCACAAATAATAACACAGTTTTGACTTGTATCTAAACTGTGCAGAGCTCTGATCTTTAAACACTTCAGAGTCTCAGAGCGAGTGGTTTTACTGTAGACAGGAAACAGCTGACGCCATCGCGCTCACAGCTTTATATCCTGTGGTCCGCAGACAGATCCCGCTGCAGTCTGTGAGATCGGAGATTTTTAGTCTCATAGGATTCTCCTCGTGTCTGTGGTGTGCGCTCTTTGTCGCACGTTTAAAAATCGTTTAAGATTGAAAACGGCCTTTAAACATGTGAACGAAAGAAAACCTAACTTCACGTCTGCTTCTGATGAGGAAACCACATCATAACACACAGTAGGTCAGAAGATATGAGCCCTTGAACTTTTCACATTTCGCTCTGAGGTTGTGAGGGCATCTGTGTCGGAGCTCACCTCTGTATCCACAATAAGAGCACAATGCTTTTCTTTAAATGTCAGAGCTGCGTGTTTACAGATGGACTGACCCCTCATATTTATTCAGCTCTGCAGCTCTAGTCTCTTATTGCTTCTTTGCAGGATTGAGGCTCTTAGACCGTCAGCTCTCACCGCTGCAGTTGGCCGTGTCTCGTGGCATGTGTAATATTGCTTTTCTCTCTCCATCAGGAGCACAGAGCCAGAGCCTCGACATTTTATCAGTGGGTTTGTTTGTGTCTCTGGCTCTGACTCTTCCCATCTCCTGATTTGTATCCACAGCGCTCAGGATCAAAGCTCTCACATGTAACACACATTTGCATTTGGATCCGAACGCTGCCAAATCCTTCATCTGTCTGTGATCGCAGCTGTACCATAAATGTTGACATTGTGAAAGTGAAAGTGATATTTAGAAGTGAATTTAATCCGAGGAGAGTCTATAGGAGTCGGACTGGTCTTGCATTATGGAGTGCACTCACCATAATGACAATCCATATGCAGAACAGCGTAATAAAAATATGTTTGTTGTTTCTCCTCATTATTTAACTTAGTGCTCATGGATTTGTAACGAAATGAACTCAGAAAATGAACTCAGAAAACGAGCATGGCCAAGGACAGTTTCCATTCCATTTCCATAAAAAGGTTAAAATGTGCATATTTTCAGACACATTATGGCTTTTTGTGCTTTAATAGACTTGTAAACCCACAGCGCAGATAAAGTCCCATGAATCCAAACTGCTTTTAAGGCACAAAGCAGCGTAAAGGCACTGGCCCTTTAAGAGCACCGCTGGGACGGTGAAGGTGCAAAAATTTAAATTGGGGGAGACAGGAGGATAGAATGGACCCTTTCAAAATAAAATCAAGAAGGTTTACACTGCAACACTTGTAGTATGTGTAATTCCATTCAACAAAAAGAGTGTCATTGTTTACATGCGATACTAACATATCCAATTTGATTATATTGTTGTGTGTTTCCTATATAAAACTGACCTATGGGGTATTAACTAAGCCTGAAGATGTATTTGAATGTTATATATTATCTCTGGTATAGGTTCCCACAAATCCATACTCCACAATATGCACAAAAAGAGTGACCAGACGTCGCTATTTACCCGGGACAGTCCGTTTTGAGCCCTGTGTCCCCCTGTCCCATCAGATTTATCCAAAACCACTAATTTGTCTCAGTTTTATGCAGAAATGTCCATATTTTTGACCAATCTGATACCTGCCGACTGTAAATAGAGGCAAAAACTGTCATTTGTTTAAGTAACATACAGAAAAGCTGCTTAAAATGACCAAAATACAAAGAAAATGTGACTATACTATGACTATACTCACATGTTAAGTCGTAAATAAGTCATGAATGGACCTTTCACAATTTTATTATTACCAAGCACCATAAAATCTGGTCACTTTACGCTCAAAGGAGTATTGTTGTTATTCCAAAACATCTTTTCCTTTAGAATACGCGCGCGTCTAGAGGTTTTATTCTGAAGCCGTGCCCGGAAGCGCAGTGCGGGGCTGTTGCGTGGGGCTGTGTGCGTGTTGTGGTCGTGTGCTCACGCTGCTGCCGCCTGGCTCTGGTGCGTCTGTGCCAGTAGTGTGTAGCGCAGCGGCGGAAAGCAGAGCGTGCCGAAAGGAGACATGGAAACGAGTCTATAACGGACAGGAAAACGCATTACGCACGCTTTTACCTACTTTGGAACGTATTTAAGGCACGAATTCGCCGCTGGGCACGCTTTTCTTTCATCATCCTCTGATAAAACCACAAAGAAACGCCAAACGGGACTCGCTCTTTCGCCAGACGCTGCCTGCGCTCAGAGCCGCCTCTCCATTCACCTCTCCCGGCTTGCGCAACGCGCACTCCCCGAAGGACGAAACCTCTGGAGGAAAAGTTACCAAAAGGGATGCTGGCGAGTTTATTTTAAGTGCTACGGCGCATGGGATCGCTGCAGTCGGAGTTGGTAGCGGTGATTTACCCACTCGTAGCTCGCTTGTTTTGGATATCGTACCCCTTGCGCTGCTGGTCGGCTCCTGGGACAGATTTTGAGGAATAGACCGTGACCCTCCTTGTCTACTTATGCTCAATCGGACTGGTTTATGATGGAGTACCGTTCAGCCTTGGTCGTCCTTCTGGGTTTTTGCGCGCTCCAAACTTTGGCGTATGGTAAGTTTAGTGGAACCGGTGCTTGCAGTGTGTGTTGGGGACTCGCTTTGCACGCTCCGGGGTGATGTTTGCACAGATGGGGCTGCTGCAGATGATTTGAGTGAGTGACTTCCCAACTCCCGGGAGGTTCAAAGGGTTTAGGGTAGCGTTTCAGGACGGACATTTTTCAAAATCCCGCACTTATTAAGCGTTTTTCCATTTAGAGACACTCCCCACTTCCTCCTCTTGTAAATCTCACATGGCTGGAGGTACCACAACTAAAGGGGGGTAGAGTAGACCTCCACATTACCTCCACATTAAGCCAAAAATGACTAATCCCCCCTCTCGGATGATGTCATTTAAAGGCCACTTAAACATAAAGGCTTCTCTGGACGTGCCTTGCCCAAGGGACCTCACTTCCCCTGGTTTCAGAGAAGAAAATGGATATTGTTTGTGATAGAAACTCAAGTCATTTATCTCCATTATTAGGCCCATTAGTGAGATGTGGTCCACATCCTCACTTGCACCGATTTGACTTTTGTGAGCTTTAAATCATGTTCTAATGCCGGTTCCTCCTCCAAACATACCTTTGGAGTAGTTTTGAGGTTTGAGTACCCCTTTATTATGAGTCTGTTTACATCTCCAAAGCTCAAAATGCTCAGTTCCGCCTTGTGACATCAGGAATTGGTAGTTTTCAAGTGTTACCTGTTACCTTTTGTTCAGTAGAGACCGGTAACTCCAAAAACGAAGTGATCCAAATGATTTCAGTGAATCTACAGACTTAAAAAGTTGAAAATCACATCCTGTACCACATGAAATCCCAAGATGGAACAGAGTATTTTGTGTTTGTGTGAAGAACTCAGCCTAAATATGCAGGATTTCTGAATTAAACATGCACGAATGAAACAAAACACAACTCCAGGTCTGTTTGTGATGAGGAAACATGGTAAAATAGACCAGAAAATAGCGTCATATGGGCTCTTTTAAGAACATCTATCAGCATTCAATCCCCTTCTCTTCTATGCATTTGTAAATAGTCCTGCATGGGCGGCAGGTTGGTCGCCAGGTTGGGGGCTTTACGATTCTCCCATCTCATTGCTTAAAAATGCATGCCTTTCCATTATAATGCATTGGGAGATAAAAGCTTTATGCGAGGAGGTGGCGCACTGTTGTTCCATTTCCATCTAATTGTACTTGAATGTGGCTTTGTTTTGGAGTAGGCTGTTGCATAACAAACCCCGCAGTAAATAAAGATATAAACTGACATATCTTCCCTTGAATATCGTCTGAAATCCCAGGATAGACAAAACAAAATGGCCAAGGCGTTTAATTACTTTTTACGGCTGCTAATTAAAGACTATGGTGACTATAGTTCCTTAATTTACTGGTGAGAACAGAAACGAGCCCGCCACTTAAGTATGAGTTTTGCTTCGAGCACGACTCACCGCAAATGAGACCCAGCGGTGCGTCTATAAATCACACTTGTGTAGCTCGAGAAATTGCTACCCATTCGCCATAGGCTCCGTGTCACTGTACCTGTGTAACCCCCGTGTCTAACAAGCGAAGTAACCGAGCTGTGCAAGGAGTTTTTCAAGATATTTTCCTTGTTTTTCTCCCAGTATTGGTGATTTTATAGCGTGTGACAGTGTGGTTGCTCAGGGTTGGGCTATGTTTTTTATATGAGCCTGTAAACAGTGGCTATGAAGCAGCAGCACATGAACTTAGCATCTGTGACTGTCTTCCTTCGCCGAGTCCAGATGCTCCGTAGAGACTGCAAAAACACGAAGGGTGGATTTTAAACTAGTTGATTAAAGGTGAACTACGTAGCCTTTCTGGTAGAGGGTCCTCCATCTGCTCATCTCCATGGAGATGTTGTTGCTTCGTCTGGAATGTCCTGGTATGGCATTAAACATATTTGTCTTTCATTGACGCCAATAATATTAGTTTTACTGACTTAAAAACTGCGTTCTTAGTGCAAGTGGGGTTGCCTCTCCACAGATCTGACATGTAACTTGGACCTGTGGTGTCTAGGTGTGTGCAAAAACCTTGAATTGATATATCGTATAGTTTAATGTGATGATACAGTATCGATATCATGGGCTGCTCTATCCATATATCGCCAAGAGTATTTTTTGGTATATTTTACTCAATTATTTCATGACAGCGCTACAGTTTTGTTGCTTGTTCAGAGGAAGGAAACTCGTTTATGCGACACATTTGACATTTTCACTGTTTTGATGATTAAAATGTTTGTGCTTCATATGAACTTTGCACATGAAGTGGTTCAATAAAGACATTTAGTATCACAGCCATGATTTAGCCTTTATTTTTTATTGAACCTTATCAAATAGATTTTAAATATACCCTATTGAACCGAAAGTGCACTGTATCGAGGTAGATATCGTATTGTGGCCTATGTATTGAGATATATATCATATTGTGGCTTATGTATTGTGATATGTATCGTATCGTGGCCTATGTATCATATCGTGGCCTATGCATCGAGATATGTATGGTATTGTGGCCTATGTATGGAGATATGTATCATATTTGTTTTTAAAGGTGCTATATAAATAAAGATTTATTATTATATTGTGGCCTATACATCAAGATATGTATCGCATCATGGCCTATGCATGGAGATATGTATCGTATTGTGGCCTATGTATGGCGATATGTAATGTATGGTGGCCTATGCATCGAGATATGTATCGTATTGTGGCGTATGTATGGAGATATGTATCGTGTTGTGGCCTATGCATCGAGATATGTATCATATCGTGGCCTTTGCATCGAGATATGTATCGTATTGTGGCCTATGTATGGAGATATGTATCGTGTTGTAGCCTATGTATCGAGATGTATCGAGATGTATTGTGGCCTATGCATCAAAATAAGTATTGTATCATGGCCTATGTATCGAGATATGTATCGTATCGTGGCCAATGCATAGAGATATGTATCGTATTGTGGCCTATGCATTGAGACATGTATCTTATCGGCAACTTCTCCATGATACCCAGCCCTTGTGGTGTCACCTGCTGTCTCCGTACAGATAAATAAATGGAATGCCATACTGCGGAACATTCCAGGCAATATCTCCATGGAGAAAAGCCAGTGACGCACCCTCTTACCAGAAAAGTTACACAATGCGCCTTTAAGTAAGACGAGGCGCTCGTTTTCATTTTTTTAATTCAAAGTTACAGTTGTTTCTCGATAAAGCTTGTTAACAGTAATTAGCATGAACAGTGGAGGCTTGTTAAACTGTCAGATTTGCAGATTGGAAAGGTGATAGCGAGTTGCCACAGTGTCATGCTATATTTAACGCTGTTGATAAAAATCTACCAAGAGAAATATTTTTACTGGAGAATGTTTCTGCTCTCCTAGCTAAACTGGAGATCCTGTGGAGATATCTGGAAGGACTTAATGCTAATGGAACTCAGAGGTTTTTTAAATCAAGTCATGTATCCGGAAAAAAAAAAAAAAATCTACCAAAAGAAAAGATCAACTCCGTGTTTGATTTCTAAAGATTATGTCTGAAAGTTATGGTTAGTTTGCCAGTCGATGAATTATTCTTTCGATTAACAGTTTGCTTGATTTGATAGTGAAAGTAAATATGAGACGTTTACTAAGTTTATTCCATTATTTACTTAAAAGTTCGTTGTGTAACTTATCTGGTGGAGGGTGCGTCAAATGTCTTTCTTCATGGAGATGTTATTGCTTCGTCTGGAAGGTTTCACATTATGGCATTAAACCTTTCTATCTTCACGGAGACCAAACCAGACCAAGTTACAAGTAAAATCTGTGGAGAGGCGACCCTGCTCAGTCAGAATGCCCTTTTTTCTAGGTGTTTTTGAGCAATAAAACCACCTGTAAATGAATATACAGTATGTAAGGCAGATCTGTTTAATGTCATATTGTGGAACATTATAAGCAGAGCAACCATAGAATCAAGATGGTGGACCCTTACTCGAAAAGTGGACTTTAATTTTTATTCAAGTTGGCAATTGTCTACAGATGGTTTCATTTCCATTACTTGTTTAATGAGAGATAAAGTTAAAGATATACAGGGGTTCTCACGGTCATGGAAATCCTAGAAAAGTCATGGAATTTTGTAAATTCAATGAAAGTTTTGGAAAAGTCATGGGATTTTAGTATCTCTTTCACACAACTACAGCATTCTGTTAAGTTGTCATTAGGCTATTATGATTATTTCTGAACATCTGCACCAGAGAAGACAATAAACGCACTGACAGGATTTTCAATTTTAAAAACTATAACACCAAACCACAAGGTGAGTGGAAAAGGTTCACATTTCATATTTAGCCCTAAAAGTCTGCTCAATTCTACACATGTAGGTGCTGTAAAGTCATGGAAAATTCACTTTTGGTCATGAAAAAATCATGGAAAAGTTTTGAAATTTTGTTTGTGAAAAAGAGCGGGAACCCTGGATATAGCAGTGAATAAGAAAGCGGACGGATCGCGTACATTTGCGGTGCATTTTTAACATAGAACCTGTCTGTTGAAGTTGAGGTCATGGAAAAAATACCTTACGTCAGTCAAACTTGTTAGAACGACAGAAGACTGCATTCTGTTGCCGCTTTAGTTCCTCCTGTCCATCAGATCCAGTGTGACTGACCGGCTCCCCAATCAGCACAGTATAGATGTCACTGCATAAATAGCCAGGCAGCCCAGTCAACCTTTCAGTTTGAGTAAGACGATCTCATAATCCGGGATGCCATACTTCCATACATCTTTTCACGAGTCTGGGGCCCCTCCTGTGTAGCCGCTAGGACTCTATATGAGGGAGAGACGGCGGTGTTCGGTTGCTAACTGAAAGCACTACTCTGTTAGAAGCTCTGTAACTCAAGTTAGACTCAATCTGGGCTTTATTTTAACACAATCTGATCAAAAACAGCTGAAATGATTGGAACTACAACAGGTGAGATGTTTGTGCTGTCTCTCACACATAAGCTAGCATTACCCAAGAGTTTTTTGGTGAGCCGTTTTCGCCTTTTCATCAAAAATCAACCCCAAAAGTCAAAATCAAACACCTAAACAGGACCATGAGCGTTCATGTTGATAACTTCCTGAAATGTGCCCTTTAAATCCATTTTGTATTTTTTTCTTGACGATTTTAAACACATTTTCTGCCCGTGTTTGCCTTGTGTCACTATGGTAACTGCTGAACATTCCGCCAATAGAGATGCACATAGAACATCCCCAGCATGTTCGATAAATACCAAAAAACACAAAATCTTGAGCTGACTCACAAACCTCTCCTTTCTGCTGTTTTTCCATCTAAATCCTTATAAACAATCAACAGGGTTCCCACTCTTTTTCACTGACAAAATCTCAACACTTTCCATGACTTTACAGCACCTACATGTGTAGAATTGAGCAGACTTTTAGAGCTAAATGTAAAATGTTAACCCTCGTAACAATATCCAAGTCTCATGATACGATATCGTCACGTTATAAACCTCACGGTACGATATTTGTTGCGATATCGTGGGAAAGCTCACGACATGGTGGGGAGGCTCATGATATTACGATATTCTACATAATAACAAGACTGACATTCTGAAATGCTTTGACCAGTCATTTGGTACAACATTTATTGTCATTAGGGGTGGAACGATATCCAAATCTCTCTGTATATTTTCACCATCTTCATCTCACCGTACCATATTTATTGTGAATATTTTACTGTGAATCTGCCACTTTTTCCTCTAAAAATGCCTTCACAAGACTTAATCCAAAGAATGAAGATGTAAACATGCTTAGAACAGCTATTTCTTCATGTCGTCTGCACTAAAACGGAGCAAAGGATCATGGTCTACATAGTTCCCTCTGTTTTTTTTTATAACTATTCATTTAAGCAAAGAGACTTGTGATTTGATATATTCTGATGGTCCACGATATTATTGTGAGACCTTTGACGAGACGATATCACCATATTTCGGTTATTGTTACATCCCTATTTTGTAATTGCGTGAAAGAGTTACTAAAACTCCATGACTTTTCCAATTAAGGCCCCACTTCCATCCGACTTTTCTCCTTTTCAGTCCTTCCTGTGTGGCTGGGGGTTGCATTTCAGTGACCCCCCGTCCCTTTCTCCTCCTCATCTCTCCATCTCCTTAGTCTGTTTGGTCAGTAACGCGACACCTCTCACCCCGACTTCTATCCGCTTCCATCGCCCGTCATCTTTGTCACCCTCCGTCAACAGCGTTTCTTCACAGCGCGTTCAACGACTGTCGACAGCGGCTGTGTGTTTGCTCAGCTCTCCACCATCACGCAGAGCAAAGGCCGGCCACAGACCGTCACATTGTTGTCTCGCGGACCTCCAGCCCCCTCCCCTCTTTCTCTTTTTAACCAAACAGAGCGCTAACCAGATCAAATAGCTCGCACCAAGCCCTCATAGCCACACTGTAATTACAGTCTTGAGTGTGCAAGTCGATTTCCTGCAGGGTGGGAAGTGCAGCGGGGCGTTATGTGGCTAGTCTATAGTACAATTATCTGTTTCAGTGTTCAAAGTCTTTCCTTTTTTTGCTTGTGGTCGTGTCTGCTTAGATGAGGTATTCGAAGGATAACCGAAGTGAAGTTGGCTCCCCATTAAACGCAAACCTACACAAAAACTGTGTCAGTCATTTGTGCTGCAAAAAGTTTAGTTTGTGCTCCTTTAGTTTTGGAGATATTAACATTTCTTTTATAGGTCAAATTGGGGTCAGCCAGTCCCCAAAATGCAGAAAGTTTTGTTTGTGCTGTTATGGTTTTTAAGGGGAGTATGCCTATGTTCCTTCAGCCCAGCTCGAGGTCCTGGTGCAGAGGTTGAAATTACTCTGAATCATCTCTTTAAATGCAGTATAAAAATAAAACTGACTTGACTTACAGTTTAATTTTGAGAAAAATCTTAGAAATGAGGGAACATAGGGCCTAATTTTCCAAATATTCAGTGAAAAACTAATTCTTAGAAATGAGGGTAAATACGGATGAGGGACCAGTGGGCTGTGAGAACATAGGGCTGGCCGGTTTTGAAGATATTTGCAGTTTTAAATGTTAAATCGCCTGAAAATAGGCAGAAAATTATAGAAAACATTTATGCTGTTTTAAGCTGTAACAGTTTTCATTTGTGCGAGTATATTTATAAAATGATTTGTTATTATTTCTGCAGTAATTATAGAACGTCATTTGCGCTCAGCTGACGGCAGTGGCTTTAGCAAAACTACTGAAGATAAACCATCTCAGGCTGTGGAAAAGTCTGTATCAGTCTTGAGTAACTTGCTTTTAATTCATATTTTATAGAATTATAGATGCTTTTTTGTGTAGGTTTACGTTTGATGGGGGTCAACTTCGGGGGTTTTTCAAAGTAATGTACGCCGATATGGTCTAAAATGATTTCCCTATATGAACAATAAAGCGTACCTTAACTCATAACCTTAAAACTTTTATCGCGCCATAAAAAATGCCACTAATTCTGCTTAACAATGGCGTCTTTTATAATATTTGTACTTACTTGTTTCAGGCTATTTACGTTATAGCTATAAGTTCTGCATCACCTCACTTTTTATTATCTCTTTTATTATTTAGTGTTTTAGCCTTTGCTGAGGCTCCACAATCAGTGCTAAAGTTGCTGTAGGTTTTATTGTAAGTAATTAGCCACTCTGCTGATTTTTTCTTTTATGTGCAACTGGAGGCGGAACATTATATTATGAGATTACAGATTCCATATCATATCCAATATTTCTCAATAGAGCTGGTTTTGATATTAAGGACTAGACTCGATACTCAATACTGATTCTGATACCACAATTGCCACGTTTACATGAGAGGTTTAATTCCAAATAAAAACCATTTAATTCTGAATAAAAATTTATTCTGCTTTAAAAAGACCATGTAAACACTTCATTCCTAAGTAAGTAGGTGGTTTATTCTGATTTTAAAGTCTAATTAATTTATTCCTGAATCATGTAAACATTTATTCTTCTTAAAAATAATCCCGGTGGTTCATGCTTGTTGGGTCGCCCTTCTCCGGACGATCCGGCTCCACCAGTCGTCTCTTTGGACTCCGTTGACTCAGTTTGTCTTCTTCCTCCTTCTCCAACACTCTTCCCTTCTCCTCCTCAGCTCACAGATGTAAAGCGTGAGGAAAGAATTCTCCAGTTGCTGCTTCATTATCATCGGAACGGCCGCGGAAAAAGTTTGATCGCGGACAAAAGTTTGGATCGCGGACAAACCGAGATGACAGAAAAGCCGGTAGCAGCTAAAGTGTGTGTTTTCTTCCCAAAGACGTAAATTCGTTCGTGTCGCTGTCCAATCAGAACCCTTCCTGACCTCCAGACGTTGAGCGGAATTAAATAAAGACGTGTTGTCCATGTTTTCCATGGATTACACAATTCGGAATTATTATTTCCAAGTAAACTCGAAGGAGAATGTTTTAATTCCAAACTATTTAATTCAGAACAATTAAAAACATCATGTAAGCATGGCCAATGATAATAAGAAAACACTCTTTAGACATTTAGACAATAGAATGTGTTTTTCGACATTAAATAATAGTACTTACTTTAATATTCCCATGTGGTTTTCTATCTGTGTCCACCAGGAAGACTAGTCTATGTGCTCTTATATTTGTTCTGATACAGCTCAAAATCATTCTAAAACTATTCAGGAAAGGTTCATTTCTGTCCTGCGAATGTGACTTTTTTCCGATACCTACTCAAATCAGTATCTACTTTCGACACTAGCTTGAATATCGATATGTGTTTGATTTTTGATTCTTTTGACAGCCCTTCCCAGCTCCAATTCCAAGTCTCTCATGTTGTTATCTTGTGGTCGTGTCCACTCGGATGAAGCATTCTCGGATCCCTCGGTGCGTGGTGGGCTCCGGCATAGATTGCTTTGAGTGATCGGCCAATTCAAGCATCCTGACAGCGCTACCCCGTCTTTATTAGCTTGGCTCGGACTATTAGGGTCACTTTCCAAGCCCCATTCTTCCAAACATCCATTCCTTCTTTATTTTGCGCGAAGGCTGTTGAAAACCCGCAGAAACCTTGGGCGTAAGCTTAGAGATATCTGGTAACAAAAGCGCCTCTTGAGTCCTTTGGGTAAAATGACCCTTTGAGATCTGAGCCAAATCCTTTCCCCGGTGTGTAAAATATCCTTGACTTGGACGTTTGAAGCGTTCGGAGTTAGGTAATCTTTTGATCTCGCGTGAAATACAACAAGCACATTACGAGTCTGTGCCATGTTTAGACTCTCCAACGCGAAGTCATTACGAGTTTGTTTACGCGGCTGTCAAGGTGACTCACGGAGGCGCGATCGGGCGTTTAAAAACATCACGGAGCTGGTGCAACTCGCATTTCGAAAACACCTTTTTTGTACTCGGGAGCTACAAAGAGAGGCTTTGTAGTGATTTTATTTAAAAAACAACCAGCTTTAGTCTTCCACCTGGCTGCCCATCTGCTCCTCACACTTCAATTAGCCCGTCGATAGCCGACTCGCCTTTGATATGTGCCACTACAGCAGACCAGAGAAGCCCGTTTAATTACAAGTCACTTTGAATTACGTTCAAGTGTATACGAGAGATAAGATTTTACTAAAAGCTTGCACAGTTTTTTTTCATTTTGGTGACGTTTATCATTTTACTTCCTGGTTGGGCAGCAGATTCAGCAGAAGTACAGTAGCTCTAGAACAGGGGAGGGCAATTCTTTTTTCCATAGAGCCACATGAGAAACAGAAGATACTGTGGAGAGCCGGGCCAAAATGCTCGACTCAATTCTGCAAAATATTAATGTATTTTGTTATAAAAAGCAGTAAACCACTAAACCACTTTAGTCTTAGTTTAGACCTGGTTTAGGTCTGGTTTAGACCTGGTTTAGTCCTGGCTTAGTCCTGGTTTAGACTTGGGTTAGACCTGGTTTAGTCCTGGTTTAGTCCTGGTTTACTTCTGGTTTAGTTATGGTTTAGTTATGGCTTAGTCCTGGTTTAGACCTGGCTTAGTTATGGTTTAGACCTGGTTTTGTTCTGGTTTAGACCTGGTTTAGACCTGGTTTAGTCCTAGTTTAGTGCTGGTTTAGTCCTGGTTTAGTCTTGGTTTAGACCTGGGTTAGACCTGGTTTAGATCCGGTTAGGACCCCATTTAGTTCTGGTTTAGTGAGGTTGCTTTACAAAAAATGTAATAAAAAAAAAAACATATCTAAAAAATAATATTAATAAAAGTACTGCAGCTTTAGTCCATGCATGAGGTAAAATTATAAAATATGTTTATGTTGTAATTCTAAATTATCTTAAATGGACCGGTCAGAGTCGACCAAAGGGCCGTATGTGGCCCTGGAGCTGGACATTGCTCAGATCTGCTCTAGAAGTAATTCCATAACTGTAACAATATTAACAGCAACCATATTTTTTAAAAGGCCAGAAATTGTCAAAATTACACAATAGTCATGATTTGACTAGAGTGACCAGATGTTCCTATTTACCCGGGACAGTCCCAGTTTTGAGCCCTGTGTCCCCTGCCCCAGCAGATTTATCCAAAACCACTGATTTGTCCCAGTTTTATATAAGAAATGTCCCAGGTGTCCCTATTTTTGACCACTCAGACCCACCAACAGTAAAGAGGGGAATATATTGTCATTTGTTTAGCTAAAATACAGAAAACTGAGCTTGAAAATGAAAAAAATGCACTGTCAGAAGTCTTAGATTATGAATGACCCACAAAGTAAGTCAAGAATGGACCATTAGTTACAGTTACGCTCTCTTTTCACAATTTTATTTATACCAACTATCCCAACCCGGCTGTGTCCTAGTTTTGAATTTTGAAAATCCAGTCCCCCTATGAACACCTTTATGTAGGTAAATGAGAGATTAAGCTGCCAAAAATGTCGTCTTTGCGAAATCGTTCCTGCACTGAAATAGAATTTTCGTTGTTGATAACATAGGTAAAGGTAGTCTGTTTTAACTCTTCAATATTTCTTGTATTTTTGTGCTTTTCTTCTCTTTTTTTCCACAAATTCCCAATTAACTGATGTAAAATTATGTTAAGTATTTATTTACTGCAGGTACTACCTCACCAAACTAAGATTTAATCAGCAAAACTTAAAAAAAAACGTCATCTGGCCTACACTATAATCAAAAATAAAGCTTCAAAAGTTTGTGCCTTAACATCCTCTCCTCTTCTCGCCATCACACCAACAATCACATCTTGAAATCGCTCTTCTGCATTTCCTCTCCTTTCCTAAGCTTTCCTGACAGCTAAAATTAGCAATAACTTTTTATTCGTAATGAAAATTGTGGCAGCTGGATCCTCGCGAGCCGTGGCGCGGTTAGCCATGCGTTGCCGTGATAACAGAATTTTACAGTCCTTGAATATTCATTACATAAACAGCCTGCCTTCTCCTCATGGTGCATTATTAACAAGCTATTTGTGTGTTCAGCTGTGGAGAATGAAAAAACATGCCTTGTCGCTTTCGCTTTGGAGTATCTCGCCAAACTTCATCTGCGTTCGAAGCACTTCACTATCCACGGGCACGTCGGAGGAAAATAAACGGATGAAAAATCTTACTCCGATTTTTCTGAGGTTGCAGTTTGATTTCTGATTTATTTTTTAGGATTCTACTCTAAGTACAGTCGTCAGAAGTGTCGGAAATCAAATTCTGATTGATGTGCTGCAAATTTCTCGGATCTGGCCAATATTTTAAAACTCCTACCAGCTTATTCATCTTGTTTTCAGATTTATTATCGACTTCCGAGTTCAGAGACTGCTTCGTTCTAGTCTAGAGGTCGTTTATTTTGAGATAACTTGTCAAGTAAAATGATCTGTCCCTGCAGCAAGATCATTTCACTACTTTTAACTCATTTTTTGATAGATTTAAGCTTTTTGGAGTGTACTAAAACTAGTATCGAAACATTCACAACCCTAACTCTAACCTAACCCTAACCCTAGCAAGTATAAGAGCACGTAGACTATGAAACCTATCTGGACGACTGAGGGATTACAGATATATAAAAGAAAGTACTATGATTTAATGTTCAAAGTTACTCTATTGTCTAAAAATATTGCTTTTTCTTTGGGGGGATGGGTTCCCGGCACATAAAATTGATATCAATGTAAAACAAAAATAATAATAATACATGATACAAAAACATACTTTCAAGTGCATATACATACAAATAGACAAATAGATAAAAGAAAAAGAATAACTAAAAGCGAGGCAGGGTATGAGGGGTGTAACGATATCCAAGTCTCACTGTACGATATCGTCACAGTATGAACCTCACGGTATGATATTTGTTGCGATATCGTGGGAAAGCTCACGATATTACAATATTCTGCAAAATAACAAGACTGACATTCTAAAATGCTTTGGGCAGTCATTTGGTACCTTTATTGTCATTAGGGATGGAACGATATCCAAATCTCTCTGTACGATATTTTCACCATATACATCTCACCGTACCATATTTATTGTCAATGTTTTACTGTGAATATGCTACTTTTTCCTCTATAAGTGCATTAATCCAAAGAATGAAGATGTAAAAGTGCTTAGAATAGTTATTTCTTCATGTAGTCTGCACTGAAACGGAGCAAAGGATCATGGTCTATGTAGTTCCCTCTGTTTTTGTAGCTATTTCTGCATCAGAACTATTCATTTAAGCAAAGAGACTTGTGATTTGACATATTATGATGGTCCACGATATTATTGTGAGACCTTTGACGATACGATATCATCATATTTCGGTTATTGTTACAATGCCATCCTACATTTCCTGTAAGTAATATACAAGGAACTGTAGGGATGGCACTGTCGGGCAAGGGTTACACATTTATACAGTACATTTTGTCCAAGAGTACAAGTTTTCAGGATTTCAGTAGTTTGCTAAAGATATTTTTTTTTTATTATTGTGGTGTGGGAATCAGTATTGAGTCTATTCCTTAGTATCAAACCATGACATCACTACTGCAGGGTTATTTAGGGTATTTTTATATGGAGAATAAAACGGGATACTTTGTTATTTGTGGAGAAAATGAAGGCACTTCCGAAATTGCAGCCTTTGCTAATTGCGTTCGTCCAAATTACGATTTCAACACATGAAACAAAACAAGGCATCAAAGGAACGACAGGAGTGTGTTTAGCAGCGGGTGTTGACGGGATGAGTCAGCCCGGGCCTCTCCTTAAAGGTCTCGAGTGCGACAACTCTCGGGGCCAAAGCATAATACGGGCCCCTCAGGCTGCAGACAGATGGATGGACCCCCAACATTAGTTCCAGTGGTTTAGGAGCGCTGACCTCTGCTTGGTCGGTCAGAGCTCTGAAATAGATCGACTTCAGGGCATCCACGGGCCACTGCTGTTTGAGTTTTAATCTAGGGCTGCGACGATTAAAGGCCCTGGACCTGATTTTCGCCATCTCAAAAACATAAAATGTAGAATTTGTTCATTTTAAACGGTTTGCTATCGTCCAAAGTTCTTCCTCGCTTACTTTAAGCATTCTGATCATCCTAACAAATCATCGTGATGAGTTTAGAAGCACGTTTCACGATAAGACCAGAACAGCTAGAATGCTAACGCGCATGTCTTGATTATTACACATTAAAACGCTTTCTGAAAGTGCACACAGACATATTTTGAATCTACCATCTATCTGTAATCTGTAAGACAAAAGCAGGACATTTGATTGATTATTCATGACTTGTCGATAGCAAAATAAAAGAAAAAAATCAATCAATAAATAAAATTGGTTATATTTTGATCATCGGAATCGTTATCTGGACTATACAGACTCTGAAACACACATAAAAATACTTTCTGTAACAAAGGCAGTGGCGTTATTAAATCAAAATATCAAAAAATAATAAGAAACGTCTTGTTTTTTATCGTAATACACTTAATTCTTCACCATATTTCAACCTGTATTTGAAAGGGTACTGTATAATAGAAATAAATGCCTCAACGAAAAATGAATCGCTAACAAGTCGACGACTAAAATAAAACTACAATCCATCCAGTTTTTTGACTATGTTTTGACATAATGAAGCTTTCCTTGCCTAATTGGTCCTCATACGTGTTGGACAGGTGTTGTATTGTGGGTTTGTGGATGTGACACTGAAGAAAGTCTGCGTTGCTTTGTTTAAAATTCTGCCGTTTTTTTGGGAGCTGTCATTGGCGGATGATTAAAGTGGCTGGTGGGGAAAATATGCATAAATTCACATATGGTGTCAGAGCGTCTCCATCAAACATTCTCCAGAGAAGCCAAATTCATCCCAAAAGGAAGTGTGCCTTTCACAGCAGCCGCACTAAAATGGCTGATCAGATTTAGACCTAAAAACGGACTGACAAAAACAAATGGCGTATTTTTGAAAGTATATTTGCAGTAAAGGAAACACGGAACTTTTGTGATGGAGGATTTGCAATCTCTTGGTCTCCATAGAGGTGTTAAAGAGATGCTTTACCTGGAATGTTCCACAGTATGACATTAAACTCATGAAACCAGTTGACACCACAAAGGCAAGTTACACCTCAGATCTGCGGAGAGGCGACCTCACTCACTGTAGGAACATAAGCTTATCAGGGTATTTTTCAGCAATCGAAAACGGTTTTAATTGAATACAGGGTGTCCCAATAATTTTGACATTTTGCAGGCCAGTAATTTGGCAATTCTTGTTGAAATAATCTCAAATTTTCACAGAATGTATAGAAACATCAAGATTTTTTATTTAATCTTTTTTTTTTTGTTCTGTTTTCATGTTGAGCCGTTTACTCTTGTTATCTTCTCTTCTGATGTTGATGATGGATCCTCTAGCAGCCTTCCTCTTTACATTTTTGGTCCAAATTTGTTTGCCAGTTGCTGAAGTTTTTCCAAATTTTGCATTGACAACATGCTACACAGTCTTGGGTGACTTTTGTGCGAGCATATGACACAAAATGACTTCTCTTTGGGAGCGAACGGCTGAAAACAGAACAAAAATAAACTATTAAATCTAAAATCTTGATCTATTTCTATACATTCTGTGAAAATTTGAGGTTATTTCTACAAGAATTACCAAAATTACTGGGCTGCGAAATGATGTACATTTCTTTGAGACACCCTGTATGAGTCAAAAGTGAGTTTGACTATTTTATTGTAAGGCCAAAATTCACCAGGGTGTACAAAAAACTAAATATGGTGGGAGGTGCCAAAGAAACAAACTCAAAAGTATAAGAAACTTTAACTAAAACCTGGGCTAAGAAAAGAAAGAAATCAAAAGCCTAGTCTAACAGATCAAAAAAAAAAAAGCTTGGATATGATAAAACAACAAGGGCGGCAACAACTCATAACCTTTTGTGTATGAACAAGTGGATCTAGTGTTGTTATGGAAGATAAAATTTACAGTTCGGAAAGACTCCAAACATACTATAATAGACGTTATTCACAAGATTTATTGCCGTGAAACTGAAGTGACCTCCGGAAAATGACTTAACCGCAGAACTTTACTGGAACAAAATCCCAACTGTTTTCAATACTTTCTGACAGGCCAAACTCGCATAAAAAGTCCCATTTGAGCGCTATCATTTCAGACAATTCAACTCCCCTCTCTGCCACCACTCGAATGAAGCGACCGATTCTTCAGCCGTATTTACTTTTTATGACAAACTCTTTCCCGCAAACGTTTTCCTCATTTTTGGACCTCGCGTTCTATCATAACTGTCGCCACTTTTCTCGCAACTCGGGTAGATTCAAACCTCCCGAAAGCTTAAAAAAGAAAAGTAAAAATTGAGAAAACTGATAATGGATGGAGTACCGTGGGTGAAGGGTGTTTTTTGACAGCGGTCTTGGATGATTTAATGCTACCTTCAGAAGTACCAGAGACAGCTCTTTTTGGGGTAGAAAGTGGGTCTTGGTAGATAGCTGTTATTAAGTTCATATCCGTTAAAAAAAAATGGCGAAAAAAGTGGCAAAAAATCGACACCTATGAATGTTTATATTGCTTTCTACTTGATTGACGTCGACGCGCGCTAGATGCTCATTAAAAGGATGGGAACTTTGGTGACGAGCCAATTAGGGACCTTTTCTAGACTTGTTAGCTCTTTAAGTGCAAGTCTCGGCTCAAATCAAAAGCAGTGCCAGCAGTTACCTCGGGGACAGGCGGCTGCGGCAGAATCCACCCTTTGCCGTCTTGTTATAATTACGCGTCAGATGCCACGCCGTTTGAAGTGTTCGGTGGGAAGAGTAGCCGTTTCAGACAAATTACGCCGCTTCTAAAGGTCTCGACGTACCCAAATGGCCCTTAAAGACGCTCTAACTGATTTTGACTGTAAAATCGTGGAGAAAAAAAAAACAGAGCGAGTTTATCTTATGCATTCCCGGCATCTTCTTTATTCACCTCGATGAGTCTATAAGTTTAGAACAGAGACCGGCTGACGTTAACTAGCATGCTGACACACACTTTCTGATTATTGGACAGTAAAATACTTTCTAAGTAGATGCAGACGACACACAGCTTTTTATACAATATATATGTATATGGAAGTAGACTTGAGTCACTATTTTTAGGACTTGAGACATGACTTGATAAAATGGAGTAAGACTTGCGACTCGATGCTTCCCCTAAAAAAAATAAATAAAATGTATATATATTTTTTTTAGAAAATACTGTTCTCTTTACAGTTTATACATTTGATGCTTAATTTTACAGGAACAAACTGGAACATGTCCCTCCTACTTTTTGTTACTTTGGATGTAACTGAAATACTGTGATATGGTATCCTCAAAAGGTCTTACAGTAATATACAGTACAATACAGTACAGTATATACAGTACAGTACAGTACAGTATATACAGTACCATACAGTACAGTACAGTATATACAGTACAGTACAGTACAGTATATACAGTACCATACAGTACAGTATATACAGTACCATACAGTACAGTACAGTATATACAGTACAGTACAGTATATACAGTACAATGCACAGGATTCCCACGGTCATGGAAATTGAAAATGTAATTTTCCAGGGCTGGAAAAGTCATGGAATTTTAGTATCTCTTTCACGCAACTACAGTGTCCTGTTAAGTTTTCCCTATTAAAGACAATGCTTTTCGATTTGGTATTGACATTTAGTGACGGTGACATTGCCGGTTTCATATACAAAAGAAAAACTTGTGTATACTGTGTTTTTTTTTTATAGTCGTCTAGTTTCTGTTGTTTAGCCTCTTGATAAGCTTTGGCTGTTTTAAATATGCTTTAAAAATACATTTGATCTCATTTGAATATTGAATGTTTGAAAAGTAGCAGAGGCAAGAATTAATATTAATATAAAGGGCGTTTTTATATTGTGTACTGTCATTTACTTATTGGAGGAAGTGAAGGTACCTTAGATTCAAATTAAAAACAGGGTTTCAGGGTCAAGGATTTTTGTAAATTCAATGGAAGTTTTGGAAAAGTCGTGGAATTTTAGTATCTCTTTCACGCAACTCCAGCGTTCTGTTAAGTTCTCATGAGGCTGTTATGATTATTTCTGAACATCTGCGCAGCCGCTACAGCAGGACAATACACCATAAGGTCTTTTGTTTAAAAGAGACGACAATAATTGCACTGACAGGATTTTGAATGTTAAAAAACTATAATACCAAACCATAAGGTGAGTGGAAAGGGTTCATATTTTCATCATTAGCCCTAAAAGTCTGCTCAATTCTACAATGAATTTTTGTCAGTGAAAAAGAATGGAAACCCTGAATACAGTAAAACAGAGGGAAGTATGTAGAAAATGATCTTTCCATTTCAGTGCAGCCTTCACAACATAATAGCTGTTATTTAGCACTTTTAAATTTTAATTCTTTCTATTCTGACTGCAATGATTCACACTGAACTGCCTTGTCAAGACATTTCAAAAGGAAAAATTAGCATTTCTACAACTCTTGTATAAATATACCGTGACTTTTTAAGTACAGTTTAGCTTAAAGGTCATATAAATTGCAAAAATAGGCTTGAAATGACTTGAAAAAAAGACTTGAAATGACTTGAAGCTCAAAGCAGGCGACTTGGGCTTGACTTGAGTGACTCGAGACTCGACTTGGACTTGTTTGTATTTGACTTGGGACTCGACTCAGACTCGAGACTTACTTGAGACTCGCAAAACGACGACTCGATCCCACCTCTGCCCATAGCGTTCGGCTCCAGTCAAATGAAGCTCATCGAGGCGGGTAGTTATAGGAGCGAATTTAGAGCTGAGTTCCACATTAAGAATTTAGGGAATTTATTTACGGAGAAAACAGCAAAATAAAAACATCAGGGTCATGTCAAGCGGGTTTATACGAACATTTTAAGACCAAACTGACTAGGCTTACTACAGTTACAGAGAGGGGTAACAATTTTTCAATTTACGGTCAATTGGATCTGGAACTTTATATGTGATTTGTACCAATTTTTACTTAAATATATGGAAAAAAAGTCCTTTAACGCTAAGAATTATTAATCGCGGCATTCTATAAGATAAGAAGCTTGTGTTATAGCGCAATTAAAAAGTCTCTTTATCATGCGTCTTGCTGCGAGAACATCAATGGGATTTTATAAGTCTTCGCGAGCGCGCTGTTGAATCATTTAGCCGAACTAAGCAGTGCGGTGTAATTGAGCGAATATGATGTATGTCCTGAAATGGCCTCCTCTGGCTTCCCTCATTTAGATAATTAGAAGTCTGCCTTCTGAATGAACACTCTTAGAAATACACTAAGAAGCTCGGGACTGACTCGCGATTTCGATGCCGAACCTCTCCAAACGTGTAGGTCTTTCACGATAATTACTATATCAACTAATAGTTCAATAAATTACTGAGTTAACATTATTTTTAGGGGTCCGTATTTAGTTTTTTAGTTTTTATACTCACATTTTAACTGTATAAGGTTAAATAACAACAAATCTGTGACGCATTATAAATATTAACTCGTTATTTCTGCGTACCGTCTATTTACTCCCACAAATGTTTTGATTTTTTAAATTTGTTTTTATTTCGAGTTTGTGCCAAGAGAGAAACAATAATCATATACATGCTACATACACACTGTAAACAACAGAAAAGCACATTTCTCAAAAAAGAGTGAGAAGAAGAACAAAAAAAATTTTAGACCACATTGAGAATGGAAAAAATGTATTTTGTTTTCTGGTCGTACAAACTAATAATGACAAAGGCGGCACAAAATTGACATGTTTGATTATTTTTATTCTGAAATTTTAAGTGTACATTCAAAATAAAATAAAAAAAATCACCTTTTAAATATTCAGCACAAATATTTTCAAGCCCTCGAATTCAACAGTGAGAATTCAGTGTGGAAAAGATGCCAAGGCAGAAGCAACCAATCCAATGTGATCCAATCTAACTTCGGCTGCCTTCAGACTGCAGAGCTTAGTGTTCAATTCGGAATTTTTTTGCCAAATCTGATTTTTTTGCGAGGTCGTTCTCATTTCCAGTTAAATGCGACTTGTACGTAATCTCCAGTGTGAACTTTAAACACCCCAAAAAGTGTCTCACATGTGCATTGGAGGACACGGCGACATCGCAGCAACGAGCTCAGTGCCTACGGAAGTTGAACATGGACGCTGCGTTGAGCACGTGGCGATTTTAAAGTCGCTGTCGTAGCACTCTCGCGGGAGGAAACGCGTCTTCAGCAGCCTGTTTCAGTGAGCAAATGTGTCGGTGTTGGGCTGTATTGACTCGTAACAGGAGCTTGTTACAGCACAATAGCCAAACTGTCTTGTTGATGACGTGTAGGTCGGATGAATGCAACTCGGCCGCTCATACTGAAGTCGCGTGTCAAAAGATCGGATATTTATCGGTTTTGGGAGCACATATCCAAGTGGCCTGGGTCGCATTTGAAAAAATCAGATCTGTGTCGTTCAGAGTCATTAAAAGATCAGATACCGGTCCATAGGCGCGAAAAAATCGGATTTCGGTCACTTCAGGCTGCAGTCTGAACGTAGCCTTAGTAACAAGCAGGAAATGGTGCAGTGAACAATCTGATTGGTCAGAAATATCCTCACCTATTTCTTCAGTGTAAACCCCGCCCACAGAACGTGCCAATAGGAAAAAGCCTCCGTCCTCCTCACTCACACATGATCGATTCCTTCTGCTTTGGCATCTTGGGTCTTTTCACTGAGAATTTTACACTGTGAATTTCGACTGTTGAGCCCTTGAAAATATCTGGGCTGAATATTTAAACGGAATTTTTCTTTTGCATTTGCAACATATTGGAAAAGTATACTTAAAATTTCAGCGCTAACATCTTTTTTCAGAGTTAAAAAAGAGTTAAATAGCGGTATTTAAAATGGTAAATCTGATGGAGCAAATTATCTTCCATAGGATTTGGTTACTACTAATAAAAACAAAATGATCTATGAGCATTTCTCCGTGTCTATCATCACCAACTCCTCTCTGTCTTTCTACGATTTGCCTGCTCCCATCAAACGCAGCGCTCGCGGCAGTATCCAGCCAGCAGTGCCTTGTATGCATTGACCTCGTGGTTCTGCTCTCTCAAAGGCCGCTCGCAAAAAGGCCCCCGTGCGGAGTCAGTGAAGAAAATCGATGCTTGTTACCGCCGGCCTTCTGGAACTCAAGCTGACAACTGCTGGAAGAATTTGCGATAAGTTGAACAATGTTGAGCTGCTTGTGTTTTCAGCCTTGCGGACCGCAAAACCTGCCCTAACATTAACAATGAAGTGGTGGAGCAAAAACTCTCTTCGCGGTACTGATATGCGGCGTGTCTCCTCAGAGGGATTTTATATGAAAAGTGGAATTGTTGTGAGTTTTGTGACGGGGTAAATGATGCTAGGGTTGTTTACGCAATTATTGTTTTGCTTCCAGACGCCTAAAAAGCTTTCATTTTCAGTCCAAGCTAAACACCTCCTGGCTAAACTTCTACAAAGCAATTTAATGTTTACTTTATAGTTTCCACAAAGACAAACACATTACTTTAAAATTACTGTGGGTCTATTGGTTAAGAGGACTGTGTTATTGTAGTATTTAACCATTTCTTACTATATAATTCATCATTGAGTGGTGATAATAATATTAATATGCCACTATATATTCATGTTTTATTTTTATTCACTAAAGCTACTACATTTGTGACCATACAAACATTTCAAACTGGATTTTGATACTAAAAAAAAAGGCTGAACACAAATTTTGATACCACATTGATGATAAAAACAATTTCTTTAGACAATAGAATATAATTTTCAACACAAAATAGTGTCTTCAGTTGTACCATAAGGTCTTGTAGTTCACTTTTTTCAGCATAGATAATTGTTCAAATTAGTATGATACAAGTTGTAGTACTAGTTAATATCTGAGTAAGGGTACGTTTTATAACCCTACAAGTTAAAAAAGTAGTTATTTCCATTTGTACACCCAATCTCCCCTTGCATTAGCAGGGGTGTCAGACTAATTTTGGTCCCGGGGCCGTATACAACCTACTTTGATCCCAAAGGGGCCGGATCAGAAAACTCCGTTCTCTGTTCAAGTTATTGTATTTTTTGCCATGCCGTGCCTCGTAATGGCGTTTAAGATTATATTCCTACAATTTTTCTTGGAAAATCCTGCACGCAGCATCCACTTTTCTCATTTTTAACAATTTGCTGATGAGGGTGTCACGGTCAACAGTCAAAACGATCGTCCTTTAAGAGCATTTGGAAAGAGGCAAGTCTTCATCTGTGCTGCTCTAGTGGGCTGGAGATGCTGCTATACTAAGCGGTGCAGAAAATCACCTGAAAAATCTGATAATTTTAAATATTTAATAGAAAATCAGCCGAGGGCCAGATTAAAGGTCTTGGAGGGCTGGATCTGGCCCCCGGGCTGCATGTTTGACACATGTGCATGAGGGTGACCAGACATCCCTATTTACCTGGGATAGTCCCAGTTTTGAGCCCTGTGTCCCCTGTCCCAGCAGATTTATCCAAAACCACTGATTTGTCCCAGTTTTATACAAGAAATGTCCCTATTTTTGACCAGTCCGATCCCTGACAACAGTAAATAGAGGCGTACATTGTCATTTATGTAAGTAAAATACACTTAAAAATGACCAAAACACAAAGAAAACATGACTATACGGACTAATTTTATTATTACCACCCGGTTTATCATCTTGAAAATCTGGTCTCCCCACCTTACAAACATATACAGCAGCAACAAAACCAGCACAGAAAAACATTTGTACTGATTTGTAAAGGTTCAGGGTTTATGGATTTTGGATATTTCTTTCCAAAACAGTAAACCTCCCATTGAGTTATAACAGCCCCTGCCCTCCATTTGACATTATGAGTTTGGCTCAATGACTGTAAATGGAAATAACTAACCCACTGCGTTCCACATCGTCTACTCTCGTCATTTTGGTCCTAAAATATTCACATTAACCCGCTCTACATGATCCTGGTGTTTTTATTTCGCTGTTTTGTTCATAAATCCATTCGGCTCCAAATTTGCCTCATAACCGAGAGCCTCGATTAGCTTCATTTGACTGGACTGGACTCACGTTCCCTTAATCTACGTAATTACTTTCGCCTAAGGTGACCAGACATCTTATTTAACCAGGACAGTTTATCCAAAACCAGTGATTTGTCCCAGTTTTATACAAGAAATGTCCCTATTTTTGAGCAATTCTATCCCTGCCAAGAGTAAAAAGAGGCATACGTTGTCATTTGTTTCGGTAAAACACAGAAAAGCCGCTTAAAAACGACCAAAACACAAAGAAGACATGACCTTACTGACTCACATTGGTGCCAAGTACATAACAATTTTCCTTAATCGTGCTCTCATTTCACAATTTTATTATTACCAGCCAAAATAAACCAGGGACGTCGCAGTTTTTTATTCTGAAAAGCTCACCCTACTTTCCCTGTCAAACAAATCAGCTGTGACGTGAAAAGCAAAAAAGGGCTCCCATTTTGCTTGATATTTGTCCAAGGCTCAATCTCGGGTTCAGGTCACCGCCGCCGCTTACCCCGACACCTCAAGACAATATACGATAAAATTGGTCTGCGCACGACGGCAGGGGAAGAGGGACATAAAGCACGGATTGCTCTCAAGAACCATCAAATCCCCGGCAGACACTCTGAGGAATGTCTTTCATTTTACCATCAAGGTCTAAGGCCGTAAATCAGAAGTTGGCAAAGTATTAAAAAAATAAAAAATATCACAGTTTAATTTTTACTAGCATAGGAGGAAGTAGAAAGTCCGTCGTTCCATAGTGTTCCGTCTGCATCTATTTTACAGCATTTTGCCTTCGGAGAATCAGGAAATGCATGATTAGTATGCTAGTCCTGTACCATCTGCAACTATTTTACAGCTTTTTATCTTCCGAGAATCAGGAAATGCACAGTTGGCATGCCAGTTGTGTGCTGTCTGCATCAAAGCATTTTATCCTCTGGGAATCAGGAAGGGCACAGTTAGTATGCTAGTCATGTACTGTCTGCATCTATTTAACAGCATTTTATCCTCTGGGAATCAGGAAATGCACAGGTAGTATGCTAGTCATGTACTGTTTGCATCTATTTAACAGCATTTTATCCTCTGGGAATCAGGAAATGCACAGTTAGCATGCTAGTCATTTACTATCTGCATCTATTTAATAGCATTTTCCCTTCGGAGAATCAGGAAGCGCAGAGTTAGTATGCTAGTTGTGTATTGTCTGCATTTATTTAACAGCGTTTTGTCTTCTGAGAATCAGGAAATGCATAGTTAGCATGCTATTCGTGTTCCATTTGCATCTGTCTAAAAGCATTTTATCTTCCGAGAATCAGGAAGTGCAGAGTTAGTATGCTAGTCGTGTAGAGTCTGCATCTGTTTTACAGCATTTTATCTTCCGAGAATCAGGAAGTGCACAGTTAGTATGCTAGTCGTGTACCATCAGGTATCTATTTTACAGCTTTTTATCTTCTGAGAATCAGGAAGAGCACAGTTAGTATGCTAGTCGTGTACCATCAGGTATCTATTTTACAGCTTTTTATCTTCTGAGAATCAGGAAGAGTACAGTTAGTATGCTAGTCGTGTACCGTCTGCTTCTATCTTGCAGCTTTTTATCTTCCAAAAATAAGCAAGTGCACGGTTAGTATGCTACTTGTGTACTGTCTGCATCTATTTAACAGCATTTTATCTTTCAAGAATCAGGAAATGCACCATTAGCATGCTAGTCGTTGATGGCAAAACTGTGCTCTGTTAAAGTCGGCCTATAAACTCATCACTGTGAGTAATTCGGATGCGAGGAATCCACTAGGTAAGCGAGGACTGGCGTGAACGGTTTAAAACGAACGAATTCTGTTTTTCACGAATTACGAAAGCTCCCCTCCGTGTTCTCGAATTCAAGCTTCCCGGCCCGATTCTCAAAAGACGGTGACTCTTTGCAAGCCTAACAAAGTCCCACTTTTAAAAAACAACAACAACAAACAAACATCTGAATGCGTTTTAAACTCTTTGAGAAATTGAAAAAGAAAAGTAGGGGGTCCGATCGGCCGACCCCCGAACAAAGACAATTCAACAGGCCCATTTGCAGTTCCTCTCGGCTTCCTCTCCACTCCACTGTGTTGTCGCTCGATCTGCTCTAAAGCCGGGAATTGATTTGCAAATGCGCATTCAAAGTGAAATTGGCAGCTTTCTTTGGAGGGAAGGGAAGAGAACTGTGCTTCCTCCCACTCCCTGACCCTGTGGGGACAACAAAATGAGCCACTCGCATCTGAATACAAAAACAACCGAAAAAGAGACAACCTCGTTAATTGAGCCACGCTGTTGATGTGAGGCTCTTAAATGGGCAGGGTCAGCTATTCTCGCAAGGAAATTGAATGTTTTTGTTGTTTGCATGAAAGGGGAATTGGGTACAAAACAAAATAACTACTTTTTAGTTTGTAGGATTGTCAAAAAGGAAGTATATAACAAAAAAATTAAGCTACACAACACAATTTGACTTTTCCTTAATAGCTTTAAGAAGGTATGAATCTAGATCAGTAGTATTTGTAGTATTTGACTATATGTTAATCCCACGGTCATGGAAATCCTGGAAAAGTCATGGAAAATGGAATGGAATTTTGTAGATTCAATTAAAGTTTTGGAAAAGCTTTGGGAATTTTAGTACCTCTTTCACGCAACTACAGTTTTGTTATGTTATCATTAGGCCATTATGATTATTTCTGATCGTCTACGCCAGAGATGAAAATAAATGCGCTGACAGGATTTTGAATGTTAAAAAAAACTATATGCAGCGGTCCCTCATTTATCGCGGGGGTTACCTTAGGCGAAATCTGCAATCTAAGGCTGTAAAACCCCTCACCACACACTTTATGCACTTTTTTCAGTCAGGCTTCGCGATCTAAGCTGAGGAGTGTTTTTCCGCTGAAGGTCTTGGTGCAGGTGTCTTTTTCCGAGTGAAGAACATAGTGCTTAGTGCATGTACAATACATAAGATGTCCAGCAGTCACTTTACCCATTACACATTTATTTATTACTGTAAGATACTGTAGCCACTTTAAAGATATAACGTTATTTATACTGTACAAACTGTAGCCACTGTATTCAGTCTTAAAATAGCAATTTATTGTATATAGAATTTTATAATCGTTATCGTTATAGATCTTTATAGAGTTTGTCTATTTTTAAGTAAGTCTGTACTTCTATTGCTGCTACTGTTTTCTTGCTGTTCTCTTAACTTTGCGTTGCAACACTGAAATTTCCCCATTGTGGGACAAATAAATAAATATCTTATCTATTATCTTATCTAGTTATGGGTAGTTGTTTGGTTCTGTTTTTTCTTCTGGGCGCGTAGATTCTTATAAACAGACCTAACATCTTCGATTACGCAGAACAGCCAATCAGGGCGTAGCACACATTGTGCATTCATACACAGTTTTAAAAAAAAAAAAGCAGGCAAAATTGCGCAAAAAAATCCGCGAAACAGCAAGGCCGTGAAAGCTGAACCACGGTTCAGCTTATAGCGAGGGACGACTGTGATACCGAACCATAAGGTGAGTGGAAAGGGTTTGATTGATTGATTAGATTTTTATTCAGCCATATACAACTTGGTAAGATAAACAATGTGACAATAGTATCATCTTGACCGAAAAGGTAAAGGCCGAAGTAAAACCTACTTATGTCAAACCTATTTACAAAAAGAAACAATTCACTTTCTCCAGGACAGCAAACATATATATACACATACACATTCACATATATACGCAGACGTTAACATTTCATATTTAGCTCTAAAAGTTTCCTAAATTCTACACATGTAGGTGCCATAAAGTCATCGAAAATTCGCTTTAGGTCATGAAAAAGTCATGGAAAAGTTTTGAAGTTTTGTCAGTGAAAAAGAGTATGAACCCTGTCATATTGAAGAAACCGCAACTATTTTCTGTTATTCTAATGTCTAAAAAGATTTAACATTTAAACCCTACAAACTATTCTGAAAAGAAAATTCTCTCATCTCAAATGGAGGGAAGGGGTATTTTTAATGCAATAGGAGATTCACTGTTTTTGAAAGAAAAAGCCTGAAATCTATAAACAATGAACCTTTTTGTTATTCGTCCAGGATTAGGGGAATGTTACGATATTAATCTTATATTTTTGTCTTTTCAACTCACGCCAATCACATCTTTACAGCTGAATAACGACCACTTTCTGAAGCTGTTGTGTAAAAATAATTTCACTTGTTTATTTATACTGACAGAAAATGCTGAACTTTGCGCCGCTTTTTGCTTCATCTGGATAAACCTGGTAAGTACAGAGACGTTAACCATAAACCGGGTCAATGAGTCTGCAATCTGACAGTTCGACGGCAAATCATGGTATTCCGACATGTCTTCCATCTCAAATTTAAACTATTGGGATAATAAAACGCTTTGATGTTACGCGCCCTATTCTAACTGCAGATAAAAAGCCGTCAATCATCACATTTACGCCTATGTTTGTAAAGATTTCCTGTCTTTTGTCTCCCGTTTTGCCAAGTAACGCCTTTCGGTGACAGCCTCTCATCTCGTTCGACCTGTGACTTTTTAGCAGAGAAGGCGTTTTAGGACAGCCGAAGTTTTAAAAAGAAAGTTGGGATCGTGGTTTTATCCCATTCATAGCACTGAGTCATTGTCTAATTAAATGAGATTGATGAGATTACTGACCGTGTGCTGCCAGTTTGGAGAGCAGCGTATTATAGCAACAAAACTATAATTAGAAATATAGTTTAAGGCTTCGCAATTAATCAAATGATAATGGGGATTGTTGCGGGCTTTAAAATGAGACGTCTGTCAGTAAAAGCTTGGGGTTTGGAGCACAGTTAAGACATTGGATTAAGAGTTTTAACTATTTTCGGTGTTAAATAGAATTGATATTACAGCGTTTTCTATCTTTTCTATCCATATTGTTGTTTCCTCTTCGAAAACACACCCAGAGTTGTGTGTTGTTTCACGTTTAACACACAAACTTTGCATATTTAGGTGTTCGGAGTTCACTCTATTCCACCTTGTGATGTCATGTGGTGATACAGGAAGTGCTCCAATGTGTTTTTAAACTCCGTACACCTTCACTAGAATCATTTGGATGCTTTCGAGACCTGGAATTGCCCATCTTAACTGAACTAAAGGTAAAAGGAAGCTGTTAACTTAAAAAAAAAAAAACGGACACTTGATGACATCACGAGGTGGTATTGAGCGTTTTCAGCTTTGGAGATGTAGGCAGACTAAAGGGTTACTCAACAACTCAAAGCAAAACGCAACTCTGGGTCTGTTTTTGAGGAGGAAACAACATTTTAACATGGCTTAAGGCTTAAAGAGTCAAGTCTGCATATAATATAGAACTTTTAAAATATTCCGATATTCGTACATTTTTATTTTCGTACGTACATAAAAGAAAATTGAATTATAAATTGTCACCGACCCCAAATATTGTGTGAAATTTATTCTATTCGTCGAAATAATTTTAACTGCATCATAACAACGTAAAACAGGCCGTAGTTGCGCGGTCGTTTAACCCAAAGCACTTCAATGCACGGGCGCCCCCTACGGTCCGTAATAGGGTTCACTCATCCATGATCCCACGGCGAAAAAGGGAAGAAGACTGGATAACACCACCCCCGCTGATTCAAGTGTCAGAATGTGGTCTTTGCGTTCTCCACGGTCCATTTCTTTTAAAACTACGGCGTACATTAACAGAGGCCCTGATCACACGCAAGTATCTCCCATTAAGGCCCATTCACAAAATCTTGAACTTTAAAGGTTAACTCCCTCCATCTGTTCTGGAGAGAAAGCTCGTGACGAAATATCGCGCTTCATTGCTTTAACATTTGAATGCGAGTCCAGGCAAAGATATATAGAAGTGTTTTTCGCTGATGTCCTTGAAATAAATCGGCTCAGCGGTGAAAGAGCCTTTTTGTTTTTGGCCGCAAATAACACCATTAGAGGGGGCGTGGAGGGGGAGGAGGTGATGGGAATCTACGGAGGATCTTTTGGCGGGACTTGGAGTTGTTTTATAGCACGCTGGGAGACTTGTCCATTGTAATAGAGAAGAAAAAAAAACAGCAGATAAAGCTATAGTATGTAAATTTCTGTAGGTAGCCCAACACCGTCTTGATTTCGTGGAAACTGACAGTTAAAAAGTAGATTCTTCATGGATATAGATACTGTGGAATATTATAGCCAACATTTCCAAGGAGACAGGTATGAAAGGCTCTTTTCTAGCTGAAAAAAGTGTCAGGTTTGTGGAGAGGCAAACCTGCTCACATAAGGACCATAGACTGTGTAAAGAAGTGGACCAAGCCCCCATCCACACGAGTACGTATTAGGTTAGGTTAGGTCAGGTCGCTTTATTTGTACCCGTAGGTAAATTTGTTTTGCAGATTTGAGAGGCTGGTCCCACATTTCACATTTCATTCATCCACACTCTGCAACACTAAACACAAATAAAAACACAAATAAAGTGTTGCAGTGCTCCAGCGCAGAATGGTTTTGTTCCATAAATAAATGAATTCATCTCACTGAGCGAAACATCACAATACATATGAAAAATAGCAAAAACATGATAAATAAATAAGCAATAATACAATATATTCGAGTCGTTTTAGTTGTGTTCGACCAAACAACTTTGATGGAAAACGGCTCCAGAGACGGAACGATCTGGTGCCTCTGGTGTGTGGACGCTTGAAAATGCTGACGTAGGAGCTCTAATTGCCTTATTATTGGACCACGTCTCTGTGACTTGCTCCTTCCCGATTCGCTGGGTTCGTGACATCGGTCAGGTGACGCTATTGCGGAAATCTAGTGTTGCGTTCAGTAGCATTTGAACCTTGTCGTTGGTCCAAGAAAAGATTGTTTTCACGCCTGCCATCTATCCTCGGTTCGAAATCGGCCGCTGCAACTTCAGACACGGCGCTCCACTTCCTTGTTTTTACTATGTGGATTCCAATACGGTGATTTGTTTCCGCGTAAACGTCACCCATAGTGTTAGGCAGCAGTCAAATGAATAAGGGATTGATTTACAGACAAAATAGCGAAATAAAAACACCAGGATCATGTTGAGTGGGTTAATACGAACATTTAAAGCTCAAAATAAGGCGCCTTATGGTAGCGGTAGCAGTTATCAATACACAGTTAATTAGAGCCAGAGTCTGTGGAGCCAGAAGTGCACCCATGCTCACTTCCTGGTTGTCCATTTACAGTCCATGATAATGACACGTGATTTTTTTATGAGCAGTAATAGCAGCATACCATTTTCAGCACTTAGACTGGGTTCCTTTATTACCTTGAGAACATTACTGCATTTAGTTAGTGTCACCTTAAAGATTAGCGTCTGATTTTCTATACTTTTGACAACCCTCCATCGACATTGAAGCCTCTCCAGGTAGCCATGGTGATGAAGCCTAGTTCTGTATTTCCCATCACTGAAACGTGCACCATATAATTACACTACAAGAGGAACTCGAGTGGCTCCATCAGTTCATGTGCATAATGCCTCGTGCCCCTGCCACACAAAATGTATGCTTTGAATTAGTACGAATGGGGCCGACAGCGATTACTGCTCGAAATGGTCTCGCCACCCTCCGTTTCTGTTGGATGGCACTTGGCGAGGTTTTAAAGCTGTACTGCGGAAGTTTTGTGGCGTGGCGGCTGCTGTACCTTCTTCCGTCGATACGTTTTCCTGAAATGTCGCGCGGTATCGCATTGAGTTATTTTACATTTAGTTCATTACACGTCTGTTAGTGTCGCCTCTCCGCAGATCATACCTGTAATGCTTTCTTGACTTATTTTACACGTCTCTTTTTGTCACGGTTACTGTAATTTTTCCACGGATCTGACCTGTAACTGTAGACTATAATGGTAGAAAAGTTTAATGCTACACTGTGGAATATTCTGGGACTTGTGAAGCGTCTCCATGGTTACGTTTTCCTGAAATTCTCCACCGTATTGCATTGACGTTAGAGCTGGAAAAAATCATTATCACGATTATTTTGGTCAATTTTGAAATCACGATTATTGAAACAATTATTTTTAAATTAGATGATTCTTTATTCAGCATTTCTCTTAAAAAAACACTTTGTTATTGATAATTTACACAAAACTTTCAAATTAAAAATAAATATAAGATACAAATATGTACCTGAGAGCAGTTTTGCGGTGTATAAAGCATAAAATGAATAAAATATACTTTGAACATGAAAATAAGGCATAGAAAAACATAAATGTATTCAAAATAAACTATATATCCAGCTGTTCTACAATCTCTATATTTAAAAAAATTAAATATACTTATTTATAGAAAAAAAATACCAAATTATACTGTTAAGCTTTTAAATCGTTTCAATTCGATTAAGAGTTTGAAGATCATTTGACACACAAATCGAAATCGCAGTCAAAATTCGATTAATTACGTAGCCTTAACATATTTGACATATTTTACTTTTCTTTTTTTTTTACATTTGCACATCTGTTACTGTCACCTCTCCACAGATCTGACCTGTAACTTGGTCTGTAGCTTGTCTCTTTGACGGATGTGAGAGTTTAATGCTACACTGTGGAAGTTAAACCGACTAAATGGCAGTTAATAAGATTTTAAAGTTCATTATGTAACTTTCTGCTGTAAGACATTGACGTATTTTACATTTATTTAATAACCGCTGTTGCCTCTCCATAGATCTGACCTGTAGCTTGGCCTTGAGCAGTTCGCTTTCTTGTCTCTGAATATTCTAGGCTTGTGGAGCAAATGGAAATCCAAGTTTTTCGACTGATTCCAGCAAATTCAAGTCCCATTTTTATATAACTGGCCTCAGATTTGCAGTGGACTATGTCAATATAACCACTCATAATAAACGATTCTCCAAGTTTCCTTCATGGTTAAGTCGGTCTGGATTGGAAATTTCATATTGTGGCATGTTTTTGGGATGTTTCCATCACTTCAACGTGGGAGTCTGGTAACCTTGCAAATTTTGGTTTGGTTTCAAAATTACTGTGGTCTTTTATAAATTGCAAAATGGTGCATTTAAAAAAAAAAAATCCAATTAAACTTCTAAGTGTGGCTAGGATTCATTCATTATTTTTGGGAGTACTCTTCTACAAAAGCTATTGGCTCAAGGTTTAAATTCGGAAATGTCTCAGTTTTAGATCAAGATTGCATTGCGATTTAATTTGCCCCAAAAACACAAAACACTATTTGCTATTTAGATTGCAGTAGAAAAGGGAAGTTTACCACTGAGTTCTTACGGAAACAAAACACCAAACAAATTTTGTTTTGTGCTGTTCATTTGTACTTACAGCAGATGTTCCAAACTTATCCAGGTTCATTAAAAATCAAATTAAGGCGCTGTATAACTCGGGCTCAAAACCAAAGTGCTAACAGCTGTCAAACTTCAAGTGGCAAATTATTCACTCTCTTCCCCAAACCTGCAAAAAAAAGTTTAATTTGTCATCTTTAAAATTCTCATTAACACCACTTCTAAGGAACTCATTTCTCGAAGACTTTTACTTCCATGCTGACGGCGTATTATGTAACTTTTCTAAGGGTCTGCCAGCTTGTCTCCATGGGAATGTTATTGCTACGAGTGGAATGTTGGATTTATTCAGTTACAGGTGTTTTTATTATTCAAAAATACCTTGAAAAACGTGCATTCTTACCATGAATAGGCTCGCCTCTCCGCAGATCTGACTTGTAACTCAGCCTGGTGACGATATATGTTAATGAAGATACACGAGTTTACTGCAATTCTAAGCAAAAAAAAAATAAAATAAATTACATCTCCATGACCACCAGCTGGAAAAGTAAAATACCTCGAAAAACGTTTGTTCTTATCATGAGCTCGCTCGCTTCTCCACAGATCTGACTTGTAACTTAGCCTAGTGACGCTATATGTTAACGAAAATACGGAAGTTTACACCCAAACTTCATGCAAAAAAATTACATCTCCATGACAACCAGTTAAAATAGTAAAATACCTCGAAAAACATGCATTATTAGTGTGAACATGCTCGCTTCTCCACAGATCTGACTTGTAACTTAGCCTGGTGACCCCATACTGTATGCTAGCAAAGACACACACAGCAACTCTAGGCAAAAAAACTAAACAAAACATCTCAATGACAACCAGCAAGAAAAGTAAAATACCTTAAAAACGTAAAAAACATGTGTTCTTACCGTGAGCTTGCTCGCTTCTTCACTGATCTGACTTGTAATTCAGCCCGGTAACACCATATGTTAATGAAGATACATGAGTTTACAGCCACTCTAGGCAAAAAAAAAAAACATCTCCATGACAACCAGCAAGAAAAGTAAAATACCTTAAAAACATAAAAACATGCGTTCTTACTGTGAGCTGGCTTGCTTCTCAGCAGATATGACTCGTAACTTAGCCCGGTAACGCCATATGTTAACGAAGATACACGAGTTTACACCCACTCTAGGCAAAAAAAAACAACCTCTCTATGACAACCAGCAAGAAAAGTAAAATACCTTAAAAACGTAAAAACATGCATTCTTACCGTGAACTTTCTCGCTTCTCCACAGATCAGACTCGTAACTTAGGCTAGTGACGCCACACTGTATGTTAACGAAGTCACACGAGTTTACTCCCACACTCCAGGCAAAACAATCACATTTCCGTGACAACCAGCCGGAAAAGTTCCATGGTGCGCCTTTTAAAGTATCACTCTCTTTGACAGCTTTCTCATCGCACTTAAATCCGTCCATTTCCGACCCTTTTTCTTTTTTTTTTTTCCTTCTCCTCTCTCGTTTGATCCCCTCATGCAGCTCCCTGTCAAAGCCGGCTGGCACTTCGCAGACGCCTCTCTCTCCATCCCTGAGGTTTCATTAGCCAGCGTGTTGCTTTTGAGAACCTGCTGTACAAGTCCGCGGGCTAAAGCTAATAGGTCCTGAGAGGGTCTGGGGGCTTTGGTATTCTACACGCCGCGCCAGACAAGCCATCTCCGCTGTCTTCTGTACTTAAGCATATATTTGACCACGCTTAGCCGCTACAGGGAATTCCGGTTGACAGATTTGAATACGTGAATCTTTTTCGGTCAATGGACTCGCGTCGCAAACCAGGAAGACGTTTGGAAACAGGCAGTGACAACTTCCGGTTCAGTTCCAAAACCAAACTGTGATCAAACCCGCTGAAGTAAATGTGATCCGGGGTGAAATTAAGACTGCTCACGTATGTCCGGTTTGGGATCGTCTTGAGTTTGTTGCCCTCGTCTCTTCTAATCGCATGAACCCAGTGCGCTCGGAGTTGTGCGTCAGTGGGAAAATAATGAAAACTGAGGTATGGGTGGAACTGTTGATTGAGCGAACATAAAGGAATGCTAGAGTGAATAGAATAGACTAGAATACCTTTTATTGTCACTATACATGCGGTATGTACAATCCACACTATACACATGCTCAAGATTAAAAGCAACTCACCCTCCAATGAAGACATATACAGCCCTTGAAAAAAATAAGAGACCACTGTATTTTTTCTGAAATCAGCGTCTCTACATGTGTGACGGCCGTTTCATTCCAGCGTCTGTTGAATCCAACACAAACACACCTCATTCTGCTTCATGAGGCACTGATGAAGAGATCTCCTGAACCAAACCTGATTTAAGGAGGAAAAGGAGAAAAACCACTGCTGAGCTCATCATTATTATTCTTATTCCACCAAATATTGATCTCTGAACTCTTCCTAAGTTCAAACATTAGTATTGAGTTGTTTTAAAATTAATATGATCTTGTTTTCTTCGCATTATTTGAGGTCTGAAAACGACCATTTGTCATTTTCTGCAAATAAATGCTCTAAATGGCAATATTTTTATTTGGAATTTAGGAGAAATGTTGTCAGTAGTTTATAGAACGAAATGAAAATGTTCATTTTACTCGAACACAAACCTATAAGTAGAAAAATCAGAGAAACTGATCATTTTGCAGTAGTCTCTTCTTTTTTTTCCAGAGCTATATGTAGAACACTTACACACATTATAAAAAGAAAAATAGAATAAGTACTAGTGTTAGTGCAAAACATTAAAAGAAGCTGGGACATCCAAAACTACACCACTCAGTCGAGCAAGATATTGTGGTGTTGTTGTGTCCTTAGGCAAAGACACTTCACCCACATTGCCTAGTATGAAAGTGGAGTGTGCAGGGCAGGACTCCCTTGAAAAAGAGATTAGTCATCTCAGTGGGACTTTCCTGGGTAAATAAAGGTTAAATATTTATATATTGCACTGCTTTAAATACTATACTCAAACTATTGCACGGTATCAATACTGCGGCCAGTTAAAACATTGCACTGTTTTAAAAAATTGCACTGTATTAAACTTGAATATTGCACTCAGTTCAGATATTGCACTATGTTAAGTATTGCACACAGGTGGATGGAAGGGGATCAGGGGATAGAGGAATGGGAATGAGGTCAGTCAGTGCAATCTACAATGACATGTACATGAAGAAAACTGGGACATTTTCTCATTTTTCCTAGATTTTGTCAGTTACTAAAGCAAACGGAGCCTGAATCATTGTCATTGCAGGTTTCCAAACATCTTTTTTTTTACGTAAGCATGAATAGAGCCTGTACAGTAGTTGTTAATTCAGGTTGCACGATATTAGGAAAGATATCGATATTACCGCGATATTTCAGAGGTCCTATATTACACAAAATTGACTTTTGTGAGCTTTAAGCCATGGTAGATTATTGTTAAGGTCTCAAAAAGATACCTGGAGTTGTGTTTTGTTTCATTCACACCCTTTATTATTCGTCCGTTTTCATCTTCAAAGCTTAAAATGCTCTATGCTCTTCCACCTTGTGATGTCATCTAGTGGTAGTTTTTAAGTTAACAGCTCCTTTTACCTTTTGTTTAGTACAGATTGGAAATTCCAGGGCTGATTCTAGTGAAGGTTTATGGAGTTTAAAACCATCACAAGGGAGAACAGAGTGTTTTCTGTTTGAGAAAAGAACTCTAACCTAAAAATATGCAGGATATGTGTGTTAAACATGAGTGGATGAAACAAAACACAACTTTTATGTATATCTGTGACAAGGAAACAACATTATAACAAATCACAAAATGGCATATTAACTCGTAGTCATTATAGAGTGTTACCAGAACCCGTCTTGACTCATTCCAAGGTGGATTTTCAATATTTAGGTACTTTGGGAGTAGTGTTCGTCATAAAGTACATCAACTGACACTACAAGTTAATGGAGCAGAGAATGTTCCCCGGATCATTCCACACCATCGCCCTAAAAAGCTCCTGTTTAGTGGGCTTCACATGGGTGCCCTCCGCTGATATTTAGCTCTCTGCGCGGTGGTCTCTCCTCCTTCTTCTTCCTTTACTTTTCCACATGGCCAGCTCCATTCCGACTGCGCGCTGTAAAATTTATGAGTCCTCTCTTAAAGTCTCGGTCTCCTCCCTCTCCTTCCCTCCAGACAAACCAGATCCAGATAGTGTGGGAGCTAAAAGGCCATTAGTCAAGCCCTCTGCAGCCAGCGGTCAGTGGACTTCAGGCAGGCTAAGGAAGAAATGACGGTTTGAAAGATGAAATTCATTCGGAAACCCACTACTCTGCAATCTTCTGAAGTGTGATTTAATGAAAAAAATCAGCTTCCTTGACAGGCACCTATCCATCTACAGAGCTTTTATTCAATTACAGCTGTTACTCAAAAATACCTTGAAAAACCCGCATTCGTACTGTGAGCTGGCTCGCCTCTGCACAGATCTGGCTTGTAACTTACTCCAGTGATGCCGTACGCTTGTCTCCACTCCATGACGACCAGCTAAGAAAAGTAAAATACATTTAAAACATGGATTCTTTTGTGCTGGCTACACTATAAGGACTAATGTGCACTATGTAACTTTTCTGGAGGAGCGTCCGCCATCTTCTTGTTTCCATGGAAATGTTTGCCTGGAATGTACCGCAGTATGGCATGAAACATGTCTTTGTCCACGAGTTACTGGTCAGAGCTGCGAAAAGGCCACCCCGCTCACAGTAAGAAATAGTTAAAATGCAATGAATTTGACTAAATGCAAGATAGATAAGTTTAATGCCATACTGTGAAACATTCTTGGCCAGGCCTGGGCATTCGGTTGTCTCTGACCAGCCCCTTTCAGCTCATTTGGAATTACAAAATAAATATATTTTATCATTTTACCTCATGCTTGGACTAAAGCTGCATTACTTTTATTATTATTTTATTTTTGAGGTGGGTTTTTTCAGTTTTTGTAAGGCAACCCCACTAAACCAGAACTAAACCAGAACTAAACCAGGCCTAAACCTAGACTAAACCAGGTCTAAATCTTGACTAAACCATGTCTAAATCAGGACTAAATGAGAACTAAACCAGGTCCAGACCTAGACTAAACCAGGTCTAAACCACACCTAAACCTAGACTAAACCAGGACTAAACTAAACCAGGTGTAAATCTTGACTAAACCATGTCTAAATCAGGACTAAATGAGAACTAAACCAGGTCCAGACGTAGACTAAACCAGGACTAAACTAAACCAGGTGTAAACCTTGACTAAATCATGTCTAAAACAGGACTAAATGAGAACTAACTAACCAGGTCTAAAGCAGGACTAAACCAGGGCTAAACCACGTCTAAACCTAGAATGAACGAGGTCTAAAATGGGTCTAAACCAGAACTAAGCCAGGTCCAAACCTAGACTAAACCAGGTCTAAGCCAGAACTAAACCAGGTCTCAACCAGGTCTAAATTAAACAGGTTTAGTGGTTTACTACTTTTTATAATGAAGTACAATTTATATTGTGCAGAACTGAGTTAAGCATTTTGGCTCAGCCCTCCACAATATCTTCTGTTTCTCATGTGGCCCCATGGAAAAAAATAATTCCCCACTCCTGTTCTAGGCAAAAAAAAAAAAAAAAAATTTTCATGGAGAGAAACTGGTGACGTGCTCTTTACCAGAAAAGTTGCTTTACTTTAAAAAAATTTATCCTCTGCATTTGACCCATCCTTCAGTGCATCTGGGACAACCTGTCAGGAGAAGATCCAACATCAGATCTTGATCAAGAGATCCTTTTTCTAGCTGGAGCCTTTGACCCATTGTGCATGTTTTGGGTTGATGGAGAAAAAAGTACCTTCAGGAAACCCACACAGACACAGGGAGAACATGCAAACTCCACAGAAAAGACCTGGAGTCAAATTTTCTTGCTGTGAGACGATGCGAGAACAAATAAAATGAGTTTGCAAGCGAGTCAGTACTTTGTAAGCAAAAGATTAAAGTTTTTTTTTTTATCTATAGGGCATTTACAAATCTCTTTACTCCGAAATTGAATAAGATTAAACCTCTGCCCGTGGCGCCTTTAGCGGTACCTGGCGCGTCTAATTCTTTCAATCACCGTTTCCTTACGTTTTAGCAGCATAGATTTTCTGTGAAAGACGGAAATGTGAAAGGGAAGCTTCTAGAAGGCTTCTTTGCCAGTAAACCCAGTGAAATGAGATCGGGGCTCCCTGTTATAGGTGGATCTGATGACATTTTGCGTTGCTTTTAGCGCTGGGAGGAAAATGTCGACCTAATCTGGGATTGGGATTGAACTGTTGCCAGGCTCCCATTAGATTCTAACTGAGGAAACTTCAACAGCCCCGTCTTCCATCCAGCCTCTTTGTGGGTGTAATTGTATTGAGAGAAAGACTATCGGTGCGGAACTCGAGTACGATTGGTACTTTGCGGTGAAATCATGTTCGAGGTGTCCTACATCTCTAATGGCGGAATATTTAGGAGTAGCCATGGTGACACAATCCAGAAACTGGCAAACACTGTCGAAAAAGTTTGAAAACAGTCTGAAAACTCAAGGTAAAAAACACACAAAATGGATTTAAAGACATTTTCAGAAGCCTGTGATGAATCTAAACACTCATGGTCCTGTTTAGGTGTTTTAACCAAAAGATGAGAGTGACAAATTGAATCTCACGCATAGGAATTCCAAAAAAGTCACTTCTTTCTAGTCAGATTGTGTTAAAATAAAACTCAGATTAAGTCCAATTTGAGTAACAGAGCTTCAAACAGAGCAGTGCTTTCAGTTCACGACGAAATGTAGATAACTTCCGCATCAAAAGTAGTCACGTTACGTCACAAACCAGGAAGACGTTCGAAAAGATGCAATGACGACTTCCGGTGTAGTTCCCGACACTGGGTTTGCCGACCAACTGTGATATGTATGGTTGGTTTATAGTTGAAATCGCCCCCCGCCTTGACTACGTCCTTCCTAACCACGTGAATCCTCACAAAACTACGTCAACACCTTCGCCGAACTTAACGGAAAGCTACAATGACACACTGCAAAAGACAAAATCTAGCCAATTTAAAATGACTCAAATTAAGAAACTTTTATCATAAGTAACATTATGTGCCTGCGGATGAGACTTTTTGTACTTAAAATAAGAAAATACATCTTGCTGCACTTTAAATAAGAAAAACAACAACTGAAAACAGAACAAAAATCAAACATTAAATATAACATCTTAATTTGTTTCTGTACATTCTGCGAAAATTTGAGGTTATTTCACAGGGCATCCCTAAGTTTGACTACCCCATATATAAGGCTTTTTAAAGACCTTTTTAAGACCACATAAATGAAAATGAAGACCAACATCACACCCATTATGCGGGCGAAAAACACCAGATCCATTTCTAATAATAATAATAATAATAATAATAATAATGCATCAGTTTTATATAGCGCTTTTCTGGACACTCAAAGACGCTTTACAGAGCATTATTCATTCACTCCAGACCCGGTGGTGGTAAGATACTATTGTAGCTACAGCTGCCCTGGGGCAGACTGACGGAAGCGAGGCTGCCAATCTGCACCATCGGCCCCTCCGACCACCACCAACACTCACGCACACACCACTTTCATACTAGGCAATGTGGGTGAAGTGTCTTGCCTAAGGACACAACGACAGTTTTTGCAACTGGCGCCCCACTGTGGCACCTGGAATTCCCAGTGGTCTCCCATCCAAGTACTAACCAGGCCCGGCCCTGCTTAGCTTCTGAGATCTGACGGGTTCAGGCTTTGACGAGCCGGTATGGTATAATGACCATTACTCACGGCCTTAAATAACAAAAAATACAAAAAAGTCATTTATAACATTCTAACAAGACAAAACAAAAAAGGGCGATAGGCGGCTGGTGGTGATGGGCCGATGTTTTGTGTTTCGCGCTTTTCATATGCGAGTCTAACGCCACATGACCTAAGGTGGAAAGTTTGAACGTCTTCAGACACGTTAAACATCTTGTCTCGATACTCGGAACCTCCTTCAACCAACAATATATCTAAAATCTAAGAGCCACTGTGGACTAAACCTACTCTTCCCCATGATCCATCCAACATCTGCCTCCACTGTACTGACTGTTTACTCATTACCACCAGTGCCAGAAACCAAAGTATTGTTTGCGCATACTCCAAATTACACATTCATTTTTTCATGTTGTTGGTTTTTGTTTTGCGCTGCAGCCCGGTTGAGTACACAAAAAATAGGCTCATGAAATGTAAGACCTTTGTGAAAAAAATAAGACTTGGACAACATAATGTAAGACTTTTTAAGGTCTTAATTTAGGAACATGAAATTTAAGACCTTCGTAAGACTTCTGAGACCCCGCGGATACCCTGTTTCAACAAGAATTGCCAAAATTACTGGCCAGTGGAATGATAAATATAATTATGTAAGATAGATTTTAGTGAAATGATGAGCCTAACCTTTCAAATGCACTTTAATCTTCCATTCCCACAGAGGATTTGTCACTTTTGGGCGCAGGAATTTGGGTTCGCTAATAAGATGATATCAGACATAGGGGACCTTCTGAACTTTTTTCATCCAAGCAAGAAAAATTATGAAATTGCACTTATACTAGGCCTGAGTTAGTCTCATTCCAACCACCTCCTCTCTAGATTATCCTGATAACGTTTAGTGCAAAAGCAGTGCATTTTCGTCTTGTATTTCCTTTTGGCAAATTCTAAACTCCCTCTTCGGATAATCTTACCAGCCCCTATGACTAATGCTTTTTCTGTTTTCAAGTGCGTCAGAGGTTGAAGAAAGAACATCATGGCAAAGAGTGCGCAAATGTCAGGATTATGTTACGAAAATGAAAGATAAACGTAGCTAACGGTTCGACATCGAGTTGATTTATAATTCTCCTGGCGCTAATTCTGCTTTTGAAGTGACACCCTAAATATTAAAACACTGACACAACATCAAACTTCATTTCTGTCACCTCCAAGACTTTCAATAAATCTTTAAAAATACCACGAATTGAATACCATGAAAGGAAGATATTTCAAAGTGTAATGTGTAACTTTTCTGGTGGAGATCCTGTTACCTGTGTGTTTTCATTGAGATGTAATAGCTTAGTCTGGTATGTTCCACAATACGGCATTAATGTATCCATTTTATAAAAACGATGAAATATCCTGTATGGATTAAATTGTGTTTTTATTGCTCCAAAATATTCTGAAAGCATCTTATACTGTGGAACACTAATAAACATAAAAACATCATCAAAACGACTAACTTGGTGGCTTATTGGAGTGTTTCTTACTGAAAATTAAAAGCAGAATATCGTGTAGTTTTAATGTAGGGTGATCAGATGTTGCTTTTTACCCAGGACAGTCCCAGTTTTGAGCCCTGTGTCTTCTGTCCCAGAGGAATTATCCGAAAATCACTGATTTGTCCCAGTTTTATACAAGAAATGTCCTAGTTGTCCTAATTTTTGACCAATCTGAGCAATAGTCATTTGTTGAGGGAAAAGACATAAAAGCTGTTTAAAAATGACCAAAACACAAAGAAAATGTGACTATACAGACTCATATGTTCGTCATGAACGGGCCAAACAATGGTGCAGAACCATTTTCCTTAATTACATACTCATTTCACAATTTTATTATTCCCAACAACCAAAAAAACAGGGATGTCCCAGTTTTAAATTCTGAAAATGTGGTCACGTTACACTGTAAAAATAGATATATATTATTTTTCTGGTAAAATCCCAGCAGCTGTGGTTGCCAGAACTCGACCTTTAAATTACAGTAAAATATTTCCTTCATTTACAGCAAAACATTTTACTGATACTGTTGATTGCACAGTTAAATAATGTGTTTATAACAATATTTTACCATTAAAAAAAACCAACTGTATTACCGTTAAAAATAAAAATTTTCCATGTAAATTTTCAGGTAAAACTTTTTCTTGTTAATTTTAGGATAAATACTCCCGTTTAAAAAAAAATCACAGAAAAATTCAGTATTTTCTACATATTACAACCATAAATATTAAAGTTATGTAATGTTTCTTGATTTACAGTAATTTACTATAGTTACTACTATGATATACTATTTAAAAGCACAAACATAATTCAGTCAAATTAGCAGATCTTTTTGACAAATCCAGGCAAAATAAGGCCATGAGTAACAGTAACGAACCAGGACGAAACTGGATCTAAACCTGGACTAAACCAACTCATATATGAACTTTAAACTTTTTCATCCCACATTGGAACCAGTCCCACAGTTTGAGAAACACGTGTCTCTTACTATAGGCGACTCATCCATCAGGAAGCTTGGCCACTCATGGAAAAAGTTGGTATTGACCCTTTAAGCGCCGTCTGAACTCTCCGGTGTATTGGAAGTCCACTATAGCAGGACAGTGACGGATTACAACATAAAACATGGGAGGACAGAAAGTAACTGGGGTCTGTGGACACGTGCAGGCCACAAGATCCCAGGAAAAACATTAGTGATTTATGTTTTAGGTTTCAAATTAACATCTTGCCTTTTACGTTTAGTGCAGGATGACCAGATTGTTCTGCGCTCTAATGTGAGTCAGTATAATCACGTTTTCTTCGCATTTTGGTCATTTTTAAGCAGCTTTTCTGTATTTTACCTAAACAAACGTCAATCTATGCCTCTTTTTACTGTTGGCAGGGATTAAATTGGTCAAAAATAGGGACCTAAGGGACATTTCTTGTATAGGGTGAACAGATTTTCAAAATTCTAAACTGGGACACACTGGGATGGTTGGTATAAATAAAATAGTGAAAAGAGCGTATAACTTTGTGCATTTTTGTGTCAGTCATAACCTGAGGAACTTCGGTCGCTGCATTTTTTTAGTTTTATGGCAATTTGCAAACACAGATTTCAATTTATGTCCCTCTTTACTGTTGTCAAAGATCGGATTGGTCAAAAATTATGATAGTCTTGATTTAATCCTAGTTTAGAGTTGATGTAGTCCTGGTTTAGTCTTAGTTTAGATCAAATTGGTCAAAAATAGGGACACCTGGGACATTTCTTTTATAAAACTGGTTTTGGACAAATCTGCTGGGACTGGGCTGACAGTCACCTTTATTAAACTCATAAAATATAAAATAAACAGCTTGTGAACATTTTATTCAAGTAAAAAACTACCTTATTGCTTTTAAATGTAGACTACTTCAGTTTGCGGCGTTATTTGAATACTTCTTCTCATTGTCATGCCTTAAAATTTGCATTAGTGTTAACAGTGAGTCACAAATCTGTACCTTTCCAAAAGCAGAGGCGTCTTCCAGCGAAGTTGTAGTTTTTAACGTTTATGTACCTATTGCTCTGGAATGCCTTATCTTTTAAATATTTATTCTTTTTTAATTATTTTGACTGTTTTAATGTGTGTTCTGTAAAGCGTCTTTGTCTATCCTGGAAAGCGCTTTATAAATAAAACGTATTATTGTTCATTTTAGCACAAGTCAGTAAAAAAACTCCAAAAAACAATCGTATAAAGTTGGACAGGAAGTAGTGACGATTTTAAACACATCCAGATGATTTGACAAAAACCGAAAGCTGACCTTTTTAGGTCTAAAACACGAGGTTGGCCGTTTTTCTGCAGAGTAAGGCGGGATATTTAGCTGATTCCGGACGAAAATGATAGTACTTGTGATTCGCTAATTGCGCCATTCAAAGGTCGACTCAACTGCGTTTAATTTTGCAGCCGTGCACGCCATACCTCTCATTGCCACGCTCTTGTCTTCTCTCCGGGGAGACATTTCCGCTGTTTCTGGTGATGCTTGAATTCGTGTTATTGCTATTCATACGTAATTGTACGACCAACACACTGTCATTCAAAGTGAGGGTAGAAATGGAATAGAAAGAAGGGGGGGGTTGAAAAAAGCAATTTCAAAGCAGGACCTGAAACCTGTGGGAATTACCTCGTCTCTGTCTCCGTCCTCTCCCGTCACTGTCTTCATTTATTTGGTTCTATCAGTTTTTATAAGAAAAAGGGTGGACGCGCTAGTGAAAAGAAACCAGCTAAATTAATTTACAAGCTAGAATTATGCTTTAGACACAAAAAAACGCTGTATTTACATTCCCAACATGGATAAAAGAGAAGAGCCTGTACCTGATTTTTTTCCCCATATATCTGACAAAAAATAGTCCTGCCTCAATACAGATTTATTGTGTTTCGTCTAATTATAAACACAATCTGACACTCAGGAATTACCCGTTAGCATGCTAGTCTGCAAAACTCTTCTCTGGTCTGTGGAAATTGAAAAAAGCACTTAGAAACTCATTGTAATGCATAATTAAAAGGAATAACTTTGGACCACTGCAACCCGTTTAAAATGAAGTTTTGTTTTTCAGCTTTTTATGACCATAAAAATCAGGTATGACCAAAAAATGCACCCTTTTTATTTACTAGGGGTGTAACGATATCCAAGTCTCACAATACGATATGGTCATGGTATGAACCTCACGGTACGATATTTATTGCGATATCGTGGGAAAGCTCACGATATTACGATATTCTACATAATCACAAGAGTGACATTCTAAAATGCTTTGACCAGTCATTTGGTACAACATTTATTGTCATTGGGGATGGAACATCATGGACATCTCACCGTACCATATTTATTTTGAATATTTTACTGTGAATATGCTACTTTTTCCTCTAAAAATGCCTTCACAAGACTTGTAGTTTTAACATGTTTTTACTTCTAGGTAGGATTGCATACTAGGTCTCAGAGTGCTTTCCAGGCCCTGTTATAACTTTAGCATAGAACCTGATAGAACCAAGATTGTAAATGTATTTTCTACACGTCCCCATGCCCTACTTGCACAGCAAAAACGGCATTGATATCTTTTGTAGTTTTCCCACACTTGCACTTGATAACCATTCACAATGCCTCATAACGCATAAAAGCCAACCCAAAAAATGAAGATTTCAGAATGCTTTGAACAATTATTTCTTCATGTAGTCTGCACTGAAACGGAGCAAAGGATCATGGTCTGTGTAGTTCCCTCTTTTAGCTATTTCTGCATCAGAACTATTCATTTAAGCAAAGAGACTTGTGATTCAATATATTGTGATGGTCCACGATATTATTGTGAGACCTTTGACGATACGATGATATATTTCGGTTATGGTTACATCCCTATTATTTACACGTTATTATACTATATGCCAATTTAGCTGGAAATAAAACTGCATATATGTTATTCCCTCTTCAGGTTTCGAAAAGGCCAAGCGAATTTGCTCTTAGAAGTACCGCCCACTCTTGGTATTCAGAGGAGGATTGTGCAGTGTGTTTTTTCTCTTTTTTTTTTTTCTTTGAGTCTCTTCCTACACAAATGCGACCATGTTGTGATGCTTGATATTCGCAGTCAGGGAGCAGACTTAATGAATCGCTTTGTTACAGTTCACACTACAGGTGGCGACGAATTTTTACCCCCCCAAGCATTTAAGAGTCATTACCAAAGCTGTTCTGCGTATAGTAAATATATATAATTGCTTCTGTCGTTGTTATTGCAAAATTTGTTATCCGTTTGACAGATTTAGTATTTATTATTTTTTCCTTTGCGTGTTAATGGAGACTTGTGAAACCGTGTTGTAGTCGCTGGAAATTTCTTGCGTTTTTAATCTTTTAAACTTAGATCGTTCATTTCAGTTGTTTCAGTTACTACTCGTTTGTTTTTTTTGAATGAAAATTAAAACTGACCATAAAATACTTACTTCTTATATTTCTCATAGATATTTTCTGGTATTGCGTAGGTTTTGACTAGAGTAGCTTCGCCTAAAGCTTTTATTTTCAGAATTTCAATACAACTTGTTTCTAACCATCCAAGTTTGTGAACACGAAATGAACATTTTCCAATTAAAATGTTGGTTTCTTTCTAAGTAAGATGAATAGCAACTGAATTTGAATTTACACAATTAGCAAATCTTGACCTATTCTGCTCAAATGTGGTTCTTGTAATAGTTTCTCAGTTCATAATTCAGTCTTTTTGTCAATTCTGTAAAAGTAAGATGGAAACGTTGAGCAGAATCCTATTAATTATAAACGCAATCGCAATACTGTACAGCCAAATTTCAATTGAATATTTTTAGATGGTTCATTCCTGTTCCTAACCACGTCATCTTCTCCTTTCCAGGCACCAGGCATAGGCTCGAAGACTCCGCCCCCCGAATCGTGGAACACCCGTCGGACCTGATCGTATCCAAAGGCGAACCGGCCACGCTGAACTGCAAAGCGGAGGGCAGACCCACGCCGATGATCGAGTGGTACAAAGACGGCGAGCGCGTTGATACCGACAGGGAGGACCCCAGATCCCACCGCATGCTTCTACCCAGCGGGGCGCTCTTCTTCCTGAGGATCGTCCACGGGCGCAGGAGCAAGCCGGACGAAGGCGTGTACGTGTGTGTGGCGAGGAACTACCTGGGAGAGGCCGTCAGTCGTAACGCGTCGCTGGAGGTGGCAAGTAAGTGGAAGAGGCTTGGTTTGTTGAGTTTGAGGACTTTTGGAGACTTTGTGGTTGACGCAGTGGCAGACAGAATTACGCTATGTACTGTCGTGGGTTACGTGCAAGATTGGCCTTATCGCAGTCACAATTTGGAAGATCTTTCATAAAAACCCGTGAAGTTAGACCTCTATAAACATTTTAATTCCCTATCTAACGCCCTTTTTGAAACACTTTTCTGTTTTTGGGATTTTGGGGCCAGAGTTTTGGCTTAATCATGTGTCGTGCTTTGTGTAGTTTACATGGGGTAACGAGAACCGATGAATACCTCACGACCAGCTCCTGATCGGCAATTGTAGGTCGCAAGAATATCAAACCTGTGAAATCCAGTTGCCTTGTGAGATTTTCGTACAGTTAAAGCGATTTATATTGTGTGAGAACATGAATCATGAGCTGTGAACCTTTATACCCTGCAATTTGGTCGTACAGTTTGAGCTGGGCCTGAGAGAAACGATCGAAAATATTGCACAGCGTACGCCCGGCTTTAGGTTTCCATTTAAACCTGCACTATGTAACTTTTCTGGTGAAGGGTCTCCTATCTGCCATGAAAATGTGATTGCTTTACCAGTCATCAAATAGGGTTCCTACGGTGTCTTTAAAAAGTCTTGAATTTGGAAATAATCCAAATTGGAAAAAGTCTTGAATTTTTATATCTGGGTCTTAAAATGTGTGCAGTACATAACTTCTCTGTATCTCATTTCTCCTTAAAAGTTAAATTTGTCAACCATCATTATTTAGTTAAATAACGTTGCTTAAATAAAGAGTGGCGGAACCAATAATTGAGAACACAGTGAAGCCAAAATAGTCCAAACAGATTCCTTTGTTTGAGAAATAAACAAACACAAATTCAAGAATTCTGTTTTCTTTGCCAGTAATAGGCCTGAAAATAGGCTGTGAAATAGGGATTAAGTTTTTATATAAATTATCTTAAAAAGGTCTTGAATTTAACTTGAAGAAACCTGTAGGAATCCTGGTTAAAGTCACCGTTCATGCATTTATCCAGTTATTTAAAATTATCTCAGAAAAACATGCATTCTTCCTTTGATAAATGGACCCGTAACCTAACCTGATGGTGTCGCTTGTTTCCGTAGTGATAGATACGTTTAATGTGATACTTTGGAACATCCCAGACAAAATAATAACATTAAAAGTTGCATAGTTCATTTTTAACAGTTCTGTTTTTGCAATATTGTCAGAGAAATTGCTTCTAGACACGCATCGTCGAGCTCTATAACCCCATCTATCATGTCGTAAGAATGCAGGAGCTCTTTAACACACAAAGTGGCTTCAGCTGACCTTCTTATCATTACCGTCATCAACCCGTGTTAGCTACAGACCACACCTCTGACCTTAATGTCACATCGCGGTGGCAGCTGGCACCCTTAGGCCCCCCTCCACCGCCCCCTCTCTGCACCCCCAACCCCACCCCTTCCCTCTCTGCTTTCCGCGGTCATCGTGTTTTCTGGCCTTTTATACCCCGTCCAATCTCTGTCATGTGGCGACCAGGACCCCGTTAATGTAGACAGATGATTAGATGATTGATGTAGATAGATGATTTAGGTTGCCATTTAAAGCTGCTAACTTTTCTGGTGAAGGGTTTCCCATCTGCCGTGAAAATGTGATTGCTTTACCAGTCATTAAACAGGGTTCCTACAGTGTCTTAAATAGTCTTGAATTTGGAAATACCTTAAAAAGACTGGAAAAAGTTTTGAATTCGATGGGCGACGGGAAAACAGATCTACTTTCTTGGAGGGTAGTAGACCTTTAGTCGACCAAGATTTGTTTGTAGGAACTTTTTATTATTCATCTTTCTACATCTCCAAAGCTCAAAATGCTCTGTTCCATCTTATGTTGTTATGAAGCCATAGTTTAACTTTAATTCTGTAGAAATGGGCAATCCCTGAGCTGAAATCATCCAAATAATTTTAGTGAAGTCGTCGTGAACGGAGTGAAAATCTGAACTTCTTTCTTGTAAGGCTGATTTGTTTCAGTTGACGACTCATTTTTACGTAGATTCTAAGGATTTGTATGGGGCAACAGCAGAAAGGAGAATAAAAGTGAGTGCTGAAGATTATGCTCTCCATAAATAGTGCAGTTTGGGTCAGATACTTAGTTTTTAGAGCTTTTGACAAGCCCCCTTTTCAGTCGACCAATCGATCGGCAGAGCTTCTTTATTCTTCGGCTTTATTCTTTATTCTTTCTTTAGCCCTGCTTTCTTAAGATGGGAGATAGTTAAGTTCGCTCATTTCCAGCAACAGATGTTCGTCCTTGAAAAAATACAACAAAGCATCGTCAACCCGCGACACCTTTTAGATCCTCTGCTCTTAAGCAAGGACTTTAATGAAATGCAAGGAAGGCCAATTAAAAAAGTGTCTTCTATTAGGTTTGTTTTGACAGGAGCAGAAGGCGAACGCTTCAGAGTAGCTGCTATAACTTGGACGGAGACTACAGATAAACTGACTGAAATCACTGCGGTCACGATTTTAACTACAAGCAAGAACAAACCTCTCAGAAAAAGCTATTATCTGCCCATTTATATCAACCTGCCTCTGCGACAGTGCCTCACACCACTTTTTGGACAAATACCAGTGATTTTGAGTGCGTTCTCTGATATTTGGCATCTGTCTGGCCTCTTCTAATACAGCCAGGCCTTTAAAAAACAGAAACCATTCCAGGAATTCTTTATAGGGCTAACACAGACCAGCTGAAAAACACTTGTGTATCCTTTTGAGTGCGGAAGAAGTGGTTGTGAAACACTATCCAACTCATTACAGCCTTTAAATGGTCTTATATCACGAGAAATTGACCCTCTTGAGCTTTACGCCACACTCTAATGTTGTTACCTCATCAACATGCCCGGAGTTGTGTTTTCTTTCATTCACATCCCTTTATTTTTAGTCTGTGTACATTTCCGAAGCTCAAAATGCTCCGTTCTACCTTGTGATGTTATGAAGCGGTAATTTTCAAGTTAACAGCTACGTTTTGCATTTAGTTTAGCAAAGATGGGCAATTCCAGAGCTGAAATCGTCCAAATGATTCTCGTGAAGATGTGTAGGGTTTAAAAACATAATGGACCACTTCCTGTATTGCCACATCATAAGGTGGAACAGAGTGTTTTCTGTTTGGGTCTGTAATTTTGTTTGTTTTAATGGAGATGTTATACCTTTGCCTCAAATGTTCCACAGTATAAACTTGTATTTCTCCATGGAGACAAGAAAGTAACACCATCAGACCAATTTACAGGTCAAATCTGTGGAGAGGCGACACCACTCGCAGTAAAAATGCATTATTTCAAGGTAGAACTTTAACCTCTAATAGAATAAAAACAAGATAAATACAGTAGGTTTAATGCCATATGGTAAAACTTTTCAATCAAACGATAAAATTTCCAGATTTAAAACTTTTAGGTTGTAAGTCTTTGTTCGGAGCTAGTACCTGAACACATTCTAGCCCCAAATATAGCCACACTAATCCACGTGAGTGAATGTGGAAGCAACATTATATCGTCGCCTTTAATTCAGCACAAAGAAGACGCCAAAATGAACCGGTGAATCACTCGATATCTATTTCCAAAGGACCAGTGATCCGTTAAAAGTGTTTGTCATCTTTGCTGGAAATTCCAAAGGGTGAGAAGAGTTGCCTTTCACCTCACACCGGCTCTCAGCGTCAAAAGCCCGCAGGTATTTGAGATTTAAAAAGAAAAGCGTGGAAAATTACCGTAGGTGTTGAGATCGTATAATACCTATCAGCAACTTCTTTAAAAAATATAACAGGTTACACGACTTATTTGACTAAAATAGCGTGAGTACGTTTAAGATTTCACTAAAAATCTTGGCCATTTCTTCCTAGTTTTTAAGTTTATAATTTGATTTCCAGGTTGGACACAGGCACCAGGGATGACATACATAGAGGGAATTCAGTAACTGTCACCTAGCAACCAAAACTTGTCTAAATTGCACAATAGTTGCGATTAGACGAATAAAAAAATGTCAACTTTATTTTGTTAAATGAAGGTTAGGGTTATAGGTACATAGTTATTCTGGTTTAGAACTCTTCACTACTTTGTGTATTTTTGTACTTTTCTTCTCAAAAATGTTCAACTAACAACTACTGCGTTGTCTGGAATGTTTCGCAGTATGGCATTTGACCTTTCTATCTTCATGTAGACCAAACTAGACCAAGTTACAGGTCAGATCAGTGGAGAGGCAACTCCACTCAGAATCAAAATACCAGTTTTCCTTGGTGTTTTGATATATAAAACCACCTGTAATTGAATAAATGTAAGGTAGAGCTGTTTAAAATCACACTGTGGAACGATATATCCATGGAAACAAGCAGGTGAAGGACCCCCAGCCAGAAGATATTCCTCCGCCAAACCAAGCCATAATTACAAAAACATGAAAACCTGTCACAAACACTTCAAAGCTTTTCACATCCCAAAACTTTCTTGTTGACTTGTTTCTAATTCATGCTCGTTGCTTTGGAAACCAAGGACATGTTGTTGGTAATATCTACAACACCCTTGGGGATATTGTAGAGCTGGTGGGTTTCTGTAGATAATAAGATCGTGCAGGCTTTTCGAGGGCATGCAATATTGGGCTTTGTGAGGTTGTGCTGGGTCGTGTTTCGTGTTCAAAGGGCTGCAGTCTCGTCTCTGTGATAACACGTTGCCAAGCGCCTGATCATCTCATCTGTTTGTTCCTCTCTTAGTTTGCCGCTCCTTCGGGAGGTGATATTCTCCATGCATGCACAGTGAAGAGGGCGCACGGTGTGAGGATGGAATCTGTGTTTGTAAAGATGCAGCTTTTTTAGTTATGATACTGATTATGATACCGTGGGTTTGAGAATCAGACGATACTCAATATAAATGGATAACAGTCCAGCATTTATTTCCTTAAAACAAAATAAAATAAAACTGATCCAGATGTGTCGTATAGCTGTTATTTACCTCTCATGTAACTATAGAACTTCTTTTTAGAAATAAAAGTTCAAACACTTCAAAAGTTCCAAGAATTTCTAGACCAAGTACAATCAGTAAATAATCTCCAGGCTGATATCCGATCCAGCAAATTTTGTCAGTATCAGCGCCGATATCAGATACCAGTATTGGATTCCTGATTATTAGGGAAAGATAATTTTTTAACAACCTTGATATTATGTGTTGATTTTATTATTACTTTCACTAGAATTTGAGACATTTTAAATTTGCACTATGTGTGACTCTCTCTTGTGATTCTTTCTGGCGGCACGGTGGCTGAGTGGCAACACTCAGGCCTCACAGCAAGAAGGTTGCGGGTTCGATCCCCGGGTCGCCCGGGCCTTTCTGTGTGGAGTTTGCATGTTCCTCCCCGTGTCTGGATGGGTTTCCTCCGGGTACTCCGGTTTCCCCCATCAACCCAAAACATGCCCGCACCCCTATGAACTAACATCAAGGACCATAATGTCCACCCTCCTGTGGGCTCACCACCTGCAGAGGGGTTCATAGGGGGGGTCAGGTGCTATGAGTATTGGGCAGCAAGCTGCCCCCGCGACCCAGCCGGATCAAGCGGGAGAAGATGGATGGATGGACTATGTGATTTTTACAATGGAGGGTCAGCCACCTGCTTGCCTCAATTAAAGAGACAGTTCGGAATTTTGGACATAGAGCCTCATTTCCTAGTGAGCCAGAGTGTTGGAGACGTTAAAGACACTTCTGTAAATATTCTTTCCAGTCCTTGTATTTGGAGAGGTTGCTGGTGCTAGGCTAGTGCATGTCAATGGCCATAGTTGTCCTGCCACTAAAAACAGTCTTACTACAGAAAATAAATGCTAATAAAGTATGATTAAATAAACTAAATTAACAAAACAAACTAAATACTGCTCCCCCCCTTGGCTCAGCGATGGTCTGGTCCGTCTGCTGATTCAAACTGAAAAAGAAAAAAACACAAGTGTAAGTAAATTAAACTATGGGCTATAAATGAAGATGTAAATATAAATGTAATAAAATACTGACACTGGAGTGGTGGCGGAGGTATCCAGCACACAGTTAAAACGCCAGACTGTCCATGTAAATGTCTGTGTTGATAGAATGATGATTTAAATAAAACAAACCTTGCATCGCATGAATCGTCGCATGTTGCGGGACTATTTTCTCATATATCAGTCCGCCGCTGCCGAGCTTTCTATCAGGAAGTACAACTCACTCCTGCTGCTGCTCAGACATAAATCCTTTAAATGCAACGGTTTGTTTTACTTCTAAAGTTATTCTATGGACACAGACATTCACATGGACAGTCTGGAGTTCTAATAGTTTTGCCTCGGGTGCACTGTGGAGTGGGTAAGACTGTTTTTAGTGGCAGGACTATGGCCATTGACATGCACTAGCCTAGCACCAGTGACCTCTCTAAATACAAGGACTGGATGGAAGTTTTTAAAAAAGTGTCTCGTCTCCAACACTCTGGCTCACGAGAAAATGAGGCCCTATGTCCAAAAGTCCGAGCTGTCCCTTTAAGATTGCCGTACCAAGAATGTCCCAAAGTGTAGCGTTAAATTTATCTTACATTGAAGCCACACGTGAAGTTACAGCTCATATCTGTGAAGAGGCGTCTTTGCTCACAGTATAAACGTGTTTTTCAAGGTATTTTTCAAGCAATAATAACACAAAGTAAATGCAAAAAGGCTTATTTTAATGTGTGTACTGCGGAACATTCCAGACAAACCAGTGATATCTTGACAAGCAGATGTTGGACACTTCACTCTTCTTAAGAAAGTTTACTTAGTGCACCCTTTAAGTGATAATGAATACAAAGAATCACATGATTTTAGTGGTTGTCAGGGTGTGAATTATGTGTTAGCACGTGTTATAGCTTAGATTCAGTGAAGGTGACATTTCTTCTAGTGCAAAGGAGAAAAAACAGCTCGATTTTATTTTAAAATCCTCAGCGGCCCTACTTTGCACACCGATCCCGACTTCCGCGCTAACACCACTTAATCCACTAAAAAGTTCCAGTGTGTCTGCTAACATTTGTGGACTTTAACATAAGTCCGCTAATACACTTTTTGGACAGCTGCCTCGGGGAAAGAGAGGTTATATAGAACAAACAGAGGCAAATGCCAAGCAGCCACCAGTGCCAACCCTTGCGGAACGACGCCAACGGGAACCGAGATAAGACCACGGGCTGCGGGGCTGCCAAGCTTGCTCTGACCGGCACCAGACGAGGCACAAGATGGCACCTCTCGCTCCCAGCCTCGGACTTGGAAGCGGTGGGAAATCTCTGCGGGGTAGTGGGTATATTTGGGCTTAGATGGAGAGAGGCAAGGGCAGGGTGAGGGTGGGGCAATTGGGAAGTTTAACCCCTCAAAGCCTGGCGCTGTATGTACGTAGAGCTGACCCGACTTTACAAATGGAGCTGTTTTTCAAGGTCAGTTGTCTTGATGGTTCAATGGAAGAAGCCAGGAAATGAGACTGTAGGATTTTTTGGGAGTTTCTTTTTTTCCCACAAATGTTTTTATTAAGATTGTACAAAAAAAGAAAAACACTCACATATATCAAGACCCTCGCCCCACACCAAAACACACAGCTCACTCAGCTTGAACAAAGATCTCTACATGCGAAAATTCTTCAGAATGTGCGTGTGTGTGTTTCCAGTTACTATAGCCACTCGCAAAGCCATGATCCAATCATCCAGATTTTCTTGTGCTCCTGAACTGGTCTAAGCCATTTTCGTAAATCTATTGTTTGGCGAAAATGCAAACTGATTCGAGTGACACACTGTCCTTTAGCCTATTTTTGATCATTCAAACTATTTGACGTGTCTGCGCGCAGCAGCTCAACAGACGCTGAAATCAAATGTAACAAGTTTACTCAGCGACCAATGAGCATTGACAACCAAAATTATACGTTCTCCCCGTTTTGTTTTATTGAAGTTACAGTTTTCACATATAATATTAAAATATTATACAATAATAATTTTAAAATAGTTATAATAACTAAAAGATTTTTTGCGGCCTGTGATGGAGGGGGGGCACCAATGGCTGCTAGGTGGGGCACGGCCCACAAATGCCCCACCTTGCCGCCAACACCGGTCCAAGATTTGTAGTGGCCAGAGTTTACAATCCAACGGCATCTCACGTTCAGTCAAATCTGAAATGACAGTAGTGAGTTCTTCACACTGCCACATTTTACACAAACATCAGGAATATTTGGATTAAAATGATGGAGTTTTACAGGTGTAATATAAGTCCTAAACAGCCATTTGTACTGCAGCAACCTGAATCTAGCGTTGATTGATTGTTTTTGTGCCTGTAAACAGGATTTATTCCATTCATCAACCAAAATATCAGTTTCCAGTTCTGTTCTCCAGGCCTGTAGATGTGAGAGACTATTTTCCTTAGAGGACAATTTTTGCGGAGTTTCTTATACCAAAATACCTAATTTTGAAAAATGTGCTTCTAAAAAATACACACTAAATTCTTAGTGTGAACGGGCTTGCATCTCCTCAAACCTGATTCTTACGAAATGTTGCTCTTCTTGTGTAGCATAAAACTCGATCAGTTTCCATGGAGAATGTTGGAATTTTAACTACAGAAAGTTTTACAGAGGTACTTTAAATGAAAAGGTAAAATTGCGAAAGTGTATGCTTTCAAAAACACTTCACGCAGTTGTGAGAAAAGCTGTTTGTCGCACGTATTTTTTCTTCATTTTCGGTTTTGGAAACATCTAAAGGAGTCTTGAAATCATTTGTAACTGACAAAAACACATCTGCTTACCTCACCGTCCTCACCATCACACTTAAAAGTATCACAGAAAAGAAGATAAAACTGCCTATATACTATCCCCCCATTCTAATCCTGCCAAAACGAAAATCCTCATTGCCCCGTTCTGACCCAGACCTCTGCTTGTTCTCATCTGCTATCAAATGTTCTCTTTGCAAAATATCCGTCTCTTTTTTTTCCTTTATGAAAGAAATCTCATTATACCTGTAGTTTAGACCTTTGCAGACTGAAATGCATTCTTTTATTCGTTTATCAGTTCATATTTCAGTCTCTCTCAAATGGTAATGCTCCTGGACTTGTTTACAGTGTGCACTCCGAACAGAATCCTTTTGAGAATAATTGCTATACAAGATTACAAGAAAAATCACCATTAGCTGTCTTTTTTTTTTTTTTTTTTTTTTAAATTATGGCTTTCAGATGAGGTTTTGATGACCTTCTCCTATTCGAAAGATATAATATGTAGTTTTAAATGGTTAATCTCTATTACAATGCTTAAAAGTGCTTAAAACTGCTTGCTTGTCTCCGTGGAGATCTTAATACTTTGTCTGGAAGGTTTCGCAGTATCATAATGAACGTTTCTATCTTCCTGGAGACCAAACCAGATCAAGTTACAGGTCAGATCTGCGGAGAGGCGACCCCGCTCACAGTCAGAACGCCTGTTTTTCTGCAAATTTCTCTGATCTGGCCAAGTTTTTAAAACTTCTGTGAGGTTATTCATCTTGTTTTCAGATTTATTATTGATTTACTAGTTCTGAGACTGCTTCATTTTAGTCTAGAGGTAGTTTATTTTAAGTTATCTTGTCAAGTAAAATGATCTGTCCTTTTACTTTTAAGCCATTTTCTGATAGATTTAAGTGTTTATATCTTAAGCGTTTTGCAATGCAGGTATTTTTGAGCTATAAAACTGCCTGTAATTGAATTCATTTAAGGTAGAGCTGTTTAGTTTCATGCTGTGGATCATTCCAGACAAAGTATTAACATCTCCATGGAGATATACAAGTAGTAGACTCTCCACCTTAGAAGTTCCCTAGTGCGCTTTTAACCATTGCCATAGAGATTAACCATTTAAAACTACACATTATATCAAAACCTCATCTGAAACCCACATCTCCATGGAAACAAGAACGTGACGGACCCCCAACGGAAAAGTTACGTACTCCACCTTTAAACACATCTTCCTTACATTTACACGGGTGTATTATAGCTCAGAAACACCATAAAAACATGAATTCTTACCATTTCCAGGCTCGCTTTTCCATAGATTTGGCTACTAACCTGTCTCTACTGTGTTTATTTTCGTAATAAGTTGGAATAATCGAGGCAAAACACTAATATCTCCATGGAGACGAGCAGAAAAGTTACACCGTCCTTTTTTCCCCTTTCTAAACCCTGCCTGCCTCTCATCGCCCAGCCGAGAGTCAGACAACTGCTTGTTATCTTCTGTTATCAAATGTTCTCTTTGGTAATGCAAGGAATTACCCAAGTCATTATGCTTTTCCCTATGGGGGGGACTAGAAACTCCCAAGGATTAGTTGCCGTAGCGATATTCGACGAGCGAGATTAATCCCTGTCGGAGAACGCCGCTCGCCTAATCGTCCTCGGAGACACCCTCGCCCGGTAAACACGTTGTTATTGCAGTTTAAAAGACGCAGGTTTCGCACTAAATTGCAATTTGTGTTTAAAATTAAGATGAAGAACTTCGCCGGATCCGTTGGGGGTTGTTTTTGCAGATGGTACATTGAATTAGCGGCGATAAAACTAACCAAAACTTTATTATAGAACAACAAAAATGGATTGATGTCCCAGCGCTTCGATCGATTAATATAAAATGTGTATTTAGCTTGTCTTGGGTCGTTTGTGTAATAATATTTTGCAAACGTAGCTGCCAGATGTGGCCAAGTCTTCACTGTATTTCTCAAGTGGCCGTCGCGAAGCTGTTTTCTTCCTGTTGCGGGCCTTCACATACTGACAATTAAGCACTCAATAAGCTATTAGCAATGGTTCAGCTCGGTTACCGCGGTAACAGTTTTCAATTATTATTAACGACCCGCTTGATGGATGGCGTTTGAGCGCGTGAACTGTGAGGGGGTTTTCAAGCATGGCCGGACGCGGATATGGCATTTCCGTTGAACTGTTTTTGAATAAACATCGCATTAGTACTCGGTGTTCGGAGAATTAATGGGGCCGCGGCGGATGTATAAGGCAAGGCCGCAAATCATGGTCACATCAAATTCACATTCCAGCTGCAGCAAAGTTTTAGGTTTTAGTTTGTCATCGTTATTTTATCGTTATGTTGCATTTGTGGATTATTTTTCATCGCTCGTGACCTTGTTTTTGCATGATTGGCAGCCATTAGCCCAGTGGATCGGATGTAAGATGGCGTATTTTTTTTAATAATTACTACTTAACATTAATCTTGCAACTCCCGTCATCTATTCTACATGATATCGCAACTGAATCGCAATCAAAATTTGGGTTGATGCAATTATCAAATGGAAAATTCAGTTAGTAAGATGATAGAATGTCCTATATTCCTCTAGTTTAGTCCTGTATTAAAGCTGCACTGCGTAATTTTTCTCGTTGACGGTAAGATACATGCTTGCCCCCATGGAGATGTCATTTCTCAGCCTGGAATATTCCACACTATGGCAGATCATATCTTAAATCTTAAATATCTATCTTAAATGTAGTTAATTATGTTTGATTTTATTGCATGTGTTATTACTGGAGAGTGGGCTCGCTTCTCCGCAGATCTGACCAGTAATGTGGCCTTGTGGCGCCGCCTGTGTTTCTCCATGGAGATAAATAATACGCTCAATTCACGCTTACGTCACAAACCAGGAAGACATTTGAAAAGATGCAATACTTTCGGTTTTATCGGTCTGTTCGCAGTAGTTGCACCAATACTACTGCTACTGCGAAAAGACCGAAAGTACCGCCCGTCGGAAGTTGTAATCGCATTTTTCCAAACGTCTATTGTGATGCCGTCCAGGAGAACATTCCCAGCAAAGCAATAATTTACCTAGAGACAAACAGATATGAAGGTTAGGTAGCGCACCCTTCGCCAAAAAGTTCAATCAATCAATCAAACTTTATTTATAGAGCACTTTTCATCCAAAAAATGCAACACAAAGCGCTTTACAGTGATTAAAAAAAGACCACTCCCACATTTCCGTCCATTCCCCCCAATCTTTTTTGACTACTAACTGAATCTGGAAACTACTAACTATCTGGGAACTATCTGAGTGGGTTTGGAGATTACTACCTGTGTAGGGTGACCAGATTTTCAAAACTCAAAACTGGGACACACCCGAGTTGGGATGGTTGGTATAAATAAAATTGTAAAAATTGTGAATTCTTGTATCATAATCTGAGGACCTTCTGACTCATTTTTTTTTTTTATGGTCATTTGCAAACACAGATTTCTGTATTTTAGTTCTAGTTAGACCTGGTGTAGTCCTGGTTTCGTTTTTATTTAGGCCTTGTTTAGATCAAATTGGTCAAAAATAGAGACACCTGGGACATTTCTTGTACAAAACTGGGACAAATCATTGGTTTGGGGGGACACGGCTTAAAAGTGGGACTGTCCTGGGGAAATGGGGACGTCTGGTCGCCCTATACCTGTGGCATAACTGTCTTTTTACAACTAACTATCTGAAGGTACGCAACTTTTTGGCAAAGGCAAAGGAAAATTTTCTGTTTTGCCATGGAGTTTGAATTTTTGTTTGGAGGATAAGCCCCTTGAGATGTCTCGTCATGTCGTTTTCGAGGCGGTATTCATAGTCACAACAGCAGAAATCAGAAGATGCAGTAGAGCAGAAAGGAGGTTACAGAAATTCAAATAAGCATAGAAAAAAAACAAAATCAACACAACCATACACACACATTTGACATAGTAAATCAAATTTGAACCAAAACTTGAACCGAATTCAAATATAGTCAACAACAAAATGATCAAAAACAATTGCACTGGTTCTGTAAATATTGCACCAGAGCATTTTTAATTGAAAGGACAGAAATTAGTGCGAGAATCGATGAGAAAAGATCGTTCCAATCAGAGGGAGGAGCGTTTTCCTATTTGTTATTTGACTCTCGCCAAAAAATATCTGATCTGCGTGACGTAAACTGTAAGAGGGTCTGAACGGAATCAGATACAATGGATTCCACCTGGACGACTGAGGGATTCTGTACACACTTTAACATTCATGGAGAGTTTCTTCTATGAGTTTATCAGTTCACTTTTCAGTCTTCTCTCAAATGTTAACGCTGTGGAGTTCAGAATCCTACTTTTTAAACAGATATCGCAAGTCTAACGTCGACGGCGACTTCTCAATCGCAACAAATCCGTGCACGCCCTCTCCAAACTTCGGGCGTCGTGCAGCGATTTCACGCACTACCAGGCGTTCTTTGATCCCCTTCGGTTCAGCCTAGGTTCGGGCCAATCCATGTCAGCTGGATAAAAGTCGGTTATAGCACAATGAGGCTAACGGCCCAGACGCCCTTGGGTGCTCGGGGATTTGGCATTCAAGATTGGCTCTCCTTCCCTCTGTGACGTTTTTACGATACGGCGGCTCGCTTTATGGCTCATGAATGTTCCCAGGGAAAGGGGGAGGGGCCGCGGTCGCAGTGATGGAAGGAGTGGGCGGGGCTCGGGGGTTGCCTAGGGATACGGTCGCACATGGCAACCCCTCTCCCATAGGTATTTGATTCACTAAAGTGCATACGACAGGTGACTACTCATTTCCAAGGTCTTAACTTTTTTGGTTTTGGGTCCGTCACTTGCTTGTTTCTACGGATACGTCATTGCTTTGCCTGGAATGTTCCATAGTATGACATTAAACAGCTCTGTCTTGCATTTATTCAATTACAGGTGGTTTTAAAGCTCAAGAATACCTAGAAAAGCATCCACACTGCACAAAACAAAATCTAGTCAAGCTAAATTTCACTTGACAAGTAAAATGATCTGCCAGTATAGTAAGATTTTTGTACTTAAAATATGAACATACATCTTGCTACACTTAAAATAAGAAAAACAACTTTTTGCACTTAAAATAAGAAATAAAATCAAATGTTGCTTGATTTAAGAAAAAAACACTTATTCCAGTGGCAGATAATTTTACTTGTCAAGATGATTCTACTCAAATAAAGTAAAATATTCTTAATTTAAGCCATTTTAACTTACCTAGATTTTTTGTTTTCCAGTGCATGACTGTGAGTGGGGTTGTCTCTCCACAGATCTAACCTGTAACTTGGTCTGGTTTGGTAGATAGAGAAAGGTACTCTTCACCGGAAAAGTTACACAATACACCTTTAACTACATATCTTGCTTTTTTTTAGCTTATATGTTTACCTTTTTTTTTTTTTTTTTTTTACCAGATATGACTTATAACTGTTACCTAGCAACCATAACATTAACCACATGTTAACCAAAACGTGACTAAATTGCACAGTAGCCCGACACTAGCTCAGTTTGACCACGGATCCGAAGGTTGCCGGTTCGAATCCCGCTCTCGACATAAACATGGTTGGTTAAGCGGTGAAATCCACTGACCCACAGGTTGGCGGTGCAATTCCAGCTCCCGCAGGTGAGTATTGTTGTATTGTTGTTAGGTCCTTGGGCAAGACACTTAACCCACATCACCACATCATGTTATACTTGTTGTAAAGCGTTTTGAGTGTCTTGAAGGTGGAAAAGTGCGATCTAAAAGTGTGACCGTTCACCATTTCACCTCAGTTTTTGCAAGCCATGGTTACAAAAACATGAAAACCCGTCATATGCACTTTAAAGGTTGCTAGAAGGTCAGGATTTGTGACAACAGCTGCCCGCTAGAATCACAGGAATGAACAGGTGATATCTGAACGCCTCCTCTGTTCGGAGAAGGCACCCTCGGTTGTTGTCATTGCGGTTTTGGCCCGGCTTTCTCAGACGCTGTAATCCGAGACGCCGATTTTAAAGAAACAGCTGAACGGCTACTGTCACTACTTGGTTCATCCCTTTCGCTTTTCTCCAAGTCCTACAGTGCAGAAAATAGGTTTAAGGTTTTTGGGGGGTGGTTGTCAAAAGGAAAAAAGAAGGATTTGTGACTTGGGAGAAGTGAAGAATCGGTAGTATGAACCAACATGGTCTACTGCCAGATTGTAAGAAATTATTTAATAAAACTTTTAATCCTTCCTCTCTTCAAACTTTGATAGTATAAGATTTAAATGTGATCTGTCTATGTGAGATTATTCCATTCAGACTTGGACTGAGCACTTTTTTTCCCACATTTTGTATTATTATACTTGATTTTGGCTATTTTCTGATGATGTGATAAAGTTTTCTGATCAAAAGCCAACCAGAAGTTGTGTTTTGTTTCAGTCACACAAGTTTAACACACAAATCCTGCATATTTAGACTGTGTTCTTCTGTCAAACTGTAAACACTCTGTTCCACTTTATGATGTCATCTTGTAATACAGGAAATGTCCACTGTGTTTTTAAACTTCCTGTTTGTTTGTTTGGATGATTTCAGCTCTGGAATTGCCGATTTCTACTGAACTAAAGGTAAAAGGTATCTGCCATCTTGAAAACTATCGCTTTCATGACATCACAAGGTGGAACAGAGCATTTTGAGCTTTGGAGATGTAGACCGACTAATAATAAAGAATTACTCAAACATGTGAATGAAACAAAATACAACTCCGGGTATGTTTTTGAGGAGGTAACAATATTTTAACATGACTTAAAGCTCAGAAGAGTCAATTCTGTGGAATATAGGACTTTTAAGGACTTCAAAATTAAGCAAATCTACATCAGCTACTTCCAGACTCACATTTTAGTAGGAGTAGTCATAGTTTATTTGGTCATTTTGCAGAAATACAAAACAAAACATAGATTACAGCCCCACAGATCATGACCGAAAGGGTTTAGACTGAAGTAAAAGTGCTTCTAATGCCAAACCTTATTAAACAATGACAGAATTCTAAGAAAGAAAAGCAGTGTCTGAACAGAAATTTTGCATTTACAATTTCACTTGCGACTTACTGTATATATGAGACAAATTATAAATTAAAACAAACAACATATAAAGCATAATTCATTCATTCCAGAGTTCTGCTTTATACTCTTTTTTTTTTTAAAGGCTTCTACAGTGTTACAAGTGATTTTTTATAATCATCCCTCTTTTTATTCAATACAGTAACACCTCCAGCAGAAATACAATCACTTTTTTCTTAGTTTTTAATCAGAATTATTAAAAAGATGCCAGCTTTTTTTTTTCTTCATTCATGGTCGTACAAACTAATAATAATGATAAAGAAGGCACAGAAGTTTATCATTTATGACTGTATCAAAATGAAGAATGGAAGGATTTTTTCCTTTTTTTCTTCATTTATGGTCATACAAACTTATAATAATAGGAATGAAGGCACAAAAGTTTGTTGTTTATGATCGTACAAAATAAACCACACTGAGAAGTTTTATGGTCTTATTTATGGTCTTACAAACTAATATTAATGGTAAAGAAATGTATATCTTTATAGATACCATGTACAGTTGTATAAAACTGTTTTTCTTTCATAAAAAGCTAAATTATTCCCTGATTATTGGTGTGAGCAGTGTTGTGTTTAGTTTTTCCTGGAGTGATGCAGAAAAGAAGGAGCCACTATGAATATTCACGCATGTTAGTGTCCGTATTTGTATGTATTTGCTTACGCACATTCCTGTGGAAGTTTTCCGTTGCGTACGAGATACTTTTCGCCTGCTAAAGCAAACATAAAACACAGCACCGAGCCGTAATGTTCAGTTATTACCACGGCGGCTCTACCCCGCAGAGCAGCCCCCGTGACCCGTTCACAATCCCAGAAGGCTGCGGCGCTACCACTGTACCGCGCCACCATCAATCTCACTTTACACCTGTTAGCATTTAAATCACGCTCTATGAAGGTCACCGCTTCTCAAAACAGACCCATACAAAGCTGTCTACATCGCAGCGCCCGGGGTACATGATGGAGAAATAAAGGGGGGGGGGAAGTCTTTATGCGAGAGTGGAGTTTGCTGCGAGCTGTTGGGGCCCTGGGCTAAGTGCTGTTGGTTCCACGGTAAACATGCCCCGCCGCCGTTTGCCACTCCTGAATGACTAAAGCAATGTTGGCGTTTCTAATCTGTGAGCCTATTAGGAAGCAATTTGAATACGGAGATATTATCACGCTGACCATTATGATTCTATCTGTTTATCTTTGGGTTATTAGCAGATTTGCATGTCTTTTAAAAGCCTGTCAATCAGCCGAAGGAAACTGGTTTGCATAGAGTTTGAGCTGTTTTCATAAGACTTTAATTGGATGTTGGATTGAGTAACCACCAGACGTCGTTATTTACCCAGGACTGTCCCAGTTTGGAGCCCTGTGTCCCCTGTCTCAGCAGATTTATACAAAACCATTGATTGTCCCAGTTTTATACAAGAAATGTCCCTATTCTTGACCAATCTGATCCCTGCCAGCAGTAAAGAGAAGCATAAATTGTCACTTGTTTTGGTAAAATCTACTTAAAAACGACCAAAACACAAAGAAAATGTGACTATACTGACTCATGTTAGTGCCGAGTGCATAACAGTTAACAGTTTTCCTTAATTACGCACTTGATTCCCAGATTTTATTTTGAAAATCTGGTCACCCTCATGTTGAATAAAGGAACTGCTTCAAAAATCCACCAGGGCAGCACAATATATTACAAATGAATAGAAATTGTAGTTTGAGTTGACACAAATAATGCAATTATTTAGATACAATTTGCAGATTTTAAAATTTCAGTCGGTATCTCATTTTAGTCAAAAAACTCGTATAATAAGACGATTTACTGGACAATGTTGGAACAAAACGTCTCATAATTCTAAAGTTGTATTTTGACAAAGCTGTACAGTAGTTACAAAACACATTTGGACCATTTTTTACCTTATGCTGTTAGTGTTTAAAGGAATTACATAAATTTCAGTCTCTGCCCTGGTATCGGTTGATATCGGGGGTTGGCAGACACTTAAATCCAAGAACTGACATCGGTATCGGAACAGAAAATAAATTGTATGTCATCTGCAAAGAACCAAATACAGGCTACTTCTTATTTTGATAGAAAAAGTTGGTTGTGCAGTAGTTTAGATTTCTAGAATAGGGTGACCAAATTTTCAAATTCAAAAATTGAGACACTCCCGGTTTGTGGTGATTGGTAATAATAAAACTGTGAAACAAGCGCGTAATTAAGGAGAATTGTTCTGCACTCGCCATGTGTCAATCATTTTCTTCATGTTTTGATCAGCTTTTTTGTGTTTTACCTCAACAAGTGACAATTTATGCCTCTCTTTACTGTTGGCAGGTGACAAATTGGTCAAAAATAAGCACTCCTCGGTCATTTCTTGTACAAAACTGGGACAAATCACTGGTTTTGGATAAATCTGCTGGGACAGGGAACACAGGGTTTAAAACTGGGACGTCTGATCACCCAACTCTACAAAGATATATCAGAAATCTAATCGCAACACTTTGCACTTTGTTTTTTCTCTTCCAGAATCAACAGCTCTGAAATCCACTTAAATTTGTTGTTCACACATTTCTTTCAGACAATTTAGGGAGTCATTTGAATTTCAGCACACAACAAGTACGCTAATAGAGCTTCGAGCGCTACTCCAGACGTCAAGTTCGCTTGTAGACATAACATTCTAACACGATAATTGAACTTGAGTTAGCAAAACGTAAACACGCCCCAAAACTCCACTCCGCATTAATCGCCGGCGTCTGCGTCTTGTTGCGTACCCACAGAAGCATGAAAGCGTCTTCCAAAAGCCGTCTCGAGCGGTTTGTCCAATCTCATTCATTTGTCAGAAACACAACGCGCTGTCAGCCCTCCTCTCCGCTCAGCTTCGCCTATTTACGTTACAAGAAATCACGCCGATGTAAAGGGTGTTGGGGTTTGACAAATTGAGCCAACAAGCGCTGACAGGGAGTAAATATGAACTGTGTGCTGGCGTATATTTTGGCTTGGGATCGGGATAGTGGTGTGCTCATGCTTTACTAATAGGATTCCAACTCCAGACACGTGCCGGACATCGCCAGCGGACGGAGAAACGAGGATCAGATGGTCAGAATGGGGGACGGGGGGTTGGGAGTCCGGCTTCGTCCCCCCCCCTTAATCTGACCCATCCGTCTGGACAGCAGTTAGCCAGCGCCACAAGCCAAGAAGCTCCCCCCAAGGATACAACACATGAATTAATTAGCAGGGAAGGAGGAGGAGGAGAGACGTTGATGTGTTTACAAGTTAACTTTCACTCAGACTTGTACGCATGATGAAACGAAGTGGTTTTTAGGATAACTTTTAATTGGGCAACATGAGATTCAACAGTTTTTTTCTACAAATTTACATCTGTAATCTTTAGTCTTGGTGAAACTAAAGATCAGAAGTAGTTGGAATATATTTGAAAATTGTCGTATTTGGCGTCTCGCGTGTGTTCTTCTTCCAAACAGAAAAACACTCTGTTCCAGGAGGTGCTCTGCTGTGTTTTTAAACTTTATACACCTTCACTAGAGTAATTTGGATGATTTCAGTCCTGGACTTTGCCAATCTCGACTGGAAAAAAGGGTCAAATGTAGCTGTTTACTTGAGATCTGCCGCTGGAACAGATCATTTTGAGCTTTGGAGATGAAGATAAACTAATAATTCTAATAATAAACACAACTGTGGGTGTGTTTTTGATGAGGTAACAACATTATAACATGGTTTAAAGCACACAAGAATCTATGTTGTGTAAAATGTAATGTCATTCTCTGTGCAACTATGCCGGGGTGTCCCAAAACATTTGACGTCATTTCGCAGGCCAGTAATGTTGGGAATTCGTGTTGAAATAACCTCAAATATTCACAGAATGTATAGAAACAGATCAAGAATTTTTATTGAATGTTTTATTTTTGTTCTGTGTTCAGGTTGAGCCATGCCGTTAACTTCTCTTCTGATGCTGATGATGGGCTACCTTAAATTTTTGGAACGAAAGTCCAAATTTGTTTGCCAGTTGGTGAAGTTTTTCCAAATTTTGCATTGAAGGCTGCACAGTCTTGGCTGACTGTGTGCGAGCAATTCCAAAACCAAAATGACTTCTCTTTGGGAGTGAACAACATGGCTCAACCTGAAAACAGAACAAAATTAAAACATTGAATCTAAAATCGTGATCTGTTTCTGTACATTCTGTGACAATTTGAGGTTATTTCAACAAGAATTGCCAAAATTACTGGCCTGCAAAATGATTTTTAAATCTATTTTCTTTGGGGATTTTTTGGGACACCCTGCATATCCATATTTAGCATTCACGACTTGGATCGACTTCGGTTCTTGTTGTCAATCCCCCAAACTCTCCCCCTGCATGTAAACATATTGACCAAACCAGATCCACCAGCCAAAGACCTCTTCCTCCAGAAGGTGAGCTGTGAATTAATTAGTCAAGTGAGAGCTGGGGGCAGTTTGTGGCTGTTGTGATGTCATAAAAGGTCAATGGGACAATAGAAGGGGGGTAAGAGGAGTTGGGGGTCGGGGCATTGACAACAGGTGGTGAGGGGAGGGGTCCGTTCTCCCTCCCCCCCCCTCTTTAAGGCTAATGACAGTGCAGCTCAAAGGCCAGGGGGGTTGCCTCTGGAACAATAAAGGCTCATCACTCCAACCGTCGCATCCAAATCACCCCCGGAGTTGCCAGGTCTGTTCCTTTATAGCGACTTTGGCCCGCTATTTTTGGAACGTCACTCGCCATAAAAGATCCGATTTATTTTGGAAGTTTTCAGGTCTATTTAAGATTTAATTTAATGTTTTAAAGCGGTTTTTAGTGTTAATGTTGTTTCTATAGAGATGTTATTGCTTTCCAGTAGCGATATCCAAGTCTAACGATATGGTATGAAGCTCACGGTACGAAATTTATTGCAATATCGTGGGAAAGCTATTATGATATTCTACATAATAACAAGACACATTTTAAAATGCTTTGCCCAGTCATTTGGTACAACATTTATTGTCATTAGGGATGGAACGATATCCAATTCTCTCTGTACGATACATCTCACCGTACCATATTTATTGTGAATATTTTACTGTGAATCTGTTCTAAAAATGCCTTCACAAGGCTTAATCCAAAAATTAAGAGCAAAGGATCATGGTCTATGTAGTTCTCTCTGTTTTTTAGCCATTTCTGCATCATAACTCTTCATTTAAGCAAAGAGACTTGAGACCTTTGACGATACGATATCACCATATTTCGGTTATTGTTACATCCCTACTATCCAGTATTTATTTCATTACAGGTCTTTTAATTGAACAAATACCGTAGAAACGTGCATTCCTACTGTTACTGGGGTCACCTCTTCACAGAACTGATCTGTAACTGGGTCTGGCAACGTCTTCATGGAGATAAATAAGTTTATTGCGATACTGTATTAGAACTTTACAGCGCAAAGGAATAAAATCTCCATACAAGTAGAAATGTTTCTCATTAGCACCTATTTGACTGCAAAATCCGTTAAACTAATTGCTTACATTTTAACCCTATTTTGAGATTTGAGGTTGTGTGTTTTGGGCTTTTTTTTTAAAGGAATCATCGCTTGTTGTTCTCTGAACATCTGGCAACCCCGGTCCAAACCACCAGCACTGACTTTTTTAAGTTAACTACTCACTGAAATACAAGCTGTTAATATTTTAAAGCAGTTCTTCGTGTAAAATATGCGATTGAAAGGTTGTGCATCTCATTAGCGAGTTCAGCTGTAACGCACATCATTTCATTTGTTGCTTCCTTGTTTTTTGGGGATTTTTTTGCTCTAAAAATCTGATCTGGCAACCCTGACCCCCCCTCCCCTGTCCCCCTATCTCCCTATCTGCAAAAAACCCATGCAAAGCCCACTTACTGTCTGCATACATAACATTTCATCTCTGCCTCATAATTGTCAACTTACATAAAGGTGCAAACACAGAATAAATTAAAATGCAAAACAAAATTGTAAATGCGGTAGACTAATGGAGGTGGGTGCTGATTTAATTCGCTTGAGGTCGCGTTGGAGGTTGCGCCGTGCATCGCTGTATTGGCGTTGGAGTGTCTTTTTATGTGGAGATGTGTGAAGCTTTTTATTTAGGATGCGTGCATTTCAATAGCCATCGCCTCCAGCCTGGGATCGGATTAGAGTTCATTGGGCAGACGACTCATTTCACTAAAAAAACGCAGCCAACATCGTTATATTTATTTAACGTTTACCTCCCTGGTTGGACATGGACAGCAGATATCACATGAAAACTGACCTCCACCTCGAAAATCGGAGTTCCGAAACGCAAACTTGGGTTAGTTCAGAGCAGATTGAGTTGGATGAATTTCTGAACAGGTAATCGTTAAACTGCCATAACTGAGTCGCCGACAGCCAACGTTATCTAACAGACAAAATAAACATTAAACTTACTCGGCATCCATATTTTCCTGACTTTTCTTGGAGAACTGACTCGAATTTATCGACTACCGACGTTCAATAGAATGTGGCATTGATTTGACTAGTAAAAATGAACGACAACACCTTAATTTTGTTAAATAAATGTTTAAAATGCCAGTGGTCCTTGTGTGTTAACTGTTCCAGCATTTTGAGTAGAATCTTTGTTGTTTTGATGAGGTAGCGATAGAGTTTTAAAAGTCTCTCTACTTCCTGTATATTTGTAGTTCTCTGCTTGTCAACTTGTGCAACTTTTCTGGTGGAGCATCGGTCAAATGCATTTCTCCATGGAGATGTTTGCTTTGTCTTGAATGTTTCACAGTACGGTATTAAACCTTTCTATCTTCATGAAGACCAAACTAGACCAAGTTGCAGGTCAGATCTGTGGAGAGGCGACCCTGCTCACAGTCAGAACGCCTGTTTTTATTATTATTAAGTATTTTTGAGCTATAAAACCACCTGTAATTGAATAAGTGTAAGGTAGAGCTGTTTAATTCCATATTGTGGAACATTCCAGGCAGCGCAATGACATATCCATTGAAATACACATTGAAAAAAAATACAGGAACAAACAGACTACAAACAATTTTTACCCAACAGCCATTAGTTCACTAAATGGTGTAACCAAAGCATAGTTTTACATTTTATGTTTATGAATGAGGATGTGGGTGTGTGACATTTTATGCACTCTTTTAATGCAATGAGTGACTATTTTTTTAATCTTTTATTATTTATTGATGCCTGAACAGGGACTGCACTTAATTTTGTTGTATCTGAAGATATTCTATTCCCAAAAAGCTACACAGTGCAACTTGAACTGATGTAAAACTAAACGTTAATATACAAAAAGTAGGACTACTATCTCACCAAACCAAGTAATGATTAGAAAAACCTAAAAAGCCGTCATCTGCCCATTTCTCCGAGACCGTGCTTTTCAAACCACACACGGGATGAAGTCTGTCTCATGCTTTTCCCGGCTTTCCGATTAGGCCGTAATTAATGAAAGGGTCATTAGCCCGTGTCTTCCAGGATGTAAATGACCCCCTGTTTGGAGCACGCTGAGGTCCACAATAGCCTCCGGGGTAAAACAACATAAGGCATAAGGGCTGGTGTTGTGTGGGCGTGTTGCCGCTATACACTGGCCACAAGCTAACAGGAAGCACCATTCACACTGATAAGAAACAAAGCAGCTCTCCAGACCTGCTTGGTGGGACGCAGCCACTTCATCAATTCATCAAACCCGTGGGTCAGTGAATACAAGGCGTTTTCATTATGGTCTGTGTGTACAAAAGAATAACATGAATGGAATTGAAATGGTGGTTTTTAATGGGAGAAACAACAGTGAATGACTGAATGGAATTGGTCGATCTCTTGTCATTTATACATTTTGAGTTTACAATAATGGCCGTACTGAATTAGGTTTGTTTAAAGTATGGTCTGACAGATAGCCTCGTACTAAAATTATTACTGAAAGTAGATTCTGAATTGAAAAAGTAGCTTAGTTTTTAAAACTATATCAGGCCAATAAAGAAAGTGCTATTTTTTTTGTTGAGAATCACTTTATTATCCAAAAAAAGACAGCTGTACTGAATCATTGTTGTCAAAATTATTCATAAACAGTAACTGACAGATGGCTTAGTACTAAAATTTATATTTGAAAGTCAATACCAAGTTGAAAAAGTAGCGTATACTTTTTTAATATATAAGACCATTTGAGAGTAATAAAGAAAGTGCTATTATTTTGTTGAAAATCACTTTATTGTCCAAAATAGACAGCTGTACTGAATTATTGTTGTCAAAATTATTCATAAACAGTTATTGACAGATGGGTTATTACTAAAATTTATATATGAAAGTCAATACTGAGTTGAAAAAGTAGAGTATACCTATTTTTAATATGTCAGATCACACGATACTAATAAAGAAAGTGCTATTATTTTGTTGAAAATCACTTTATTGTCCAAAAAAGACAACTGTACTGAATCATTGTTATCAAAAGCATTCATAAACAGTTATTGATTGTAATTACTACTCAAGTTAATATTTCAAAGTACGGTAGATACTGAGTTGAAAAAGTAGCCTATGTATACTTTTTAATATGCCAGATCACATGATACTAATATAAAAAGTACTCCTCTGGAAAAAAAACAATATCTAGGTATGTTAAAATAACTTAAATTAAGAACATTTTACTTTATTTGAGTAGATTCAACTTGACAAGTAAAATTATCTACCAATAGAACAAGTGTATTTTTCTTATTTCAAACAACATTCAATTTTGTTTCTTATTTCAAGTGTAAAAACATTGTTGTTTTTCTTATTTTAAGTGTAGCAAGATAATTTTTTATATTCTAAGTACTTAAGTCTTATTCCACTGGCAGATCATTTTACTTGTCAAGTGAAAATGACTCAAATCATGATAAAAGTTTCTTAATTCATGTCATCTTCACCTGGCTAGATTTTGTTTTTTGCAGTGTACTGTCATTTTGTGTTGAAAATTTAGTTTTTAGTCTCTAAAAAATCCATAATTTGATCAAAATGTGTACATAACATCAAGTATTTTCATTACTATTGAAATTCAGATTGAAATTTTGGATCGAGACAACACTACACTAAACTTTACGAAAAATATAAACACATGGTTCTAAATTAGTCAAGTGAATACTTTTACATTTTAGTGTCAAGTCCTGATTAGCATGATAATTCAGCCATACATTTAACAAGTAAAAGTCCAAAAGATTTCCATAGTTTTATAAATTACCATCTTTTGTCACATTGTTATCCTACTTAAAACTCTTTTACATAGCCCTTGCCTGATCCTATTTAAATGAATGAGCTCTTGGTGTTCCTTAAAACCATGCAAATGTTGGATTAGGAAGGTTATTTGGAGTTTAGCTGGGACAAAAAAAAAAAAAAAAAAAGTAGTTTGTTAACTTTTTACAACATTTTTACAACATCTCAGAGCGACCAAAATTGGCAAGTACGGTCAAAAACTCCAAAAAGTAACAAGTCACGCTTCAAAAAACAAACCCTATCAGCTCATCGTAAACAACGGCGGCGAGCGGAGTACATCTGGGAAATTTCACGCATCACTCCTGACAGACAGCGAGCGCCACAGCCCGACCCCCCCCAATCAATACATGGTTCAAACAAATCAATCCAGCACAATCAGGGAACTATTACCAGGACAGATAAAAAGAATCAACACTAGAAGAAGAAGGAAAGGGGGAACGCCAGTCTTTCTCAGTGGTAGCAAATTGGCTTTAACTTGTCGAATGGAACGTTTTCGAGATCAGATAGTGAACACTTGAGTCGCTCAAAGCTGCCGAAACAATTACGAAAGCTATTGGAAAAATCGTTCTTTTTATTGAATTGGATGGACTCTCAGTGCGGGTGAGCGGCGTATTTCAAGGCTGACTTGGTCCTCATTGTTATTTCCGCTCGCCGTTCAATTTTCTTCCTAAACTGTAAAGGGATGTTCAGTTGCTAGCGCGCACTAATTGAAACACGTATTTTGTTCCTTATTGATACTTAGCGGCTGAGGGTTTGGCGCTAAATGGGGGCACTTCTCTGTTTGAAGCCTTGTTACTCAAGTTACAATTAAAGGTGCTTTGTGTAACTTTTCTGGTGAAGGTTCTGTCAAACGGACGTGGAGACGTCACTGCTTCGTCTGGAATGTGTAATCGACCTTTCTATCTCCATGGAGACCAAACCAGACCAAGTTATGCGTCAGATCTGTGGAGAAGCGACTCCGCTCATACTCAAAAAGCCTGTTTTTCTAAGTATTTCTGTGTTATAAAACCACATGTGATTGAATGAATGTAAGGTAGAGCTGTTAATGGCATACTGTGGCACATTCCAGGCAGAGCAATGACGTATCCATAGAAACAAGCAGGTGACGGACCCCCAACTAAAAAGTTACACAGTGCACATTTAAGTCGGTCTTTATTTTAACACGATCCGATCAGAAAGAGTGGACTTGGTTGGAATTACAATAAAGTGAAAACTGTTGTAATACAAGAACTTTGCAGATCTTTTCTCAAACAAAAAACTTTCTGTTCCACCTTGTGATGTCATGTGGTAATACAGGAAGTGCTCCACTGTGTTTTTAAACTCCATACACGTTCACTAGAATCAAATCAATTCGATTATTTCAGCTCTGGAATTGCCAGTCTCTACTGAAATAAAGGTAAAAAGTAGATGTTATTTTACTAAACTAACAAACGTTTCATGACATCACAAGGTGGAACAGGATTTTGAGCTTCGAAGATATAGAAAGACTAATAATAAAGAATTACTCAAACATGGGTGAATGAAATAAAACATAATTCTAGGTATGTTTTTCAAGAGGTAACAACATTATATCATATGTTAAACCCACTGTTAAACAATGCTGCTTTCTATAGAACGTCAGGAGTCAATTTTTCCGACATCCGTTGTAAATTCGTTCCATTGCAACAGTTGGGGAAAATATGGATGCTCGAGAAAGTTTAATATAACGTCGCTAGCTCCTGCTCATAAATATAGGGTGACCAGAATTAAAAAAAATTAAAAAAAAACTGGGACATCCCCGATTTTTGGTGGTTGGTTTAGTTTTAGTTTAGTTTATTTGATTTATTTCACAGGGACAATAATGGTAATAACAAAATTGTAATTAAGGAAAAGAGAGAGACCATTCATGACTAACATTTGCATCAGTAGAGTCACATTTTCTTTGTGTTTTGGCTGTTTTTAAGCAGATTTTTATTAATTTTACCTAAACAAATAACAATTTATGCCTCTCTTTACTGTTGGCAGCGATCAAATTGGTTAAAAATTGGGACACCTGGGGCATTTCTTGTATAAAACCGGAACAAATGACTGGTTTTGTATAAATCTGCAGGGACAGGACGACACAGGGCTCAAAACTGGGACTGTCCCGGGTAAATAGGGACGTCTGGTCACCCTAACGTTAGCTGTCGGTGACTCAATTATCGCAGTTTGGATCTACTATCAAATGACATGAAAGAAAGTCTAAATGAAAGTCTAACTGTAAAGATTTTAGAAGACACTTTCTCTACATATACACAACTTAACATATATAGTTTACTGTGTGCGCTGACATTTTTTTCTGTGACGTAAATCCAACCGAACTAGCCCGAGTTTGTAAAAAAGTTTCAAAAGGAGCGCTTCCTGGACCTCCCGAGGACAATACACAGTAGATAAAACACAGTGGTGCTCTTTGGGGAAGGGAAATCAATTTAAAGATGCAGAAAAACCCAAGGCGTTCACTGGTTAAAATAAAATGCCTTTATTCATTTACGGCACGTCTTAATGGACAACTTACAAAGTCCCGACGTGTTTTAGCCTATGGGAACAAACGATTTTTTCCCTGTCTTTCGCCTGAGTTTGTGTTTGGGAACCCCGATTTGACCTTTCCATTGCACTTTTTCGAGGTTTAAAACTACATTCACAACACTAATTAGCTTTAACCAACAGTTTTTCCAGTTAGTCACGCTTTTTCGTTGGAAATCAAACACCTAAACAAGACCATGAATGCTTTTATTGATCCCAGGCTTTATTTTGTGCTTTCAGACTATCTTCGTTTTTGTCAGTGTTTGCTAATGTGCACGTTCTGTCACCATGGTAACTGCGGGATGTATCTCTAACGGTGGAATATTCCAAACTCTCTGTAGTATGTTGTTTCTGCAAAGTTTCAATATGGCGAAATCGAATTGGTCCAGAAGTCGTTGTTGTTTTTGTTACCAGTTTTACATACCTTCTGCTTGTTTTAATTAGTGGACAATTTGTTAGACGACGGTTGGTGGACCAGAAATTCTAAATTGGAAAGTGTTTAGTTGAAAATGTTGGCTGGCTAATTTCCAAATCCAACACCGCTTTTAACTGGCAATGTTTCAATTAATATTCTCAAACTCTGATGAACTATCTTGAAAGCGCTCGCTGGGAAATTAAGATTTGAGTGGCAGCAGAAATCTCAGTCTGTTCCCACTCGCTTATGGATAATGTTAAATTAGCATTCTGTTAATTGGCGCAGTAGTTGTCCTGAATTTAAATAAGCAGCTTAGACCGGTGGCTTTTCCAACCAGCATTAGCATTAGTGATTAGCTGATCTTTTTGAAGTCGAGCTTGCAAATAGTTTGCCCTCACGTTTTTGAAATGGAATGATATTGACGTCTTACTGTATAGAACACTTTGGCAGATTGACTGTTTTTGATAGAAATATCCAAAACTAAATTCTATAAATGTTCAACTATCAAATTGCAGTTCTTTTCTCAAACCAAAATACGCTCTGTTCCACCTTGTGACGTCATGTGGTAATACAAGAAGTGCTCCACTGTGTTTTTAAACTTCATACACCCTTTTGTGGATTTCTAAATCTGAGAAGAATAAAACTGGAGAAACATTGTCTTAAATCAAAGAGTCTGGATTTATTAAAGCAATTGTGCGCACAATTACAGAGGAATAATGAAAATAAAACCTTCTGTCTCTCACGCGAGGTCCGTCTCTCCCTCATCTGAATGGAAAAACAAGAGACAGACTTCTTATACAGTTGACAAATGTCATAAAATCACATTACATGAGGTAATACATTGATCTGAACAATTCTCAAAAGAAGACGACTTGTCTGGGTCAGCTGGGGCATCGATCAGATTGAACCCAAGGGTACCAATAATTCTAAGTGATGAGAATGAACAAAGCAACAACTTGTTGCTTGAAAATAAAAACAGAGCATAGCGAGATGACTTGAGGTAGCCCAGGAACAGCAAGTCACACCACTGCATGTGAACAGGGATACAGAGATACTTTAGCAGTTGTGCCTGACCAGTTATCTACAGTAAACCCTATCTAAACCTAAATAAAATACACTCTTTTAGCTTAACAAAGTCCCATCACACACCTTCACTAGAAGCATTTAGATCAGCGGTCCCCAACTTTTTTTGCGCCACAGACCGGTTTAACGTCACACAATATTTTCACGGAGCGGCCTTTAAGGTGCCGCGGATAAATACGACAAAATAAAATGATAGGCCAACACAAAAACTCTGGTATTTTGTCAATATAATAATAAACATTTCCAAAGACGTCTCTTTTTTCACTCATTTTGCAGCTTGTGGGTTTAATATGAGCGTTAACGTATCATATGACTGAGACATCTGGACATGTGTTAAGAGTGAGTCACAGACGGACGTATCTGAGAGAATTTGGTCTTTTTTCAAAATAAAAAATTGTTCAGACTCGGAAAACGGAAATAATGTAAGTTATTTATTCTTTCTGTGAGGCCCAAACAACCCACGGATGGATTATTACAGCTCTGGAATTGCCCATCACTAACTAAACTAAAAGTAAAAGGGAGTTGTTAACTTGAAAACTACAGCTTCATGACATCACAAGGTGGAACAGAGCGTTTTCAGGTTTGGAGATGTAGACAGACTATTAATAGAGGATTACTCGAACATGTGAATGGAACAAAACATAACTCCAGGTATGATTTTGAGGAGGCAACAACATTAAACCATATCTTAAAGCACAAGAGTCAATTTTGCGTAATATAAGACCTTTAAACTCTAGAGATTTGTGAGTGTTTTGATGCCACATGACGATAATCTATTACGTTGGACGAGGGATTTCCGGAGTTCTTCACGTACCTGAGCGAAACACACACAAACACACACCTTATGATTTACTTTTCCCGGAATAATGTCCCTTCACTAGACCTCCTCGGTAATATTTCTGGGGGATTTGCGCATATTCGACCCGACCGCGAATGGTAAATACATGGGTGAACAGCTGTGGAAAACGCTTATTGATTTTGGAGCCTCGCGTATTTGTACAAGATTCATTTCTCTTTAAGGCGCCCCGCCACCTCAGAGTTAGGAAAGGTCAGCGGACGTGGGGCTTAAGTCATCCGAGTAGAGCTAAATGGATTTGTTCATCGGGATCCATCTGTTTTGGAGTTTTTTGACAGGGTGGAAAATTGGAACTGTTGCTGTTGCTGGAGCGGCGAGATTTATCACAACGGAATCGAAATTAGGGATGTACGATTCTATGCTGGCATTGACATATCACTGAATCGACTTTTTTCTTACACCCCTAGTTTCATCCCAAATCACAATAAATGTACCAATTGACTGGTCAAAGCATTTTAGAATGTCAGTCTTGTTATTATGTCGAATATCGTAATATCGTGAGCCTCCCCACCATATCGTGAGCTTTCCCACGATATTGCAATAAATATCGTACCATGATGATATCGTACTGTGAGACTTGGATATCGTTACCCCTACTTGCTCGTCATAATTGGCTCCGAAAGTCTCATAATGTTTGATTTTTTTACTTATACAAGGCTGTTCTGAAGTTACTTAAGGGATAAACCATAAACCAAATCAGCTCCACAACACATTCAGATCAGTCCTGTCTTATTTTACTTTAGTTTAAATGGAAATAAATGCTGTTTTCAGTCTAATGACAAATACAAGAATCACATTTCAGGACCTGTTAGCACAGAATAGTTTATTGTTTATGGAGGAAATGATGGTGTTTAATTAAAAAACTGGAGCGTTTACGATTTGCTAATTGCGCCTGTTCAAATTTTGATTTTGACCCTGTTCCACACCATCTCTCTTTCTCTCTGACCATCCCGTCCTCCTCTTTTCCCCCCTCTCTTTCTCCTCTCCCCTCAAGTCAGGCATGGTGGCACAGTAACTGGCACGAGGCTCGGCCATCTGCCCCCGAGCTGTGTGCTGTGTGTTAACAGGGGGGCAGTAATGGCGCATCAGTGGGGACTATTAGGGTGAGCGCAGGAGCTCGCGAGCACGAGTGAGGCAGCTGTCGCGCACCGGCTCAGATGACACCCGCGGACCGTCCTGGGCCACGAGACGCCGATGTCGTAGAAAAATCTTCACCTTTTGAACCGGAAAAGCGTAAAAGCGAATACCTGCTGGGAATTCCGACTTAAAGAGGAGCGGAACTAAGTAGATGCAGGATTAAAGGTCATTTATACCTGATTTTTCCCCATGTATCTTAAAGTACGCTCTGTAACTTTTTGTTTGGAGGTTCGTCACGTGCTTGGTCTATGGAGATGTCATTGCTCTGCCTGGAATGTTCCACAGTATGACCTTAAACTGTATTTTAAATTTATTCAATTACAGGTGGTTTTGTAGCTAAAAAACAACAACAATGGAGCAGGGTCGCCTCTCCGCAGATCTGACCTGTAACTTGATCTGGTGGAGCTTGGTCTCCATGAAGATTGAAAGGTTCAAAGCCATACCGTGGAACATTCCAGACAAAGCAATAACATCTCCATGGAGAAAAGCACAAAATATGTCCGCCATGCGCTGTCTGCTTCTAATTAGAAAGCACGTTTTGGTGCGATAATGAGGAAGTGCACGTTAGCTTGCTAGATAATAAATCATTTCTATTGCGGATCAATAAAGTTTGTCTTGTCGATAAAGTCTAAAATGTTGTTAGCTGAACCGTCGGGACCCCACTCCGCTCTGAAAGCTGTGAAAAACACTTATAGACTCATCACAGTGAGTAATTAGGATGCAAACACTGCGATTTTTGGACCTTTTTGAGCTGATTTTTCACTGTTTTCGACTGTTTTTTTGGATCTTTTGGCTTGTCGTGCTTCGTGTAGTAAACATGGGGCTAACGAGAACCAATTCATACCTCTGGACCAGCTCCCGATCGGCAATCGTAGGTCGCAAGAATATCAAACCTGTTTGAAATCCAGTCGTCTTTCGTGAAGGTTTCGCACGGTCGTTCGTACAGTGTGAGAACATGAATCGTGAGCTGTGAACTTTTAAACCCTGCGATTTTGGTCATACAGTTTGAGCTGGGGCTGAGTGAAACCATCGAAAATATTTATTTATTTGTTTGTTTATTTGGGTGGGACAATGCATATTCATGAACATACAATTTGTATGAAATCACACATTGATGTAAATACGCCGGATTTAGCACAAGTGCTAATTTCCATCCGTAGTCCCATATATCCATCCATCTTCTCCCGCTTAATCCGGCTGGGTCACAGGCACCTGACACCCCCTATGAACCCCTCTGCAGATGGTGAGCCCACAGGAGGGTGGACAACATGGTCCTTGATGTTAGCTCATAGGGGTGCGGGCATGTTTTAGGTTCATCGCACAGTTTACGCCCGACTTTAGGTAAATGAGGAATAACTTGCAAAGTAGTTCTGTTTTTCATGTTTTTAACGCAGTAAAGACCAAGTACAACGCCTTTGAGTGAGGATTCTGATTTTGCGCTATTCCATTTTTATCTTTTGTTTTTACATATTGTTTTTCTTTACAGTTTTGCACGATTTATTGCAACAAAGAAAAAAGTCTTTTGTTAGTCGTTAATCAAAGCTGCTGACCCAGTTACTTGGACTTGCACTATTATATAAATGTACTTTTCCAAACTCACGTAACAAAATGCACAGCCCTGTTTCATTACAACTGCAGTTCTAAACTTGAGATTTGACCCCGTGAGGCTTCGGTAGTTATGTGAAAGGGAGCGAGGCAAAACCCCGTGTTTGAAATAAAGCCTTCTCTTCACATTGTTGACTCTTCAATGGCTGATTCGTATTCATTGTTCTGGGTTCATGCTCCGCAGCCTCCCGTTTGAAGCCTTTCTTTCAAAAACACTCTCAAAACGACAAAACCCGCCATATCTCCTTTATCTTATCTGTGGATCTGCTCCCGTCGGGTTATAAATTCTGCCGCTGTGTGGTCTGCTCCAGCTGAACAGGCGGTCGTGTTTTTCACTCGGTTCTTTTGTCTGTGTGAAGAAGCGTTGTTAAACTTTGTCTGAATTGCCGTATTGTTGAGTTTCCCATTCATAGAGATGCGCTCGGCCGCCATCGCACCTCACTGGTCAATAATTAATGTTTTGGTCTCCTCCTCTTCTTCCTCTCTTCCTCCTCCTTCCCCTCCTTCCTCTTCTCTGCTCCTCCTCAAATGGTCAGTAATGAATGTTTTGGTTTCCTCCTCTTCGTCTCTTCCTCCTCTCTTCCTCTACTCCCTCTCTCCTCCTTCTTCCTCCCCTTCTTCTCCCCTCCTCCTTCACCGGTCAGTAATTAATATTTTGGTCTCCTCTCCTTCTCCTCCTTTCCTCCTTCTCTCCTCCTCCCCTCCTTCTCACTTTTCGTTCCTCCCTTCCTCTCTTCCCCTCTTCCTCCTCCTCTCTTCTCCTCCCCCTCTCTTCCTCCCTCTCTTCTTCCCCTCCCCTTGCATCTCCTCTCTTCCCTCTCTCCTCCTCTCCACCTCCTCTCATCTCATCCCCTCTTCTTCTACCTCCTCTCCTCTCTTCCTGTCCCTCCTCTTCCTCCCCTCTTCCTACTGCTCTCTTCCCCCCTCTTCTTTCACCTCCTCTCTTTCCTCTCCTCCTCCCTCTCCTCTCTTCCTGCATCTCTTCTCCTCCCTCTCTCTTCATCTCTTCCTACCTCTCTTCTTGCACCTCCTTCCTTTCTCCTCCTCTCTTTTTGCCCCTCCTCTTCCTCTCCGCCTCTCTTCCTCCTTCCTCTGTCTTCCTACTTCTCTCCTCCCCTCTTCTTGCACCTCTTCTTCTTCCTCTCTTCCTACCTCTCCCTCCCCCTCTTCTTGCACCTCCTCCCTCTCTCCTCCTCCTCTCCTCTCCCTCTTACCTCTGCTCCTCCTCCTCCTCCCACTTCTTATCCCCCCCTTCCTCCTCTCCTTCCCCTATTCCCCCCTCCTCTCCTCCTCCGTCCACCTCTCTCTTCCCACCGCTCTCCTCCTTTCTTCTTGCACTTCTTCTCCTCCCTCTCTCTTCTTCCTCTCTTCCTACCTCTCTCCTCCCTCTCTTTTTGCACCTCCTCCCTCTCTCCTCTCCTCGTGCCCCTCTTCTTCCACCTCTTCTCCCTCACTCCTCTTCCTCCCCCTCTTACCTTTGCTCCTCCCCCTCCCATTCCTTTTCTCTTCCCTCTCTTCCTCCTCTCTTTCCCCTATTCCCTCCCTCCTCCTCTCCTCCTCCGTCCACCTTTGCCCGGTCGGGGTCACTGTGCTTTTCCAGATGGGTGGACTACAGTAGCCGCCTCGGCCTGTGGGGTGATCCCGGGGCGGACCGGGGGCTCCGCTGGGGCATTAGGGTGAGCCGGGGGCAGATTTACAATGGGCTGCTTAGACACTGGGCCGCCCTCTTGCCCCTCCTCTCGACGTCGGCCATTACTAGATTAAAGTAATCCTCTTTGCGGGCCCAGACAATTGCTTTATTAGCTGACCACACACGGGAGCGCGACCACCTCTGTCGGGGTATTAGGGTGGGGGCCCCCGGGGTGCTCCAAGTGGGTGTTACTGGTCAAGGGGTCCTCAAGGGTGCTTGTGGGAGTGGAGATCTTTAGCAAATCTCAGAGTTTTTTGGGATTCCTCTGAGTTTTGGGGGGATTAAAAACAGAATACTAAATGTCTTTCCGTCACGTTGCATTGAAATATTAAAAGTGGAGGGTCCGTTACCATGGCGACGCTGCTGTTTTTGCCTGTAATGTTCTACAGTTACTTCCATGAAGTTGGCCCCCCATCAAAGGCAAACCTACACAAAAACTATGTCAATCGTTTGTGCTTCGTTTGTGCTTCGTTTGTGCTGTTTTGTGCTGCAAAAAGTTTAGTTTGTGCTTTTTTAGTTTTGGAGAAATTAACGATTCTTTTATAGGTCAAATTGGGGTCAACCAGGCCCCAGGAAGCTTAAAAATGCACTAAAACAGTCCAAAATGGAGTCAGTCATTTGTGCTTCGAAGAAAATTGTAGAAAATGTTTGTATTTCATTTGTGCTGTTTTGTGCGGTGACAATTTTCACTTGTGCGAGTATATTTCTAAAATTATTCATTATTATTTCTGCAGTATTTATAGGACGTCATTTCTGCTCAGCTAGTAAGTCGTTAGTAATTTGCTTTTGATTCATATTTTATATAATAATACAGACTTTCCCGCAGCAAATGACGCCCTATAATTACCGCAGAAATAATAATTAATAATTTTACAAATATACTCGCACAAATGAAAACTGTCACAGCACAAATGAAATACAAACGTTTTCTACAATTTTCTTCTTGTTTTGAGGCTGTTTCACATTTTGAGGGGCTGGACGACGTCATCGGCCGAAAATAAAACTGCAAATATCTTAAGAACCAGAATCACACAAATGAAACTTTTTGCAGCACAAAACAGCACAAACGAAGCACAAACAACTGACATAGTTTTTGTGTAGGTTTGCGTTTGATGGGGCCAACTTCACGGAGGTTCTACAGTATAGTCTTTTTTTTTTTTTATTTAACCTTTATTCTTCCAGGGAATTCCCATTAATCTTCGTTTTTAATCTTCCCATTAAGATTACAAACCTCTTTGTCAAGTGAGTCCCAGCCAAGAGGCGGTAAAAACACATTTAAAACACAATTAAAATGACATAAAAATGATAATAAATGAATTAAAACCAGTACAAATTAAGGAGGTTTTTAGTTTCAAGTGCTCTCAGTCTGGATTTAAAATCGTTCAGTGAAATAAATAAAAAGTTCCGATAGTTTTCAGACCTTTTGCAACTTGGAAACTATCGGAACTTATTTCATGTCTTAAATTTAAAGCGTTTATTTAATTAAATGTATTTTTAATCCGCAAAAAATACTTGTAAAAAAGTACTATTTCTTACTGTGCGCAGGGTGGCCACTTCACAGACTTGACTTGTAACTTGGTTTTGTTTGTTTCTATGGCGATAGATGAGTTTAATGTCGTATTTTCGAACATTCAAGACAACGAAATCAAGAAAAGTTGACAAAAGAGATTACTCAACTCAATATACTGTATGTATTTAGAGTTCTTCATAATAATGAGACTGATTTAGCTAAATTACAATATTTCCACTCTTTTTAGTCAAAATGATCAAACTAATTATAGGCTTGTTGTTGGTTTCTTTGGTACCAAATTATTTCACTGACAAAACCAGATCGTGCTAGTAAAATAATTGCATATTTGTTTGAAGAAAGCGACAAAAACTCCCAATTAATTCTGCAAAAGTCCGTCCTAAAGTCCGTCAAAATACCAAAAAACCCAAATTATTTCTCAACAAATACAAACGTTGGTTGGTTAAGACACCATCAACCGATTAATCAACCAAACCACTCAAGGATTACAGCTCGAGTGGCCAAAATAACCTTTCTTGACACGTATTTCCGGGATTATAGTCGGATCAGTATTCAAAGACAGCCCTGTTTGCAAATCCCGCTCCTCTTTCCGAGCATGTGGTCCAGATTTCTTGCCTGAATCTCGTCGCGAGTCTTTGCCAAACAGCTCCCATCAAAATGCTTTTTCATCTCCTCTTCGCCTCAAGTTTCGAAATCCGTGGTCCCGTTCCAGCGAAATACAAAACAAAAATCTTTTATAAGCGCTCCAAAACGTTGTGTGTTTTCGCTGACGGGGAAGATTTTCGGTCAAAGGGACACGAGCTGTTGATTCGGTGTAAGGCTGTCGCTCAACGGAAAAATAGGAAAGTACAAGGATAATTTATTCTGCTAAAAAGGACCAGGCGCCACTGAGTTAAAGATGTATTGTGTAACCTTTCTGGTGGAGGGTCCCTCAAATGCTTTTCTCCATGGAGACGTTGTTGCTTTGACTGGAATTTCACAGTTTGGTATTGAATCCGTGTAAATTCGTGTATCATTGGTTCGTTCATTTTTCAAAAGAAAAATAAGAAAACGAAAGCGGAGACACCAGGTCTGTGAAAGGGAGGACTGGGGTCTGGACTGAACTAGGACTAAACCAGGTCCAGTCCTTGTTTAGACCTGGTTCAGACCTGGTTTAGACCCGGTTTAGACCTGGTTTAGACCTGGTTTAGACCTGGTTTAGTCCTGGTTCAGACCTGGTTTAGACCTGGTTTAGACCTGGTTTAGACCTGGTTTAGTCCTGGTTCAGACCTGGTTTAGACCTGGTTCAGTCCTGGTTTAGACCTGGTTTAGAACTGGGTTAGACCTGGGTTAGACCTGGTTTAGACCTGGTTTAGACCTGGTTTAGACCTGGTTTAGTCCTGGTTTAGTCCAGGTTTAGTCCAGGTTTAGACTTGGTTTAGACCTGATTTAGACCTGGTTCAGTCCTGGTTTAGACCATGTTTAGTCCTGGTTTAGTACTTGTTTAGACCTGGTTTAGACCTGGTTCAGTCTTGGTTCAGTCCTGGTTTAAACCTGGTTTAGACCTGGTTCAGTCCTGGTTTAGTCCCTATAAACCCACCTGTAACTGAATAAACGTAAGGTAGAGCTGTTTAATGTCACACTGTGGAACATTCCAGTGACATATCCATAGAAATAAGCAGGTAATAGACTCCAAACAAAAAGTTACACAGTGTACCTTTGCGTATGTGTGTATTATGAAACCGTTTGAATATTTTATGAATGCGACGGTTATCTGAAGAGACAGGGCTTGTTTCAGTCGATGCTGTTTACATTATAGTCTCCATTAGGGAAGTACGTGCTGTTTTTATGGATTCAGACGTTCAGAGCTCGGAGACGTACCAGGGGACAGATGTCACTTTGCGTCAGAGAGAGTCCTTTATGCAAAATTTGTCATTTCAGATGGAAGTAACACAAAAAAAAAGCCGTAAGAGCGAACTTTTGTTGGTTAAAAACGAGGGCTGCGAGGTTATTGGCAGTGAAATCTAAATTTGAATGAACTTAATTAGCAAATCGCAAAAGGACGAAGCTTTTTTGTGTGTGTCTTTTTTCCTTTCATTGCCGAAAGAGGTGGGAACTGAACCAATGGTTAAGCGAGGTGAAGGATTTTGGAGCGGGCGAGGTGTTACGGGAGTTGGTCGGGAAGAGGGGCAGGTGGGCCCTGACTAAATATATCTACCGAAAATATTACCTGACCGGCCAGAACCACAAGATCTGACAAAACGTTATCGGAGCTGCATCCTGCCCCCGTCTCCCCGATTTCCGAGGTCGGGATTGACGACGGCATCAGAAACAACCTAAAAAAAACAATGTAAAGGACTTAGAAACATTGATTTTGTGAGAATTGAACCATCGAAGCACCAAACTATGACTTATTTCAGGTAAGAAGTTAGATATTTTGGTCTAAATCTTACAAGATTTTCCGAGAGGAGAAGTTTTCCGCATTTGAGAGACTCGTGGTACAAATTTGCGGCGGTGTTTGGAGCGTCTCAAGTTTGGATGGAAGTTTTTCACACTCAATTATTCTAGACCAGAATGTAGAAGGGACTGGCTGGTCCTCCAAAACCTGAAAATAGGTTTTAGACAGAGGAGTATTGTTACTTCAAAATAGTATCACTCACGTTGAAGTACAAAGTAATGGTCCATGAAATTACTCAAGGAATCAAGCAGTTTGAAAAAGCACATTATATCTGAAGGAGCGGCGCAAGAAACAAACGTTCAAATCATTTAAAACGGTCAACATGAGGCTTTTGTCATTTGTAGACTTAATCACAATGGGAAGAGTAACCAAAACTTAACTACTCAAGTGAGAAAATCATAATTTCCTCCACAAACAATAAGTTTCCAGAACCCCAAATAATTGAGGCAGTCGATTACCTCAATTATTTTAAGTTGATGAACTTAAAAGTCACAATCTTTCAGAATGTAGAAGCTCGAATGGCTTTGCTACTTGTACCTTTTGAAAACAGCTGAATTAAAAGTGTTTATTGAGCTTAGTTTATTTAGTTAATATGACTCAAAGTTTTCTGTTAAGGCAACTCAATTATTTTTATTTATTATGACTTAAAGTTGGGAGTTTTCAAACCACACTGGGAAAAAAAACTATCTAGGTAAGTTAACATGACTTAAATTAAGAACATTTTACTTTATTTGAGCAGATTCAACTTGACAAGTGAAATGATCTGCCGGTGGAATAAGTGTTTTTTTCTTAATTCAAGCAACATTTGATTTTATTTCAAAGTGCAAAAGGTTGTTTTTCTCATTTTAAGTGTATCAAGATGTATTTTCATATTCTAAGTACAAAAATCTTACCGCACTGGCAGATCATTTTACTACTCAAATCATGGTCAAACTTTCTTAATCAGAGTCATTTTAGCTTGACTCCATTTTGTTTTTTGCAGTGCACTGGAATAAATTCACTTATTTGGTGACGCACTTTGAAATGGTTTTGTATTTTAGCACGTGCTGTGTAAATTAAGTTTATTTTAATTCATCTCACCAATTTGAAACAAAAGAAATAACAGGACTTTATCATTCTCTGTGTTTGATTACTTAAATCTACTAAGTTGTACCTGATTTATGTTAAATTACACTAACTTATACCCACAAACAGACCTTTAATCAAGAAATATAAGTTAAAATGACTCAGAAAGAAGAACTTGTTCCATCAACTTGACATATTTAAGTTAGTAGGACTATTTCTAAAACTTTGACGATACACAATTTCATCTATTACTTTGAATGTTTGGGTTTACAGTGTGTATAAAACTGCTAACCTCGTAGCTTGTTCTGAAATGTGATTCTTGTCGTGGTTTCTCAGTTCATATTTCAGTCTTTTGGTCGATTCTTCTGGACGCGTTTAAAATGTGAACTTTGGATACGAGGTACTTCAGTGAAATCACCTTATAAAACATCTTTCGGTGCAGATTGGACCATGTTTCCACGACAAAGATAGAATTTCTAGAGCAAACTGACCAAAGAAATAATACGTTTTGCTTGTATCTTGGTTTAAAGGTTCTGTATTGCACAAAATTGACTCTTGTGAGCTTTAAGCCATGTTAGAACAACTACAGATATGTTTGAGATGAGGAAACTGCATTATACTTGATCAGAAAATAGGGCTCTTTAAACTCAGACTGGAGCGTAACAATAAAGCAGTGTCTCTACAGCTTCATTCATTTGACTGATTTGACCACAGATCCATTCACCTTGACTGCTCCCTATTGGATATTATATCTTTGGAGGACACGAGCGCGCACTGTTTATCACCGAGCTCCATTATGCGAGTAGCAAAGAGCCAAATAAATCTTGCATTCTGCTTTTTGATAATGCAGAGATATCGATCCTTGTAAGCAAATAGTTTTTTTTTCCCTCTTGCTTCTCTCGCCAGAAGGTCATGTGCCAGGGTGAGCTCCTTTCTCGCCAGAAGCGTAGAAGGAAACACTAGACGTTTAGCCCAAGGACATGTCAAAAGAATGGAAAAGCAGCCAGGACCTGGACTGCGTTGATGAAAGCTTTCTCTGCTCGGTGAGGTACTTTTTTGATGGAAAATCCAAGCTCCGGGGAGCTGCTACAAGTTCAATTTTTGAAGGATTACGGACCAGCCTTCTCCGAGTGCGGTCGGGTTAGCGCAAAGTGAGAGGGAGTCACAAACAGAAGAGTTCCTATCGATTTGCTGTGGATTAGCGAAAAGGCGTTCGCATTTTAATGGTAGAGGCTTGTCGGCTATTTTTTAATATGAACTCAAATATCTCACAGTGCTTATAATAAAGGCTAGGGTATATATATGCAGGATATATAAACCATAAATGAAATTATTGCAATATTAACGAACTGACAAATAAAAATAAATGAATGGATTCAAAAAAGTAAAAATAAATAATGCAAAAATAATACAAAAAATACAAAAAATAAATAAAAAATAATTTTAACTTTAATTAGTATGTTAGAAAATAAAAATAAAATATTTCTTTCTTTTTCTTTTTTTGCTGTCTGGTTATCTGATGGGGAGATAAATATAAAGGTGAGGTGAGGTAGTTGTTTTTTTTTTTTTTTTATATATAGAAAATCCAAGCACCTGGGAGCTGCTACAAGTTCAGTTTTTTGAAGATTTACAGCCCGTCCTTCTCCCAGTGTGGTCACTTTTGGTGCAGAGAAAGAGGGAGTCGTACGTGACTTCAGTAATCCGACACAAACAGAAGATTTCCTATCGATTTGCTGTGGATTAGTGAAAAGGCGTTCACATTTTAATAGTAGACAGAGGCTTGTCGGCTATTTTTTAATATGAACTCAAATATCTCACATTTAATACAATATAATACAATAAAGGCTTGGGTATATATATGCAGGGTATATAAACCATGAATGAAATTATTGCAATATTAACTAGCTGACAAATAAAAATAAATAAATGAATTTTTAAAAGTAAAAATATATAAATGAATAAATATTAAAAAATACAAAAAATAAATAAAAATAAAAATAAGTAGAATTTTAATTAGTATGTTAAAAAAATAAACAAAATATTTCTTTTGGGTTTTTTTTGGGGGGGTGCATTCTTGTTATCTGATGGGGAGATTTAAGCGCTTTCTGTTGCATTTTTGCATGAAATAAGATCTATAAATGAAGTTTGATTGATAAATATAAGGTGAGGTAGTTTTGTTTTTTTTAAAAATAGAAAATCCAAGCACCTGGGAGCTGCTACAAGTTCAGGTTTTTGAAGATTTACAGCCCGTCCTTCTCCCAGTGTGGTCAGTTTTGGTGCAGCAAGAGAGGGAGTCGTACGTGACTTCAGTAATCCGACACAAACTGAAGATTTTCTATTGATTTGCTGCGGATTAGCAGAAAAGGGATTTACATTTTAATGGTAGAAGCCCACTTTTCGTCTTTTTTTTAATCTCTGAACTCAAATATCTCATACAATTTATAACAATGACGCATAATAAAGAATGAATGAATGAATTTTTATTATTTACTTATTTTTTTACTGCATTAATTTAAAAAAAAAAGAATATTTACAGTTTTTTTCTTGCTTTGTGATTATCTGATGTGGCCGACGGATCAAAGGTGAGATCGTTTTTTGAAACCCGATTGCCTGGGAGTTCAATTTTTTGGAAGATTTCGAGTCCAGCCTTCTCCGAGTGTGGTCTGTGTGGCGTGATGGTGCGGGGCTACGGGCAGTCGTGTGTGTGCGAGTGTGAATGTGTGTGCACCGTCAGGAGCTCTGCAGATGAAACACAGAGATAAAATATTGGCCCAAACTCGCTGGTCACTCATCCAGGCGGGCCATGCCAGAGCAGGTTTGTGCTGGATTAACCTCCGGGCTGCAGGCTGTGACAGCAGAGCGGGCTGCGAGAGACCACCGAGAGACCACACACAGGTGAACGGTGACCGAGACGGGGGGATTTGCACTGAAATGAGAAGCAACGTGACATATTTTGGGCTCATGCCATATAGCCCTGTCACAATAACACATTTTGTATCCGTAATTATAGATGAGAATACTGAAACTAACGTACGTCACTCACACGGTAACCAAAAAGCAGGATTAACGCAGAAAAACTACAAAATATGGTTAAAAAACACAAGCTGCAATAAAGAAACAACAGAATTAAACACTTTTAGTATTTACTTTGTGTCCATAATGAGTCATAGAAGTCATTTTTTCAATCCGCTGCAGCTCAAATCTCTTAGTAAAATAGAAAAATAACAAAACGTTCCCCACTGGCACTAAAAAAAAGTACGCACGACTCCCGAAAACGACTGTTCCGTCTAACGTATATTGAGCGAAAAGTCGATAAGTCTATATTTATGCATTTATGTGCGTATGGGGGTGACAGTCGCTCAGTCGGTTGAGCGATTTCCACGGATCCGAAGGTTGGCGGCTCGAATCTCACTCTCAACGTAAACGCCACTGGTTGGTGCGATTCCAGCTCCCACAGATGAATGCTGTTGTTGTGTCCTTGGGCAAGATTTTGGTTTATTTATTTAGACAAAGAAGACACTCAGCTTAGTGTTTTAGTTTTTATTTCATGTGAAGAGGCCCAGTAATTAATATCAACCATAAACCAGGTCAACAAATCTTCCACTGTACAATTCTGACCTGTCCAGCAGCTAAATTTGCAAGGTGCACTCCGTAACGTTTTTGTTGGGGGTCCGTCGCCTGGTTGTTTCTATGGATACGCCATTGCTCAGCCTGGAATGTTCCACAGTGTGACATTAAACAGCTCTACCTTACGTTTATTCAGTTACAGGTGGTTTTATTGCTCAAAAATACCTAGAAAAACAGGCGTTCTGACTGTGAGCGGGGTTGTATCTCCACAGACCTGTAACATCTCCATGGAGAAAAGCTTTTGACGGACCCTCCACCAGAAAGGTTACACGACGCGCCTTTAAACTAACAGATTTTAGAAGCTTGTGGTACATTCTACATCACTCTATCCCTCATTGCACAATAATCTGGGGCTGTTTCTGCAGTAACAGGTTGAGCTGGGCGGGCACTGGGGGCTTCGATGTGTGAAAACCCCCTTTGCCAAGTATATTTTAATACGACCCCCTCTCGCCTCGAAATATGGCTATTTCAATCGGTTGGCTCTGACATGCCTGGAGCCTGTTCTGCTCTGTTTGAGTGCATCATGTGAACAGGAGGTGTGAAGGGAGAAGGGGTGGGCTACCGCAGCTATGTAATGGTGAGGGCGGGCTGTACGAGGGGGGGAAATATCTGATTGTGAGTGTAAAATCCCTCAGTCATCCAGATAGAATCCATGGGAAAGGAGAAATTCAGCAAAAAGATGTGTTAGTTTCAGAGTAGTTTCGTAGTAGTTAGCTCCTCCATTCAGGCAGATATAAGGCGAGGTCCTCCAGCTTTCTGACCCGAACAAATTGAAGTTCTCCTTTTGCTATCCGAGTTTTCTGATTTGATTTGCAGTTTGTTTTAATCCTGTGTTAAAAGCGTTCAGAAGAATTGACCAAAAAACTAAAATATTAATTTAAAATAATGCAAGAATCACATCTCAAAAACATGTTTAGTAGTTTTGTTATGTTGTATTTGCGGAATAGGACCGGACAGTAGCTCAGTTTAGCTTTTCTCCACTGCAACTCCAGCTTCCACAGATGAATGCTGTTGTTATGTCCTTGGGCAAAACATTGAAGAAATAGGAACTGACGAACTAATACAAGAATCGTATCTCAAAACACGTTCAGTAGTTTTGTTTTGTTGTTTTTGTAGAATAGGACCGGACAGTAGCTCAGTTGGAAGCTTTTCTCCGCCGCAATTCCAGCTTCCACAGATAAATGCTGTTGTTATGTCCTTGGGCAAGACACTTAAGGAATAGGAGCTGGCGAACTAATACAAGAATCGCACCTTAAAACACGTTTGTATAACCTAAACTACCGCTTTAGTTAGTTTAGTTTTTTGTTTTTGCAGAGTAAAATTGGACAGTAGCTCAGTTGGTCACGTTAGTCTCCTGATTCGAAGGTTGGCGGTGCGATTCTAGCTCCCCCAGATTGTTGGGTCCTTGGGCAAGACACTGAACCCACCTCACCCTGTATGAGTTTGTGTAATTTGCGATTTTTATGTTTTAAGTTTCTGTTCAAAGTGTGGATTTTAAACACGTCTAGTTGAATTGAGACAAACGCTGGGACAGGATCACTACAGGGTTTGCGGTTTTTATGCAGAATAACTGGATATTTTATTGTTTTGTGGAGAAAATTATGGTGCTTAGCCTTGTAGCCGTGAGCAAATTGTGGCTATTGAAGTTTCGATTTGATTACGACGACTCTCGCAGTCTTAACACGAGCTATAAAGCTTAGCCGGGGCCTTCACATCACCGCACACATTCACACTAAACCAGGGCACTGTCAGCGGGTTCAAGATTTCAACTCCGCTCGTTAATCATTTTATAATTATTACTTTTTTATCAGATCATCTTCGGCGGGAACTCGAGAGGAGCCCATATGCAATTACTTAATAGAATTACAAAGTTGGCTAAAGGTTAGGTGTTATTTTCAATGCCAAATTAGAGCATAAGTTGACCTTTGAAAACCTGGGTGCCGTCCAGTATCACCGGTATCACCCATATGGGCTTTGTACTCTTAAAAGTTCACTGTGGAACTTTTCCCGTGAGGTTCTGGCACCTGCTTGTCTCCGTAGAGATGTTATTGCTTTGCCTTGAACGGACACAAGCATTTGGGTCACAGGCGAAGTTACAGTTACAGGTCAGATCTGTGACAGGGCAGTTAGAACGTATGTTTTTTAGCCATTAAAACACCAGATAACTGCTTGACAGATGTGTTTAATGCCATACCGTGGAACTTTTCAGACAAAGCGGTGACATTTTCGTGGAGACAAGCAGGTAGCAAACTCTCCACTCGGCAGGTTTCATAGTTAAAACTGTTTGTGTTGTCATCTCATCAAAAATATACCTGGTTTTGTTTCATTCACACATGTTTGAGTCATCTTGTATTGAATTGGGGCTCGAGTGTCCCCCTGGCTTGAAAGTCCCAACTCGAGCGTCTTATTCTCCTGGCTGGAACGTCCCCCTCCTCCCTCCGGACATTCTTGCCAGCCTCTAGTCGGCCACATCACGCACTCTGATGTATTGGGTTAGAAAATCACCATTCTATATCATAGTAAAGTGAAAAGTGAACGTAGCGAGACCAAATGTCGGGCCTTGTTTATGTCATTTTACCGATCTTTCTGAAGCGGCGCACATTTTTCCACTACATAATATCAATATAACCCTCTTTTGCTCGCAGAAGTTTACTATGAAATCCTGTTTTCCTTTTTTTTCCTTGTTGCCCATGTCCTATAGCATCTATAACTGTTGATCTGGGAAGAACTATTAACTATTATTTCCTTACCTGCTGCCATGAACATAATTTGTAATCAGCGCAACACAAAAAAACTTAGAAAGCAACAGAATTTGTCCAAAATTCATTCAGAATCACTCTAAGGATGGTCTTAACTTGACTTAGTTTCATAAAGGGTACAATTCAAGGAGATTTTCCAACCTAACCCTAATCTTCCAGCCAAAGGGACTTTCCAGCAGATTTTCCCTTTATTATTGCATGCTCAAAATGCTCTGTTCCACCTCGTGATGTCATAAAGCGGTCGTTTTCCAAGTGAACAGCTCCCTTTTGCTTTTAGTTCAGCAGAAATGGGCAATTCCAGGGCTGAAATCATCCAACAGATTCTAGCGAAGGTGTATGGAGTTTAAAAACACAGACGCACAAACACACTTCCTGCTTTACTACATGTTTTATCACAAGACGGAAGAGTGTTTTCAGTTTTCAGAGAATAACTCAGCGTAAATGTGCAGGATTTGTGTGTTAAACACGCGCGAATGAAACAAAACACAACTCCGGGTCTGTTTGTGACGAGGAAACGACATTATAACGACATTAAAAATCAGAAAACAGAGTAAAACGGACCCTTTAATTAACAGTTACGCAAGTTAAAGTGCTCTGAAGAGGCCTGACGTGCACAGTTCTATGTATAGTCTATATTAACAAGTACAATCACTCAAAAATCTCAGCTCTCAAGCGTTGGCATCTTCCCACTGCTGCAAACACGTTATATAATTCACACGACATTCTTGAGGTGGCGTGCTCTTCATGCGTGAACCAGCTTACTCTGATAATCTTATCGTCACGTGGATGTAATGCCTGGCTAAAAAGTTCTGCCCATAACCTGGCCTTAATTATCCCATGGGCCCACAGTCCGGCCTGTCTGCGACCCGTGGACTTTACACGACGAGGAAGTGAAACAAAGAATTCCAAAAATGTCGATACGCAACGACGTTTAGGAGCACTACGATGGGATTCGGCGTTTTTGCAAAACTTGGAGGGTCCGTCGAAAGGTTTTCTTGCTTTGTCTGGAACGTTCCACAGTTCCCTTACGGTATTAAACCTTTGTACCTTCAAGGCGACCGAACCAGACCAAGTTACAGGTCCGATCTGTGGAGAGGCGACCCGTTCACTGTCAGAATTCTTGTTTTTCTCACCTATAAAACCACCTGTAATTGAAGAAATGTAAGGTAGAGCTGTTTAAAGTCACACTGTGGAACATTCCAGGCAGAACTATGACGTATCCATAGAAACAAACAGGTGACGGACCCACAACCTAAAAGAAATTGGAATCTAGCGTATTACTTAGAACTGTATCTCATGGTATAACATTTCTTTTAAGTTTTTCATTGCATTGAAACACTTTAATCTTGTTCTTTCTGCCCACTACTATGTAAATGCATTTCGATTTACTTATTTATTCATTTGCTACTTTGACTGCGTACAAAAGGAGTTTATTTATTGATTTTATTTATTGATTTTTTAAACTTTTAAAACAAAAATAATCCTACTCTTCAGAGTGCTGTTTAACTGTCAATCAAAGTACAAAAAAAGTATTAAACGCACTTAAAATTGCTCAAATAAACTAAATATAAAACATAAAATAAAAATAAGAAAAAATATAAATATAAATTACATGAATAATAATAATATGAATAATCAAATAAATACAGTACGTAAATAAATCATCATAAAATTGCTTAAATAAACTAAGTCTAAATGAATAAAATAAATAAAAATATAAATTAAACAAATATATACAGAAATATTATAATATTAACAACAATAATCATAATAAGAAGAAGAAGTAGAAGAAGAAGAAGGGAAAAAAATTAATAATAATAATAATAAATTATATTTTCATACATACACAATTTTTTTTGGAGTGTGTGTTTGTTCATTGTATCTTTTTAAATTCTGGACCAAGAGTCTGTAATAAAAGTTTGATGATGATGATGATGATACAGTACATAAATAAATCATCATAATAAAAAATATATACATTTCATCCCCGTTATTTGCATTGCTACTGTATGTATAAGGCCTTTTTAAAAAAAATTTGAGCACTTAAAAACCCGCCAAACATCATTCTATGAGAGATAAACATATTCAATTTCCCTCGACACAGAAGCGCGTGGCCGGGGCTCATTTTCATTTCAATTGTCGCCGATAAGGCATCTAAAACCATTGTAAACAGCGACGCTCGCATGACGCCAATATTAACAAAACCAAGCGTTGGCGGAGTCGGGCCCCGTGATTAGCTTGTAACGCTGCTTTATCTATGCTAATAAGAGCCATATATTCAGCCTGTGGATTTCATTACGACGTTATCACAGCCGAGCGTCTAATAATAATTGCTTTTCCGTATTGCAGCGCGGTGTGAAAAATGCCAGGTCCTTCTGACATGATGGTAATTTGCTCCAAAGAGATTTTCTGTCAACTTTCAGGGTCGAGATCGATCTTGCAAACAATATAGCGCTCCATCATCCGCCGAGTTTGAAGCGTTTATTTTGAATCTCTTCACTAAAGCAGAGCGACAAAGGGAAGATTTCCTATTGATTTGCTGTGGATTAGCGAGAGGGCGTTTACGTCGTGGCGGCAGAGGCGCGTCAGTAGGGCTTTATTTTGTATAATGTGCTGAAATATATCATACAGTTTATAACTTTATAACATCGTCTTCAAGGAAATGTTATTGCTTTGTCTACAGTGTGATGTTACGCTTAGCTGTTTCCATGGAGACAAGCCCGCAGTGCCTCCAGGCCAAGTCACAGGTCAGATCTGTGGAGAGGCGAGCTCATTTACGACAGGAATGCATGTTTTTCGTAGTGTTTTTGAGCAGTAAAACACCTGTAATTGAATAAATACATGAGTTTAATACTATACTGTGAAACCTTTCAGGCAACGCTATAATATCTCCATGGAAACAAGTGTGTGGCTGACCTTTTACCAGAAAAGAAAAGTTACACAGTGTACCTTTAAGGAAAATAGTGCAAAAAGAAAAAATGAATACAAATTATTTAAAAAGTAAACAAAACAAAACTAAGGGGAGTTTGGCTGAATAAAAAGTATATATATTATATCCATAATTTAATAAAATATTTATAGTAATTATTGCTTTCTGGTTATCTGATGGATAAATGGATCTAACATAGAAATCTAAATCTCTTAAGGACACGAAAGATATTTTTTATTACTAGATTTATATTTATGAATGTGGAACTTTGCCATAATTATCATTAGGTCAATAATTTAAAAAGAAAATACTCATTTATATCTTTTCTGTCATGTTCAAAGACTTAAATACAAAACACAAAAATACAGTATGGTTATATGGCAGTGTAGCAAGTGCTAATTCAGCAAGCTCCTCTGTGTTTTTAAAGTCTATACATCATCATATTCTGATCATATCGATTAGCAACTCAACTTAGTCTTTGTTTTATATTTGTTTTTAGCTTCCTACAACTTCATGCAAACCGCTTCACTTTTCACTACACAAGCACATTTTGTTCTTGCGCCCTCTTCTGGTTTTCAGTTGACATAGTAATGATAATAATAATAACAACATATCTTTATTTATATGTTTCCTACTTTGTTCAAATGCACCAAAAACATGTTTAGAGCATAATTCTAAATGCACATCTGGAAACGTTTCTTTGCGCACTTCAGGTTTTTCATGTGGTTTTCAGCCGGACCAGTGGCACCGGCTGCTTTATGGTGGTCGGCACAGGTTCGGCGGTGGTGAAGGAGGGGTGTGGGGCAGTGGTTTTGGACGGCGGGGTGGGGGTTTGGGGCGCGAGGGGGGTCCACAGCTGTTGCTAAACTGGCTCAGCTGACAGGGCTAAGCAGCGGTCTCTGCGGTGGTCCGTAGAAACCCAAACAAGGATCGAGTACAGTGAAAGCTTTGTAAGCCCAATACGAGAAAATAAAGAAATAATGAGCTCGCAGTTTGCTAATAGGAGAGGATTAAAAGTTACTGCCAGCGTTGAGCGTTGAAGTTAACACTAAGGTCGGGTGAGTAGATTTTCAAGATTCTAAACTGGGACACACACAGATTGGTATAAATAAAATAGTGAAAAGAGCGTGTAACATTGTGCATTCTCGTGTCCGTCATTATCGGCTTTATGGCCATTTGCAAACACGGTTTTCTGTATTTTGGCTAAACTAATGACAATTTATGCACCTCTTTACTGTTGGCAGGGATCGAATTAGTCAAAAAATGGAATATTCCCGTTTTAGACCTGATGTCGTCCTGGTTTAGTCTTAGTTTAGTCCTGGTTTAGATCAAATTGGTCAAAAATAGGGACACCTAGGGCATTTCTTGTATACAACTGCGACAAATCACTGGTGTTGTGTAAATCTGGCAAAATGCAGCGTATGAAATAATAATAATAATAATAATAATAATAATAATAATAATAATAATAATAATAATAATAATAATAATAATCGACGTTATGCTTCGTAGATACATGTGTCTTCTCGTAGACTGTTTGTTCTAAATAAACGAACACCACTATCTAGCACTGGGTTCATTACTTATTAAAGGTGCACTGCGTAATTTACAGGTGGAGGGTCTGCCATTTGCTTGTCTCCATGGTGATCTTATTGCTTTGATGTTCCACAGTACAGCACTAAACAAATATATCTTATGTTCATTCAATTACAGGTGTATTTATGCCCCAGAACTACTGCCAAAACGCGTATTATTTCTGCACTTCTCCACAGATGCGATCCGTAGCTCGGTCTGTTGATGTGCTGGCTTGTTTCCATGGAGATAGTTACATTACACTGCAAAAACTCAAATCCAGCCAAGTTAAGATGACTTGAATTAAGGAAGTTTTATCAAGATTTGAGTCCATTTCATTTGGCAAGTAAAATGATCTGCCAACGGAACAAGACTTTTTGTAGTTAAAATATGGAAATGCATCTGACTACACTTAAGATAAGAAAAACAACAACTCTTTGCACTTTAAACAAAATTGAATGTTGCTTGAAAAAAGAAAAACACACTGATTCCATTAGTGGATCATATCACTTGTCACGTTGAATCAACTCAAATACAGTAAAATGTTCTTAATTTAAGTCATTTTCACTTACCTAGATATTACTTTTGTCTATATACTGTAAAACACTGTAGAAAAAACAACATGGAGTAAAGGAGGTGGCGAACACTCAAAAGTTACACAATGCATCTTTAAGCCACTTTTGATAGTCCTGACAATACAAAACGTTATTAAATATAAGTTGTGCACTTTTTAGTTACCATAGGTGAGGGTAGGAACGTAGATTGACCGGTAAATCGAGAGCTTCGCCTTTTTAGTTACGTAATGACCGAAAGAACGAGATCGCGGATACAAGCGGCCGAAATGAGTTTCCTCCGCAGAGTGGCCGGGCGCTCCCTTAGAGATAGGGTGAGGAGCTCGGTCACACGGGAGGAGCTCGGAGTAGAGTCGCTGCTCCTCCACGTCGAGAGGAGCCAGCTGAGGTGGTTCGGGCATCTGGTCCGGATGCCTCCTGGACGCCTCCCTCGGGAGGTGTTCCGGGCATGTCCCACCGGTAGGAGGCCCCGGGGAAGACCCAGGACACGCTGGAGGGACTATGTCTCTCAGCTGGCCTGGGAACGCCTCGGGGTCCGTCCGGAGGAGCTGGAGGAAGTGGCTGGGGAGAAGGAAGCTTGGGAGCCCCTGCTTAGACTGCTGCCCCCGCGACCCGGCCCCGGATAAGCGGAAGAAGATGGATGGATGGATGGATGGACTTTTTAGTTACATTTCTAGATTTTTTCGTGGTTAAAAAAGTGATATTATTGCTTATTGGTCAAGGGAGTCAACTATTGGCGACATTACAGGTCAGATCTGTGGAGAGGCAACACTATTCAGAGAGAATTATGGTATTTTTGAGCAACAGAAACACCTGTAATGAATAAATGCTCAGATGGATATGTTTAATGCCATACCAGGGAACATCCCAGACACCAAAAAAGTTACGCCGTGCACCTTTTATGTAGTACTGGATTGAAATTCTATTATGCATCTTGTTTTCTCTGAATCTTATCAAATCCTGTAACCTTTAAGAACGTCTCGTAATCAAGAACATGCCGTGGACTCCGCTAACAAAATCATACGCTGTATTGAGTTACGTCCCCGCCCCATTTTACTTTCAAATTCAATCTGGAAGAAACCGCGTAGTGCGTGGCCTGAGCACCGCAGCGCCTCCTCCTTTTAGCCCAACCCACCTCCAGGAAGGTGACCTCTCCGAGCTCCTGGAAGAGGTAATTGAAATGCCCTACCCGCCCCTCTCTCTCCCTCATTCATTTAGCCCCAGCGCTGGCTCCCGTCCACCGTTCCCGGCATCGTAAGAGCATTTCAGAGAGCCAAAGCATGTAAGGCCATTTACTCACGGCAGTAAAAAGGACCCATCCGAGGCCAAGGAGCCAAAGGGAAGCTGCATTAAAAACTGGAATTACACTTTAAGCCGAAAAGAAGGTGGGCGATCCCGGGTCGTATTTCACGAGGAGCTGATAAGAGGTTCTTGACAGTGCTGGAGGACCCTAATGGAGAGGTTCTCAAAGTGGGGTGCGCTGGCTTTTTCTATGACCAGATATACAGGTCTAAAAGTGTTCTTTGATTTGATTTGGCCTTGGTTGATTTATTTGGCAATGCAGTTGGACATCATTACAAGACCATTATTTATAGCAGATTCAATCCATATATTATACAGTACATAGGAGCATTAAGGTGGTCCATCAAAGCGTGTGAAAAAATAAAGTTTCAGATAACCTTGATTATCCAAAAGATGATTTAGGAAGAAATTTGGAAGAAAAAGATGATTTAGAAGCCGCTCAAGCTGTAAGTTTCCTGGAAATAGACAAATGTTGTGTTTTCAAGTAAGTTTTTGTGGACTTTATGGTCTTTCTAAGTCATTTTTATGCAATTTTCTTTTTGTGTTTGCAGATAAAAATGACAAATTATCCAAGTACACCTTATTTATCTGGTTTGCTGATATAGTCATAGAGCTAAATGTCTTGAGCAACCTCTAAATATTAATTAATTTGCATAAAATTTGGACCCAAATATTTTGGCCAGACATGGAACCAAATGCAGAGTTCTAATCTAGAGAATCTATAAAACTTTTCAACTCATTCTGGTGAATAATTAAGATGCCCGGAATGTGAAAAATCTAGTACTGTTTCTAAAAAGCATGGAAATGAATAAGGAATACAAAAAAAAGAAATAGCTCTATATAAACTTCAACTCAAAGCACAAAATCTTTGCATTTCCAAAAGATAAGATTTACATTTAGTAAGTATAACCACCTTCCCCACAGTATTCAGTTCAAATCTTGTAATAAAACACTAAAAACGGCTCTACCCCACTTGGCAGCATTATCAGTTGATCAAAAGCCCACACCCCCAGAATCCCCCATGCTCCTTTTAGGTGTGACACGAGGCAATAACATGGAAAGCTCTCTCATTATCCCGAGTGGGCCCCCTCCGATCCCTATCTCCCATTATCGGCGCACATGAAAGGGCCCGTGCAGGATATTGGCGCTGCGTTGTCTTCACCGAGGGGGGTGTGAAGGGGGACAGTCCAAGATCTTCAGGAGACAGATGTCCACAACAGCCCCCAAGCCCATCCTCTCACCGTCCCACCCCCAAACGCAAACACAGAGAGGGTCCCGCTACTCCGCACGGCAGCTGTGGCACCAAATGTGGACCCTGACACGAGCGGCACAATAAAAACCATTGTAAAGCTCTTAAAAGGTCTTCTCTTATGCATTATTAAAGCGCCCCTCACACCTTCAAATGGGCATTTCCTGCACTTAAAGGGCACTTATTACCCAAAAGCTTGTGAGCTTTAGGCCATGTTAGAATGTTTTTACCTCAGCAAAAACGTACCTGGAGTTGTATACGTTATTAGGTTCTTTTTTCCGACCAAGACGCCTGGCAGTTTCGACTTTTCATTAGTGGTCTTCTTCAGAGTGTTCTGATCAGCTGATTTATACAGGTTTTTGCACTTTCTTCCTATCATTGGAGGCAAGACGACAGCGCCATCTGCAGTCCGACTTCCTCAGGACAGTATCTTAAGTGTGTGAGAGTAAAAAAGCCCCCTTGTCCCGGTTTATCGTCCCGTGGGCACATTTTTGTATTTCGATGGCCTCTTGAATCCAGCGACGATGTTTGTTTTCCTCTTTTCCAACGATGTTTGCTCCATCCTAGTCCATAATGTGGTTCTCTCTTTTACAGAGGTCAGAAATGGCCAATTTGAGTTGTTCCCGTTCTGCTTTGTGTTTTGTTTCTCGTGTGCACGCCTCCGTTGTTTCCTTCTCGTATTCTGTCTTACGTTCCTTTTTTTCTTGTGCGCAAAACCTGTATAAATGAGCTTAAATCAAGTTACCACTCTGAGGAAGACCGCGAGTGAGCAGCCCAAACTTTCAGGTATGAAAATAAACTCTTGGTGTGAAAAAAGAACCTTATTAGATAAATTATCGGAAGACCAAATGAACCTCATCAGAATCAGAATCAGAAAGGTTTTATTGCCATTTGAGTGAGCAGGTTCACAACATTAGGAAATTGCTGCAGCATTTGGAGCGGAATATAGACAATCACTAAACATGCAACAAATAAAATAGAATAAAATAAAGTAGAAAACAATAAACTATAATATAACACAAAAATTTACAAGAATATAAGAATATAACATTGGACTATACCCAGAGTTGTGTTTTGTTTCATTCTCACAAGTTAACAGCTTCTGTTTACCTTTAGTTCAGGTGAGATGGACAGTTCCAGTGCTGAAATTATCCTATTGGTTCTAGTGAAGGTGTATGGAGTTTAAAAACACAGAGGAGCACTTTCTGGGTTACCACATAACATCATAAGGTGGAAAAGGGTGTTGTCTGTTTAAGAGAAGAACCCAACCTGAATATGATACGCAGAGTTTGTGTGTTAAACATTTGTGAATGAAACAAAACACATCTCCAGGTATGTTTGTGATGAAGAAACACAGATCAGACAGAAAATAGCATATTATGGACCCCTATATTCTTAATTCGGTATATTCTAGAGCATACAAACCAAGCTGCGTGCCCTTTTTGCTAACACGACATCCCAGAGATTTTGCAGATAGGGTTCAGACCCGGAGCCCAAACAATATGGCAAGCCCGCTGTAACGTGATCGCCCGGTGTGGACAGGCTTCATCTGATGGACTGACAGATGCCTGACTTGAACCTTCACCGCGGGACCCCTCACCCGCAGACCCCCGCCCTCCCCGAGCTCTGCAGCCAGGGGACTATCCGTCATCCTGTCCACACCATCTGAATATTTATCCCTGAAGGTGGAGCGGGCGCCGGTGGGGGTCACTGTCACACGCTTCAACATTAATGACCGCGATAAAGCCGTTTAATTAAAAGTGAGCCCCAACCTGGCCCCGAAGGTGTTTTTTATGTCCAATTAAATGCTAAAATGATGCCATGATAACCGCGAGGCTAGAAGTACATCTTACGTGGATAATGTAATAACGCAGACTAATTTCTCATCTTCTTCTTTTATGATATTTATTTATGATTTATTTGTTGTCATTTGTAAGCAGGCGATCTATCAGAATGGGCCATAGGCTGATGTATGCCGTACACAGGTGGGTGTCATTTGTTTTGCCCCGTGACTGATGGCTTTGTCAGTGTTCAATGCAATCTCCCACGAGCACCAGAAGCCAGAGATTTTAGCGCCAGATATCATTGTCAAGACCCTAATGGCTGGATGTATCAAGGACAGGGGATTTGCTCAGTAAAGGGCATGTTTGTTTGTGTGGAGAGGCTGAAGTTAAATCAGGTTTGCCTACACATATGGATGTACTTTTGTCTGCTTCTAATTGTATAGAGTTTTTTATTGGCTGCAAATCAGGAAGTGCGCTGTTAGCATGCAGGACTGTCACGGCAAACTCCGCTCTGGCCTGAAAGATGCGGAAATGATGCTATAAATATATTGGACCTTTGCAAACGGTTTAAAATGAACTTCTGGATTTCCTGTTTTTAAGACGGTAAAAATCAGATGCAACACCCACTTTTTAGTGTCATTGGTGTGGTCATTTTATCTGCTTAATTGTGTGGGGAATCATGGGTAGTGTAGTTTCAGAGAACATAGGTTTGTTTGGCCTGCACAGTATAAAAATACATATATACAGGGTGTCCCAAAAAGTTTCACAATCAATTTAAAAGCAATTATCTTGAAAACTACTAAGTCTAGCTCAACGAAATTTAACAGTTGAGGTGTTGAACATCATTATTATGGGACTTTGTTTGCCAGTTGGTGAAGTTTTTCCAAATTTTGCATTGAAGCTGCACAGTCTTGGGTGACTGTGTTTGAGCAGATTCCAAGACACAAAATGACTTCTCTTTGGGAGTGAATGGCTCATCCTGAAAACAGAACCAAAATCAAACATTAAAACTAAAATCTTGATCTGTTTTTATACATTCTGTGAAAACTTGAGGTTATTTGAGCAAGAATTACCTAAATTATTGGTCTGAGAAGTGATGTCAATTTTTTTGGGACACCCTGTATCATCAGCTGGTTTCACTTCATGGAAACCGTCTGACCTCGCAACATTAGGATTCGTTCGCTCGACAGTAGGCGGGTACTTTTTTTAAATTTAACCAATCGCTGCTATTTGGTCGTGTGCGCATACTGTATGCAGTCTGCTATCGCAACTCAGGTTGGTTTTGGCCAACACACCGCTTTGCTGATTGGCGCCAACTACTACTTCCGGGGATTTTGCGAACCGTGTAGTGACTGTGATCCCTGACCTAGTTGCTGGAGAGAAATTAAATTGAGTGGAGGTACTAGGTGGCGCCAGCCTAGCTAGTATATTATAGGTAGATAGGTCAAAATAATGCAAATCAGGACCATTTACGCTATGACTAAAAAGATCAGAACAGAAAACCCTAACCTGAACTGAATATGAGTGAGTAGCACCTTGATATATGTTTGTTATATTGCTGATATTACAGTGACATTGCATTATATTGTGCAGCTCAGTACGTGCTGTGACAATGCTTCAAATTACCGCACTATAAAAACATGAGCTTTCACACTCGCTAACCCCAACTTATCTTGAATTTGTTTCCTTTTTCTAAATCTTACTAAGTTATTCCGTGGAGTGTCTGTTTTCTGAGAGCACGGGCTCCGCTGCTCGTTTAGCGGCCGACTCGTATTTGATCTTTCAGCGTAAACAGATCCATATCCGGGTTTATGCTGCGCCCGTCCTCTCTTCTCATCCATGTGTTTCCGAAGTGCCGGCTCTGATTAAAGCGCACCTTTTGGGCCCTCTGCTGTGGATTACCGTGGCTTTGTTCCAGGGGTTTTAAGGGGAGGGTCAAAGTTCACCTGCTTAATATGGGCCCCCGAGGAGTCTATGGGTAATTGCCGGTGTCTAATAAACTTCTGCTCAGGCTGCTTTCGAGTCTGATGCGAAGAGAGTCCTCCGCGGTGAGTCTTAACCTCTCACGACGTGGGGTTCGGGAGACCACCACCTCTCCCCTCGCAGCCCCCCTTGTCCCCATCTCTTTCTGCGTGATGGGACAGGCTCTTTCACTATTAGGTCCGGATCAGTAATATGGTGTGAATAGTGATTGGAGATTTGGCAACACCGGAGATACATGAGGTCACTGATGCCATCCGAGCACGGAATTGAAAAGATAATTGGACTTTCTTGTAGAAGGGGAATAAGCAACAAAAGGAATCATTGTCAAAACATGTAATTTATTTTTTAAAAAAGGTTTATTTTATCATTCAAAAACTTCTATTTTATAAAGCTTCACATACAAGAGAAATTGTTATGTATTAGACGATGATCATGAAGGAATATTAAAGGTTATAGATTGCACCAAATTGACGCTTGTGAGCTTTAAGCCATATTATAATGTTGTTACCTCTTCAAAACATACTTTGAGTTGTGTTTTCACGTTTGAGCAACTCTTTATTATTAATCTGTCTACATCTCCAAACCTCTAAATGCTCTGTTGCACCTTGTGATGTCATGAAGCGGTAGTTTTCAAGTTAACAACAGCGTTTTACCTTTCGTTTAGTAGAGATGGGAGATTCCATGTATGGAGTTTAAAAAATAAACAATGGAGAACTTCCTGCATGACATCCATGACATCACAAGGTGGAACGGAGAAGATCTCAGCCTATATGTGCAGGGTCTGTGTATTAAACATTTTTGAATGAAACAAAACAAAACACCAGGTACGTTTTTGATGAGAAAACAACATGATAACATAGATTGGGAAATTGGATAGTGGAAATGGGTCTGCCCAAAGGAACCTCACTCAGACACAGGTAGACTGAACGCCAAATCCAACCTAGAACCTTCTTGCTAAGAGACCAAGCCAAAAAAGTGAAAAAATGCATAGCACACTCAGATGGCTGATGCCCATGTTTATTTTCAATTACATTTCAGCAAAAAGTCTTTTTCATGTATTTTTTCTTGCTTTGGACCACAGTACATGAAATGGTTGCCGCTTAGGTGGTGGAAATCTGGAAATGCTCCTGTCTAAAAGAGAGTACTTCTGGATTCACCAACTTAAAAACTCTAGCTCCTCATGGACTTAATGTAAAGATGTTTTTTTGTAACACAGTCTAAATATCTTTGGATTTAATAGAATGTTGAGGAGGCCCCGAGGAAGACCCAGGACACGCTGGAGGGACTATGTCTCTCGGCTGACCTGAGAATGCCTTGGGTTCACCCGGAGGAACTGGAGGAAGTGTCTGGGATGAGAGAAGTCTGGGAGTCCCTGCTTAGACTGCTGCCCCCACGACCCGGCCCTGGATAAGCAAAAGAAGTTGGATGGATAGAATGTTTTTTTCATGTAAATATATAAACTTTTTTTTGGCATCTGGGCGCAACTCACTTTGGGACCTCCCATTTGTTGGAGGGTATATGAGCTGGCAACCATTTTGTGTACTGTGGTCCAAAGCAACAAAAACTAAACTAAAACTAAGCTTTTTTTGCTGTAGTTTAAAATTAAAAAGCTTCTGGACATCGGCCATCTGAGTGTGCTATGCATTTTTCACTTTTATGTTGCTGTTCCTTGCATTTGCACCTCTACAAGAACTTTGGTGTGCGTTTTCTGTTTCATTTGAAGAGACCAAACCGAACCACCAACTATTCGTTCCACCCCGGCCCTTCTCCAAACGCAATTGAGATACCGTAACAATCAAAGCGCGACACTGAATAGCACAGTCTTTTATCAGCTTCCGCCAAGCTTAGACCCTGTTAGCTAATGAGGAACTGAAAAATCTCACCGCTCCTCCTTAAACAGTGGTGTGGCCGTCTCCCGTGACCTTGATTACCAACAGAGCGAGCAGATTTATCTCCTCACTCACACCCACACAGCCCCATTCAGAGAGGACGCCACGCTATCTTGACAACACGAGAAATGAGTCCCGGGGCGCAGAGCTCGACACCCAGATGTGATGAATTCTCCGCAGAAGCCGAGGTACTTCAGATAAAGAAATGTTCTCCAAAAGTAGGCATTCACTCCGGTGGCGGGAGGTGGGTGGGGTAGAAGGGTAGATGTATGGGCGCCGGTGATAATACTAATGTCCTGGCGCTTTGTTCGCCCATGGGTGCTGTCAGTGTAGGCGGGATGTTGTTTATCACGTGGGACAGTGACCCTTCGATGGTGTCCAGAGAGTTTTTTTGCGTATTTTGGTTTGGTTTTATAGTTTTGTTACAATCAAATTTGATTCTTGGACAGTGTAGGGTCCCAGAATCAAACCCGTTCCAGTTCTGGGAGTAAATTTTCCTTGAATTTTTCCCATAAATGTTGAGAAAATTTCAGATATTAGGAGAACAAAGACATTGCAAACCAGCTACATGGCCACTAAAGTCCAAAAAGTGCATTTAAAACTAAAGATTTGGCAAAAAATGCTTTAGTAAATTAGTTTATAACGTTTCAGAAACAGATTAGTAAAAAATTAAAGTAAAAAATTATAGGTCTTGTGCTGCAAAAAAGCTTGCAAACTTTTCATATTTCTTTAATTTGGAAAGTCTGAGGGTGAAATCGCTCTGTAATCTCTCAAAAACACTCTATTCCAGTTTGTGTTGTCATGTGATAGTACAAGGAGTGCTCTATTGTGTTTTTAAACTCCATACACCTTCACTAGAAGCATTTAGATCATTTCAGCCCTGGAAGTGACGATCTCTACTGAACTAAAGGTAAAAGGTTGCTGAAAACTACCATTACATGACATCACAAGGTGGAGCAGAGCATTTTGAACGTTGGAGATGTAGACAGACTAATAATAAAGGGTTACTTAAACGAAACACAACTCCAGGTATGTTTTTAAGGAGGTACGAACATTCTAACATGACTAAACGCTCACAAAACTCACTTGTGTGTAATATAAAACCTTTAATGCATCAGTACAAAACTCCTAAAATCAAAACCATGACATTGAAATTCCGTAAGCGTACTCCGAAAGTGTCTAGTAGTACTTTAAAGAGCATTTTAAAGAAAGTGCGACCAAGGTTCTGTTTTCCTGACAGCTTTTTAGTCGCTCCGCTCCGACATCAGCGAGCAGCCGTCGGGGCAAATTAGGGCAACTCTTTGTGATTTGACTTCCTCTTTTAAGGTGAAAGCAAAGTGAGACTGTCTTTGTCTGAGTCTACACAGTTCAGCGCGAGGAGAAGACGGGATCGGGGGATGTATGATTTATTAATTTCATCAGTGAAGTCTCCGTGATGAATGCAGATCACATCTTTTATCAACCCACATCCATTAATTATCAGGCATGCATTGATTCCATGAGGTTCAGGTTCACGGTTTTACTAAGAGGTTTTAATGAAGGCGGAGGTGATTCAAGTGAACTGAGGTCCCCTGGTAAAGGCGTTGGAATCCAGGCTTAAAGCTTCTATCAACTCTTTTTTTTATTATTTAAAATCTATAAACAAAGTAGATTACCAGTTAGAAGACTTGATTTTCCTGTTTTTAAGTCAAGTATGGAGCTACATTATGAACATTTTTCATTTTTCATTTTGGATTTGTTAGGAATTCCAAAAAGTATCATCTAGTTCTTTTACTTTTTGTCTTTTTTTCTTTCTTTTTTAAGATTTACACATAAAGTAGACTGCTAATGAGTTAGAACATTTGAATTTCCAACATTTTTAATAAATTATGGATCTACGCTAATCCCAGATGATCAGATGAACATTTTGATATTTAAGAAGTTTTTTTTTTTCATTTTTCTATAATTTAGTTTACAGCATAATGATTTTGAAAGATAATCATTTTGTGAAATAAAAAAAGGTTTCTTTAAACATTGCTTTAAACTTTACTTCTAACTTAACTTCTAAGTAACTTTTCCGTTTCCACAAAGATGTTATTGCTTTCTCTAGACAGAAGAATTCATGCTTTTTGAGCTATTTTGAGCATTTCATACTGAAATAAATGCCAATCTCTGTAATCTCTTTAAGGCAAAGCGATAACATCTCCAAAACAAAGCAGGTATCGGACCTTCCAAAAGAAAAGTTACACAGTGCATCTTGAAGAGTTTATGTTTTGCTTCCAGTTTACATTTGATCCGGTGAGAAAAGCCAACGGAGCCGTTGCGTTGGTGCAGCTCTTTGTTGAATCCTGAGAGTGGCTTAGGCCAGACTGTAGCCTGCAGGCCTCGCATAGCTTTGGCCTCCCCCGATACAGCGCTGTTGTCAGTAGATCATCCTTAACTACGAAACCATCCTCCTCCCGCGTAACCGGAGAGGCTGAGCGGCTCTGGAGACCGCCATGAGATCAGGGAAAAGCCCCTCGCCTCCAGGTACTACAGGCCACTCCATGTTGACAACAGTCGAATTTCCAAGGACATACGAGCCGCGGTGATTTCACTCTGGAAAAATGTCGCCATGTTTTATGAATGAGTGCGGAAAAGTCGAGCGGGATTGAAATCAAATCGTCAAAACGCGTTCTTGTTGATCCCCGCCGTGTACTTGTTTGAATAGTGGCTTGTTTGGTTGACCACGAGTGGATTTACGCCAGTGCATACACCGGGGGACTTTGCTCGCTCGTATGTGTGTGGGTGGGTTTGAATAATTCATCTTGGGTTTGTGCGTGTCAGCTAGCACAGCCTTTATTATTGATGCGCGGCGTTGCAGTAGAAGACATGGAGTCAATGGAAACCCGCAGAGACTCGGACCATGTTAACTTATATTATTTATGTTGTTGCACTAGAGCTACTGTCCGTGGATTCTAGGTGCGATCACGCCTCGCTGACATGATGAGGGAGGGTCGTTTATAATTTTTATGCTGTCATCGTCGAAAAGGTCAGATTTCTGTATAACATTAGCTCGTATCGGCGAAGGGAGGGCGTGAAAATTCAGCTGTATATGAACCATGATAAAAATACTACAATATGATGCTTTTTTAAAGGCTTTTTTCCCATGGATTTGAGCAAAATGTGTCTTCCCCATGTACAGATCATAGACTGTATAAAGAACTGGACTAAGGGAGTGTCAAGAAATAGGAATTGACTGCATTTACGGACAAAATGGCGAAATAAAAACACCAGGATCACACAGAGCGGGTTGATACGAACATTTTAAGACCAAAATAATGAGGCTCAGTTCTGCTGCAGCAGTTCCAGAGAGAGGGGGAGGCAATTATTCAATGTAAAGTCGATTGGAGCCAGAGTCGATGGAACTGGAAGCGCCCCCTTGTGGCTAGTGGGTTTATATACAGTTTATGGTACAGATATTTATTATAAACTGCTCTCGAGTTCCAAATAAGTCTGCTTGCTGCTCGCTGTTTGAATGGATTTATCAGACAATATGCTTTCAGGAAGTGCACGTTAGCATGCTAGTAGTTGTTTACCATCACGACTACGCTCTGATACATTGATAGTTTTGAAAAGAGATCATAAACTGTGGGGAAGACGAATTTTGGTTAGGTATACGGTCTTTTGTACCAGTTCTCGACCCATCCATAGCTCGCATTGGACCACAGCATCTAACAAATATCTCTTCTCTTTCTTTTTCTCTCCTCTTCCAGTTTTGAGGGACGACTTCCGGCAGACCCCCAGCGACGTGGTGGTGGCGGCCGGAGAGCCAGCGGTCATGGAGTGCATCCCGCCCAGAGGCCACCCGGAGCCCACCATCTCCTGGAAGAGGAACAACATCAAAGTGAACGACCGTGACGAGAGGATCACGGTCAGTCGCACGCAAAGTGTCACCAGGCTTTTCCGTAACTCTATCGTTTATGGACCGCATATTAAAGCCGCAGTGTGTAACTTTTGCACTGTTTTTCATTTTGGCGGCATTTATTGCGCTGGAGAATATACAAAAACATGCATTTATATTCGGGCTTGCATCACCACCAAACCTGACTTGATTTAGCTTGGCCTCTTCCTACTTGTTTCCATGGAGATATTTCTTTGGGTATAATCTACCACAGCACGGAATAAAACCTCCATGGAGAATGTTCCGAAGTATGGTTTTAACTTTGTTTCCATGGAATCTTGCAGATAACGTACCACCAAATTAGTTTTTTTTTTAGAAGTAACAGCTAATCCTACATTATATCACGTAAAAAACACTGGTTCTTCTCGAGATATTTACACCAATGGATAAAGAAAACGAAACAAGTTCCAGATGCCATTTATGTTAAGCAGGTAAAATGATGCAAGCATATACAGTAGTTACGGTAATAGAATACAGCCACCAAATATCAAATCGGATGTCAATTTTTTCAACCAACCGCACGATTGTCAAGATAATCCCCATAACCCAGCGAACTCAATATTGTGGCCGGGCGATTTCTTCACGTTCCAACTTCATTTGCACTTGCTATTGGGTATTGAGTATCTGCATCAATACTGCTCCATCACCGTTGATCGCTTTAAGACAATAGTGGTTGAAAAGTATTGATTTCCAGTGATTAAATCTGCGGGCGTGTCTTTATAACAAACGTGCTGAAGACGTGAGACCCTTTCTCGAATGTGGAGGTGTGCAGGTTTCGGCGAGCTTTAAAATGGGATTATTTAACTGTTTATTCTTCGAAATAGAAATAAAAATGATTGTATTTGACCATAATCATCACAATTAGCCATTTTACTTACATAACATGACATAACTCCTCTCTACTCCCTTTCCTAATGTTTCTGGACAGTTTAAATAAATAACTTTCAAGATTTTGAGCAAGTATTTAAAGTCTGAAATTGACCCTTGCGAGCTTTATGTCATGTATAATGTTGCTTTCTTATTAAAAATGTGACCAGTATTGTGTTTTGTTTCATTCACACATTAGAGTAACCCTTTATTATTATTCTGACTACATCTCCAAAGCTCAAAACACTCTATTTCACCTTGTGATGTCATGAAGCATTAGTTTTCAGACTTTAACATCTATTTTTTACCTTTAGTTCAGGAGAGATGGGTAATTCCAAGTCTGAAATGACCCAAATTATTCTAACGAAGGTGTTTAAAGTGGAGCACTTCCTGTATTACCAGATGACATCACAGGGTGGAAGAGAAGAACTGAGTGAATGAAACAATACGCAACTCCAGGTTTGTTTGTGATGAGGAAACAACATTGTAGTGATAAAAAAAATAGCGTAATATTGGCCTTTTAAAGAGTATATTCAATCGATTTGACTGAACAAGTCTCAAAAATAAAGTTTGTACGTGTGGTTGCGATAGAAATTTCAGAGCTAAAGCAAATGGGCATGGATTTCTTGCCATTTACCTGTGAATTTGCCAGATAAAAATGGCAGGAAAATCAGTTCTGGTTTTGTTCTCGCTAAATTCTCGGTAAATTGGATGCCAGGATGCGCGTGCGAAAGGTGCTAAAATGACGAATCAGAGCTTACCTTCTCCAAACCCAAATATGTTACTATGGCGATTTGGCCTGGAGCTTCAGACCATGTACAGAAATCTTTCCCATCTGTCGAGCAGAGACGAGAGAGGAGCCAGTGTTTCATCCAACGTGCATCAATATCTCCTTTCAAAGACCCTTCCTCTTCTCCTCCATCATCTGATCTCAAATTCCTCCCACACCTCCCCTACCATCACGGATTTCATCAATTTTGTCGGCAATGTGTTTCAAATGTGTTTTTCTTTTTGCACCCAGATTCGAGGAGGAAAGCTGATGATTTCCAACACCAGGAAGAGCGATGCTGGGATGTACGTGTGCGTGGGAACCAACATGGTGGGAGAGAAGGACAGTGACCCCGCTGAGCTAGTGGTATTTGGTGAGTCATTTTTACTGGAAAAGTATTCTTTTCTTTTTCAATGGATTGTTATTTTTTGCTGGCATATCGTTTTAAAGGTCTACAGTTCAGTAACAAAAGCAATAAAGTGATAAAATATTGTGTTGGAACAAGGAGGGATTTAAGATCATTGATAATAATTTTGATTTAAAATTTAAAGGTGCATTGTGTAACTTTTCTGGTGGTGGTTGCGTCAAATGACAGTATGATATTAAACTTTTCTATCATCATGGGATCAGACCTGGTTACAGGTCAGATCTGTGGAGAGGCGACCCCACTCACAGTCAGAATACCTGTTTTTCTAGCTATTTTTGAGCTGTAAAACCACATGAATAAATGTAAGGTAGAACTGTTTAATGTCACACTGTGGAACATTCCAGGCAGAGACATCTCAGTAGAAACAAGCATTTGACGGATGCCCCACCAAAAAGTTACATAGTGCACCTTCATTTTTTTTATTTAATTTTATTTAATTTTATTTTATTTTAATTTAATTTAATTTAATTTAATTTAATTTAATTTAATTTAATTTAATTTAATTTAATTTTATTTAATTTAATTTAATTTAATTTAATTTAATTTAATTTAATTTAATTTAATTTAATTTAATTTAATTTAATTTAATTTAATTTAATTTAATTTTTTTTATTATGTTTTGATTTTTTTTATTTAATCCTCTGTTTTCTATAAAATTTGCATTTTTTTCTATCTGAATATTTGAAGGACCCCCAACCAAAAAGTTACATAGTGCACTTTATTTTAATTTAATTACATTTTTATTTTAAATGTTTATTATTATTATTATTATTATTATTATTATTATTATTATTATTATTATTATTATTATTATTATTATTATTATTTATGTTTATTTTTTTGGGGGGGGGGGGATTTTTTTTATTATTTAATCCTCTGTTTCTATAAAATTTCAGTTTTTTTCTATCTGTTCTATCCATTCTCAACTAAGGTTAAGGATATTGATTAATTATAGTCATTAATAAAGACTAAACTTAAATTCAGAATATTTCTTAAAGCAAGTTTGTGATTCTACCCAAGCTCAAATTAGTAGATATTTTAACTGCCTTTGAAATCTAACGTAATCAACTCCGAGCTTCTACACTGCGCTGAATTGATTTCTGGAGGACGATTCTCGCTGCTCTTCGTTTCTCTGCTCGTTCTGGTTCAGCCGTAGACGGATGTGCCCCGGTTTAGCGCCTCTGACCCTGCACTTCGTAACATGACGGCCACATAAACGTTCTGAAAGCCAGTATTGATTTTGGAAAATAGATAGAAAATTGATATTTCCACAGACTTTTCCCAACCGCCGACCACCTCCTGACACAGCCCGTGTGCTGTTCCGTCTGCACACTGATAAACATTTAGATCAGTGGTTCTTAACCCTGTTGGAGGTACTGAACCCCACTAGTTTCATACGCGCATTCACTGAACCCTTCTTAATTGGAAAAATAAAATGTGTTTTTTTCAAATTCAAACATGGGTATATATATTTTATTGGTGCACGTGTGAATCCATATTGCACATATTTAGGGCCAATGATTTTCCACTTCAAAAATGGACATTTTCCGTTTCCGAAATTTTTTATTCCGTTTCATTTCCGTTCATTGTAACACATTTGGTAATTCTGTTGAGTGTTGGGAAGGTGATTTTTCACGGTGTACCCATCTATAGGCCTACGTATACCAAAACCGGAAAAAGACGTCTGCTACACATCGATTATCAGTTTTACGTGGCTTTTTTAATAAACATTTTAAATTAATTCAGGTCGGTTTTTGCGGAAAATGAAATACATTTATAAATTACGTTTCACGCTGACGATTCCACGTTTTCCTTACGTTTTCCGTGATCGCAGAAAATAATTGTTCCTACATATTCGTCCGACCACTTTCTTTTTTTGCTCGACATAGTTAGTATGAGGGGAAAATACTAATAAAGAAATTATGCGCGCACAAAATTTCCTGCAGCCAATACGGCGAAACGGGGCGTGTCATCATGAATCATATGAGTTGGATGTGAGTCTGACCCCTGAGGAACCCCTGAGATTGACTCACCGAACCCAGGTTAAGAACCACTGATTTAGATAAACCTGTAATCTGACTATTTTGGCCTAATTTATTTTATTTATTTCATTTTTTCCATTTTGAAATAGCATGTCTGATTGTAGTGTTAGTTTAAAACGATTGTATTAAGAGCAAAGTGACCTGTGTTTTGGAACAGATTGAAAATAAAATAGGTTTTAGACTATATTAAAGCCACTGTATAAACTGTTTTTGTTTTTTTTTCATTTGGGTTATGTTTATTATTATATTTCATCTCCACAAACCTGGAAAATTTTAAATGCTGTTCCCTGGGCTATACTTTTCAACATTATGGCATAAAACGTGTCTATATCCATGGATCAGTGTTCTGAAGTATGGTTTTAACTTTCTGTTTCCATGGCATCATGCAGGTGACATGGCAGCTCCAGAAAGTTACGTACTGCACCTTTAACACGACATAAAATTTTGTATGAAAGTATGTCACCCAAGTAGAATAGTCGGTTCTGCTTATTTATGTTTTGAAGATTAAAATAATTTGGAAGATTAACAAAAAAAACAAAACAACAAAAAAAAGTTTAGTTTTCATTTTAAAGGTTCATTGTGTAACTTTTCTGGTGGAGGGTCTTTTCTTCATAGAAATGTCATTGTTTTGTCTGGAATGTTTCACAGTATGGCATTAAACCTTTCTAAATCTTCATGGAGACGAAACCATACGCACAATTTCTGATAGTTTTAAACATTAATGTAACTAATAAAGGAGCTATTTTTTCCAACCTACCATCATTATTATTTTATTTTATTTTTTATTATTATTATTATTATTATTATTATTATTATTATTATTTTATTTTATTTTATTTTATTTTATTTTATTTGGATTTTTTTGTATTATTTTTCATTAGATTTTTTATTTGATCTTAAAGTCCATTAAATGCTTTTCTCTATGGCGATGTCATTGCTTTGTCTGGAATGTTTCACAGTACGGCATTAAACCTTTCTAAATCTTCACAGAGACCAAACCCAGGCCAAGTTATGGGTCAGATCTGTGGAGAGGCGACACGACTCGCCTGTTTTTCCATGCATTTTTGAGCTATAAAACCAGCTGTAACTGGATAAACGTAAGGTCGAGCCGTTTAAAGTCATGCCGTGGAACATTCCAGGCAGAGAAATGACGTATCCATAGAAACGGGGAGGTGACGGATCCCCCACGGAAAAATTACACACGAAACCAGCGCACGTTTAGGTAAACTAGCGGGAATTCTGCTGGAGGACTTGGTGTAAGATTAATGAGTGAAGTTTACATTGGTCATTTATAGTAACTTTCTTTATTAGCCTCATTATTTAAGTTAAGGAGCCCAAACCACAGCTTTAAATACCTGTTTAATCACTGCACCCCAGTCCGCTCACTTAGTTTATCTACCACTCGGCGCTATCTCTCTTATTTGCTGTAACCCTGCAGTTTCCCCTCAAGCAGCTCCATCAATTCCAAAGTTTGTTTACGCCCAAGTTTGGCAATTAATCCCGCGTTAGTTTGGAGGCTCCTGAGATCCGTAGCGTCCCACACACAGCGCGCTTAAAGGCCGCGTGACAGATTTCACGTTTCCGTAATTATGACTTGGTTCTGTGGGTTAGTGCGTGTGGTCAGTGTTTATCATAGTTTCGCATCCGTTAAGTGGCAGTTTGTGGGGATGAAAACAGTTGAGATGTAGGAAAAAATACAGGAAGCAGCGGTGAGTCAGTTGGAATAGCTCTACGTTTGTCATTAGCGCCGCAAATTCTGTCCAAAATGCAGAGGATATTTATTTATGTACAATTTCTAAACATTAATTAATTAATTTAACTAATAAAGGTATTTTTTTTCAACCTATCATTTTAACTATTGTTGTTGTTGTTATTATTATTATTTTTTTTACTTTTATTTTTATTATTACATTTATTATTACATTTATATTATTATTATTATTATTATTATTATTATTATTATTATTATTATTAATAATTTATTTATTTTTAATTTTATTTTAAGGTCCGTCAATTGCTTTTCTCTATGCAGATGCTACTGCTTTGTCCAGAATATTTCACAGTGTGGCATTAAACCTTTCTATCGCCATGGAGACCAAACCAGACCGAGTTACAGGTCAGATCTGCAGAGAGGCGACCCCGCTCACAGTTTTCTCGGTATTTTTGAGCTATTAAAACCACCTGTAATTGAATAAACGTAAGGCTTAGAGCTGCTTAAAGTCACACTGTGGAACATTCCAGGCAGAGCAACGGCGTATCCATAGAAACAAGCAGGTGACGGACCCCCAATGGAAAAGTTACATACGGTAGTGCACTTTTAAATTCTAAACATAAACCTATTATAAAAGAAAAGAAAATTTATGATAAAAATAAATAATAATAATAATAATAATAATAATAATAATAATAATAATAATAATAATAATAATAATAATAATAATAATAATAGGTTGGAAAAAATAGCACATTTAGTTAAATTAAACGATCATAAATTGTACGTACGGTTCAGTCTCCGTAAACATTTAGAAAGGTTTAATGCCGTACTGTGAAACATTCCGGACAAAGCAATGACATCTTCATGGAGAAAAGCATTTGACCCTCCACCAGAAAAGTTCTTACACCGTTCATTATTTCTCACATTATTTTGAAGTTTTGGAACAATAATAATAATAATTTCCGTTTTGAATTCTTTTCCGCAGAGAGACCCGTGTTCACCAAACAGCCCGTGAACCAGGTGGTGCTGGCGGACGACACGGTGGACTTCTTCTGCGAGGTGCACGGGGACCCCACTCCCACCATCCGCTGGAGGAGGGAGGAGGGAGAGCTGCCCCGGGGAAGGTGAGACCGGCCGACACGGGAGTGGGTCGCGTTACACGACAGAACCCGCTGACGCCGAGCGCTTACGAGGAAACTGAAACCTGTAACGTGGACCTAATGGGGTGTTTTGTCATGGGTGAAAGTGGAGTAGACTAAATAAAGTTAACACTAGTGTAGACGGACAGTAATGCTGACGGTTAGATCTAGGTGCGAGTTCATTGAAAGGTGGACTTTTTCGCTACTTGCTCGTTTCCATGGAGATGCTATTGCTACACCTGGAAAGTCCCACATCATGGCTTTAAACAGCTTTTTTTTTGTTCAAAAATATACTGAAAAACATGCATCGTTTCTTACTTTGAGCTTGTCGCCTCTCCACAGATCTGGTCTTGGTGCACTGCAAAAAGTGGAGTGTTAAAATAGACTCTCACAGAACAATTTTAACATTTTCTCAGGGTTTATATGAGTCCAATCTGTTCTAGAGTTAATTTAACATTTTTGGAAATGTTTATTAAGTCACACTGGACCAAAGTTCCTGTTTAACCCCGAAATCAAGAGTTATATTAATGTTTTGAGAGTAAACTGAGAACACTTTGTAAAGTTATTCTGATTTAGCTAATCAACACACAGAGGTGTTTTATTTTTACACTTTATTTTAGTTAATTTAAGATGAAATTATGCACAAAACTGGTTCAAAGTGGTTTTCTCTGGTGGGAGTTTGAAGTGGTGGGTGGGAGGGGCCAAATTAACACTAAGGAAAGTTTAATTAATACGAGTAGAAGTTGAATTAACTTCAACCATATTAACTCTGGCAAATAACCCCAACTCAAATGCCCATTTAACTTCCAAATAGTTAAAATAACACCTTTTATGTTAAAAACAACTAAATTCTTCTTCTTCTTCTTTTTCTTCTTTTTCTTCTTCTTCTTCTTATTATTATTTCATTCATAAAGTATAAAATGACATTGACAATATCACAATATCAAACATACAAGAAATGAATGAAAAGGAGCAGAAAGAAGAGTCATCTTATGCTATCTGCCCCCTTTTCCTTTTTTTAGACTCATTAACACTGATAATCGCTGTGAAACTTTTCAAATAAGTACATTTCATTTCAGTCACAGTTATGGATCAACTGCAAACAGAAATCTTCCCTTTTATGCACAACAACTTTTTCGTTTTCTTTTTCATACATACACATTGCACTGGATTTTATGTGTTTTAAATGCCGTCATTGTGCTTGACTCTTTGATGACTGTACATGAAGAATTTATTATTTACATGTTACCACCTTGCTTAGAATATTCCACAGTACGGCATTAAACTGCACGTCTTCAGCTCAGATCTGTGGAGAGGTGACCCCGCTCACACCTGGAAAGCACGTTTCCAAGTGAATAAACGCGAGATAGAAAAGTTTAAGCTCATCCAGCGATAACGTCTCCGTCGAAACGGCAGAAAAAGTGACGTAGTGCCACTTTAATTCCCCCTTTTTTAAAACACCCCACTTCGCTGAACTGTTCCACGGCCCAGAAGTGGATAAGGAGACTTGTTTCTACTGAAGGACACTACGATGAAGTCCGCGCGCTGACACTTTGCGGAGGTGATTGGATAAAACTTTAATGACACCTCGGGGGACGGGAGCTCAAATGTTCCCTTGTTGTTGTGACGATTTCGCCGCGCGCCCAGGATCTACCGTCTGTGGCCTGAAGCGACTCAGAACAACTCAGTCAGTCCCAGAGTCTGCGGGCAGTGTAGTTAAAAAGCCATTTCTTATATTAATGGATCTGTCTTGTGTTGGCCCCGCAGTCATTTGCACTGATAGGCACGCGGAGCTGAGTTTGACATTGCACACCGAAGCATCTACGCAGACTTCTTGTTCAAAATACTGGACTCTGTGGGTTAAAGAAGACATTTTATGCTTTGTAGGTGTTTAATTTTCAAGTATAACACTAGTAGATCATAATTTAATATCGTTTTGTTCATTATAATTCGCAATATTGAGCTAAAAATGCTCAAAAATAGAAATAGGGCCATTGAATTCCTGTTTAAAACTGGCAGGATAGCGCTTCATAGTGGTATTTCGTTGTTGTCTAATTTAAAATCCGAGTTTACACATTTTTGAAGTAGCAATACCTGATTAAAAACGTAATCCTGGGAATCTCTGAAACAATCTTTCGGTACATTTGAGTCACCGTCCGTCTGCTTTTTATGTTCTAACCTGTTTTGTCGTCGCGATTCCTTTTCAGGTTCGAGATCCGCGGCGACAACAGCCTGCGTTTGACCCAGGTCCGGGCGGAGGATGAGGGCACTTACACCTGCGTGTCGGAGAACAGTGTGGGCAAAGCCGAGGCCTCTGGGACCCTGCAAGTTCACGGTAAGTCACGAAAAACAAAACCCTCCAAAAACAAAAAAACAGAAATTCAGCGGATCTTTTAAAGAACTGTAAACAAAAACCTTCTAAATTCGCGAATGGAGGCAGCTGGAGGCAAAAGGGAATTGGAATATAATGTTAGTTTAATGGGGAAGCCGAGATTAATCACAGAATGACACAAACTATGAAAAATTAAAGGAAAATTGGCAAATGAAAACCACTCTGATACATGAGTGGATTCAGAGTCTAGTTTAAAAACATTTACAATTGGGTTTTTATGTTATTTATTGACGTATCGGGAAATTATAATCGACACTAAGCATTTCTAACAAAGGAAAAATCCAGATTTACAGTTTTACTAGACAAACTGGAGCACATAATGACAATATAAAGCAAAATAACACTAAATACATAATACAGTGGCAATAAAAACAGTAAAAGAGTAAAGTCAGAGCGAGAAGAGCCGAAGATAACGAAGGAGTTTGAGCTGAGAAAAAGTTTATGATCTAAAAATAGGTGCAAATTGCCGCAAATTGCCGACATTTCTCGACAGTTATAGGCGTCCTGTCAGCCGAACGCGAGCAGTTTGTGATTATATTACGCTCTATGAGATAAATCCTTTCTCGGCGGAGGATTCTTTCGCTGAAGTTCCAGTGAGTGGCCACTACGTCAAGCAGCAACACCCTGTCCAGTTATTTTAATAGATCCATGATAGACTCCATGTTATTATTGTTGTTTCCTAGAATGCTCTACCGCATGCTCTAATGCATTTACCGTATTTTTCGCACTATAAATCAAGCTTTTTCCATGGTTCGGGCGGTTACACTCAGGTGAGACTTGTATATTAAAATATTTAATTTTACATGTTTGTTATTTTCACACTGACGGCCGTAAGGGGGCGCTCTAGGCTTGTGTGCCAGTATCTGCTACTCCTATCACTCCTGTACCGCTGAAAATTTAAAATCACCAACATATAAAGACAACTGAGAAAGATTGAACACAAAAGCCCCCAAAAAGGAAACTCATATTGTGCAGATTACAAGATGCAAGTTGTGAAATATGCAGCTGAAAATGGTAATCGCGCAGTAGAAGGAAAGTTTGGAGTGAGAAACTTGTGAGGGACTGGCGGAGAGCGGAGGATCCTCAAACTGCAATGAAGAAAACAAAAAAGCTAATCTAAAGTTAGACGGTCACAGCGAGAGGAACAGGTTCACAAATAGGTGCTTGAACATCGTGCTGCCGGGAAAGGCTTGTCCGCGGTGCAGTTACGTCTCCACTCCCAGGGAGTTGCCAAGGTCATGAATATCTTTGCAGGACCTTCTGAAATGTCTGTTCTTGGCCTCTGATTTGATCAAATAAATCCCCCTTCCCCCCCTCCCAAAAAAAAAATGTGACTTATATGTTTTTTTTCTTCTTCATTATGCATTTTTTGGCTAGTGCTTATACTCCGGAGTGGGGTTGGGTGGTATCCAAATTTTGATCCCGTTAAACCGTCTCCGCATTTTACCAAGGCATGACTAATTAAGAATTATTTTGTAGTATTCAGAAACAGAAGAGCAGCATTATATTTGAAGATGAGGCACAAGTTCTGATCAAACCAAACTTTGCAGCGCGTTCGATCGCATTAGCGTCGGCGCACGAGCTGTTTTTATCAGTGCTTATACTGTATGCAAATGAGCCATGTGGTTTTAAGTTTCATTTCTGTAAAACGTAAACAAATGTGCCCAAAGCTGCGTTAAACACTTTATTACTCTAAGTCTATAACGAGCGGAGCAGCGGAAATGCAGAGCGGTGGAGAGGACCAATCACAGCCCTTATTGTTTGCGTCACTTCCCCGTGTAGTTAGAAAGTTTGGCAGGTGCACGTCGATGCAAACACGTTTTGCAGAACCATAAATTGGGCTTTACGTCTCCTCCGTGAAAGTCTGACTTCGCCCTCAAGCGGGAACTTTCTCCTCTTCAGCGCCTCGTCCCCTCTCGACTCTCGGCGTTCAATAAATCGTCTCCATCACAAACTTTTCGGCTCAACATCGCACACGAAGCGTCAGTCAGGTTTTTTTCTTCTTCCTCGCTGCGTGTGGATGGAAATCTCCGAGCGTAACGACGTTTGAAGAGGAGAGAGAGCGGAGGGGAGAAAATCCTGCTGTGGTTTTAGGTCCTTATGCAGATTTTTTTTAAAAGACCGTAATGAAACTGATACCTTTGCCACTTTTTGATACCGCGGGACACCGTATTACCACCCAACCCTACTCCGGAGCGACTTATGGTCCAGAAAATACGGTAATTTAACTATCTCCATGGAGACAAACAGACCACATCACCATGCCAAATTACAAGTTAATCACGCATGTTTTCGCGATAGTTTTGAGGAGGAAAAAAAAAAAAAAACAGTAATTGAATAAATAGAAGATATATTTGTTTAATGCTATACTGCGGAACGTCCTGGGCAAAGCAATAACATCACCAAGGAGACAAACGGATGACAAACCCTCCACCAGAAAAGTTGCACAGTGCACCTTTTAACATGTATTCCCTCAGTGTATACAATACTACTACACCAATACTAGAAATGAGGTGTTTGCAGTGTCTTGCTCATGGGCACAATGGCAGTTTAGTGTGTGGAGGGAGCAGGTATCAAACTCCACGCACAGCAGTGTAAAAAGATATGCCGCTTTGTTCAAACGGCTTGAAATCGAAGTGAAAGGGTCGATCGGGCAGCATTTTGGCCAGATCTCCCGTTCACGAACACTGATTAAATTATTCATGCAGATGGACAGTTTACCCATGATGCAACGCTGTCACTGCCCACACCATGCTGTTCCAATCCCGAACAAAATAAATAAAAAAAACAACAACAACCACAAAGCTAGCACGGCCAACTTAAACGCTGGCGTAAATTGTCATAGAGCCTGTTTTTTCCCGCCACATCTAAGCAGGTTAGAGCCTAAAAATAAATAAGCAAAGATGAAGTACGGATATGTAGTCTGCGTTTTGAAGCGTACAGTTTCTGATGGCACATACTGTTATAGTGAGAAATGGATTTTAAGGTCTTTCAAGCGTCGAATCGTCATCCCTCCTGAGAGAGAACAGAGATCAAAAAGCAGTGAAATTGCATTAGAATAAAGTCAGTACTCCGAAGAGAGGGGCCGCGATGAGGAATCTGTCATTTACGATGATAAAAGAGAATATTTAGACTTTTGTTCTGGAACACTTGATTATATGGGCTGAGTCTAGGGCCGGGTCCACGCTAATGCAGTTTTAGCACATCAAATCTGCTCCGACTTCGCCACAGCAAAGCCCCATAGACCTCGCTTTATAGACTATGCACTTTTCTATGGGCAATTTTAGGATGTAAAGATAACGGGGCGTAGCAGTGTTAACCGGGTGTAAAGATTAACATGGAGCTTTAGCTTAGCCAGCGCATCATTCACGCTGCGTAATTTATTGCTGGTTTCAGTCACGTGACCCTGATGGCGCGCGAAATTCAGATGGGGACAGGAAGTGTTTTGCTCAAGCACAGTGGGTGACGGAGAGAACGCTAAAAGTTTGAACAGACCGGCACGAAAAAATGAGTCTAAAGCAGTGGTTCTTAACCTTGTTGGAGGTACTGAACCCCACTAGTTTCATCTGCACATTCACCAAACCCTTCTTAATTGGAAAAATATAATGTTTTTTTCAAATTAAAACATAAGTATATATTTTATTGGTCCACACATGTGAATCCATATTGCACATATTCATCCGACCACTTTCCCTTTTTGCTCGACATAGTTAGTATGAAGGGAAAATATTAAGAAAGAAATTACACGACACCATCACGACAGTCACGAGACTATTACACGCACAAAATTTCCTGCAGCCAATAACGTCCAAACGGGGCGAGTCATCACAAATCATATGAGTTGGATGTGAGTCTGACCCCTGCTGAACCCCTGAGATTGACTCGGCGAACCCCTGGTCTAAAGGTTATGACCTGTGCAATATGGAGAAGCAGGACTTTTCATACAGTTTGGAGGATTTTTCCGGTGTTGAGGCGATGGATTTAATAAATGAGCTGGTGCTGCAGACCTTGTATTACACTGAGCCAAATGAAAGCTTTAAAAGCCTGGAGGCTGCAGCTATTTAGAATTAAAATCAGCTGCTGCACCAGGATAACCTAAGACAATGATTAAAAAGGTATAAAACGCCAAATTACAGCAGTAAGCTAATCAAATTAGCACCACATAAAGCTTTCTGTGACAAGATAGGACCTGTAATGCAACAGTTTACCTTTTGCTTGTCTTTCTAACTAATTGTCCCAAAAAAACTTAATATTAATTAATAAATGACACAATCCTTACCTGTTCCAAAGTGGTCGCTGAGATTATAATTGACATTAAGCATTTCTGACAGAGGAAATTCAGAACTGGTGCACTTAATGACAATGTAAGACAAAATAACAGACTAAATACATGAATAGCAGTAAAAACAGTATACTAGTAAAAAAGAGAAGTCCAATAAAATGATTAAAATAGATGAAATGAAATAAAACCACACTATTCACACTGTTAAAAGCTACAGAAGAAAAGTGGGTCTGTACCTTTAAATAGATATTTTCATCGAATGTGTTTGTTTAAATGAGCTAAGGGGAGGGTAGTTTTTTCCGCGTATCATAAAGTCAGTTTCTATAATGCGCATTTGTTTTGATCATGATATCCTTATGTGAGACAGGGAAAGGCATTTATCTAATCACATTTTTCTTATTCAGGACAATATGTGGGGTGGAGAGCTTTAGGATTGGAGACCCCTGCCTTAAACTGAAGCCGTACACTACAGACATATTGTTGCAGGGTTGATGTCATTAGCAGATGGGCTTCGCGAGCTCCGGTAGACTGCGTTTCTCTATAAAGACGGATTGCGAGTTATTGCAGGACCACCACGCGGGCGCACGAGGAAAAATCATCACCTATATTTTTCCACTTTTATTTTCACAAGCCACACATCAATCACAGTCTATTTCCTGTAATTTTCCCTTCAACTCCCATCGCAGCCATGTATTTACGTTCATTTACATCCAAACGCCATCATTTGTGACTAACGCCGACATAATTGACTTTTACGTTGTCTTTGTCCACATGTGTCATCCGTTCATCATGTTCATTTGTCTCTTCTCTCTCTCTTTTCATGTCATTTTTCTCACGCATCACTCCATCGCAGTCGGCCTGTCCGGTGAGTACGCCATTCCCGTCTCGTATCTGCATTTGTGTTGAAATATTCTTTGTGCTGAAGCACCATAAATGCATCTTATAAGCAAACGCGGGGAGTTACATTTACAGGAGTACTTTTTTCTACCATAATTTTACTCCTGCTTGAAGGTTTTGGCAACTTTATCCACTGTGAGTAAGTCCACAAGTGACAAAAGCTTTCTGTTGACAATATGAAGTGATTTGTTTTCTTGCTCCTTCATATATAATGTTTTCCTATTTCTTATATGGCCAAAATGTTCCACAGTGTGACATTAAACAGCTCTAACTTACATTTATTCAATTACAGGTGGTTTTGTAGCTCAAACATAGAAAAACGGTGAGGAGGAGTGTGCAAAAATATTGAAATATCATGTAGCTTAATGTGATGATACAGTATGGAGATAAATATCTGAAAGTTCTGTTTTCTGCCGATTTGAGGCACAACTTTGGTCACACCAGCTGTTCTCCTCTAGATAGAAAGTTCATCTTGGACTTAAACTGAAGCTTATAAATTTGGGGAGTTTTTCACGTACATTTGAGGCAGTGATATATGTAATAAAATGCTTGAAAATGATCACTTTTGATGACAATTTGTCAAGCGGATAGACATTTTTTTAATCTTTTGGGGTATGCTGAGGGTGATATTTGACAGTAAAAATGCAGCAAGCCCCAGAATATTGTTCTACTACAGTAGTTTCTCCGATGTGTCAGGATACACCGTGCAAAATTTTAGGATTATTTGACTGTTTATGCAGCTGCAGGACCTTAATATTTACAGTTACATAACTCATAATAATAGTGAAAAAATGAGGAGAAAACATCCTGCGGAGTGGACCTATAGTGGGCTGCTGTATCGATATATTTTTTGGTATATTTTACTCAGTTATTTTGTCACAGTGCTAAAGTTTTGTTGCTTGTTCAGAGGAAGGAAAGTCATTTACGCGACACATTTGACGTTTTCACATGTTTTGATGCGTAAAATGTCCACGTTTCATGTCCATTTTGCGCAAGAAGCGGTTTAATAAAGACTTTTAGTATCACGGCCACGATTTAGCCTTTATTTTTATCGAACGGTAGCGAATCGGTTTGAAATATATCGAATCGAAAGTGCACTGCATCGAGATATGTATCGTACCGTGGCCTGTGTATCGAGGGATGTATCGTGTCGGCAACTTCTGACAGATGTGAGCGCAGATCTGACCTGTAACTTGGTCTGGTCTGGTCTTCATGAAGATAGAAACATGAAGATAGAAACATTCCAGACAAAGCAATAACATCTACTTGGAGATAAGCATTTGACGGACCCTCCACCAGAGAAGTTACAGCTTTAACTTGAAAATCTAAATCCGAATCAGATGTCATGTTACTCTTTAAGTCGCTCTCACTTGTGTGGTAGTCTGTCCTTCGCTATGCTCAGTGCATTAGGAGGACATTATAGGCGCCAGGGCCATATATTGATGGCTCAAACGTGCTGTGACAATTCAATTTCTTTTGCTCGCATGTCGTCAGCGGAGTCTGAGAAATGGGGACCCCCTCGGTGAAGTCTGCAGGGCTGAAGACGCCTTATTCAAACTCCTCCAACAACAGATTACTGCAGTTATATTCGCTTTTTGTGACGCGGTTGTAGAGGTTAAAACGTGTTACCGAAGTTGTTATTTTGGTTTGGAATTTCTATTAATCTCATTTTAATTAATCTATGTACACACCAAAAAATAATCTTTTTCCATCTAAATTTTATACACTAATTAATAGGGATGTAACAATAACCGAAATATCGCAATATCGTATTGTCAAAGGTCACATAATAATATGTGACGCTAAGGCTGGGTATAGACCACGATACGATACATATCACGATTATAGTGCATGTTTGATTCAATATAATATATTTTAGATTAAATTAGATTTATTTATTGTCGACGTACAGAATACAACAAAACTCCTTCCTTTTTTTTTCATATTTCAAATCGATTCGATACAGTTCTATAAAAATAAAGGCTAAATCATGGCTATGATACTAAAAATCTTTGTTAAACCACTGCAAAGTTCATATGAAAAACACCTATTTTTATTAACAGTGAAAATGTCAAATGTGTCGCGTAAACAAGTTTCCTTCCTCTGAACAAGCAACAAAACTGTAGCGCTGTAACAAAATAATTGAGTAAAATATACCAAAAAATACTCTTGGCGATATATCGATACAGCAGTTCACATTATCAATACTGTATCATCACATTAAGCGATAAGATATAACGATATTTCAAGAATTTTGCACACCCTAGCCATTACAATATATCAAATTCCAACTCATTTTCTTTACAACAGCTAATAAACATAGGGAACTACATATCCCATGGTTCATTTCAGTGCCGACAACATGAAGAAATATGTTTTTTACTTTAATTCTTGGGATTATGACAGAAATAATTTACACAAAAGTCTTGTCAAGGTATTTTAAAAGCTATAAACATCCTATCAATAATTCTATTAGCTTGTCCAAAATATCGCAATAAATATCGTACCATCAGATGAATATCGGGGTAATATCGTACCGTGAGATTTGGGTATCGTTACTTCCCTTGAAATTAAATAGATTAACTACGGTAAATTAGTGTTAGTGGTTAAACTTGATCCTTTTTAACTTCCCTGATGGATGGGGATGTTACCTGGAATGTTCCTTAGTATGGCATTAAACTTATTGATCTTCCATTTTGGTATTTTATTGCTAAAGATGACCTTGAAAAACATGGATTCAATTTGTGAATGGAGTCGCTTCTCCGCAGATCTGACCTGTAACGTGACATATCTCAGCTGGAATGTGACATAGTGCTTATTTAAACGGAAAATTTAATTAAAATTAAAGTTTTAAGTTGACATTTAGATAGATATTGATACTTTGCAGCGGATGTCATTACAATTCCCTGGGGGTGACGCTAACTAGAGGCACTTCTCTGTCTGTTACTCAAATTAGACTTCAATCTGAGCTTTATTTTAACACAATCTGACCAGAACGAACTGATTTGTTACACGAGGTGAGCTGATTTTCGCTGTCACTCTCACCTTTTTGTCGAAAATAAAACACCAGCTGTATTTTTATGACTATGCAGACCATCTTAAAACTTTTATGCGTCTGTTTGCATTGTCAGAGCGCGGCGTCTTCATCTTTTAAGCGTTTTTCTTTGACAGATCTGACGGGTTGCAACGGGGCGGCAAAAATAGTTCAAAGCATTTTCCTGGAACGTGTAATTTAGGAAAACAAGCCGGCACGTACAGGTGTTTGGACTAGTGCGCTAAGAAGAGGCTAAAGATAGGCTAAATGATAGGCTGGGTAGCATAGTTCTTTTTGTCTTTTGTCTGCGCTCGCATGGCAGGCGTTGGCAGCTCTTCAGTCCCCGTGTTGCGTGGACAGGTGCCATACGCAGAGACTGAGCGACCCTTTTAAGCTCTGACACATTTATAAGAGGTTATGGGAGCATTACTGTCCATTAGTTGACCAGCGCAGTCCCACACAAGCCGGTAGAAAGAAAATATCCATTGTTGCACGACCAGTCCAAATTCTCGCTCTTTTTCAAGTGCTTTTTTCTATATTTTCGCTGCTTTCTACATTTGAAATACACACAGAAGACGTCAGATATATGAAGGAAGATGTATGGGATTATGTAGCAAAGGAAAAGAAACTCAACGGAATTTAAAAATATATATATTTCATAGCCAAATCCTCAAATTACGTCTTGCTTGTGGAAAAAATAAGTAGAGTTTGTTTTTTTACTAAATAATTCCATATAAACTGGTAGTATGCATGGTTAGGTACACCACAGCGAGGGTGATCATTTATCCGGGACAGCCCTGTGTCCCCTGCCCCAGCAGATTTATCCAAAACCATATAGTTGTCCCAGTTTTATGCAAGAAATGGCCCAGGTGACACTGTTTTTGACCAATTTTATCCCTGCCAGCAGTAAAGAGAGGCATATATTCCCATCTGTTGAGGTAAAATACAGAAAAGCTGCTTTAAAATGACCTAAACACAAAGAAAATGTGACTTTACTGATTTCCATGTTAGTCATGAAAGGTCCCTGCATAACAATTGTCCTTAATCACGAGCTTGTTTCACAATTTTCTTATTACCAACCAAAAAAACGGGGATGTCCCAGTTTTTTGTTTTGAAATTCTGGTCACCGTAATGACAGCACCAGTCAAACGTTTGGACACACCCTCTCATTCAGTGTTTTTTTTAATTATTATTATTGTTATTTTGTTTTTTTGGTAAATGGTCACATTTTTATACAGCATTTTCCACCTTCAAGGCAATCGAAGCACTTTACAACAAGGAACCACTCACCTATTCACACGCACATTCATACACCAGTGTAGCAGACACTGGGGGTGAGTTAAGTGTCTTGCCCAAGGACCGACATCTGACCGCTCAACCAATGACGTTTACATTCAGAGCGGGATCCGATCCGACAGCCTTCAGATCAGTAGACAAACGCTCTTCCTACTGAGTTACTGTTGCTTTCTGTCACTTTTCTTACTACCTTCTACATCAGGCATGTCCAAACTCTGGTCCAGGGGCCGAATGTGGCCCTCAGACCAATTGTTTTGGCCCCTCAGGCTTCCAGGCGAATTGGCTCATACTACCGCAAGTCGTACTTTCTACTGCATGTTTTTGAAATCTACCTTGATCGAGCAGATTTCGTGTGTCATTCTGAGGGTCTAAGCCTGAACAAAGGTCTGGAGGGTCATTCAAACCTGTTACAAAGGCACAGATTTGAATTACTCACTGTTTTGACCACCAGTCTATGACCCTCGATCGGCCCTCACGCTGGTCTGTGTTTTAATATGTGGCCCGCGATGAAAGAAGTTTGCACACCCCTGTTCTACATTCTAGATACATATGGAAGATATCAAATATAACAAGAGCTCCGCCAGCGGGGCAAAATACGCCCGTACTTTGAATTATTGTATATAGAATTAAGTTAGAATTTGTCAAACCTAGTTAAAGATGAATTGTTGGTGCAGTTTGGAAGTTTGACATTCCTAGGTGAGACGGTTGTCGAGTTAGAGCGCGGACAAGAAACTGTCCACAGACAGACGGACAGACAGACGGACGGATAATCAATAGGGAAATCTGGCTCTTGCAGTAGGAGTATGAGTATGACATCATCACATTCTAGAATCGGAATTTGCCTCTTCATGAAGACAAAGCTTCAAAGACTTCAAAGCTTTGAAGTGTCCACAGACGGACGGACGGACGGACAGACGGACGGACAGCGCCATACCATAATACGTCCCGTTTTATCACGGGCGTATAAAAAGCAAGATATATGGAATTATTTAGTAATGAAAAAAGTAAAATAACTACTACTACTAGGTAACTAGGTAGCTCAGATGATTGCTATGGTCGTGTTCTTGGGCAAGACACTTAACCTACCTTGCTTCTAGTTTCTGCGTACACTGGTGTATGAACGGTGTGTGCAAACGCGTGGGTTGTTCCTTGAGTGTCTTGAAGGTGGAAAAACGCTATACTAAAATGGAACCGTTTACCATTTAAGTATTTTTCGACAAAGCAAAAGATACTTACTGCATATGTTTAATGTCTTCCATATGTATATCAAATGTAGAAGGTGGAAAACGTCTATCTGTTATTGCAAGGAACGTCCATCTGTGTCTCCTCCTGTTGGTTTATAGCTTTGTTTGTTTGTTCCACGCATAACTCTCGCAGCAGCCATTCTGTCACATTCAATCTCTGACGCATGGCACAAACCCCTCCACAATCTCGCCATATTTTCATTTGTGCTGCTCTAATAAAATCCATAACATTATTTTATTGTTGCTTCCTGCTCCTTTCACCTGATATCACCAACTTCGACAATACGGTAGCGCAGAACGGTCTGGCACACCTTCGACGGGCGAACAAACTTTCAAACTGTCGACGGGTCACGTATGAGGTGGGAAAAGTATAATCACGCGCTGTTTTATGCAAGAAAACGCTGAAAGCCTGGAAAAAAGAAAAGTAGATTGACTTGATTGGCTTTGCGTCTCGTGAGCACCAACTGTGAAATTAATTATGGCGTCTTTTTTCACAACGTTTAAGATCGAAGGTGGTTTACAGAGCGCCGCCTTGTTACCAGAATTAATTGGCAATCTATTGAGGGGGGAATCATTTTAAAAAGGTATTTCACAAAGCAATTTAAAGTCACTTATTGTTCCAGGCAAAAATGGTCAGTTGTAATTTTCTGTCATAGCGGTTGGTAGCGTGATTGCTGATTTGTGCGAGCTGCGGTTTGAAATTTCAGACTTGATAGATCGACAATGGCGAAATGGAGGGGGGTCCCGCAGACACAGGGGCTTTAATCTGGGGCGGACCACTTCATTTTGACTATGATTTCAACTTTTAACCCGCGTCTCTCTCCAAAGCAGCAGGACACATCGTTTTCTGAAATTATTTTTTGTAATTAGAATTTTTGGACAAATTGAAAACTTTGAGATTTGCTGGCTTCAAAACTTGAGATGCACTTTAATGGCAGCAGTTTGAGGCCTGAAATGGTCAGTCATGTAATGAAACAGATGAAATAGACATAGCCAAAATATGCAGGATTATTTCAGCATTCTAGAAACAAAACACAACTGTTGTTTTTTGACGATGAAACAACATTATAACATATTTAAAGGTACATCATGACACTTTTCAGATGGCGTGGTCTGTCATTTGCTCATTTGCTGTGAATGTTCCACAGTATGGCAATAGACTCATCTATCTCCATGGAGTCAAGGAGGCATCGAGACCAGGTCAACTTACATGGTATTTAAAGTAGTGCTGTCAAAAATATCGCGTTATTACCAAGTTAACGCAAAACAATTTTAAGGGCGTTCATTTTTTTATCGCAAACTAGTTTTTTTCATAAGCTGTGGCCACTGCTGTAACGTCAGAAAAACTACAGGATCCGGATATAAACTGGAAGCAAAACCATTTGTATGAAACTGAGAAGCCCTGTCATGTGCGCTGATGTTATTCATATGAGGAAAACGCAAAATAAAGTGAATCTGCACTTATCTTTGATAAGGACTGTGACAGATACAGAAGTTTCGCAGCGTCTCTACTCTGGTTGTCCTCACTGCCCCGAGCTGTTGTTATATCCATAAGCTCGTGGATTATCGCAGCAGGACTCATATCTGCCTCACTATTTAATAGATATTTGTGCCGCTGGACTTATTTTCTCCACTAAAGCGTCGCTCTGCTGCTCCACATGTAAACAAACAACGCCGTGTGATAACGTCTTAGCCCTTAGTACAGCAGCGTTGGGGCGACAAACATGGTCACAAACACAGTTGTAAGAAAAAAAAAACATTGCGCAAAGCTTATACACTTTTCTGTGTTGACAAGAATATTAAAATGATGATTCAAGGGACAAAAATATGAGATTAATTTGACATCGTGATTAAATATTTAATCGATTGACGGCACTGATTTAAAGTTGTTTTTTTTTAGCATTATAAACATATAAGTAATTGAATATATGCTAGATACTTTATGCCTTTCTCCATGGAGACAAGCAGGTAGCAGATCAATGTTATGCAGTGCTTTAGAGGTAAAAAAAATAAAAATAAAAATAATAATAATTGAGCACAAATTTGAACCGTGAGGCGCTCTTCTCACGTGTGACAGCAGCACAGTTGTTTTCTCGCTCCTTCAGTGTGGACCGGAGTCACTGTGGCTGACAGACAGTGAGCGTGTAAGTGACAGTGGGGCTCTGTTGGAGGAGAAAGCTCGCGGTGCAGACACAACAGTGGAGTGATGTCTGTGGCAGCGTGAGAATGTCCCTGCTCAAACGCATATGTACGTGTGTGTGTGTGTGTGTGTGTGTGTGCGCGCGCAGTGAACTGTCGCTCTCTGTGTGGGACCGTGGCAGCTGCCTGTCAAACCCGGGCCCCCGAGGAGTCAAGCGAGTGCGCCCACCCCACTCTTGCCCCTCTTCTCCCTGCCGTGTGGATGATGCGATGCGATTATGAGTGCCCGTTGGGAAGCGCGCTGTGTAGGCTGACAACGCTGGTGTCTTTATTACCAAATATCACAGATTTTTGGTTGCCAGACGACACAGAGATGGAAGATCACACAGTGTACAATCCCCTGATCGACTTAATATTCAACGGGAGCTGTGAGGAGCTCTATGTAACAATGTGTAACAATGGTTGGGGGTCCGTCACCTGCTTGGTTCTATGGATGTGTCATTTCGCTGCCTGAAATGTTCCACAGTACGACGCTAAACAGCTATACTTTACATTTATTTAATTACAGGTGGTTTTTATAGCTCAAAAATGCCTAGAAAAACAGACTTTTTTCACTATGAGCCAGGTCACCTCCCCCCCACACAGATCTTACCTGTAAATTACAGTGTGAAACATTCCAGACTGAGCATTAAGATCTTCTTGGAGAAAAGAATTTGAAGGACCCTCCATCAGAAAAGTTACACAACACACACTTAATTTTGACAAACATGACAACAATCGAGGTCGACTGTATATTTTACAACCAAAAAGTTCATAGTCACTTCATTATTTGGCCCTTTTGACATTGGAATATATCTATAAAAAAAAAAAAACGTAATAGAAGATTTTTTGATACATTGACTTTTGAGATATTGATAAAGTCACCATACAGTAAAAGATGTTGAGCATCATTGAAAGTCAAGTGTGTGTTAATAGGATCTAATGTGAATTATATGAATTTTCTTTTTGATATCACATACTTTTATTGAAGGCTAAACCTAATGATCTTCCGTTGACCAATTATGTTAAGTAAAGTAAGCAAAAGTAGAAAGTACATAAGGTCAAAGCTTAATAAAAGGCTCTTTATAACTAGAAAAACATCTATATCAGGTAATAGAACTGATAAATGTTTAAGATTCATTTAACACTGTTTAGAAGTGTGGTATAATCATAGTCTGTATCACAGCAAAAAATGGAGGGTTAAAATATCAGGGTAAAATATCGTTTTTAACACAAAAAAGTGTCATTTTAACTATTTGAAAGTTAAATAGGGGTTTGAAGTTGGAGTTATTTGCCAGAGTTGATATCGTTGAACTTCCCTTAGTGATAATTTGGCACCTCCCACCCACCACTTCAAACTCCTGCGAGAGAAGACCAGTTTGAACCAGTTTTGTACATAATTTCATTTTAAATTAACTAAATAAAGTGTAAAAATAATACACCTCTGTGTGTTGTTTAGCTAAATCAGGATAACCCTACAAAGTGTGATCCGTTTACTCTCAAAACATGAATATAACTCTTGATTTCGGGGTTAAACAGGAACTTATGTCCAATGTTACTTAATTAACAGTTCCAAAAAATGATAGAAAAGATTGGACTCATATAAACCCTGAGAAAATGTTAAAACTGATGCTGTGAGAGTCAATTTTAACCTGCAAACCTCTGCGTTTCAGATAGGAAGTTAGCATGGGTACGCTTCTGGCTCCATCAACTCCGTTATCAATTGACTTTACATTGAAAAATTGTCGCCCCTTTATCTCTAACTGCTGCAGTGAGCCTCGTCATTTTGGATTTAAAATTCTGCAGGATCCTGGTGTTTTTATTTTGCTATTTCTCCATAAATTCTCCTATTTCCCCCAACCCTTGGGACAACGGATGGAAATTAGCATTCCTGCTCAAATCCGGTACGTTTACATTCTTGCTATATATGCTTGTCTGTTCATTAACATGCATTGTCCGATTTAAATAAATAAATAAAAAATAAATAAAAACAAAAAATAAATTCCTCTTCCTTATACGGACCTGGCTCCAAATTTGCTGCAGCCTCAATGAGCTTCATTTGACTGGAGCCGAACACTATGGGTGACGTCGCACTCACTTAGTCCGACTCGTTATACAGTCTGTGGGCATAATTACTGTAGATATTGTCCTCACATCAACCAAACAAAAAGTTCTTGCCTCATCATTTCGGATAATTCTGCCTATTCAGTACAGCAAGTCTGTATTATATTATGAATTGGAAATGACCTTGGCTTACTGGATTTAGAGTACATTCCCAAATCTTGTCATACCATTATGTTTCGCTTATTCCCAAGTTTTGAATGCCCTAAATATGGTTGTTTTCGCCGTTATATTGTCCGTCCTCTATCGAGAATACATCTTTGTCTCTTCGGTCAGCACTTTCGGACAGTAGCCTTGACAGCAGAAACTCTCTCCCGAGCTCCCCACAGTCACCCATCTTAATTCTTGTCCGCGAGCAAATAACTGCAATGACAAGCACAATCTTCCATCTGTCACCGGCGCAGCGAGACAGTCATGAGACCTAAGCAACCTTAGCACCGCCAGACTTGGACTTCCACTCGTCTAATCGCAAAAAACGCAACGTCTATTTTCGACCGTCTTGGCATGTGTGGGGTGTAACTGGGGAGTGGAAATCTTAAGTCAGGTTCCAGGAGGCTTCAAAGTTTTCTGTTGTCCAAAATCAAAATTGCACGTTTCTCATAGCAGTAGCAGTAGTAGTAGTTGTAGTTCTAGTTGTAGGAGTAGTAGGAGTAGGAGTAGGAGTTGGAGTTGGAGTAGAAGTAGTAGTTATAGTTGGGGTTGGAGTAGCAGTAGCATTAGTAGTTATAGTTATAGTTGTAGGAGTAGTAGTAGTAGCAGTAGTACTAGTTGTTGTTATAGTTGGAGTTGAACTAGGACTAGAAGTTGTAGAAGTAGTTATAGTTAGAGTTGGAGTAGTAGTAGTAGTAGCAGTAGTAGTAGTTGTTGTTGTAGTTGTAGTAGGAGTAGTAGTAGGAGTAGCAGTAGTAGTTATAGTTGGAGTTGGAGTAGCAGTAGCAGTAGTAGTAGTAATAGTAGGAGTAGGAGTAGTACTTATAGTTGGAGTTGAACTAGGACTAGAAGTAATAGTAGTAGTAGTTGTTGTAGTTGTAGTAGGAGTAGTAGTTATAGTTGGAGTTGAACTAGGACTAGAAGTAATAGTAGTAGTAGTACTAGTAGCAGTAGTAGAAGTAGTAGTTGTTGTTGTAGTTGTAGTAGTAGTAGTAGTACTAGTAGCAGTAGTAGTTAGAGTAGCAGTAGGAGTAGTAGTAGTTATAGTTGGAGTAGTAGTAGCAGTTGGAGTAGAAGTAGTAGTAGTAGTAGCAGTAATAGTAGGAGTAAGAGTAATAGTAATAGTAGTAGTTGTAGTAGGAGTAGTAGTAATAGTAGTAATAGTAGTAGTAGTAGATATAGTCGGCATTATTTTTCTGCTTTAAAAATGTTAAAATATTCAGTATTATTATTAGATGTTGTGACACTTTCCCTGCTAAATGTATTTTCAGTGTGCTCCTTTTTCTATATTTTTTATTATTTAACACATTTTAAAGCATTGGAGAAGTTAAAATATACCTCCACATTACACATTTAAAATATTGAACCGTCTAATAGTCACTGTGACACGTTGCTCACTAATGCCTGTCATGTATTTTTCAGCGCTCGCTGTTCGATCCGCTCACTTTTTTGTTTCGTTTTTTTCCCTCGCTGCCCTAAATCTGCCGCTCCGTCGCGCGACTCTGTGCCCATTACCGCTAATTATTTATTGCAGCCCGGGGCGCTTGAGTCTCTGTCATGGTCCCACTCCCTTCACCCCCCTTTGCCTCACTTCAAATCAAACAGCGTTATTCTCACTAGACCAGACTCGGGCCTCTTGTCAAACACCAAAAGCGGCACTAGAAACAAATGTCTCCCCAGCACTAAATCTGGGTCGAGCCAGTTTGGAAAAAAGGCCATTTTGAAAGTGATTTTTTAAATTTATGAGTTGTTTATTTGAATAGGGGCAAATACACAAACATAGATTAACAGTTCAGTAATCGGATGCAGGTATCATAGTGTTTATAGTGATAGTGATGTTTATTCGCGAGAAGTTAGGGTGACCAGACATCCCTATTTACCCTGGACAAGTCCCAGTTTTGAGCCCTGTGTCCCCTGTCCCAGCAGATTTATCCAAAACCACTGATTTGTCCCAATTTTAGACAAGAAACGCCCCATGTGTCCCTATTTTTGACCAATCTGATCACCACAAACAGTAAAGGGAGGCTTAAATTGATATTTGTTTGGGTAAAATACAGAAAAGCTGCTTAAAAATGACCAAAACACAACAAAAACATGACTCTACTGACTCATATTAGTCATGAATGGGGCAAGCGCAGAAAAATTCTCCTTAATTACACACTTATTTCACAATTTTATTATTACCAACCACCACAAACCACGAGGGTGTCCCAGTTTTTCATTTTGCAAATCTGATTACCCTAGCAGAAGGGCTTTTAAAACCAGCGGGGTAGTTTGATGAAAAAAAAAAAAATACAGTGAACGTATCAAGAGACTCAATTATATCACAAACATTCAAATTCACAGACTCACATTCCCACTTTCTCACTTCCCTCCCTCTTTTGATCGGTCTGCGCGTTGTTCTACTGATGCAGCGGATTCTCCCCTTACGTAAGTCGTGAGTGTTACTTATCGTTTCGTAAATATTTCAGTAGTTGCATCAGGCTTGTCAAGCAGCCGGTCCCTGCCTCATCAAAAATCCTGGTTAGACATATGAGCGTGGGCCTTTGCGTAGCGTTAGCTTGGTGTTGCTCGCTCGTGACCTCTTTAGACCCCGCCAGCCGTGATTTATCCCAGTTTTGACACATGGATGGGCTCCCCTGCCGGGCGAAGGCCTCTTGGAGTGTGTTTGCAGTTAGCAGTGGAAATCAGGTTTAAGATGTGTTTTAGTTACTCTTTTGTTTGACAGACGGATGATACGGGGCTGCACAGTGGCCTGGGCAGTTGCAAATGGAACTATATTACTGCATTATACTTTTACTGTACCTCGTTTGGACGACACAGCGAAATAAAATATGAAACATGGAGGTGGGAACTAGAGTAGACAGTGCCTCTTCTGTATCTTAAAAAGGTGCACAATGTAACTTGCTGCCTGCTTGCCTCCATGGAGATAAGGGTTAGGGTTGTTTTAAGCCGGGATATTTTCAATCGTTTCACTCAGCCTCAGCTCAAACTATACGACCAGTTCGCAGGGTTTAAAAGTTCACAGCTCACGATTCATGTTCTCACACTGTACGAACGACTTCAACAGTTCGAAACCCTCACGAGAGGCGACTGGATTTCAAACAGGTTTGATATTCTTGCAATCTACAATTGCCGATCGGGAGCTGGTCATGAGGTATCAATCGGTTCTCGTTACCCCATGTTTACTACACGACGCACGATTAAACCAGAAGTCAGTGCGATCCCAAAACGAGTGAAAAATCAGGTCAAAAAGGGCCAAAAATCACAAAGTGTCCGCCCGGTTTTACCTGGAATGTTCCATAGTATGGCACCACACTCGAAAATTTACATAGTACACCTTTAAACTGGTAAAACTTACCAATTACCCAATCCAGTCACCACTTAACTATCAGTTTTTCAGTTTAGATCAGTATTTTACAGTTATAGTAGAACTTCTCATTCCCATTGCATCAAACTTGAAGTAACAAAAACACAACAGCAACCTTGACTGTAGCCATAGTTTAAAATGTTATTAAATTTCAAGATTCAAGATGGTTTATTTGTCATATGCAGGTTCAACACAAGGTCAACAATGGAATAACATGCTTAGGATGAGAAGAATCGCTAATATTCAAGAAGTACTAATAGCATGCAATAAATAGTACTGTTAAAAAAGTGTTTGCAAATACAAGGGAAAGAGTAAACAATATAGTAAAAAAAATAATCAAATATAAAAAAATACAGATATAATAAAATGTCATAAAATATAATCATACAAAGGTGCAGGTAGGATTAAATAATGAATTTGAATCTTCTCAACATGGAATTTATAGTTACTTAAATATTGTATATCCATATTTGACAAGTTTTCACTGTTTCAAAGTTTCTTGAAGTTTATCAGTCATTTATTATTGACATACAAAATTCCATTTTTCTTTCTCTCACCTTTTTGGTGTTTCGCTCATTGACTCTGTATGCTTATATTTCTTTTTAGTCCTTGTGTTATTTTTCCTTATCTTCTTTCTTGTTAAGCCGCCATATTTGTTTTGATACGACCATGTGTGTCCCTGACTGGTTGATCCATCTGCCAATTACACACAAACACAGAAAACACAGAGTTTCACCAGTGACCAGGCTCACATCTTTGTAAAGTATGGAAGAAACGCGTATTTTCTCGATCCCGGGCAAGTCATCCCCCTTTTTGCTGACTGTCTGGTGCCCAAACATGGCGTGCAGCTAAATCGGTAAAGTTCAAAGTGCTGACCCGCTCCCGGTCTCATCACCTCCGCTGTGTTTATCATAGGCTGTTTGCACCTCATTTATACAGTCCATCAAAGCACAGTAAACCTGGGAGAAATCTTGCGCACTTTACAAGCTCGCACTGTCAGCACGCCTTCTTTGTGGCGTAATTACTCCGCGTTGACAAATTGAAGTTTCATGCACTGCAGGAACTAAAAGCAATGAACCCGCTTTAAAGAGGCCGCCATTGTAATTCATCATCATAATAACGCATCAACTCTATACGGCAGAGTACACAAGGGGCTCTATGCTACGAGACGCAAGGAAGTATTACTACAGGCAAATGTGGAGTACAGGTTAGAGCACTTACTCAATAATGTATTTGGGTTGTGGACATAGAAGTCACGGAAGATTAATTTTTTCGACGAATATTTGTACATAATATGGAGCAGTGGAGTTCTACATATACGCGTATGGTGGAAGTTTAGTAGTTAAAACTGGCAACGCAGTGCACACTTTAGCAAACAATGTCGAAAAAGTTTTAATATAGTCTGAAAACTCGAGAGAAAATACAAAATTGATTTAAACCACACATTTTCAGGAGCCTCCGATGAATATACGAGCGTTCACGGTTCGCGTTAATGCCGCCGTCGTCTTCGTACATGAAACTTTTTCACAGTATCAGTGAGCGGAGATGACGGACTTTTGTGCCGCATACGGACTGAACCAGGACTAAGTAGTAGAATTAGTAGTAGCAGCAGTAGCAGTAGTAGTAGCAGTAGTAGTAGTAATAGTAGTAATGATTACAGTGAATAATAAGGATGCTAAGATAGATTGCCGTTATGTGGCTTTTTACATCTTTTAACACAGTAAAAATCAGGGACTGTATATTTAATAGAGACTATATTTCATTTGCAACCTGCAGAATACACATTGAAACCAACTTTCTCTTTTGATTCAGTTTAAATCCGCCAGAATAATTCCAAATAAGAAGACAAACTCCCATTTCTTCGTAAGCTCCATGCTGTGTTGCGATGCTTAATTGGCTAACTTTCACCGTTTCATAACAGCAGGACATAGCATACATTTGAAGTTACTGTTCATTCATTCTTTGTTGCACGATCAGATATAGTTTCTGTGGTACTCGTTGACCGTTTTGATGTAAACCTTGCATTTTAATGAGCTTTCCAACGCACTCAAAGCTATTCACAAACGCATGAATCCTTGTATGACTCATTTGTACTTCGGTTCGTCAACTCCTCCGCCGTCTCTCCGTGCAAAACGAAACCAGAGCTGAATCAAGTCGCCGTGAGATCGGTTGAGAAAGTTGAGCAGTCAATTAGGACTAGAGGAGAGAAGGAGGAGGAGGAGAAAAAGATTATGTATTCGACCCCCTTCCCCTGTCAGGAGCAAAGCCGTCACTGCTTCGATCGATACCGAGTCAAAGAGATGCAAACTTGTGTAGGGATGAGCAGAGAAGATTCCACGTAGATGCCCTCACAAGATGCATGTGGCTATACGCTGACCTATAAACCTGGATACAGCCTCTGGTAGGCTATAGGCGAGCAGCTGGCCTTTGAGTGTATGTGGGAGATTGATTGCGCGGGTCTAAAGATGAAACTGCACGGTTCTATTGTCAAAGAATGAAAGGTTACCGAATGTTGCTATAAAAAGATCGTGGTAGACAACAGCTAGATTGCATAGTGTTAATAATAAAGGTGCATTATGTAGTAGAGGTGTAACGATATCCCAGTATCACGGTATGGTATTGATTGCGATATCGTGGGAAAGCTCACGATATTACGGTATTCTACATAATAACAAGACTGACATTCTAAAACGCTTTGACCAGTCACTTAGTACAACATTTATTGTCGTTAGGGATGGAACGATATTCAAATCTCCCTGATATACAATATTTTCACCATATACATCTCACGGTACGATATTTATTGTGAATATTTTACTGTGAATATGCTAGTTTTTCCTCTAAAAATGCCGTCACAAGACTTAATCCAAAGAATGAAGATTTCAAAGTGCTTAGAACAGTTATTTCTTCATGTCGTCTGCATTGAAATGGAGCAAAGGATCATGGTCTATGTAGTTCCCTCTGTTTTTGTAGCTATTTCTGCATCAGAACTATTCATTTAAGCAAAGACACTTCGATTCGATATATTGTGATGGTCCACTATTATTGTGAGACCTTTGATGATACGATATAACCATATTTCGGTTATTGTTACATCCCTATTATGTACCTTTTCCCTGCTTGTCTCCATTCAGATGTTACTGTTTTGTTTGAGAGTTCCACAGTATGCCAGAAAACCTACTTTTTTTTTATATACGTGTGTTTTTATTGCTTGAAAATATCTTGAAAATATCTCAAACATACCTGGAGTTGTTTTTTCATTCATTCTCACATGTTTAACACACAAACCCTGCATATTGAGGCCGCGTTCTTCTCTTGAACCGACTTAAACTCTGTTCCACCTTGTGATGTCATGTGAGACAGGAAGTGCTCCACTGTTTTTTTAACCTCCGCACACCTTCACTCGAATCGCTTGGATAATTTCAGCCCTAGAATTTCCAAAGTCTATGAAACAAAATGTAAAAGGTAGCTGCTAAGTTGAAAACTACCACTACATGACATCATGAGGTGGAACAGAGCATTTTGAGCTTTGGAAATGTAGATAGACTCATAAACCAGGATGTGAATGAAACAAAATACAACTCCAGGTATGTTTTTGATGGGTTAACAACATTATAACAGGGCTTAAACATCTCACGAGTCAATTTTGTAGAATATACGACCTTTAACATTATTAATTCCACTGCCCCTCATCTGTATTAAATATTATTGGCCTATATAATTTTATGATGCCATTTGAAACCCAGTCATATAAAACACAGCTAGTCTTTAAATAAATGTTCGTTTTTTATTACTTTTTTAGTTTTGATTTATTATTTTTCCACTATAGCATCTTCTAGAGCTTTAGTTTGCATTCACAGCCTTCTTGCCGTACATCTCCTCGGTTATTATGCTGTAATTTCACGTTGGCCCCGGCAGTCTTAGGGTTAACTCTTCTAACAGCTGGTGATTTTTCAGCAGTTATCAGCTGCCACTGAGCCCTGACTCACTTTCTCCTCTGTAAAGCCTGTTCATTACTGTGTTAATTGAGAAACCAACTTCACGGATAGACAGGCGCGCTCCTCTTGACGTTCTAAACTCTTTGTCAGATTGGCCGTGATTTATTCCTCCAGTCATAACCCCGGCTCAGAGTGCGTTGAGAGCTGATGGAGTCGAGAAACAGTGTTAGCCTCCGCTTAACTGCAGGCTGCTGAACTGTCTGCATAATGTGGAGGTGTCATCGACTTCAGGTTGAGCACCCAAACAAACTTGGGCTCATCCTTATGCAGTCTGGGTATTTTCACGAAAAACGTTACTTAAGAACAATGAGCAATTATAGATGTACTAGATATTTCTATCTTCCACAGTGTAGTACTAAACATCCATGTGTCGCCTGCTTGTCTTACTGGAGAGTGATAATTCCAGGCAAACTGATAACAAGTTCGCACGAGAAGAAGGTTGTGGTACCTCCTCCAGAAAAGTTACACACAGAATTAACATTAAGGGCTACTGTAGTGTCATAGTGCTGGTCGTAGTCCTGTTTTCGTCTCGAGATTGTTTTATTACAGTCTTGGTCTCGTCTCAGACTCAACCACGTTTGGACTCGGTCTTGTCTCAGGTTTGAAGGCACTTGGAATCGGTTTTATCTCGGTCTCAAGGTCTGACACTTGACGAGTGATGAAATAGAGATAGATTTATAAAAACACTGACATATATGTGACAAAATAACTGTAAAATACAAATAAATGTCGAAAATTACAAAGATGGGCTCGATTTGGTCTTGATTTGGTCTCGGTTTGGTCTCGATTTGGTCTTGTGTCAAGCTCGACCCTCAGAGGGCTTGGTCTTGTCCTAGTCTTGGAACCCTGTGGTCTCGGACAAGTCTTTGTCTCGATTAGTGCAGTTTTGACTACAACACAACACTAGGCTACAGTAGCTCAGAGTGTTCGTCCTCTGGTTGCCAGTTTGAATCCCGCTCTCAACATTAAACATCATCGGTTGCACAGTCTGATTAATTCGTTGATGTAAAGTGCCTTGAACGTGGAAAAGCGATGTATAAAAAGTGACCCTTTACATTACTGTGTCGTGTTTCTCTCTTGTTAACTTACTTCAAACCTACGCCCTTTATGCTCCTCTAGCTATACAATTTGCCCGGTGAACTGAATCAATACACCAATACAATACATCTAATACCTAATTTGAATTTTAGCAACGTCCTTTTCTGTAGTCCAGCGTTTGCAGCCCCCTTCTGTAGCTTCAGTCGTGATTATCCACAGCTTAAAGCCCTCACTGTCAGCCCTGCCTCTGTACCACTGTATTAAAGTCACTCACATCGCCGCATTAGACTGCCGTGAATTCCCTTGGTCTCATAAGGATTTCTCTTTGTTTCTCTCCGCACAGTGCCGCCTCAGATCGTGGTTCGGCCCCGGGACCAGATCACCGCGCCAGGACGCACCGTAACCTTCCTCTGCGGGACAAAGGGCAACCCACCGCCGGCTGTGTTCTGGCAAAGAGAAGGCAGTCAGGTAAGAAGAGGCTCTGGAGATGCAGCAATGTGGTTTTTGGAGGATTAGCACAAACTTAAGAGTACATAATAGGGATGTAACAATAACCCAAGTATGGTGACACTGTATCGTCTCAAAATAATATCATGGACCATCACAATATATCGAATCACAAGTGTCTTTGCTTAATGAATAGTGATTATGTAGAAATAGCTGAAAAAACAGAGGGAACTACATAGACCATGATCCTTTGCTCCGTTTCAGTGCAGACGACATGAAGAAATAACTGTTCTAAGCACTTTGAAATCTTCATTCTTTGGATTAAGTCTTGCAAAACCTTTTTCAGAGGTTTGTGAGCTTCCAAAAAATATTGCAATAAATATCGTATCGTATCGAGATGTATATGGTGAAAATATCGTACAGAGAGATTTGGTTATCGTTCCACCCCTAATGACAATAAATGTTGTACCAAATGACTGGTCCAAGCATTTTAGAATGTTGTTATTATGTAGAATATCGGAATATCATGAGCTTCCCCAACATATCATGAGCTTTCCCACGATATCGCAATAAATATCGTACCGTGGGGTTCATACCGTGACGATATCGTATCGTGAGACTTGGATATCGTTACACCCCTAGTAAATAAATATATTCACTGCGTAACATTTCCAGTTGTTACTTTGTTTAGAATATAGTAGAATATAGTAGGCGTTACCATTCAGATCTATGGAGAGTCGCCCCTATTCACAGAAGGAATGCATGTATTCTTGAGCAACAGAAACACCCGTAATGAATAAATGCTTGATGGAAATGTTTAGTCATAAGATGGAAAACAATAACTTCTCCATGGAGTCACGCAGATGGTGTACCCTCCACCAGAAATGTCCCTCCAGGGCTACCATATGGGGGACAGGATAGATAGTTTTGATTATTTTGAGGAGTTTCATACTTTTTTGCCAATTTGTCTTTAATTGTAAGACTCTTAGCGATTGCATTTTGCTAAAGAGAAGCTTTCAAGGCTACCGTACTTAAGCACCATACTTGGAATAAAAAGAGTTTGAAAGTTTCATGTTACCATAGAGATTAAAGGAAATATAGGCGGTTTCATTTTATTGCTGAAACTCTTGGACAGAGAAAATGAAGTTATTCACTACTGCAATTTAGTGTTTGATAATGTTTCGTTTTATTTTTTCACTTAGCAGTATATTGTGGTATTAACACTGTAAAACATAACAAATCCAAAAATAGAATAAATAAATAATGCCACCCTGGAAAGTTCGTGACATCATGTTTTCCTCAGCAGTCACTTTTAAAATAGCACACTTGACATAAGCGTTCTAATATGTGATACAAACAGACCTGCTTTCTCTCACTCCCTGTTAGCGTTAGGATCTGTCGTCAGGTTACTTTTATCAACAGCCACGTCTCTTCAAGTTTGTTCATGGTTTACGATGTCACCAGCAGTGGGGTGATGCTAACTGTAAGCACTGCGCTATCTGAGGCTTGTTAGACTTTAATCTGAGCTTTATTTTAACACAGTCTGTCTAGAAAGAGCTGGTTTAAACATTTTTGACTGTGTTTGCTAAGGATGTGCAAAAATATCAAAATATCCATATATCGTATCGGTTAATGTGATGATACAATATCATGGGCTGCTGTATCAATATATCGGCAAGAGTATTTTTTTGGTTTTGTTGCTTGTTCAGAGGGAGGAAACTCGTTTATGCAACACATTCGACATTTTCACTGTTTGAAAATGTGTGATTAAAATGTTTGTGCTTCATATGAACTTTGCACAAGAAGTGGTTTGATGGAGACTTTTAGTACCACAACCATGATTTAGCCTTTATTTTTTATTGAACCTTATCAAACCGACTTGAAATATACCGTATCGAATCGAAAGTGCACTGTATTGAGATATGCATCGTATTGTGGCCAATGTATCAAGGTACATATCATGGCCTATGTATCGAGTTCTGTACCGTATCATGGCCTATGTATCGAGTTCTGTACCGTATCATGGCATATGGATCGAGACATATATCGTATCATGGTCTGTGTATGGACGTATGTATCGTATCGTGGCTTATGTAGTGAGGTATGTATCATATTGTGGCCTATGTATTGAGATATGTAATGTATCATGGCCTATGTATCGAGTTCTGTACCGTATCATGGCCTATGTATCGAGATATTTACCGTATCGTGGCCTATGTATCGAGATATGTACCGTATCATGGCCTATGTATCGAGATATTTACCGTATCATGGCCTGTGTATCGAGATATGTACCATATCATGGCCTGTGTATCGACATATGTACCATATCATGGCCTATGTATCGAGATATGTACCGTATCATGGCCTATGTTTCAAGTTATGTACCGTATCATGGCCTATGTATCGAGATATGTACCGTATCATGGCCTGTGTATCGAGTTATGTACCGTATCATGGCCTATGTATCGAGATATGTACCGTATCATGGCCTATGTATCGAGATATGTACCGTATCATGGCCTATGTATCGAGATATGTACCGTATCATGGCCTATGTTTCAAGTTATGTACCGTATCATGGCCTATGTATCGAGATATGTACCGTATCATGGCCTGTGTATCGAGATATGTACTGTATTGTGGCCTATCAAGGGATATGTCCTATTGTGGCCTATGTATCGAGATATGTACCGTATTGTGGCCTATCAAGGGATATGTCCTATTGTGGCCTATGTATCATATTGGCAACTTCTTAATGATGCCTAGTGTTTGCTAATGTGTGCGCTGTGTCACCATGGTAACTGTCGAACATTCCACTGTAGAGATACACGTAGAACCTCCCCAGCATGATCTCACTGCAAAGTATCGACGAATACTTTACCCACAGGTCCTTATCTGGTCATAGCCCTTTAATTTAAATATTTTTAATCGCTTGGAACGATACTATATCTGTGCATATTGTTTCTGTCCAACATCAACAAACGCTCGAACGTACGGAAAGAGTTGGCACTAAGTGTGTGGGCGCCTCGAGTTTGGCTCTTAGGTATAAACTGTAGATTAAAAGGACTCGGAGAAGAGAAAGCAGAGGAGTAGGGGCCCTTACGCTGCCTATATGAGTGGAGGACAGAGATAAGGCCAGAGAATGGTTAGCGCTAATGTGTGGGAAGCGTGCTGGATATGATAGCGGTTTTTTTTTAGCCAGCATATTTCACGTTGACAAATGGAAAAGTGGGATTTTGAAGGGTCATTATCTAATAACGACTGCCAGGCTTATCATATCTACAGTGAAGCATGCTCGCCAGTCCCCCTCTCTGGCGCAGTAATATTCATTTGTCATGCTAAGTACCTCGTAAGTAATCCTAAGGCGTTTCATGTAATAAATACCTCTTTACAATGTACATTTGGTGTAATGGAACGAATAATATCTGGGTAATGTTGCGTGCTATGCCATTTGTTTTCAGTTTTAATGCAAATACAAACCCGGGTAGCGCTAATAAATGTATTTTACTGCAGACACATTATATAATCTTTTCAGACATGAGACTGTTTGCACCATAGAAGCTGTCTTAATTAAAAACGCCATTTCCTTTTGATGCTCTCCACTCAGCGTTCAGTTCTTTTATGGGAAAAACATGCATTACTTTCAAGGGCAGGACATTGCACATCTTGTTGTACACCGCTTTCACACCAGTGTTTACAACATCGTGCTCAATTTAATTTAATTTACTTACAAGGAGGCCTTGAAGCAGAAATGTCTGTCATGAGACTATAGATCAGAAAACATGGTACCTGTACTAAAGCGAGGTGGGAAGGATACTTTTCTGTTTTATTTACAGAAAACTTTTATAATGTATTTTTCTATATGATCCAGTTCTTCACATTAAGTTGTATTATATTATAGTGTAAGTAAAATAGTTCCAAATATTCCAAAGAACACTAAATTAATGGGCCTGTATCCGATTTTTTTCCTTAAATTTGAGTAAAATTTGTCTTACCCCAGTACAGATAATCAGGAAATGTCCACTTAACATGCTAGTTTTAGTTTAGTTTTAGTTTCAGTATGATGGCAAAATCCGTTCTGATCTCTCAAAGTTGTGAAACATGTTTTTTTTTTTTTTGTATTTTTAATTAAACTTTGGACTATTTCCAACCTTTTCAAATGAACTCCATACAACAACACAACAGGACTGTCTAATTGCACATGGGGACTTTAAAAAGTTACTGTTTCAGAGGAACAGACTTGACTTTTCTCTCTTTTCTCTCTCTTCTCTCTTTTTTCCCGTGCTAACTCATTTATATGTGGGTTTTCTTTGGCAGATCTTGTTGTTCCCAGTCCAGGAGGCAGCCCCGGCCAGTCGGTTTTCCGTGTCTCTGACCGGTGAGCTGACCATCACCGACGTCCAGGTGGAAGACTCCGGGTACTACATCTGCCAAGCCATCAGCGTGGCCGGCAGCATCCTCACCAAGGCTCTGCTCGAAGTAGAGAGCGGTAAGTGGACAGTTCTGTTTTAGTGTAGGGAAAGGTCTCATAGGAATTTGAATGTATTTTTTGAGCTGATATCCAATATTTCCTTGCTTCTGTTTTCTGTTTCATATTTGCTGACACCAATAATAAGTTGCAAGTGCTTTAATTGTGTGTTACGCTTGGCAAAAATAATAACAAAATGTGTTAATTGGGACGATACAATAATTAGTTGCATGATTGTGTAAACACAGCTAAATATCGACAAAATTTTCAATATCGCATCCATACCGAGATCTGGGGAAACCCTCTAATACACCAATACTGGAACCAATGTATTGCCCATCCTGACATGTTTGTACCAGGGAGTCACCTTTTTCCGTTCCGATACGGATGTCAAAACTATGGCTTTAACAATATCCGATATTAACCGATAACAGTGTAGAGACAGAAAATGGCTTTTTTTTTTTAACTTATTACAAAACTGATCTAAACTGCTGCGTATGAATTCAAATTGAGACATTTTGCGATATTCCAGGACAAAATCCACCTATAAATTTGTTTCATTATGTCCAATTAAAGTCCCAACCATGGCTGAACCGATATCGTGGAACCGATACTCAAACCAGCTAATTTAATTATCTTGGATCTACAATGATATTCGATATTTGTGTAAGTATCAATTAGGGATGTAACAGTAACCGAAATATCGTGATATTGTGTCATCAAAAGTCTCTCAATAATATAATTTACCATCACAATATATCGACTCTCAAATGTCTTTGCTTAAAATCATAGTTATGGTGAAGTAACAGCTTAAAAACAGGGGAAACTACATAGACCATGATGCTTTGCTCTGTTTCAGTCCAATTTACATGATGAAATAACTGTTTTTAAGCACTTTTAAATCTTAATTATTTGGATTATGGCGAGAGAAAAGTAGAATATTCACAGTTTTGGGTTTCTTTTTGCCTCTATAAAATATCGCAATAAAAATCGTACCCTGAGGTGCATATCGTGAGAATATCGTATCGAAAGATTTGGATATGATTACATCCCTAGTTTGGACATTCGATATAGTCATTTGCATGGGAACACAACGTTAAGCCTTTTCATATGCTCATTTTATTGCTTGTATTGGAAACAAGTAATAAAAATACACACTTTTTATGGCTCACCCAGACCGCCTAACCTCTCACCACCCAAAACAACCAACCCCACCCCCCACCACCCCAATCATTCCCCCCATCACCAATCATGAAATTACAACCTCCCGGCTCCGCGGCGTGTCTCAGAACGCGAAAAAAATTCCCTAACCCGCACGTGGTACCAAAATGAATTCCCCAAAAATCTTTCCAAATCCGAGTGAAATTAAAACGCACTTCCCCCAAATGAGCAAACAGCAGGCGTTCTTATGCGATGTAATCAAAAGGGACGACTGGTGATGGTGCTATGCAAATAAGTCTACCCATAACATATGCCGGGTGCGCCGCCCCCTCCCCCTTCTGGAGTAAACAGGGATTTGCTTTTAATTTCTCACATTTGCGCTTAGCTCCTAATACCTCGGCGTGTTGTCTTATACCGCGAGCGCATACAAATGAGCTGGGGCTGCCTCAGTGCTAAGCTAGTGTGAAATATTAAGAATCTGCCTCGTCACTTATGTTTATGTCATTATGACTCGGAAGAAAAACAGTGTAATTGTGTTTCATTCTCATAGGGCAGTAAGTAGGAAAAGGGAAATTAGAAAAGTTTCGATTCTCTTTTAAAGTTTGGTCTTTTTTCTCTTTTACACATTTATGATTTTACAATTTGCTTGATAGTTAAAGAATACCTGGAGTTGGGTTTTGTTTTGTGCTCGTCACTCAAACTGTAAACGCTCTGTTCCATCTTGTGATGTCGTGCGGTAATACAGGAAGTGCTCCATTGTGTTTTTAAGCTCCAAACACCTTCACTAGAATCATTTGGATAGTTTCAGTCGTGGAAATGCCCACCTGTTGACTTGAAAACTACCACTACATGACATCACAAGGTGGAACAGAGCATTTTGAGCTTTGAAGATGAAGACGGACTCAAAAAAAAAAACAGAATTACTTAGCAAAAACACAACTCCAGGTTTGTTTTTGAGGAGATAACAGCGTTGGAAAGTTCCCAATAGACAATTTTGCATATTATAACTTTAAGCTTTTTGGAGCCTGAACAGAATCCAACTTTTTAAACATAAATTGCAAATCAAATCTACATACTGTACGTTCACATTTCCCCCAAATTCTTTTTTATTCATAGTCTCGATGATATTCCAATCTTCATCAACACAACAAATTAAATAATGAACACAAACATAAAGCATTATAATAATATTTAATAATGTAATAATATAATATTGTTATTTATGCAACAAATAACAAGTAAACTGCTTTTTATGAATTCAAATTAGAGATATTCTACGATAAAATCTGCTGAAATGTTGAACCGATATCATGGAAGCGATACTCAAACCAGCTACTTTAATTTTCTTGGATCTGCACTAATATTCGATATTTGTATCAGTATCAGTTAGGGATGTAACAATAACTGAAAAATTGTGATATCGTATCGTCAAAAGTCTCTCAATAATATCGTGGATCATCACAATATATCGAATCACAAGTTTCTTCGCTTAAATTCATAGTTAAAGTGCAGTAACAGCTTAAAAACAGAGGGAACTACATAGACCATGATCCTTTGCTCTGCTTCAGTACAATCTGCATGATGAAATAACTGTTATTAAGCGCTTTTAAATCTTAATTATTTGGATTATGGCGAGAGAAAAGCAGCATATTCACAGTTTTGTGTTTCTTAAATATAACTTTAAGACTATTGGAGTTTGAACAGAATCCTACTTTTAAACATAAAATACTGTACATTCAAATTCCCCCAAATTCTTTTTTTATTCATAGTCTCGATGATATTCCAATCTTCATCAACACACTAAATCAAATAATGAACACAAACATAAACAATCGTACTAATATTTAATGAAAAATTGCAATCACTGACCAAAATCGAGACAAAAAATTAGAACAATAAAACACAAAAACAACAAACAGGACCAACTTGCCAAGCAAATCCCCCACAGTTCTTGCCTTGCTACCACTTTGAATCCAACACGGAATTGCATAAAGTGCCATTGACTAACCCAGCACTTATCGCGCACCACAAAAGCTCACTGATTTATTTGACTTGTCTAAATTCAGCTCCTTACCCCACACTGGCTGGCTGCAGTTTGCACGTACTGTTTATATTCTGAGACATACAGACATGCGCCAGCGCCATAAAAGTCCAGGCATCCTCGCGCCCGCTGCTCTATAAAGATGTCACGCAGAGGCTGAGGTCAAGGCCAGTTTTCTCTCACTGTTTAGAAAGTCCGTTCAACAAATACGTGTAAGAGGGTGGTAGATCTTTGGTGGTCCTGTCGATTAATCAGTTCATGGTGTCTGAGTTGTCAAAACTTGTGTTATAGTGTTATATATTACAAGTGTAGTATTATATTAAGTGTTTTATTTAGATTATAAGGAATTATTTGGGGCAGCAACAAAAAAGGAGGGATTTAGCTGAAGATTTTGTATTTTTTGGTGTTTACAATGCTGAACAAATGCATTAGACCACCTCCTGGTATAAGGTGTTTGTATTTCTGTTGACCAAAATATCTTTCTATGTTTCTATAATGGTTAATCCGTCAGTATATGCGAGATCTTTTCATCAAAACCATATCTTTAATGCTAAAATAGAGCTATTGTTGCTATTCATACATTTTCAAGTTTAATGTTTTCCAAAAATGGCACCAAAGTCTCATCCAAAGCAAGTCTCTGGAAACAGCTATTTGGAACTCAATAACAAAAGACAAAATGCTATAAAAACAATGCAAAACAAAACCAAATATTCACATTTTTGGCTATTATTTGTCAACCAGGACTATTTTGTTGTTCCAGTTGGTCATTTTCTTCATGAGCAACAATGATTTTTTAAATTTGAAACAAGTTTTGGATATACTATGAAGTGATTTATGTTTTCTTGTTTTCATGACAGGTGCTCTAATACATTTGTTAAGCTCTGTATATGTTTATTATTAGTCTGTCTACATCTCCAAAGCTCAAAAATGCTCTTTTCCAACTTGTGATGTCATGAAGTTGTAGTTTCCAGATCACTTTTAGTTAATTGATTGGAAATTGCAGGGTTGAAATCATCCAAATGATTCTAGTGAAGGTGTATGGGGTTTAAAAACACAATGGAGCTCTTCTTCTTGTAGAACAGTTTAAGAGAAGAACCTAAATCTGCAGGATTTATGTGTTAAACATGTGCGAATGAGACAAAACGCAACTCCGGATGTGTTTTTGAGAAGGAAACGTTATAACGCGGCTCAGGAAATATCTCAACGTGGATCTTTTAATCCCTTTCCCATTTTTCTGTACAACTCGCCGCTTCGAAGCTCGTTTAAATGCCCCCATAACTCACGCGTTCCTTACCGCTGAAATAACGTATAGCAAATCGGCAAAAGAAGGGAAAAAAATGTGAAAAAACTATGTCATCAATTTGCATTATAACTGGGGTAGGGCCGCGGAGAGTTGGACTTGGGAGACCCGGGGAGCACATGTCCTTTCTTTCAGTGACATTTTACACTTCATGTACCGAGCGTGCTGAGTTTTTCATTTCAAACCGACTAGAAGCGGAGAGGAGGAAACTGGTGACTCTGCTGCGTTGAGTAAAATCCAAAAGAACAGCGTGAAAGATTTTGTTTATTTTTAGTCGTCATTGTCAGAATCGGGAGCCGGAGAGAGCGATGGAAATTGCACGGGGAGTATTGGTTTTTAAAATGTGCCGTGCAGTCGTAATAAGAGCACAGGCAAGGCGAGAGGTACCACGGCGTATTGTCCCGTTTCGACTAGTTTAAATTGTTTTTTAAATGATTTTTTAGCACAAATAAAAGATTTTGCCAACTTTTTAGAAAGAGGAAGATGATTTTTCTCAACTTTTAATGGTGTCGCCCTTACTCAAAGTTGTATTTCGTTTCGTTTATGCCATTTGTGTTGGGTAATCCTGTATTATTGTCCTGCATTTGAGGCGCCAGTGCTCAGAAAATTTCAGTTTTCACCTACCCCCTATCTCCGCCCACTTCTTTGCACTTAAAGGAGCACTATGTCACTTTTTGGTTGAAGGTCCATCACCTGCTTGTTCATTTAGATTTGCATTTGCATTAAACGTGTATTAAATTACAAAAGGTTTTACAGCTCAAAAATACTTTTCTGATCGTGAGCAGAGTCGCCTCTCCACAGATCTGACCCGTAACTTGCTCTGGTTTGGTCTCCATGACGATAGAAAGGTTTAATGTCATACTGTAGAACAATCTAGACAAAGTGATAACGTCTCCATGGAGAAAAGCATTTGAATAGTTACATAAAGCACCTTTTTTTTTTCTTTTTTAATTCAAACTCATATGTATATGTAACGTTTTTCCAAAAATAAAATTATCCTGGCCAGAAATAGACAAATAGAAAGATAGAAATAGACAAATTTAATATTATTGTGAATTGGAGATTGGAGATTTATGCACGTTGTAGATAGCTGTGTTTGCAACAGGAAAAGCTCTGGCCAAGTAGAAAGCATTTAAATAGGTGTTTGTTTTTTCGTGTAGCTCACACCATACGATGTCGAAGTTAAGGAGCATGGTCTGGAGAATGGTTGTCTTTTTTTTCCCTCCTCCCCCTATCCTCATGTTATGCTGCATTGTTTCTTCTTCTGCTCCTGACTTCATGTCTAGTACCTCCATGTCATTTATTATGTGTTCAAATGTATGTATGGGGTGACAGGTCCAATTCATAGACCGTATATATGAGTGGACTAAGTGAGTGTGGCGTCACCCATAACGTTTAGCGCCGCTCAGATGAGGCTCGCGATGCCACAGTTACAGAAGCAAATTTGGAGCCAGGCTCTATGTTACGAATAGGATTTTTTTGACAGATTAAATAGCAAAAATTAAAAAATCAGGATCATGTAGAGCGGGTTCATACAAACATTTTAAGACCAAAATGACGAGGCCACAGCAGGAGTTACAGAGAGAGGGACGATAGGATCTCAATGTGTCAATGGGAAAAAGGGAGAGAAGGAGCCGGAAGAGCCTCCTGGAGCACTTCCTGTTTGGCATGCTGCAGCTAATGGGTTAGCTTAGTTCACACATATATACGGTCTATGGTCCCATTTCGATTCCTTTGTATGTCTTGTACATGTGAAAAAATTGACAAATAAAGGCTACTACTACTAAAAAGTTCATCAAGCCCTCTTATATACATAATAATAATAACAATTATACATAGAAACATAGCACCAGGACGTTGATAACAGTATAACAAGGTTGTAATACTAAGCAGTTATTACTTAAAATCTAAACTCAATCCATCTAACAATAAAACTTTTGCTGTAACAAAATATAACATTTTTTATCCATTTGCCTCACAGCTCCGTCCGACCGAGTCCCGCCCATAATCCGCCAGGGCCCAGCCAATCACACGCTGGCACCAGGCTCCACTGCTCAGCTGCACTGCCACATCATGGGCAACCCCTTACCCAGCATCCAGTGGGAGAAGGACGGACAGCGTATCCTTGGAAACGACGGCCGCATCAGCCTCATGGAAAACGGAACCTTCCAGATCACCAACCTGCAGGTATGTGAATGACAAAGCGACGTTTTCTTTGTCGTTTTGAACCGTATAATTGTTCATTCACACGCATTTTAGTTATACAAAGGTAAGGTGTTCTCATTCACAAAAATTCCTTACTTAGCAACGCTGTCAATCAAACCTGTTGCTGAGGCGCCTGATTTGTCTCTTATTAATGTTAATATCTTGATTTAGGGACAAAATAGCAAAATAAAGACATGAGGATCAAGTAGAGTGGGTTAATATGAACATTTTAAGACCAAAATGACGAGGTTCACAGCAGCAGTTACAGACAGAGGGGTGACAGTTTTTCAATGTTAAGTGAATCGGAGCCGGAGTTGATGGAGCCAGGAGCCCACCCAGGATCACTATCTATTTGGAACGCAGCAGCTAGCGTGTTAGCTATGTCCATTTCTATATACAGCCTATGGTCATGATGCATTTTCAGTTCACGCACCTTGTCCCCATGGAGATGTTATTGCTTTGGGTGAAAAGTTCCACATTATGGTATGACTGATCTCGCATACAGTCAGATGCATGTTCTAGGTCAGCAGCCCCTCAACCCCTGGTCCGTGGGTCATTTGGTAAAGCACAGAAAGAATAAACAACTTACATTATTTCCGTTTTATTTATTATCTGAGTCTGAATAAGGTGAGGCAAGTTTATTTGTATAGCCTAGTTCGTACACAAAGTCATTCAAAGTGCTTTATAGAATAAGAAACACATTAAAATCACAATACAAACAAATCAAAATACAAAACAAACAATGTTTTATTTAGAAAAACTACTGAATTCTCTCTGTTCCATCTGTTTATGACTCACTCTTGACTCTTGACATTAACACTAATATTAAACCCACAAGCTGCAAAATGAGTAAAAAACAGGCGTCTTTGTAAACATTTATTATTATATTTACAAAATAGCACAGTTTTTGAGTTGGTCGTATCTTTTATTTATTTTATTTAGTCGTATTTATCCACCACACCTTAAAAGGACAGTTCGGAATTTTGGACATAGGGCCTCATTTCATAGTGAGCCAGAGTGTTGGAGATGTGTGGAGACTTTTTAAAAATTCCATCCAGTCCTTGTATTTGGAGAGGTTGCTGGTGCTAGGCTAGTGCATGTCAATGGCCATAGTCGTCCTGCCACTGAAAGAGTCTTACCCACTCCACAGTGCACCCAAGGCAAAACTATTATAACACCAGACTGTCCATGTGAATGTCGGTGTCCATAGAATAATTTTAGAAGTGAAACCATCGTTGCATTTGAAGGATTTATGTCGGAGCAGCAGCAGCGAGTTGTACTTCCTGATAGAAAGCCTGGCAGTGGCGGACTGATATATGAGAAAATAGTCCCTCAACATGTGACAATTCATACAATGCTTGTGATAATGTTTTATTTCAAATATTATTCTATCAATACAGACATTTACATGGACAGTCTGGAGTTATAATAGTTTTGCCTCAGGTGCACAGTGGAGTGGGTAAGACTGTTTTTAGTGGCAGGCTAACTGTGGCCATTGACATGCACTAGCCTAGCACCAGCAACCTCTGCAAATACAAGGACCGGATGAAATATTTCAAAAAGTGTCTCCACACGTCTCCAACACTCTGGCTCACGAGGAAATGAGGCCCTATGTCCAAAATTCCAAACTGTTCCGGTCCGTGAAAATATTATCTAACATTAAACCGATCCATGGCGCAAAAAAATGTTGGCGATGTACCTTTAAAACTATAATTACGAAGCATTGACTTACCGGCTAAAACGTACGGCACTGTTTCAACACTCAGACAGCACTCCGAGCGTTCTCTGTGAAGTGAGAGTCCTGGTTTAGCCTACATTTGTACGTTCTGAAAGCCATTGCAAAGGTGTCCAACTGTATATTAAAATCTTGAATTATACTTTAGCTTTAATGAAAAACTGCGTAATTGCTTTCCTCTCCCCGATGGCCTCCCGCTCCGAGCCTCTGCATGTTTATTCCCACTCCGCGACGCCGTTCCATCAAACCCGCAAATTTATTAAAATGTATTTGCTCGGGTAGGTAATATTTGCACATGAAACAAATCAAAACATATTTAACGATAAAATTGTAATTACCGGCGGAGAATGAGGCACTTATATGAGAGGACATTTGAACTGCGAAGTCAAACGACGCAGTTTTACGAGTGAATTGTGGAGGGGCGCAAGACGGCGACGCCATCGGAAAACGCATTGTCGAGACGTAAGATACATGCTAATGAGGAACCCGAGCTATTAGCAGTTGTTAGCGTCGTCTTGGTCCATGCTAATCCAATCCTTTTCAGCCAAAGACGCCCCCCGCCAGAGCCCTCCATCTGGGTACAAAGCAGCACCTGGGGTCAACGCCGCATAAGGGAGGCCGAGCATTAATTGATTGTGGGTTCTCGATGATTAACGATCGCTGAGACTTGTAATTAAATTCGCGATACATCAGCGAGAGCGAGAATGGGACCATGCCAAATGGAGATGGAAGAGCGAGGAAAAGACAGGCCAGCAAAGATGTGAACTGGGGATAGAAGAGAGGTACAGGCAACAGTGGAGAGTGATAAAGCAAAAGTACTGATTTTTCCCGTCTTAAAAACGTGGAAAATGAGAAGTAGTTTATTTTAAGTGTCGTGCGGTGGTCCAAAGTTGTTATTCACTACTCGTAGCATCCTAGTTATTCATCAAGATGAGTTTATAAGTGGAAAGTTCATTTGCAAAACCAGATTAATGCTATTTGAAAAAGTTATCAGAGGCTTGTAGTTTACTCTTAGTAAACTATAGGAATATTTGTACTGCAATCAATATATTATGCCGTCCATTGATGAAATCCTGGTCCGTGTACCATTTGTTCGTTTGAATTTCAAATAAGAAAAACAGTAAAGTGGGAAAAGAGTTTATTTCATTATTCTGTTTTAGTGTCAAACAAAAAAACAGATTTCGACCTCTGTTTCCAGTATTTGATTTAAAGCTTCAAATGACGCCAGTCTCAGTGCCTATTTCAGTTTTTGTATTTTATTCTCTCTGGTTTATTTGCCATAGAAGTTCTGCTGTTTAGCGCGTCACCTGTGAATTCAGTGTCAGTTATGGATCTATAATAAAAAGTATGTTTATTATAGTTCTAGGGAGTCCGCTGAACAAAGTTTATCGCTTCACTGCTTCCTGTTTCTCATCACGGAGTTCAACAATTATGTTCTAAGATGCAAAAGTAAACGTGTCGCTATAAAAGAAGGCGACATGTTTGTCCACGAAATTGCAACAATTTTTCAGGTAAGTCCTTCTAGCAGCAGAACGTTTTTTGACTGGTGTTACTTGAAATAAACTCTAAATTAAACTAATGAAGAAGCTTCTTTTTAAAATATTTATTGTTATTGTTGGTTTGAAAGGAACTATTTAATGTTTGCTGTGGTTGATCAGTACGGTAAAATTTAAATGTGAACGATGACTTAGGTCTGTAAAGTTGTTTGGTTAAGTCCTAATGAAAGACTAACAGGAAGTGAAAAATGACTATTTCTAATTTTGGAGAAGGAGTGGGATTTAATATGTTTTTTTACTTCTTCCCACTCCTTGTATTTGGAGTTTGCATGTCTTTACCTATGATTTTGTGTACTATGCTCGAAATAAACCATAAACACAAAAAAATGTATGAAATATTGGAAATGGAGGTTAAAATCCGTTTTTTGTTTGACACTAAAATGGAATAATGAAATAAACTGTTTTCCCAGTTTATTGTTTTTCATTCTTAATTGAAATTCAATTGAACCAATGGTACATGGACCAATCCTCTACACATTATTGTCATTTTTCGGCAATTTTTCAAAACTGAGAGATCTGTTTTCGCTGTTGAACTCTTCACGTGCTTTTCACCACTTTCACGGGCCAGAGCCGAGTGTTATTGTCAACAACTGGCATGCTAACCAAGCACCTCCTGGTCATCTAACAATAAAACACTTTATACTTAGACGCAGACTTATTTTTACATAGCAGATTTATTTGCTTTTATTTGCTTATACAACATATCTACACTGGGGCAAGACTCAAATTCACATACTGTAAGTTTAGATTTTTTCACGTTACTTTTCCTGTCGTATCTTTTGCTCTTGTTATCTCCACATTTGCATTTACAAAACTGACTGCCTCCTCCACTCTTCCGTATATGACAATTCTGCAGAGACACCGACTCGGAGATGGTAGTGTTGCTGTCTCCCGTTGTCAGCCTCCGAAGTGAATGTGTAGAGTCGTGTTTTTTGATCCGAAATCGGCACAGTAAACATACACGCCCTCGGAGACAGTGATGTGCTTGATTCTGGCGCTCAGCTCTAAAGGTGAGGTTTGTAAGACTATTTGTAGAGCGTGAACGAACTTGGTGTGTGGGCAGGTATCACACTGAGACTGTCTGCAGAGTCCATCAGGGGAGCTGGGCCGGTATTGTACTGAGGAAGGCAGCGGCATTGGCAAGACTCTTTTTTGGATTTGTGTAGAAATATGCTCCTCTCAACGCAGTAACGAATTCCACGGGTAGTCGTAAAGGTTTTGTTTGGTCTTTATATTACAATTTTTGGCCTAACTTAACGTGTAGCTGTGTAACTTTTGCAGATGTTATTTTTTGGCCTGGAATTGCCCTCAGTATGGATTAAATTTAACTATATCCATGGATACAAGCAGGTGACAATACCAGGCAAAGTTACAGGTATGATCTGTGGAGAGGCGGCCCCACTCATAATTAGAATGTGTGTTTGTTTGGGGGGTTTTTAAGCAATTTTGACTGATTTGAAACACCGAAATAGATGGGTAGGGGTGTAATGATATCCAAGTCTCGCGATACGGTATGAAGCTCATGGCACGATATTTATTGCGATATCATGGAAAAGCTCGCGATATTACGATATTCTACATAATAACAAGACTGATATTCTAAAATGCTTTGACCAGTCATTTGGTACAACATTTATTGTCATTAGGGATGGAATGATATCCAAATTTCTCAAATTTTCACCATATACATCTCACCGTACCATATTTATTGTGAATATTTTACTGTGAATCTGCTACTTTTTCCTCTAAAAATGCTTCACTTAGACTTAATCCAAAGAATGAAGATTTCAAAGCGCTTAGAACAGTTATTTCTTCATGTCGTCTGCACTGAAACGGAGGTCTATGTAGTTCCCTCTGGTTTTTTAGCTATTTCTGCATCAGAACTATTCATTTAAGCAAAGAGACTTGTGATTCGACATATTGTGATGCTCCACGATATTATTGTGAGACCTTTGACGATACGATATCATAATATTTCGGTTTTTGTTATGTTCCTAGAGATAGGTTTACTGCCGTAGTGTGAATATCTTAAGCAAAGCAATAACATTTCCACGGCGACAAGCAGGTATCAGTACATCCACAAGAAAAATTACCTTTGTACATCTTAGAATTGGTATTTTATGCTGTGAAAGAAAAAATGTTGTACCCAGTGGAGCCTAACTTAATTTTAGTACTTGTAGCAATGTCAGAAACTAGACAAGCCAGAAAATACGTTGAAACGCTATAGCTTTTCGATGACTTTTTTGCTCATATATTCACTTAATCATAATTAGTTCAAACCAGACACCACAGCGAGCATTCCTTTTAAAATCTGCTGTGCACATTTTCAACTCAGACACCAATCTTTCCACATTAAACCACAAAACATTAGCGCCGGTTCCATCAAATTTGCATGATGAGGGGAAAATGAAAAGTCCGAAACACATTTAACCCTGCAATCATCCGTCTAAATAAGTGGATTTGAGGCGGGCCCCCGGTGCCGGACAGATGGCAGGTTTGTTCCACGGCGCCCTGGCAGTGGGGAGATGCCATTACCCGGGAACAGTGCCAATATCGGGGTAAAATGCGCACCAGCTAGCACCTCTGTCTCTGCCTGGTGCCAAGACATCCTGAACAGACTGTGTGGGTGCGGTAATGGAGGCGGCGGTGTGCGGAGGAGGGAGGTGGGGTCCTGGCTCGACTCTTAGGACATGACATTTGGGAAGCAGAGAGTTTTCGGATTCATATATTTTATAGTGATGTGTGAACAGATACGGGACTGTGATGCAGGCAACAAATGTGTACGCGACTTTTTCATTTTTATGCATGCAAAAAAGGAAATAAAGAAATACGAAAAGCATCACGAAGCAGAGTTTTAAACAAAAAGTCGTTCTGTATTGTAGATTCACGTAGACTTGGACTTAGACTTAGACAAACTTTAAGCCGGGCGTACGCAGTGTGATTTTTGGCCCTTTTTGAGCCGATTTTTCACTCGTGCGACTGTTTTTGAGATTGTGAGCTGTGAACTTTTAAACCCTGCGATTCGGTCGAGCAGTTTGAGCTGGGGCTGAGTGAAACTTGCAGTGATTTGCCCCACCGATAAATGTCATTTGTAATACTTCGTTTTAATGTAGTAGAAAGGACATTCAACACAAAGTATTACTGGTCGCTTAGGTTTAAAGGTCTTGTATTAGACAAAATCGACTTTTACGAGGTTTAAGCCATGTTATAATGTTGTTACCTCATGAAAAACGTACCTGGAGCAAACACTGTGCAATTTTTGGCCCTTTTTGAGCCGATTTTTCACCTGTGCAACTGTTTTTGGGATCAAGTTTTGGCTTAATCGCGCGTCGTGTTTCGTGCAGTGTACATGGGGTAACAAGCACCAATTAATACCACCCGATCTGCAATTGTAGGTCGCGAGAAAATCAAACCTGTTGGAAATCCAGTCGCCTCTCGTGAGGGTTTCGCACCGTTTAAGTCGTTCGTACAGTGTGAGAACATGAATCGTGAGCTGTGAACTTTTAAACCCTGAGATTTGGTCGTACAGAGGAGAGGAGGTTTTGACACAGTTGCTCACACATCTTAATAAATATAATAACAAAGAGCAAAAATATATACGGTTATGAAATGAATGGCAATCAAAACGCAATTAGCAAATCGCAAAGGTTGCCGTTTGTTAAGCAGCGCGATTTCCTCCACAATTCTATTATTACGCTATTTTCCGATCTCTGTTTTAATGTTGTTTCTTCGTCAAAAATATGCCTGGAGTTTGTCAATCACACACAAACCCTGCATGTTTATTAGGCTGAGTTCTTCTCTCAAACCTTGTGACATCATGTGGTAATACAGGAAGTGCTCCACTGTGTTTTTAAACTCCAGACACCTTCACTCGAATCATTTGGATCATTTCAGTCCTGAGCGTTTTGAGCTTTGCAGATGTAGACAAACTAAAGCCACATATTATATTTATGTTTTATGTATTACCTGTGGACCTTTGGTGAGTTGTAATAATGGCTGAGGACGCCTGAAATCTTAATTCCACCGCAAATGACCAACTGTATTTCGTCCGCTGATAATACGAGTCCCGCGCGAACCTGCGTCTCGGTGTTTGTTCTTGTAATTGCGCCTTTTCTATCTCTTTCTTTCCTTTCCGCGCTCTTGTCTCTTTCAATTCTCAGTCGATGTCAGGAAAACAGATCATTTACGGGTTTCGCTTTTCCCTCGAATGCGCTGCAAGTAACACAGAGGTGGGGCGGTCGTTTGCAGATTGCCAGACATCCCCAGGTTGGATTTATCCCGTGCGAATAGGACTTAATAATAATAAAGGATTACTCAAAAATGTGGGAATGAAATAAAACACAACTCCAGGTGTGTTTTTGAGGAGGTAACAGCTTTATAACGTGACTTAAACCTCACAAGAGTCCATTTTGTGTAATAACGTAAATCGCTCATCAGGTCAGTGTGGATGGAGACAGGTTTGAAAGTGTTTTAGCGACGACGGTAATACGATTTCCGAAATGCGCACTCCCAAAGAGGATACGACTTAATTGGGCTGTTCGGTGAAACTTGCAGTGATTTGTCCCGCCGATAAATGTCATTTGTAATATTTCGTTTTAATATAGTAGAAAGGACATTCAACACAAAGCATTACCGTTCGCTTAGGTTTAAAGGTCTTAGTCTTAAGCGCTTTAAGCTATGTTGTAATGTCATTACCTCATCCAAAACATTCCTGGATTTGTGTTTTGTTTTGTAAGCGATAATTATTAAGCCGGGGCGTACACTGTGTGATTTTTGGCCCTTTTTGAGACGATTTTTCACTTGTGCGACTATTTTTGGGATCAAGTTTTGGCTTAGTCGTGTGTCGTGCTCCGTGCAGTACACGTGGGATAACGAGAACCGATTAATACCTCACGACCAGCCTCCAATCGGCAATCGTAGGTGGCAAGAATATCAAACCTGTCGCCTCTCGTGATGGTTTTGCTCTATTGAAGTAGTTCGTACGGTGTGAGAACATGAATCGTGAGCTGTGAACTTTTAAACCCCGAGATTTGACAGTTTGACAGTTTGAGCTGGAGCTGAGTGAATCGATGGAAAATATCACACAGCATTAGTTTGTCCACATCTCCAAAACTCAGAATGCTCCGTTCCACCTCGTGATGTCATTTCCAGTTAACTTTTGGTCAGTAGAAGTCGCTTTGAATTCCAAGGCTGAAACGATCCAAACGATTCTGGGCGAAGGTGTACGGAGTTTCAAAAGGTGAAACAGAGGGTTTTCATCTTGAGAGAAGAACTCGGCTTAAATCTGCAGGGCTTATGTGTTTAAAAAATTGTGAGTGAAACAAAAGAGACAACTCCGGGTTTGTTTGTGACGAGGGAAGAACATTACAACACGGAACAGGAAGTACTGTAAAAAGGGCACTTTAATAATAGTCTAAAACGGTGATTTATGAAAAGGCAGCAATTCAAAACTCAACTGAACAAAGACATTCGTATCTTTCACTTACTTCTAACGTCGCACATAGGCCGGAAGAGCCGGATCCGCTGTTTCTGGCTGCTCACTCTTTTAACATGCAGAGGAACATTTTGCTTTAAGATCTTAAGAAAAAGTCAGTTAACGGCGTTCCTGCTTTCAAAAGGGCATAAACGCATTCAAGCTGTGAAGAAAAGGAATACTAAACTTCCTCCGATTAAAGCGAGGAGCTCCTTACACGGCCCTGCCTCCTACTCTCCCTCCGTCTCTGTCGTTCCCCTCCATTTATCTCTGTCTTCCTCCTCTATCTGTTTCTGTGTGTGTTGTCTCTCTCTCTCTCCTGTTCTCTCTCTTCTCCGTCTTTCTCTTTGTCCTCTCTTCTTTCTTCATTCTCTCTACTTCCTCCTCTCTCGTCCATCTGCTCTATCTCCATTTTTCTGTCTATCCCTCGTTTCCTTCTCTCTTTATCTCTTTATCTGTCTCTCTTCCATTTCTTATCTCTTGCTCTCTCTCTCCTCTTCCCTCTCTTCTCTTCCCCCCTTCTTTCTCTCTCTTCTCTCTCTTGTCTCTTCTCTTTCTCTCCATCCCTCCCTATCTCTTTCTATTTCTGTCTTTTCTCTTCTATCCATCGATCGATCGATTGATCTGTGTCTTTCTCTCTCCGTGCTCTCTGTCTTTCTCCTCTCTTTCACCTCTCTTCTCTATTCTTGTTCCCTCTCTTCTCTTTCTCTCTCTTTCCCCTGTTCTGCCTGTTCTCTTTATTTTCTCTTCCTCCCTCTTCATCCCCTTCTGTCTCTCTTCCACCTCTTCGCTTGCTCTCTTTCTCTCTCTCTTCTTGTATTTCTCTCTCTTCCTGTATCTCTCTCTCTTCTTGTATCTCTCTCTCTTCTTGTATCTCTCTCTCTTCCTGTATCTCTCTCTCTTCCTGTATCTCTCTCTTCCTGTATCTCTCTCTCCCTGTATCTCTCTCTCCCTGTATCTCTCTCTCTTCTTGTATCTCTCCCTCTTCCTGTATCTCTCTCTCTTCCTTCTCTTTCCTATCCCTCTATTTTTTCTCCCTGTCTCCCTTCCATGTCTCTCGATTTTTCCTTTTATCCTCTTCTTCCATATCTTCCCCCTCTCCTTTCTCTCTCTCTCTTCCATCTCTTCCTCGTCTCTCTCTTTGTCTCATTTCCATCTCTCTCTCTCTTGCTCTCTCTCCCTCCAACCCCCCTCTCTATTTCTTTCTCATTTCTCCCCTCTCTTGCTCTCTATCTATCATCTGTCTATCATTCTTTCTTTCTCCTTTTTTCTATCTCTCTTCTCTATTCCCTGTTCCCTTTCTCGTCTCTCTCCCCTGTTCCATCTCTTCTCTCTTTCCTCTCTTTTCCTCTCCTCTTTACCCCCTTTTCACTCGCTTTCTCTATCCCTCTCTTTTCCCTCTAT